>CM034535.1:30637453-30788316 GCA_020002185.1 Paraescarpia echinospica | reverse complement strand
TGTGTGGAAGCAAGGAAATGAGCATATAGTTATTGATATCGCTTTTGTTTCGTGATTTAAAAAGTGTTATGACCTTGACAACTTTCATCTTTTCAGGAAAAATCCAGTTTCAAAAGATATGTTACATATATGTGTTACTGGTTTTATAATAGAAGCAGTTACACTTTTAACAATTCTGAAATCGATGACATCACAGTCAGACGACGTTTTGCCTTTACAACTGCTTACAACACGTATAACTTCATTTTCTTCAACTGGTGACAGGAACATACTTTTCTTGTTTTTACAAGTTAGGTAGTCATATACAGATACTTTAGGCGGCACATTATTTATGTTTTTCGCAGAATTACGTCCAATAGTTGTAAAACAATTGTTGAATGAGATAGCTATCTCTGTTTTGTTTTCAACCTTGTCTCCTACTACAAAGAAATGATTAGGGTAGTTGGATTGATTTAGATTTGTTCCCATTACAGTTCTTAGAATTTTCTATGTTTCTGAAATATTGTTTCGGTGTTCGTCTAATAAGTTACTATAGTAAACTTTTATGTTGATCTCAAAATTGAGGTAAGTTTATTTTTGTATATTTTGTATCGGATTTCTGCTGCTACTGTCCAACACGACAGGAATATTTTGTAGAGACGGTTTTTCTTTTTGCATGCATGTTTCAGTCCATTTGTAATCCATGGGTTATTTGCATAACGATTATCCGTGTTTACAATTTGTTTTACAGGGCAATGTTTGCTTATTAGATCTTGAAAATCACATATAAAATTGTTATTTATAATTCTTCTATACTGAGGAGAACTTGAACACCTGTACGCAATGTGATAACGGCAAACTGCAAAAATGTAGATGATCCCTGATATCATTAATCAGCAGGCTACTATTTACTTGAAACTGCATTTCATTCGTAAATATATTATGAATAAGTGTAGCCGTAATATCGGTAATTCTACGTGGCTTGGTTATTAAAGGGTAATCGAGTAAGGGTAAAGATGTATATGACTACTTAACTTGTAAAAACAAGAAAAGTATGTTCCTGTCACCAGTTGAAGAAAATGAAGTTGTACGTGTTGTAAGCAGTTGTAAAGGCAAAACGTCGTCTGACTGTGATGTCATCGATTTCAGAATTGTTAAAAGTGTAACTGCTTCTATTATAAAACCAGTAACACATATATGTAACATATCTTTTGAAACTGGATTTTTCCTGAAAAGATGAAAGTTGTCAAGGTCATAATACTTTTTAAATCACGAAACAAAAGCGATATCAATAACTATATGCTCATTTCCTTGCTTCCACACTTTACAAAAAATATTAGAAAAGTTATATAACAATAGGTTTAATACATTTATTAAAAAAAAAGGTGTGATGCATTGAACCCTTGTTAGTATGGGTTTAGGGAAACAATGTCCACCACACATACCCTTATAAAAATTTTGTCTTAAATTACAAATTCGTTAAATAAAAGAAAACATGCTATTGGGGGTATTCATCGACCTAAGAAAAGCTTTCGACCGAGTAGACTACCAACTACTATGTAAGAAACTGGAATGTTATTGTATTTGTGGTGTTGCTTATAAGTGGATAAGAAGATAGCTACGAAGGATATATGTCTGATCATTTATGGGTATCGTGTGGTGTCCTACAAGGTTCTATCTTAGGTCCGCAACTGTTTTTAATATATGTTAATGACATGTGTAATGTGTCGAAGCTGTTGAAGTTTACCTTATTCGCTGACGACACACATCTATTTTTCTCTCATAGCCACTTACCCGATCTGGTAAATGAACTATGTATGGAGATTAATAAGATGTATATGTGATTCTGTGTTAAACAAACTGAACATTTCTAAGACTAATTGTATATTATTTGGGAGACACAGACATAAAGAAGATGTTACAATTATTATCAACAATAATGCTGTAAAGAGAGTTCAAGCTACTAAATTTCTAGCTGTCTTAATTGATGAATCATTAAATTGGAAGAACAACATTAACGCGGTACAATCTAAGTTATTAAAAGTAGCATATGTAATATACAAAGTTAGCTACTGTATAGACCAATCTAGCATGCGTACTTTGTATTATTCAATGTTCCTACCCCAGTTGATGTATTGTTCTGAAATATGGGGAAACACCTACGTGACAAACATGCAATGTATTATATTACTACAGAAAAGAGTGGTACAATTGATCCACGGTGCCAGACGATGTGATCATACAAATAACTTGTTTTTTAACTCTCGCATTTTAAAACTCAAGGATTTAGCTGAGCTAAAAACTATTTTATTTATGTTCGAAGCATATCATAATGTCTTACCAAATGATCTTTAATAGTTATTTGTAAAGAGCTCACCATCATACACCTTACGTAGATCACATCAGTTTATGAGAGAAAATGTGCGTAGGGATATGAGAGCCATGTCCTTACCTGTGTTTGGTGTAAAATTGTGGAACCAATTAAATACATCGCTTGCTAGTATAACGCCAAAACATAAATTTATGCGTCACTACGTCGATATGCTGTTCAACAAATATGTTTTATAAATTAACATAGAGGTATATCCCTGATGCGAGTATAAAAAGCGTATAACTATTTTCATTATGTATCACTGGAGTGAATCTTTGTATATACATGTGCATTTTAGTGTGTATATGTATGGTTATAACTTCTCATTTAGCATGGCCATATGCTGTGTAAAATGTTTTGATATTATGTTTTTTGCTTCCTTGCAATAAGAGGATAGACGAGTGTGTTATTATGTTAATACGTTATACACATAACGACAACTGATTTGTTTGAAGTCGTATCAATTACTCACCTCAAAGTACAAAAACGTACGGCTCTCTTCTTGTTTATATTCTATTTGTGTAATTTATTTGGACCAAGCGACATTAGTGATGTTATATCATAGTCGTGAATATCAAAATACATTTGTCAGATCGCTGTCAAATAGCCGTTCATTCTGTTTTTCAACAACACCATTTATTATTGAACGCCACCGATCCATCGTATATATAGGGTTTCCATATTTTTAGTGACTTTTAACTAGACTGTATGACAAAAATAAATCATGTTGATTTCGGGTGCCTTTGGTTTTTTCTAGGTGTTTTACATATAAGGATCATTACGTGTTACCCAGCAGAGCTCATTTTGAAGTTAGTTACATTAATCGGGGCATTTGAAAATAAACTTCCGTCATGGAGGTGACATGGCGTCATGGAGGTGACATGACGTCATGGAGGTGACATGTTGTCATTGTAAATAATGGCACATAGGCTCGTAACCAAACAAGTGTCATGGAATGATACAAACCCGCATCTACCTGGCATGCATACTTCGCATTTCGCTTTACTAAGTAAGTATATACGCTTTGTATTTGTGTTTACAACAAGAAAATAATATACATTAGTAATAGCGATCACACACATCAAACGTGTATCATTGAATTCAGTTGAAGAAGCCAGTCATTAAGGCCATCTCTTAATCAAAAGTATGCACAGTTTTTCCTGGCCCCTGCTGCTCAATGACTGGAGACGGAAGTTGGCGGACGACATTGCATGACTCCAGCTAAGCGATGTCGTGTTTTTTGGCCATCTGTACCGTTGGTTCCCACATAACCGACAGAACATGAATAAACCCATCTTACACTAGGGGAACTCAGCACAGTATTTTCCATGCAGCCGAGTCATTGTCTCTGAGAGTATTCTTCGTTGCATTTTAACCCCATTTTTAGTGATTGTGTCTCATCTGCTAGTAGTAATCCTACTGTTGTCATCTCTGCATAGAAATGTCTTGACTTTGCCTGACAGTCTCTGTCCTAGTGATTTGTGAATGTTTTTTGTGTAGTTAGTCAAGTTCTCCATTCCACGAGTCAGTTTTTGGGGATGCCGAGAACACAATGAGCCATTGCACGCATCCTGTACTTCTTTATGCGGAATTGCATCAATTTGGTAATCATTTGTTTTTCTTTATATGACTTGGATCTTCTATACCTCTCCTTGATGCCTGACATCACAACTGTTGAGAAGGAAGCAGCAAACGGTTAACCTGTCTTGTTGGTTTCGACTTGCCCAGTTGTTGTGATTTAAGGCGCTGTAATCTTTTTCTGTATTGTTCTGCTCTACGGTTTGATTTCTCAATTTCTTTCTCCAATTTCTTCATTCTCCTGTACAACTTGCTTCTGTCATGACACACTCGTTGACGACCACGTTGCTTCTGTAGTGATTCGTTCTGACGTGTTTGTTGCATCGTGTTTGCTGCATCTGCATTAACACCATTGTCATCTTGTTCTGGTGATGTTATTGGGGTGTTTTGCTGAAGTAAACATAGTTGTTGCTGGTGAGCCTTTTTCTTTGCTCGAGAATGCTCAGCTGACTCTCGCCACCTTTTTCTCTGCTGTCTCACATCCCTGTTGCTTACCTCAATTTGTTTCTGTTTCTGATGCCAACGTTGTCTATCCTTTTCTTTTAAATCTTCATATCTCTCAGTGTTTGACTTAATCCTGTCCATATACGCCTTCTGGGGTTGCGCCCCAGATTTCTTTTTACCAGATCTTTTCCTCTGGTGTGATCCATTGTTTTCTCTCTAGAATACATGCAAAACTTTAAATCAATATGTGGTTCTTGCAGATCAATATATTTTGTTGGTGATAATGCTTTATTAATTGGCATTATTTAGGCTTGAGGAGATGAGAAAGCAACCCACACTCAACTGGTGTCATGGAGTGCCCCTCCAAGACAACCACTTCCAATAAAATGGCCATGAAACGAATGACATTGGATTGGGCACGCAATAGATGTTATGATGTTTCTGCATGTAAGAACATATTTAAATGTACATATGCCCCAATCAATAACAAGAAATTAAATAATTGTACTATTCATTAACTCCATGACACAACAGTCACTCCATGACATGTCCATTTGTCATGGAGTGACTGTCATGGAGTGATACATTCAAGTATTCCACTTCAAAACATGCAGCTAAATGTGTCTATTATCAGCCATATCACAGAATAGTGAAGTGGTTTAATTACTCTTTTTATGATTGGTAGTGTCATGCAGATAGGTTTACTGGGAAGTGGGGAGCGGATGTCACTGAGGTGACAACGAATTAACACATGCATTGGTATTCTAGCACATTATTTCAGATAGTTCAAACAGTTTTTATTGCACACAATCTTACCATGTTTCACTGCCAGCAGTACGTGTTTGGGAAAGGGAACACCATCAGCCTGCTTCAACAACACTTAGAAACCCGTTGCAAAGGTCAATTGTAGTACAATGTCATGGAGTGACACAAGTCAGTGGAACAATGTTATTTATAGCTGTAACAAGTAAAATACAAATATATTTGTTTCAACAGTTGTTTTGTTATTAAAGTAAATACATTTATTACTGGAATAGGGCACATTTGAATCAATTCTAATTATCTAAATAAACATTGACTAAGTTGAGAACTTGCACTGGGACATAGTAACTTTGCGTCATGGAGTGTCTTTTGACATTTCAGTCTACATCTGTTGGTATACCAGAAGTGATAAATATTTTAGTATGATATATTCATAACCTTTAAAGAGAGCTATGTCCAAAACATTACTTGTAAATATAATTTTTTCAATGAACAGGACCTCTTGCAATGTGTGGACACAAAAGTCACTAAAAATATGGAAACCATCATAATTTAAACATGTCTTCCCCTCTTCCCGGCCATCCTAATCCATAACCACATAACATAACACTCTTGGGCAATACCAATCGATCACTAATTAATTACAAACACGATATCCCCCCTTTCTATCGGGATTAGATAGGAAGAGCACGTATCTATGCCATTCTAGAGTAATGTCCCAACTTCGCTGGATATGTTGTCCACATCAATGTTTGCCGGGTCTAAATATACATTTTAAACAATTATGTGCAGTCATTGTTTGTGAACAATTTCACTGATGAATAATTAAACAACTCAAAGGTTCTAGAAGAACTAACACTTCAACGCTTAACATGAACCAATTCTAAACAATCTTAAAACATAATGCGTTCTTAATGTAAATGCACCGCTGTCACACATTCAAAGTTCGAAGTTAGTTGATAGTATGATCAGGTGACATAGTCTACAAATTTTATAAGAATCAGCCTCGTTCGACGTGGTCTGGTCGGTGGTGATGGATGAACATCTCCAGGTATCGGCACCTTTCGAGGAGAACTTGGTATCTCCCCAGCTATGCCAGGCGGCACTTTGTCACCAGCTTCCGTTCTCAGATTTACATCGTCATCACCGGATGCTATCATATACCTCTTCACATGTGCGCTGTTCCTTGAATATCGAGCCCCTTCGGGTGACTCAATAACCAGACTGTATCTCGCTTTATCGTGTACCGGGTCGGGTCAAAAGTGGTGGATAATTTGTTGGCTTTGTCTTGTTTGATTAACACGTCGTCACCAATCTCCAGGTTCATGTATATTGCCCCACGCCGCTCGTCAGCATGCAGCTTCGACAGGTCTTTCTGTTCCGCGTCTCTGTCGCGCACGTCCAAGTCGTCACGTCACCCTAACCAGGCAATTTTTCCTGAATTTGCGGTTGTAGTTCATCTCAGCAGGGCTCTTGCCAGTGGTGCTGTGATTTAGACCACGGTACTTGGCTACATACTTCCGCAGTTCTTTCTTCCGATCAAGTCTTGCGGCTTGGGCTATGTGTATCCGCTTCATAATAGATGCGTTCTGCTTCTCAACTTATCCGTTGGCCTTTGCTAATTTTGCGGTCATTCCAGGTATTGGATCGCGTAGTGGTAGCAATAGTCACCGAATTCGGCTCATCGGAACTGTGGTCCGTTGTCAGATTGTATGGTCATGGGCCATCCCTTTCGACTGAATATACCGTCAGTTAAGGCTGTCCAAGACTTTCTCTGTAGTTGTGGAAGTGAGGATGCTGTATTCATAGAACCGACCATAATAGTCCACCACGACCAGTATGGAGTGTCCAGAAGGGAATGGTTCTAATAGGTTCACGGCTACATCTTGCCATGATCCCACTGGTAGCTGCCACGGCAATGACGACAACAAAGCATGGACACGCCGTGACGTTTCTGCATGTCCGTGATTCGCATCATGTATGTCAACATTGCTGGTGCCTCTGCAGGGTAGCGTTCTACGTACACACTGGCATACGTACTGAATGCACGCAGCCAGTGTGCATTGTTGGTGATTGGTGTCACCCTGCCTGGCATCATATGTGGATGCGGCAGCTGACTGAGCGGGTCGAGGGACCAGGACACTGTTGGCTCAGAAGCTGTTGCCAACGATCCCAGCTCGATGAACTGGTGGGCCCAGATGTACCAAAAACTAGTGTATATACTGTGCTTCCGACGATTCTGGTGTTTCCTTTTTCGACTCTCGAGAAGGTCGTATCGTGTCTGATCGCTCGCACTATTTATAAATATAGAATTGTAAAGACGGCTGTTTCATATACATATGTTTTCCGATAAAAGAAACGATACCTCATACGATTCCTATGGTCGTCTCGTTGGATATGAATCCGAACAGATGATCGTCTCTTGACATGAAGGTATGTGATGTTTGGTTATTGTCGCTCGTTGATCTAAGTGTTTGGTGTTTCGTTTGTCCGACAAGTTTGTTTCTTGTCGCTCGTTAACATGCCGAATTGTCGGAAAGAGGTGCGATGTCACTCGATAACGCGTCGAATTCCCTCAAAGATGAGGGATTTGATGCGATAACCCGTCGAATTCCCTCAGAGAGGAGTGATTTGACGCGATAACCTGTCGAATTCCCTCAAAGAGGAGGGATTTGATGCGATAACCCGTCGAATTCCCTCAAAGATGAGGGATTTGATGCGATAACCCGTTGAATTCCCTCAAAGAGGAGGGATTTGATGCGATAACCCGTTGAATTCCCTCAAAGAGGAGGGATTTGACGTGATAACCCCGTGTGTGTTGTGTGTGTTGTGTGTGTGTTGTGTATATTTCTATGTCTGTCTCTATGTATGTACCTATGTATATCTCTATGTCTGTCTTTATGTCTGTATCTATGGCTGTCTCTATGTATGTATCTATTTATGTATGTATCTATGTATGTCTCTATGTATGTATCTATGTATATATCTATGTATGTCTCTATGTATGTACCTATGTATATTTCTATGTCAGTCTTTATGTCTGTATCTATGGATGTCTCTATTTATGTATCTATGTATGAATGTATCTATGTATATCTCTATGTATGTGTCTATGTCTGTATCTATGGATGTCTCTATGCATGTATCTATGTATATATCTATGTATGTATATATGTATGTCTTTATGTATGTATATATGTATGAATCTATGTATGTATCTATGTATGTCTTTATGTATGTATCTATGTATGTCTCTATGTATGTATATATGTATATCTCTACGTCTGTCTCTATGTGTGTAGTTATGTATGTCTCTACGTATGTATCTATGTATATCTCTATGTATATACCTATGTATAACTCTATGTCTGTCTTTATGTCTGTATCTGTGCATGTCTCTATGTATGTATCTATGTATGTCTGTATGAATGTATCTATGTATGTATCTATGTATGTCTTTATATATGTATCTATGTATGTCTCTACGTATGTCTCTATGTATGTACCTATGTCTGTCTCTATGTATGTAGATATGTTTGTCTCTATGTATGTATCTATGTGTGTACCTATGTATATCTCTATGTCTGTATCTATGGATGTCTCTATGTATGTATCTATGTATCTATGTATATCTATATGTATGTATCTATGTCTGTATCTGTGGATGTCTCTATGTATGTATCTATGTATGACTCTATGTATGTATCTATGTCTGTCTCTATGTATGTTTCTATGTATGTATCTATGTCTGTCTCTATGTATGTCTTTATGTATGTATCTATGTATATCTCTGTCTATCTCTATGTATGTAGATATGTATGTCTCTATATATGTATCTATGTATATATATATGTATGTACCTATGTACGTACCTATGTATATCTCTATGTCTGTATCTATGGATGTATCTACGTATGTCTCTATGTATGTACCTATGTATATCTCTATGTCTGTCTTTATTTCTGTATCTATGGATGTCTCTATGTATGTATCTATGTATGTATCTATGTAAGTCTCTATGTATGTATCTATGTCTGTCTCTGTGTATGTCTTTATGTATGTATCTACGTATGTCTCTATGTATGTCTCTATGTATGTTTATATGTATGTACCTATGTCTGTCTCTATGTATGTAGATATCTCTATGTATGCCTCTAGCTGTGTACCTATGTATATCTCTAGAAATTCAAAGAGAAGAATTAGAAATTCAAAGAGAAGCTATGAAAAAAAATTAGCTAGTAATATAAAACATGACAGTAAGAGTTTTTATGCGTATATTCGAAGCAAACAGAAAGTTCAGGATAAGGTCGGTCCTCTAGAAGATAGTGCTGGAAATACAATATCAGAGGGATTCTTAATGGCAGAAGACCTGAATGAGTATTTTAGTTCAGTGTTTACCAGGGAAGATATTAGTTCACTGCCAGTACCAGAGGCTAAGTTCAAGGGGGCAGATTCAGACTATTTAGGACAGTTAGTTGTAACCTCGGAAATGGTAGCTAAGAAAATAAGGGCTATGAAGGATAATAAATCACCTGGAGTGGACGGGATTCCGCCCAAACTACTATTGGAAATTGTAGAACAAATTAGCGTACCGCTTGCAACAGTTTTCAATTTGTCATTAGAAGAGGGAGTGGTTCCTTTAGAATGGAAAGAGGCAAACATTATACCGTTATTTAAAAAAAGGTTCGAGAAACAAGTCAGAGAACTATAGACCAGTGAGTTTAACATCAGTGATTTGCAAATTATTAGAAAGACTAATTAAAGATCACATGGTGGATTTTCTTGTTAAACATAACTTGATAAACCCATCTCAACATGGGTTTTAAAAGCGAGGTCATGCTTAACAAATATGTTATGTTTTTTGGAAGACATCACTAGGTGGGTAGATGAGGGATCACCAGTAGATATCATCTATTTAGATTTTCAAAAGCTTTCGACAAAGTACCACATCAAAGATTACTCCTTAAGCTAAAGGCCCATGGCATAGGAAATGGTATAATAAACTGGATAGAAAAATGGCTGAATGACAGAAGACAACGTGTAGTAGTTGATGGGGAGGCTTCAAACTGGAAATCGGTATTGAGTGGGGTACCACAGGGATCAGTACTAGGACCTATATTATTCTTAATATATATCAACGATTTGGACGATGATATAACAAGCAAGGTGTTAAAATTTGCGGATGATACAAAAGTGTTTAGAAGGATTAAAAGTGATGGAGACAGACAGCATTTACAAGATGATCTTGATAGGTTGATCAAATGGTCTGAAAAGTGGCAAATGCTGTTCAATTTTGGGAAATGTAAATGCCTCCACACAGGTCATGGGAATGAAGAGGTAAAGTATAAAATGGGGGGTACTGTTCTAAGTACTTCTGTAAAAGAAAAGGACTTGGGGTTAACCATTAGAGCTGATATGAAGGTTTCAGAGCAGTGCGGAATTGCAGCGTCAAAGGGAAATCAAATCCTTGGATTAATTAGGCGAAATATAGCGTATAAGAAAAAAAAATTAATAGTACCGCTGTACAAAACAATAGTGAGGCCTCATTTAGAATATTGTATACAAGCATGGAGGCCATATCGCAAGAAGGACATAGATATGCTAGAAACAGTACAGAGGAGAGCGACTAAAATGATACCAAATCTGAGGGATCTTAGTTACGAAATACGCCTAAAAGAATGTGGTTTAACAACACTAGAGACCAGGAGATTGAGAGGAGATCACATAGAAGTGTTTAAAATATTGAATGGTTATGAAAATATTGATAGAAACATTTTTTTCTCAGTTAAGAAAGATAGAAGGACCAGAGGACATGAAGCTACATTAGTAAAGGAGCAGTGTAGATTAGATATAAGAAAGTTCTCATTCTCACAGAGGACTGTAAATGAATGGAACAGATTATCTCCTGATTGTGTTGGTGCTAGTAGCGTGAATATGTTTAAAAATAAAATCGACACACACCTAAAAAAGGCGGGATACATGTAGATAAAAAGTATTGGACTCTCGATAAGCCAAAAGGCTTCCTTGTCCACCTGCCATCCAGAGTAATTTTCTGGATGGCAATCTTGTTAAATCTTGTTAAATCTCTATGTCTGTCTTTATGTCTGTATATATGGATGTCTCTATGTATATATCTATGTATATCTCTATGTATGTATGTATGGATCTATGGATGTCTTTATGCATGTATCTACGTATATCTCTATGTCTGTCTCTATGTATGTATCTATGTATGTCTTTATGTATATATCTATGTATGTCTTTATGTATGTATATATGTATGTCTCTATGTATGTCTCTGTGTATGTATCTATGTGTGTCTCTATGTATGTATCTATGTCTGTCTCTATGTATGTATCTATGTCTGTCTCTATGTATGTATCTATGTCTGTCTCTATGAATGTCTTTATGTATGTATCTATGTATGTCTCTATGTATGTATCTATGTATATCTCTATGTCTGTCTTTATGTATGTAGATATGTCTGTCTCTATGTATGTAGATATGTATGTCTCTATGTATGTCTCTTTGTATGTACCTATGTATGTACCTATGTATATCTCTATGTCTGTCTGTATGTCTCTATCTATGTATGTCTCTATGTATGTCTTTATGTATGTATCTATGTATGTCTCTATGTGTGTATCTATGTATGTCTCTATGTATGTATCTATGTCTTTCTCTATGTATGTATCTATGTATGTCTCTATGTATGTACCTATGTATGTACCTATGTATATATCTATGTCTGTCTGTCTGTATGTTTCTATTTATGTCTGTCTCTATGTATGTCTTTATGTATGTCTCTATGTATGTATCTATGTATGTATCTATGTATATCTCTATGTCTGTCTCTATGTATGTATCTATGTATATCTCTATATATGTATCTATGTATATCTCCATGTATGTATCCATGTATATCTCTATGTATGTATCTATGTATATCTCTATGTATGTCTGACGTGACGTGACTGACCATGATGTCGCATGATGGGATTACATTCCTGCGCGATAGCTCAAAACGATGGCTAACCAAATCTCTACCTTTTGGACCAACTCACATTGCGCACAAAATTACTGCGCGTACCATGACGTCACTGACCATGACGTCACATGGTGGGATTGCATTCCTGCACGAAAGCTCAAAATGTTGGTTAACCAAATCGCTACCTGTTTGACCAACTCACATCGCGCAACTGAGAAGCACGAATTTTTGCAGTATTGAACTTTAGTCAATATATTTAGTTCATAAAAATCACACCAGGTGACGTTGTCCTAGTTCCCAAAAAATCCGCCAGGGGAAATTTAGTTCATAAACATTCCGCCAGTGGAAATTTAGTTCGTTAAAATCCGCCAGGCGGCGCTGTTTAGTTCATGGCGTATCCGCCCCGGTGGCGCCACTTGACCTACGTCCGGTACTTGACCTACATCCGGGTACTTGACCTTTGACCTATATCCAGGTACTTTACCTACATCCGGGTACTTTTGCACTTGCACAACAGAAAAACGGATGGCATACATCGTAAACCACCTACTATACTACTCTCAACAACATGGGTGTGGAAAAACATCATCACCCTGGGCCGACCACATTGCAAGCCCAACAATAGAGACGTGGTCTACAATATTACGTGTTCATACAAGGCTCAACAACATGGGTGTGGAAACACATCAACACCCTGTCCTGACCACCCATAAACCCCACAAATAAATGTATGATTAGTGCATGAAAAGGAAGAGTGGCCTGTCTCCCTCACTGTACAAACACAGTAGTTACTAGTGCCGTCAGCATAACAGCACAGCCTGGAGAAAATTTAGATGAAAGCAAATTATTATGGACACTAAACTCCGAGCTAAAGTCATGGCCACATTCAAATGTATGCATTTGGTAGGACGCACATAAATGTAAAGTGCACATCTGCTAGCTCAAAGTTGTTATGCTTTATAAAGCAGCATATTGCTTGTTTAATTGGAACTGGAAACACTAGACATGTGCAACTCGAATTTGACCGGAAGACAACAACCCTTTATTACCATCAACGGTGTAAGAGCTCACTGTAGTAAGTAGCTGTATAACGTACCAGTTATAACGATCCTGATACATGACATCCCTCCTTTAAAACTAAAAAAAACTGTATTCATAAACTCAAAAACACATTCATCAGCTTTAACGAATGTTCGCTGTGGATAAATCGATATCAAGCGAGAAGCAAACTAGGCTAAAAGTCACATTATATCGACTATCAAAAATCACATAGAATGTCACATAATGGTTACTTGCGAAACAGATCAATAATACTACCAATGTCAAATAGTATTGAAAAACACAATTAAATGTCAAATCGCATAGGCTTTCTGATTGCACGACCGTATCTAGAGAATCGTTCATTCTGTGGAATCTCTTCTTGCGGAGGTGGCTCAGCGACGACTCTTCGTGGCGGCACAGCGACGAGTCTTCGTGGCGATGGCACGTCTGGCGGTACCGGCATCTGAAGAGCGTTACCTTCTCCTCGAACGTCGGGATCGTCCATCTGAGGAAGAATCAGCGGCGGCTGCTCGCGTGTCCTCCGTAGATGACGACGATTGCGACGGAGTTCTCCTCCCTCATGCTGGATCACGTATGACCTCGGACTCTCGTGTGTCCGCTGAACGATAGCGGGATCCCAGCCCCACTTTCTCTGGACTCGTACTACATCACCAGGTTTCAACGGCTTCAATGATGTAGCACCGTGGTCATAGTCTTGTTTGAACCGTGTCTGTCTGTCTGTCAAGTCCTGTTTCGCGTTTACGACTCGCGGCTCAAGAACGGCTTTGGTTGTCGGCAACTTTGACCTCAGTAGTCTGCTCATTGCCAGTTGTGCCGGTGCATAGCGGAGTCCACTGATCGGCGTGTTCCTGTATTCTAGCATCGCTATGTAGGGATCACGACCCTCTTCGTCTGCCTTCTTGAGGAGCGATTTCAACGTTTGCACGACTCGCTCTGCCTGCCCATTCGATTGAGCATATGTTGGGCTCGATGTAGTCACTGTGATACCCCAACTCTTCGCGAATTGCCGAAAACTATAGCTACCAAACGGTTGGTTGTCTGCTACGATCTCTTCGGGTATTCCATGACGTGCACTGATGCTCTTAACATGCGAGATGACAGATTCGCTTGTCTTGTTCTCGAGCAGTGCCAACTCGGGATACTTCGAATAATAGTCAACCACTACAAGGTAGTCTCGACCTTTGAACGACATAATGTCCATTGCGACTTTCCGGAACGGGCCGTCTGGGATTTCGTGTGCTATCATCGGCTCCTTCTGATTACTCCGGGCGAACTGTAGGCATGTTTTGCACCTCGAGACAATGTCCTCGATTGCTCTGGACATTCCCGGCCAGAAGATAGCTGATCTAGCTCGAGATTTCGTCTTCTCCATCCCCATGTGTGGTTCGTGCAGCACTTCCAGCATGTCCGACCTCATCGACTCTGGAATGACAATTCGTTCGCCTGCAAACACGAGTCCGTCGTCTGCACTCATCTCATCTCTCATGTTCCAGTACGGTCTCACGTCCTCTGGTACAGCTGCCCTCGACTCTGGCCAGCCGTTCATCACGACCTGAAGTAGTCGCTGAAGAGTCACGTCATTGGCTGTAGCACTTCGGATTTGCTCGAGTCGCCCTGTACTTGCTGGGAAGTTCTTTGTAACGCTGTGGACCATAATCTCAATATCGTCAATGAGCTCATTGTCTGGCTCACCCTCTATGTAAGCACGTGAGAGAGCGTCGGCTACGTACAACAGCTTCCCTGGTACATATGACAGGTTTATCTCGTATCGCTGTAGCTTCAACATCATTCGTTGTACGCGTGCCGTTGCGTTTCCGATCGGTTTCTTCATTATAATCTCAAGCGGCTTATGATCAGTCTGCGCTTCGATTTCCTTGCCATAAATGTACTGATGAAACCTGGAAGTCGCGAAAACGACCGCTAACAGTTCTTTCTCCAACTGTGCGTAGTGTAGCTCTGCACTGACTAGTGCCCTTGACGCATAAGCAACAACCTGAGTAGATAGTATGCCCTGTACGATCTCAAAAGCCTACTTATAAAAAAGAATTTAATGACCCGCTAATGGCTTTTGCACATCGCTGAGTCAGCAATAATGCGAGACTAATCCTATGCATAAAAAAAGATCAAAGGCTTCGTGGTTGACACTAATGAGTTTGGGAAACCTACTTATAAAAAACGTGATTGATGAGCGATGTAATTTGATACTAATTGAATGATTGACAGTACACTAGAGAGATGCCACCTAGCGGTGAGTGCGGAGAGTATTTTAGTCCTAGCGATCAACGCCGTACCTAGAGCGCGCTGACGTAAGCAATAATGCGTTTATCGCGCTAACCACGCTAAAACCATGGAACATTCGTAGTGCTGACGTTTGTAGATTCGAGAGGCCACCTAGCGGTGAGATATAACCGGGGCAAAACCCTGCATAATCCTTGGCGACGGTATAGCTCTCTTAGGAGAGTGTTCGCCTAGGGATCGAAAGGTTCCGGGTTTGAACCCTAGTCGCAACTTTTTATTAGATTCGGGAGGCCACCTAGCGGTAATGTTAGGGATCGAAAGGTTAGTCGCAACTTTTTATTAGTGGTATATAAGCGGTGGCGGTAGCGGGTGATCGGTAGTCGGTACGATGTCGCCTATAAGGTTTGGTGGATCGCGGTCGTTCTTGTCGAATATGTATATGCGTCGACTGTCGGCGTTCGGTCGAGGCTTTCGATCCGTCGAGCACGCCTATCAGTATAGGAAAGCGCTATTCTACGAGGACGTGGAATGCGCCGAAATAATCAAAAGTTCGCTAAGCTCTTACGCAGCGAAACGACGCAGTTACGACATTCGACTAAAGAGAATGAGAAACAAATGGACCGACGTTAGGGTGGAATGTATGAAGATGTTGTTGAAGAGGAAGTTTGACGGATCGAGCGATTTGAAGGCTGCACTGTTGGCGACCGGGGACGTCGAATTGGTGGAATGGGTAGCGAGTAAGGAGGGTTTCTGGGGTAGCGGAATCGCGGGCGATCGGGGGAAGAACACGCTCGGTAAAATGTTGATGGAGTTGCGCGATGAGTATAAAAAGGAGTAAAAAAGTGTTCGTCGTTCAGTCGTGAAAAATGAACGGACCGTCGTTGAAGCATCCTTTTACGTGTATAGTAGCCGGTCCTACGGGATGCGGTAAGACGACGTTCGTCGAGCGTTTGATACGTTACGACACTATGATCGATCCGCCGCCGGAGAAAATCCTGTGGTGTTACGGACAGTGGCAGAGCGGCTACGCGTCTATGTCTTCGAAAATAGAGTTCGTAGACGGCCTGCCGGATCCGAAACGTTTAGACGGTAAAGCGAGAACGCTTCTAGTACTCGACGACCTCATGGAGGAGACCGATAGCCGGGTGACGGTACTATTTACTAAAAAAAGTCATCATTGTAATACGTCGGTCGTACAATTACGTCAGAACATGTTTCCGAAAGGGAAAGAAAACCGTACAATCAGCCTGAATGCTCAATACATAGTTCTATTCAAGAGTCCTCGAGACGCGGGTCAAGTAGGTCACCTAGCGAAACAGATGTACCCGGGAAAGGTCAACTACATGATAGAGGCTTTCAAAGACGCGACGTCGTCGGCGTACGGGTATCTATTAGTGGATCTGAAACAGGAAACGGAAGAGGACATGCGTTTGCGTACGTGCATATTTCCGGACGATGACCTTCAGTACGTGTACGTACGGAAGGGTGGCGGCGGTGGTGGTGGTGGCGGCGGCGGCGGCGGACTATAAGAAGAGAGGGACGACGGGGCGTACGTTTATTAGTCGCTATGACGGGGCGCGTGACGGGAGCGAAGAGACGACCGAAGGTGGCGGGACCGACGAATCAAATAAAGAGACACATCGTCGCCCTGCAGCTGTTGGAGAGACATAGGCGGAACATCGCTCTGCGAAAAGCGCTACTCGCCCACGCGGACACCGGTCTCATTTGTAGTCTGTGCGATTGCGCGTACAACATTCTGAAAGGGAACGTGAAGTTGTCGCCGAAACAGAAACGCGTATTGTCGAAATACCGGGATCACCTGCGTAAACTCGTCGACAAACACGTGACGCGTAAGCAGAAGCGTGTCATCTTGCAAAAGGGTGCGGGTGGTTTTTTGACGGCCCTGCTAGCGCCGTTAGCGAGTACCGTTATCTTGCCGCTGCTCAGACAGGTGTTCGGCGGTGGCGCCGGCGGTAATTGATGCAGCACGCGAAGAAGATGGCGTTGGTCGATCCACGATTGGTGGAAAGCCTCCTGCCACGCGTCGATCAGTCGTCGAGCACGCCTCGATCACGTGTGCTGGGTAGTCTTGACAGCGACATGAAGGACATTCTAGAACGTTCGGATTTATCGGAACGAGAAAAGGTAGCGTCGTACAATCAACTGCTGAGTCGGTACAATACGATAGAGGCGGCTCGAGCGGCGCAACCGGTACGCGTGTCGGTGGTGAACAGCGGCGAGACACCCGCGGTACCGGTGGCGCCAGCAGCGGCGGCGGCGCGCCACCATCGTCGGAGACGATAGAGCGCGAAATCGTAGCCAGCATGCCGAAAACGTTGAAAGAGAAGACGAGACTGCTGATCGAAAAAATGAAAGCCGATCCGTTGTCTCGATGGAACGATCGCGGTGAATTCGTGTACGACGGTAAAGCGATCGCGGGGAGTAATATGGTCGATCTAGTAAACGATCTCATGCGAACGAGATCGAAGACGACGGCGCCCGTAGGATGGCGGGAGTTCGGATTGCGCATGAAGGATATGAATATCCCTATGGAATTCGTAGGCAACCCGCGCTATCGTTCGTACGTGAAGCAACGACGGAAGCGGCTACTAGAAGAGAGGATGTCGAGACCGTCGACGTCTAGTTCATCAGCAGCGCCGACTGAGCGGAGACGTCGTATGCGAGACGAACCTAAACGCAGATCCGTTTCGTGGGACGTCACGGAGTGGGATACGTTGTCGTCATGACGACGTCACGACGAGCGATCATCATCGTCGGCGTCGTCGGTTTCATCATCGCGCTTATCTGTATAATCGTATCGTCGTCGTCGTCGTCGTCGTCGTCATGGTGTCCGGGTGGAGTCGTCGTCCAAAACGAAAGCCTCGACAGCAACGAAACGTCGTCGACGACGACGACGAGGAGCTGAATAACGCGTACTTCGATCCGAAACGGGTGGGGAGTTACGGAGGCGTCGACGCGTTGCACCGGGCGTCGAAGCTCCGACGTCCGGCCGTCGAGAGGTGGCTAGCGTCGCAGGACGCCTATACCCTACACAAACCGGTTAGACGTCATTTCAAACGACGACGCGTCATCGTGGGCGGTCGAAACCAGCAGTGGCAAGCCGATCTGGTCGACTTGACTAGACTGAAAACGCACAACGACGGTATAACATTCCTATTGACGGTGATCGATGTGTTTTCGAAGCGGGCGTGGTGCGTTCCGTTGAAGAATAAGTCCGGAGCGTCGCTCGTCGCGGCCTTCGAGCGCCTGCTGAACGACGACGACGACGAGACGCCGCACACGCTGCAGACCGATAAGGGGAGCGAGTTTTTGAACCGACCCCTGCAAACGTTGCTAAAGAGTCGCGGCGTTCATCATTTCGTGACGCATAACGAGGAGACCAAAGCGAGCGTCGTGGAACGGTTTAATCGAACTTTGAAGACGCGTATGTGGCGCTATTTTACGAAACACGAAACGCTGCGCTACGTAGAGGCGTTACCGGATTTCGTGCGATCGTACAACAACGCCTACCACCGAAGCATCGGTAGGACGCCGGCGAGTGTCGACGCGACGAATCAGGAGGCCGTATGGCAACGACTGTACGGTGGCGACGGCGTCGAACGACGACGAAAACCGAAACTACGCGTGGGAGATCGCGTACGTATCAGCAAGACGAGGGGTCATTTCAAAAAAGGATACATGGCTAACTGGAGCGAGGAGCTGTTCACCGTCGTAGAGGTGCACCCTTCCGAACCGCCCGTTTATCGCCTCAAGGACGACGCCGAGACGCCGATAGAGGGCACCTTCTACGAACAGGAACTACAACGCGTAGTCGTTCCGAAAGACAAACTGTATCGCGTGGAGGCGGTTATTCGGCGTCGTCGACGTCGTGGCGGCGGTTCGGAGGCGCTCGTAAAATGGAGCGGATATCCGGCCTCATTCAACAGCTGGATCGACGCCGAGTCGCTCGTGGACCTATGAATCGTTGGATGCGTCACACCGGCTGCTGGCGACTGCACGAGGCGGGACTATGCAACGGCTCTTCGTTCTTACCGTATAAAGGTCCCTGTTGCATCGACAGGGCGCAGTGGCGCGACGATGCGCGAAGACGACGAAACTACCTCGAGTGGCGAGCGTCGAACGATCGCCGACGAATCGTCCGTCGTCGACGACGAGCGCAACGCGGACTCCATCGACGCTACAACAGCAACCGCCGCCGAACCCGTTCCATGGCGAATCTGCGGCAACGAATGCCCTAAGGCCGAAATCGTGTTCCTCTGTCAGGTCGTCGTCCTGTACTTCGTCATCGCCGTTAGTATATACAATCTGACGAAAGGTCAAGGTGACTCCAACCTGTGGACGGCGCTGTTGAGCAGCTGTCTCGGTTACCTGCTCCCGAGTCCGTCTATGAGTGTCGGTCGACGACAACGCGATGGCGGTCTCGTCTGATTTTTACCTGACGCTGCCGAGCAACGCGTCTATGAAACGTCACCCCGAAAATACGTTGACGCACTACGTCACGACGTTGCCGCGACGTTTCGACCTGTCGGGGGAGTGGGAATGCGGCGCCGTGTCGGTACAGTATCCGCACACGTGGTACAACGTGAGAAAGAAGAACGCCTACTTCTTTCTGACTTGCGCGGCGGGCGAACGGAACGTTTACACGCAGATAGACGAAGAAGGCACGACCTTGCTGATATATCGTCAGACGACGATTCCTCACGGTTTCTACAACAACGTTTATACGTTGTGCAACAGGATCAACGAGGCGCTAGAGAAATTACACACCAGGAAGGCCAAGGCCGTGCTAGAATACTGCGCCGTCTCTAACCGCTTTACGCTACGTCTGTCGGCGGGTGTCGAATTTATCATACCTCATACGAGCCGTCTGAGACACGTGCTAGGTTTCCATAGCAACACGATCACGAGTTCGCCCGCGTTCGGTCCCGCGCCGGCGACGAGACCCGTCATCAGCACGTCGCCCGCCGCGTACACGTTCGAGTACGAAGGTCGCGATACGGTGAACATGTCGGCGGGCATCGAGAGTCTGTACGTGTACACGGATCTCGTGGAACCGCGCGTCGTCGGTGACGTGTTCGCGCCGCTGCTTCGAAACATCGCCGTCCGCGGTGAGAACGGTGACGTCATTTCGGAATCGTTCGTTCGCGTGCAATACGTAAAGCTGATGCGGAATCAATTCGACGAGGTCGAAGTCGATATAAGAGACGATCACGGCCAACCGATACCATTCGAGCAGGGGAAGGTGGTGACGACGCTTCACTTCAGACGTTGTAAATCGAAATTGTTTTAACATGTCGTCGAAGAACCCGTACGTGGACTACTACGTTCGTCAGGTCGGCGGACAGCTGCCGGTCTTCGTCGGCGCTCGGGGTCAACGAGGTCACGGTCTGGGTAATCTCTTCGGGAGTCTGTTTCGAAGCGCCATGCCGCTTATCAAGAGGGGCGCGATGGCGTTGGGAAAACGGGCGCTCAACACCGGCATGCACGTGGCGCGCGACGTCGTCGCCGGCGGCAATCTGAAACAGTCGCTAAAAAGGCGCGCGAAGGAGGCCAGCGCCGATCTTCTCGACGGCCTATTGAATCCGCAGGCGGCGGCGGCGGCGCCAAAGAAGAAGAAAAAGAAACAAACGCAGCAGCAGCGCCGTACCCGCGTCGGCGTAAAGAGAGCGCGCTTAGCGGCGACGACCGTCAGTAGGCGGAAAAGAGCGCGTCGAAAGGACATATTCGACGAGTAACGACGATGGAGCGCAGCGGACTCGAGAACGACGGTCAGTTCTCGCCGTACTTTCGAGTGCGCGTCGTAGTGGTGGTGATGGTGCCGACGCCGCCGCGCGGAGGAGATTCGATCCTGCATACGCTATTAAGTCAACTCGAGGAAAAACAAAAAAAAACCGTCGCGACGGCGGCGGCGGCATAAAGAGAGCACGCCTAGCGGCGACGGTCGTCAGTAGGCGGAAGACGTCGAACGGACGACAACGACGACGATGGCGTTCGTGAACGGCTCGACGTGCGAGGGCGTGAAGGGCGAACTGGACCTGTTCAGCGGACCGGTGACGCAGACGAGCATCGAGAGTAGTCATTGGACCGTCTACCAGCCGCTGACGACTCTCGACGCCGGCGGCCCTATCGAGTTCCTCGTGCCGGGTTCGGGCGAAGACTATACGGACCTGGCGAGCATTCAACTGTACGTGCGCTTCAAAGTGACGCGGGGGACGGTACCGATCTGGCGGCCGCGGCCGAGGTGGCGCCGGTCAACAATTTCCTGCATTCGATGATCAGTCAAATCGACGTGTCGCTGAACAACACCCTCGTGACGCCGTCGACCAATACGTACGCGTACCGGGCCTACCTCGAGACGTTGCTAAGTTACGGTAGCGACGCGAAACGTTCGCATCTCACGGCGTCGTTGTGGTACAAAGACACCGCCGGACGGATGGACACGCTCGGCAACGCCAACCTCGGCTTCGAGCGCGACGCTCGCGACGGCCGATAGCCACGAGGTGGAGATGATGGGACGGCTGCACGTCGACGCGTTTATGCTAAACAAACACCTACCGAACGGCGTCGACACGAAAGTGCGCATAGTGCGCTCGAAGGACGCCTTCTCGCTGATGGGCGCGCAAGCCGTACCGGGGTGGCGCGTCGTGCTGCAGGCGATTCGACTGCACGTGCGAAAAGTGAAGTTGAACCCGGCCGTCCAGATGGGACATATCAAAGCGTGGACGTTGGGAACGGCTAAGTTTCCGATGCGTCGCGTCGACTGCAAATCGTTCTCGATAACGGCGGGCGCGCTATCGAACGTGCACGAGAACCTGTACATGGGCGCGATTCCGAAACGCCTCTTCCTGATGATGATCGACAACGTCGCCTACAACGGTGACTACACTAGAAATCCGTTCGACGCGCGTCACAACGACATAAACTTCCTGTCGGTCGTCGTCGACGGACGTCAGGTGCCGAGCAAGCCGCTGCAGCCGGACTTCGCGCACAACCGGTACGTACGCAGCTACATGAATCTCTTCGAGGCGACCGGAAAGGCGTTCGAGGACGAGGGGAACGACGTATCGCGCACGGACTTCGGCGCCGGCTACAGCATCTTCGGTTTCGACCTGACCCCGACTGTTGCGACGGCGATCATTTCAACGTCGTGCGTCAGGGGTGCGTGGGCGTCGATATACATTTCGAGACGCCGCTAGCGCGTCCGGTGAACGTCGTCGTGTACGCGGAATTCGAAACGGTGATGGAAATCGACCGGAACCGGAACGTCATTTACGACTGGTAACTATGGATACGTTTCAACTGATGCGTCGTCTGGAACTCGATACGTACGCTAAACGTATCGTCGTCGGCGTCGTGCCTAAAGACGCGCTACTTACCGCCGCCATTGGCGCCACCTACCCGACGGCCTTCGTGTGCAACACCGACGACGGCGGCGAACCGGGACAGCACTGGGTGGCCGTCTACGTCGGCGCCGACCGACGAGGCGAGTACTTCGATTCGTACGGTCTGCCGCCGCTGCACGCCGACTTCCGCGCCTTCCTGCGCCGCCACTGCGGCGACGCGTGGACGTACAACGACAAGCGCCTGCAGAGCGTCATCTCTAACGTGTGCGGACAATGTTGCGTCGCCTACCTTCTCCTCCGATGTCGCGGGATGCCGTTGACGACGTTTCAGAACCTATTCGGCACCGATAGGGTGAACAATGACTGTCTCGTACACGATTTATTAAAACCTCACCGCTTGTAGTAGTAGAAATAAAAAACGAACGAATCATGTACGCGCAATTGTTGGTGTTTATTATTACCCACACATACATACATACATACAGAAACTACCCCTAGGGGGGGTGGTGGGGGTTAGGTTAGTAGTAGACGAGTTTACGAGTTAGACGAGTATCGGCGCCGTAGTGACGCCGTCGTCGAGCACGCGGCGTTTAGCGTAGAAGTAGCTCAACGCCGCGCGCTCTTGAACGTACGTCAACACGGACGAGTCTTTCACTTGGAAACCGCGGTTCCAGCCGACGCCGTTGCGACGGTCGCGCAGTACGGCGAGGAAGGTGTGCTCGTCGATGTCGGCGTTCTGTCGCTTGCTGAGCCCCTTCGTGCTGTACTTCGGACCGGCGACGCCGCCGAAGCAGTAGTAGGTTTTGCTGCACAGCGCCACGATCCGTCGCCGCGCCACTCTTCTTTGAAGAGACCCGGCGTTCGACGATCGAACAGGCGTCGGCGCGCGCAGCAGGCCGCCTCGCCGTCCCACGCTAGACCGGCGACGCGCCGTCGTACGTAGGCGTCCACGTGCGCGTCGCAGCATTCGGCCGGAAACCAGAGCGAGCGATTCCGGAAGTAGTGTTCGCGACGTTCTTCCGGTACGAGCGCGTCGACGTCACGTCCGGCTAGGGCTATGTACGCCGAGTCGGTGTCCATAGCGCAGTACTGGAAGAGCGGACGGGGAATGTAGGCGTCGACGAAATCGTAATAAAATTCCAGCATTCTCAGTTTTGCGTACTGCAATACGAAATAGCCGATATGTATCGGCAGGCCGTAGACGATTTTACGCTTATTCAGCGCCACCTCGTACAGCGCGTCGTCGACGACGACGTCCAGTTGCCGGAAGCGGCGATTGTTGACGAGCATCGACGCGCCGACCGGCGTCGCGTACTTGATTTCCCGGTGCCGATCGACGCGCGTAATCGTTTTCCCGTAGGAACTGTTCCCGAGAAGTTTAAATGTATCGGCGATGATCGATTTGTCGGGATCGATATCGCCCTCGCGACGCGCCGTCGAAACCGCGTCGCCGAAGCGGCGAAAGCACGCTATCGGCGCGTACTCGACGATCTGGTAGACGCGCTCGACGACGAGCCCGTGCGCCAGATACCAGCGTAGGAGCGGCGTCGCGAGCAAGATCGCCGCGCCGAAGTAGCTACCGACGAGCGTGCGTTGAGGTCGCGTGAGGAGATCGTGCGATTCGGCGTAGTCGCGCATGAACGGGCTGAGATCGTCGCGCGCAATATCGACGTTCTTGAATACCGGCTGCATCTCGGCGAACTTGTCGCGCAGCGCTTCCGGTACGGCGATATCGCACTGCACGAGGCCGAACAGAGAGCCGTCGCGCACCGCCTCCAGTATCGTCGAGAGCGTAATGGCGGTCGGTTGCCATCGTGACGCGTCGGGCGGCGTCGGCACCGCCGGCGGTTGCACGGCGTGCCACTGGCACTCCCACATTTCGACGACTTCGTCGACGAAACGGCGCAGGTAGGCGGTCACGGCGATCGTCGCGGCGTACAGCGTCGTCATCGGTTGACCGTTGACGGCGTTCGTCGTCACGTGCGCCTGACACGTCGGGCAACCGTGAAAATAGCAGCCGTGAAATTGGTACGCCGTTCGCGTGGCGGCGCACCAGCCGTCGACTCGGTGCTTTCCGATGCGCTTCTCGCGTCCGTTCAACTGGTGACGTATACGCGCGCCGGTTTCCGCCTCCACGCGCATCAACCACTCCACGGCCATACGACCGTAGCGGTGCACGCGTTCCGCTCGAAAGGCGTTCTCAGCGCGTCGGCGCGTGTACCAGCCCGTCGGCATCTCCTGCATTATCGCCCAGAGATAGAGGCCGTTCGCGTCGAAGCCTACTATCGATCGGCACGGCGCGCCGCCACGAATCGACGTCACGTCGGCCTCGTGGTGGCGCGCGAAGATGATCGACGGGCCGCCGACGATCTGCGCCTGCAGCAGACGGTGCAGATCTTTGTTCGGCTCGTTGAAGAGCGAGAAATGGATCGACTTCGGCAGGTCGTTGAACAGGTACAACAACGTCAACCCCGGTACGCTGATGGCGTCCTTGAACATGTCGATACGTCAGCGCCGATAGAAGGCGAACTGGCGATCGACGGCCTCGAGAAACGGCGCCACGTCACGATTGTTATACCACACAAGAAAATCGCGCATCGACGTCATGCCCTCGTCGCGCCACGCCGTCGCACAAATCTCGTACGCCTCCGCGGAGATTCCCTCGCGTTTCAGCTGGCTGTAGAAAGCTTCGCGCGACGGCAGGGCGGTTTCGTCCAGACGCGACAACGCGTCGATGTGCTCGTACGGGAAGTAGCCCTTCGTTGCCGAGCAACCGTACGCTTTCAGAAAGCGATCGTAGCTAACGCCGGGCGCGAGGTAATTCGTTATGTCCAGGAACTTCAACGTCGTCGTCGACAGGCACATGTAATTGTTCTGACGTTTAATGGTAAACGCCGACGACGTGTGCTGCGCGTCGTCGGTTATGAGCAGGGGGGTCAAGTACTTTTTGACGACGTTCAAGTCGTACTTACCCGAATTAAATCCCAATACGGGCATTTGTCGAAGGTACGTCCACAGTCGGTCGGCGAGTGTGGCGTACGGTGACGCGTCGGCGTCGTCGTTGCATCGTCGCCGCCAGTCGGCGTCGAGCGCGTCGAGTGCCTCGAAGGTCGCGTCGTAGCGGGGACGTAGAATCGCGCACGCCGTCGCGCTCACCGCTTCCAGGTCGTCGATGAGGCGACGCGCGAGTTCCGACGAATCGCCGGTCGTGACGTAACAGCGCGCCGCTTCGTGACCGGGCACGTTCGACGCGACGCTCACGCTGAGCAGTTCGTGTCGCGCGATCCAGCGGCATTTGTCGCTATTCGTCGGCAGATCGTTATCGGCGAAATAGCACTCGAAATCGAACGTCGCGCGGTACGGGTAGTAGCGCAGGTCGTCGTCGCCGACGTCGATGCCTTCGTCGTCGAGCCGCTCGAATACGGACGCCGTCGGTCGGTAGACGCCGCCGGGGAATACGTGACGAACGCCGCCTTCGCACGTCGCTTCGTGACGCCGTAAATCGCGCGCGGTCCGCCAGAGGACGCTGCCGCATTTCCCGCACTTGTACGTTTTCGTGTACGCGCGCCGATCGCTTATGTACGAGAAGTGCGACTCGTACAGGTTGACGTTCAGCGTCGTGGGGTGCGCTTCGAGCGATCGACGGACTAGTTCGGCGACGTCGTTCGTCAGTCGACGATAGACGACGACGTTGATGCCGAAAACCGTCTCCACGCGATCCAGTTCGTTCAGGCGCACGCCGCCACCGTTCGAGGTCGTCGCCGTGTCGCGACGATACCGCGCGTACAGACATTTAGCGTCTTTCGTTAAACGGTTCGTATGACGGATACTTTGACCTCGTCGGTGACCTTGCAGGTGAAGGGCGATGCATCGGAAGAGACACAGATGATCGTCGTAGGGTGCGCCTCGAACATCGTTCGTCAACGACACGATGGACTTGTTGAGGCGCACGTAGGCGGGAAGCGTCGTCACGCCAACGCAGCCGATAGGATGATTGATGATGACGTTCACGAAGTAGGTGGCGTTAGTTACGAGCTCGACGATCCATCCCGAGTCGGGACGCTGCGCGATGGCGTACTGCAGTACGTCGGTAGTGCGCACGGCGTCGAGGAATCGTTCGAATGAACGGCTATCGGTAACTAGGGCGGGTGTTTCGAGGAGGCGTCCGCAACAGTTACACGAAGAATGAAAATATCGGTACCGACCCGACACCTTGTGGCGTAATACAAAACCATAACTAACGTTAATTTTAAACGCGTTCTTTTGCGCGCGAAACATTTCCCTCAGACGCGGTTCGAGTACGCGCGTACTCGTACAGGCGGTCATACGATAGTTGTAACGCGACTGTATGACGCCGCGCGCCACCGACGTCTCTATGCTACGCCGGTGCTCGTCTACGACACGCTGTAGATCGTCGGGCGACGGCGACGGCGCGCTAGCGGCGGCGGCCTCCACTGATTCGGGTGGCAACGAACGGCCACACTGCAGCCTCAGATGTCGTAGCATAGCGTAACGCGTGGTGTATAGCTTGCCACATTTTGGGCAATCTCGCACTTTTGGGCACTCTAGCGCTTCGTGTCGTTCTAACATCGACCGCGTCGCGAAATAGCGCCGACATCTCGGACATTGCCATGGCGATGGTGGTGGCATTCTCTCTAATGAATATTTTTCGACCGTCGCTATTTATAACGACGACGGTGACGGTGGTGGTGGTGGTAAGTACACCCTAGCGGGGAGAATGTGTGGTGGTGATGGTTTTTCTAACTAACCCTAGCGGTGGTTTTTTCTAACTGTGTGGTAACTGGTGGTAAGTACACCCTAGCGGGAAGAATGTGTGGTGGTTTTTCTAACTAGCGGTGGTTTTTTCTAACTGTGTGGTAACTAACCCTAGCGGTGGTGTGTAGCGGGATTTCTAACTAGGTAACTCGGATTTTTCTAACTAGCGGTGGTTTTTTCTAACTGTGTGCTAACTAACCCTAGCGGTGGTGTGTAGCGGGATTTCTAACTGAGCGGTAATTTTTCTAACTAGTCAACTCGGAAACGGAAAGAACATTTTCAACGTTTTATTCGGTACTTTTACAACAGTGTGAAGCCTTCGTTTCGATAGCAAGCAAATTCTACTAGTGTTCGTTCATTCAAGTCCGCTCCGACGTTGCACGTACGTGTGCACGGCCGACTCCAGTTGCACGCGATTCATGTAATCTCGCCAATTCGTACCCAACAACCAGTTGGATACGAATTGGACCAAATACAATTCTCCTGCACGGCCCGTTTGCGGCTGCTGATCACCGGAAGAAATCGTCACCGTCGTTTCGCTTAGAATATGGACAAGTCTCGTAAAACACGGAATAAGTGATCGTCGTAAGAATGTTTCCATGACCTCGTTGAAGTGCCGCGTCACGATACACCCCGGCTTAACGTAACGTTGCATGTAGACGCGATTCGGCCGCCCCGCGCGATAGCCGGTCATGTGAACGTAGGGGCAGCCTTCATTTGACTCGCATAGTCCGCAATGGTCTCGTGCCTTCTCTAGGACCATTTCCCCGATAGTCTCGGCGATGAGATCCATCGCCAGTCGTTCGTAACGCACGATCAACTGACTCCGGCTCGGCACGACGAGTTGCCGACATGTCCCCAGCTCCTCCGATACGCTCCAGTACGGTCCCATCGTCGCCAGGCTGTCGTTATACGTCGGTGGAGGGGGGCGCGTTCGGGGTCCCAGCGCCTCCTCAATTATTGCGTCCAATACGTGAACGTCACGTATTCCTCCGCCACTACCCTACAGCACAAAGCAGTTCTACTCTTTACGTGATATCACCGTCAGCAACGCGTGTATGAAGTCGCTCATACATTCACGTCTGGCGTGTTGCATCAGAGCGTCCTACAACATATTATTATTATTATTAGTTCTCATCCTCCTCCTTCTCCTCCACTGATCCCGCCGGCACACCTCGTTCCAACAACGTTCTTACGAACGTTGCAACCTCGTCGTACTGAGCGCGAATCCTTTCGTTGTTCGCAAGCATTTTTTGGAGTACGCAGCGCACTTCCTAAAGCACATAAAGCACAACTGTTAGTACATCAAACTACTACGAAATAGGCTTGCTTCATAGGCCAACCAAAACGCTTTTATATATTGTTCGGCCGACTCGGCTAATAGTTCAAAGCTCTGCTTGCTTAGTTCCAGCCCCTGACGATCTCTCATTCGTTGTCGTTCGTTGGCGTGCTTCAATAAATCTACCAGTAGCGGCCAATTTTCTTCCTCTTCCTACAAACAACACAACAACAACAACATTAGTCATCGTCGTCGTCATATCTTTTTAGTGTGCGGACTGTATACGAGGGGTCCCCGTTCCAAGTCGTCTTCCGCACACTAATCTCCACTTTAGTACCGGTTAACTCGAGCACGGTATCGCGGAGATCCTCCTCATTCAATTCCGTCAGGTACTCGGCCGTGAACTCGACGAGATTAGACATTTGGCTATCGAACAACGTAAGCCAAAGCTCATCTTCGTCCTCCTCGCCGTCCTTCACCATCACACGCAACGCGAAGAAATATTTCGGTACAAACACTTCCCCGTGCGTTCGACATATCAGGACCTTGTCTTTGTTTGTCTGTAATTTTCGCCGACAACGGGAACATCCCAAATAGGTGGTGCCGGGTTCGCCTTTGTACGAGACGGCCTCAATCGTAACGGGTGACAGGATTCTATATACGCCGTTGACGGCGCAGTTCAGATGTCTCAGACTCACCGCTGTGGCGCGTGTCGACGCCGTCGAATCGCGTTCCATCGATCCGCTCCGCGACAGGACCGGGGGCTGCGCTGCCGTCTCGTCGGGCTGTTCCAAGCGTGCCTCTTCGGCGCTCCGTTTTCGACCGACCGTCAACGGAGCCGCGATCAGCGTAACGGGACGCTTAACGGGCGGTGACACCCCCGTTGACAAGGCTGCAATCAGTGCCGAAGGTTGACTGCTGCTGGTCGAAGGTTGACTGCTGCTGGCCGCCGCCTTCATCGACTGCTTACGCGGCGCCCTCGGCTTTTTTGTTTGTTGTTGTTGTTGACTTTCATCGGCCATGTTGCGGAAGAACGTCTGCTGCTTGCTGCTCTGTATAAAGAATACACGGTTAGAAGTTCGCCGTCATACGATATAACATTTTCTCAGCCGTTATATACCTTTTCCAAATAACACGCATGCGCACTTCACCCTAATATTCAATTATCAGTGTGAGTGCCTCGTACATTTCAGACATTTTGTTTTCGAAAAAAAGCATCCGGTCACCTCGGTACATTCGCCGTTAAATCTCTCCTTACATCGATTTTCTCTAATATCGATGCACCTCGCGTGTCCTGACTCCACAGAGAATCTATACAACGTTTAGTTTCGTGCTTTTAACGTTTCGTTTATTGTTTTTGAAATGTCATTGTCTACACTATAACGCGCATGCGCACTTCACTCATATCCTTATCTTTTTTTCAATTATCGTTGCGCATACTTCATCCAACCCAGGCATTTTGTTTTCGGAAAAAAGTTAGCGTTCACGTCAGTGCATACATCTTAAAATGTGACTTTTACCGCAAATTTCCCTAATATCTATACATCTCGTGTGTCCTGATCCCCCAGCGATCTTATACAACGTTTTATTTCGCGCTTTTAACGTTTCATTTATCGTTTGTAAAAATCCATTGTTCTCCGTTCACATTCCAACTCGTTAAGACACGCGCAACAGATGTCACACATGTGCGCTTAACGCATTCCGTTTACTCTCCGAGGAATTTGTTTTAGGAAAAAAAGCTAACGTTCACGTCAGTGCATTCATCGTCAAATGTGACTTTTACCGCAAATTTCTCTAATATACAATCATCTCGTGTTTCCTGACCCTCCAGTGATCGTATATAACGTTTAATTTCGTACTTTTAACGTTTCGTTTAACGTTTGTAAAAATCCCTTTGTTCTCCGTTCACGTGTCAATCAAAATCAGTCGTAGTGTCATGCGCCGCCGCCGGTGTTTTCACGACGCGCACATTTCATACACGATTTTACAACCACGCAAACACGTCGTCTCCACCCATCGCTCTCACAACATGGCCCCAACGAAAACACGGTAAGACATTTTATTTAAATTGTTAAACAGTGCTTACATGCATGCATTTTTTAAATGCATGTTTTTATTATTTAAATGTTTTACTAGTATGCACGTTTTTATTGTTGTAATGCATGTTTTCACTAGTTTTGCATGCATGCATTTTATTTATGTTTTTTATTATTTAAATGTTTTACTAGTATGCATGTTTTCACTAGTTTTACCGGTTAAACATGCATTTTATTTAAATGCACGTTTTTATTGTTAAACATGCATTTTATTTAAATGCACGTTTTTATTGTTGTTTAATGCATACTAGTACGCATTTTACCATTTTATTTAAATTGTTAAACAGTGCTTACATGCATGCATTTTTTAAATGCATGTTTTTATTATTTAAATGTTTTACTAGTATGCACGTTTTTATTGTTGTAATGCATGTTTTCACTAGTTTTGCATGCATGCATTTTATTTATGTTTTTTATTATTTAAATGTTTTACTAGTATGCATGTTTTCACTAGTTTTACCGGTTAAACATGCATTTTATTTAAATGCACGTTTTTATTGTTAAACATGCATTTTATTTAAATGCACGTTTTTATTGTTGTTTAATGCATACTAGTACGCATTTTACCGTTTAAACATTTTATTTAAACAATGTATTTTACCAAGACAGTATTTACTATCTCACTCATTTTATTCATCCTTTGTCTATTTCATAGACCGATCCGACTGCCTACAAGGGGCGAATATAGCCCGCGTAGGGCGATTGGCCTCCCCGACGCGTCGACGACAAAGTCGATACCAACATGTAGGGTCACGCCGACCGTCCGTGCGCCGGCTTCCAACACAACAGCGCCGGATGTCACAGCAGCAGCAGCAGCTTACGACAGTGACGATGATGATGATGAAATCGTTCCCGATTTAGCGCGCGTGTTTCTGATGAAGCAACCTAACGGTCTATGGAGAACAGTTACGCCTCCAGAACTCTATCGGCGGGAAGGCTTCGGTCTTCCGCCGGCCGCGAGCGACAGGCACCAACCCGTCGGTCGCGAGCGAACGCTACCATATTAATAAATATTCCAGTCACTACTCACGTTTTCACGCGTCAATTTTCAATGCATAAACACCCTACTGAATGTTAGTGTATTTATGCATTTGATAATCCCACGACTAGACGTATTTAAACGCATTGCTTTCGTTTTAATCCGTCCACCAGAACAACGCCGTTAGCCAGCTATGCTGTCATCCAGGGGTCAAAGACCAGTAGGGCAGCAGCCCTTATCGCTGCAGCAGTCGTCGTCGCTCCTCTTGCTGTCAACATCACATACGGGGACATCTCAACGTTTATACAATGATTTTAATACACAATGGTTACGTATTGCTTACGTCAGCACAACTCCTACCCCAGCGTATTGCTTACGTCAGCACTACCCCAGTTATAAGTGGTCCGTTTATTTAATACACAATGGTTAGCGTATTGCTTACGTCAGCACAACTCCTACCCCAGCGTATTGCTTACCCCAGTGGTCCGTTTATTTAATACACAATGGTTAGCGTATTGCTTACGTCAGCACAACTCTACCCCAACGTATTGCTTACTCCAGTTATAGGTGGTCCACTTCACTTTAGCGTGGTTATAAAAACGAAACTAAACTTATATACTTTAGCATGGTTATAAAGTACGAAACTAAACTTATATACTTTATTATTAAACGCATTATTGCTTACGTCAGCGCGCTCTAGGTACGGCGTTGATCGCTAGGACTAAAATACTCTCCGCACTCACCGCTAGGTGGCATCTCTCTAGTGTACTGTCAATCATTCAATTAGTATCAAATTACATCGCTCATCAATCACGTTTTTTATAAGTAGGTTTCCCAAACTCATTAGTGTCAACCACGAAGCCTTTGATCTTTTTTTATGCATAGGATTAGTCTCGCATTATTGCTGACTCAGCGATGTGCAAAAGCCATTAGCGGGTCATTAAATTCTTTTTTATAAGTAGGCTTTTGAGATCGTACAGGGCATACTATCTACTTCCGTAATTCGTAAACTGAACATAACTCAACATACATGATGTGTTAAAGTATTTTGTTGTTACACACATCGGTGTAACTGAATAACATTTGTTGCATAATTACGAAATAATTACGTACAAATGGTGCCCCATTTATCCTCTCTACACTTTACATCGGTCAATGGAATACTATGCATACCAGGGCGTTTTTTAACATACAAAGTGGGGGAACTCTGCCCCCAGCTCTTTCATTCCCCCCCCAGTCAGCCCAACTTTCCCCCGATTCTCCCAAACCAGTCCCTTGTAGGGCTGACTTTTTATTCGTTTTAGTGTGTTTGATTTAATTAGCACTGGGGTATAATAAAAAAAACTCCAAATAGCAGTTGTCATGCTTTCGCCAGAGAAGAACGTTGCCCCTGGACTACTTGAAGCGGTGAACAAAGCTCTGGATCTGACAGGAGATAAATACACTAAGCTGGTTGGATGTTCAATATACTGGGACTCCACGACTAAAATAATACTTTATATTAAGCTTTCATACATGCCTAAGAAACATAATTATTAATGTATGCGTAAATTGCACTTTTTACCCATTACAAGTGTCTTTTCAAGACATTGCCCCCCAGTGAAAAATAAATATAAAACGCCCTGATGCATACATATACTATACACACAACAAACATAAATTACTACTCATAAGTACGTTGTGTGTTTCCCAGGTGTGTACACTGACTTAGCGAAGCGACAACCAGCGCCGTCCACAGAAGACCTGGGAGAGGTCCTCTTGCGCAATGGTTGGGCACCTGTCGGCAATAACATGTACTGTAAAGTTCTGTCACACTTGAACAATACACCATGTATTCTTACTAAAGATGGTGACATCTATAAAGTGAACATCAGGGACGATATCGTCCCATTAGACCAATGGGGATTCCCCGATGTCATCACTGCACAAATCATTTGTGCACTGTCAACATTCCTCAGTGTCATTCAACTCTGTGACGGAGTGCAGGTTGGCAGTGACACACTACTCACAAGCAAATCAACAACCATGCGCGTGCACAATGGTGTGCAATACATGAAGCATGTTCGCTGCCCTGTTGTGATGCCACTTCTTAACAAGGGAACATTCTGCGATTTCTGCAGACACATGCATTACGACCGAGTTCACGCGACGTCCAAAGCTGACACAGCACAGGTGAATAATACCTTATTTCATGACATATTGCTGTCAATTGTACATTAAATCTTTTGACTGTACTTAGGTGACAGCAATGTTGCTTCATCATGCAATATCTCCTGTCATGAAATCCATAATAGTACTTCACGATTACATTCTGTTGCAAAACATTCATAACACATCATGAATATCACACATAAATTATCGTTAACGATTGCACATATTCCACCAGTGCATCAATACTGTACTTTTATGTATATAGCGTAACGTCGACGTTAAAGAAATCCTTCAACGGCAAGCCCCTAACCTCGGCGATGGGTGCATTGATGTGATAACATCGATGGTGAAAAACAGCACCGTGTCCCCACATGGACGACGATGGGAGCGATCTGTGATGCAGTTCGCCCTCGGTCTTTGGAACCGATCACCCGCAGCCTATGCAGATGCGACCGATACTGGCGCGTTACTTCTTCCATCGGTTAGACTGCTCCAGTATTATAAGAACTCCGTTGATCAACGACCAGGTGGGTGCATTACACTATGAAGTTTTGGCATAAAAAACAATGCTTACATACATATATATATATATATACAGCAATGTATGGTTATGATATCATTATAATGGTCATATTTACGTGGGATGTCACTTCATATCCTGCTCCTCTATAATTACCGCGATGACACATTGATATGACCACTGTTACACCACACGTTAACCCTTTCCGCTTTCGTAAACTGTTAATCCATCATGACAAACGTGAAACTCATATCGAACGCACTGGCAATGTAGGCAAACCAAATGGCCATAACATTAAACATTAATCTGTCCATAGGTTTCCTGCCTGATGTCTTCAAGTGGATGGACATAACCGCAAGTGACAAACACGTTCCTATTAGTGGGAGACATGGCGGACTCATCTTTGATAAAATGTCAATACAGCAAGATCTCCAAATGGATTCTCGGGATGGCGAAACGAGACTGTCGGGGGTTGTCGACCTGGAAAGGGAATCCAACGCCCTAGAAAAATTACACGGTATACAAGAAAGTAAGGGAAATAACAACAACACATTATTAGCGACACATGTTCTTCAGATGGAGTTTTTGGGATTTACAGGATTTGTTTTTCCATTTGCCCACTTCGCTACCGTCGGTGTGCAAGCGCACCATCTTGTTCTGTTGTTCTGGAAAGCTATTAGCCACCTCTTCGATTATGGTTTTAATGTTCATTTTTGCTTGTTTGATGGCGCCAGCGCTAACCGGTCATTCCTGAAGCTGTTGTTTCACCCACTTAAACCACTGGACGTCAATATGACAATTGAAAACTTACAAGTTTTGGGTGAAACAATAGTTTTAGGAATGGACGTTAAACATGTCATAAAACGTTTACGTAATAACGTTTTTAATAGTGGAACTACATCTTTAAGCACTAGACACCTGCACCTTACCACTGTCTCCAAAATGAGAAATCACCTAGCAGAAGAATGCCTGAACAGCGCCATGTGGTCCCTGATGAAGAACTACGCTGACAGTCTAGTTGAAGGACAACGAAAACTTCTTACCGGTACTTTGACATTTCTTTCCATTACTAGTGATTTCATCTTTCGTAAACAATGATTCTCCTGTCCTTCACCTAGCTGACAGCAGATTCTGTACTCTAGAAACAACAATGTCATTCTTTTTTAACTGGGAAAAGGAAGTCCTTGCCCGTGCAGATGTCGACACCCCCCTAAAAAAAAGTTATCTCATGTCCCAGGAAAAAAGGGAGGACATTATGTTTTGCTGTACGAGTTTGCGAGAAATTATGAAGAAACGTAGTCAGATATATTGGACACAATAAGCAAAGGACATCTACAAACTTGCAACAAAGGTATTTGTCTCAAATTAAAACGAGGCAAATAGGTTTGTGACAGATAGCGAACGCAGACCACGTGACTACAGTGCACCATATCGGTGATCTAAACAACAGTAATATTTAAATTTATCGGGCGAAATTGTAAGCGATTGCATTTATATAGGGGGCGAATAATACGCATAGGGGGTGTGCCTATATTCGTGCTTCTTAGTTTTGACCAACAGTGCCATCTGGCGGATTTTTTATGAACTAAATACATATATCCAAAGTTCTGTACTGCCTAAATTCGTGCTTCTTATTTTTAGTCAAATGGCGCCCCTGACGGATAGATTCTGAAAATACATAAATAGCATAAATTAAATGTATATATATATATATGAATATATGTGTGCGTGCGTGCGTGCATATGTGTGTGTGTGTATCAAAGTTATCCAAGAGTTGTCTTATTAGTTACGAATTTAATAACTTTACAACAACTTCACACACGCAAGCCACATGATGATGCACATTTAGAAATGAACGACATAAGGAATATTGCTATTTTCGTAATTACGTACTTTCAAAAAAATAAATTGATCGCATAAATGTGTAATATGCCTGTACACATACCATAGATATCTCATCAATAAGTAGAACGTCTGTAGATATTATGCGCCACATAATGTCACCGAATGCCTCGTCATTCACAATTAACTCATGCAATTGTGAAGTTGTGAATCTGCCATCCCGATGAATGAAACATGTAATGAGTTTTGCAGATTACTTACAAGACACCAGAACATATACCGAGTATATGTGTGTGTGTGTGTACGCGTATGTACGCGTGTGTATGCGTGTCTACGCGTGTCTACGCATGTATGGGCATACCACAAGTAAAGGAGGCTTGAACATTAATAGCAAACCAATACACACCTGCACACCTGACCACTTGTGCAGTGTCATGACGTCGTCATCAAACTGAGTGGTTGCTATTGCCGTGGAAGCTGTTACAGCAACGGTTTTCCCTAGTTGAACACATTCGTGCTTTATTTTTTTAAGGAGCATCGTTTTCCCAGAGCCAGCTTGACCAGTAATAATGACATTATGGCCATTGGTGCAAAGCGACATGGCAAGCTCCTCTGGTGTATTACCACATCAATGCACCCATCGCCGAGGTTAGGGGCTTGCCGTTGAAGGATTTCTTTAACGTCGACGTTACGCTATATACATAAAAGTACAGTATTGATGCACTGGTGGAATATGTGCAATCGTTAACGATAATTTATGTGTGATATTCATGATGTGTTATGAATGTTTTGCAACAGAATGTAATCGTGAAGTACTATTATGGATTTCATGACAGGAGATATTGCATGATGAAGCAACATTGCTGTCACCTAAGTACAGTCAAAAGATTTAATGTACAATTGACAGCAATATGTCATGAAATAAGGTATTATTCACCTGTGCTGTGTCAGCTTTGGACGTCGCGTGAACTCGGTCGTAATGCATGTGTCTGCAGAAATCGCAGAATGTTCCCTTGTTAAGAAGTGGCATCACAACAGGGCAGCGAACATGCTTCATGTATTGCACACCATTGTGCACGCGCATGGTTGCTGATTTGCTTGTGAGTAGTGTGTCACTGCCATATAGGAGAAATTTCCACAAAGGAAGGTATAAGGACATGAGGAAATATTTAGCAAAGATAGACTGGAATAACACACTGAAGAATAAGACAGCAACCGAATGCTGGAATATCTTAAATAGTGAAATTAAGTGCATAGTCGATAAATTTGTACCTTTCAAAAAACAAGGGAAACGGTCTAAAAAGAAACACTTATCGAAAGAAGCCATTAGAAAAATTAAGTATAAACAAATGATGTGGAAGTCATATAGATGTACTGGAAATGATGAAGACTACAACATTTATAAAGAAGCACTTAATCAAGCTACAGCTGAAATTAGAAATTCAAAGAGAAGCTATGAAAAAAAATTAGCTAGTAATATAAAACATGACAGTAAGAGTTTTTATGCGTATATTCGAAGCAAACAGAAAGTTCAGGATAAGGTCGGTCCTCTAGAAGATAGTGCTGGAAATACAATATCAGAGGGATTCTTAATGGCAGAAGACCTGAATGAGTATTTTAGTTCAGTGTTTACCAGGGAAGATATTAGTTCACTGCCAGTACCAGAGGCTAAGTTCAAGGGGGCAGATTCAGACTATTTAGGACAGTTAGTTGTAACCTCGGAAATGGTAGCTAAGAAAATAAGGGCTATGAAGGATAATAAATCACCTGGAGTGGACGGGATTCCGCCCAAACTACTATTGGAAATTGTAGAACAAATTAGCGTACCGCTTACAACAGTTTTCAATTTGTCATTAGAAGAGGGAGTGGTTCCTTTCGAATGGAAAGAGGCAAATATTATACCGTTATTTAAAAAAGGTTCGAGAAACAAGTCGGAGAACTATAGACCAGTGAGTTTAACATCAGTGATTTGCAAATTATTAGAAAGACTAATTAAAGATCACATGGTGGATTTTCTTGTTAAACATAACTTGATAAACCCATCTCAACATGGGTTTTTAAAAGCGAGGTCATGCTTAACAAATATGTTATGTTTTTTGGAAGACATCACTAGGTGGGTAGATGAGGGATCACCAGTAGATATCATCTATTTAGATTTTCAAAAAGCTTTCGACAAAGTACCACATCAAAGATTACTCCTTAAGCTAAAGGCCCATGGCATAGGAAATGGTATAATAAACTGGATAGAAAAATGGCTGAATGACAGAAGACAACGTGTAGTAGTTGATGGGGAGGCTTCAAACTGGAAATCGGTATTGAGTGGGGTACCACAGGGATCAGTACTAGGACCTATATTATTCTTAATATATATCAACGATTTGGACGATGATATAACAAGCAAGGTGTTAAAATTTGCGGATGATACAAAAGTGTTTAGAAGGATTAAAAGTGATGGAGACAGACAGCATTTACAAGATGATCTTGATAGGTTGATCAAATGGTCTGAAAAGTGGCAAATGCTGTTCAATTTTGGGAAATGTAAATGCCTCCACACAGGACATGGGAACGAAGAGGTAGAATATACAATGGGGGGTACTGTACTAAGTACTACTGTAAAAGAAAAGGACTTAGGGTTAACCATTAGTGCTGATATGAAGGTTTCAGAGCAGTGCGGAATTGCAGCGTCAAAGGGAAATCAAATCCTTGGATTAATTAGGCGAAATATAGCGTATAAGAAAAAAGAATTAATAGTACCGCTGTACAAAACAATAGTGAGGCCTCATTTAGAATATTGTATACAAGCATGGAGGCCATATCGCAAGAAGGACATAGATATGCTAGAAAGAGTACAGAGGAGAGCGACTAAAATGATACCAAATCTGAGGGATCTTAGTTATGAAATACGCCTAAAAGAATGTGGTTTAACAACACTAGAGACCAGGAGATTGAGAGGAGATCACATAGAAGTGTTTAAAATATTGAATGGTTATGAAAATATTGATAGAAACATTTTTTTCTCAGTTAAGAAAGATAGAAGGACCAGAGGACATGAAGCTACATTAGTAAAGGAGCAGTGTAGATTAGATATAAGAAAGTTCTCATTCTCACAAAGGACTGTAAATGAATGGAACAGATTATCTCCTGATTGTGTTGGTGCTAGTAGCGTGAATATGTTTAAAAATAAAATCGACACACACCTAAAAAAGGCGGGATACATGTAGATAAAAAGTATTGGACTCTCGATAAGCCAAAAGGTTTCCTTGTCCACCTGTCATCCAGAGTAATTTTCTGGATGGCAATCTTGTTAAATCTTGTTAAACCTGCACTCCGTCACAGAGTTGAATGACACTGAGGAATGTTGACAGTGCACAAATGATTTGTGCAGTGATGACATCGGGGAATCCCCATTGGTCTAATGGGACGATATCGTCCCTGATGTTCACTTTATAGATGTCACCATCTATAGTAAGAATACATGGTGTATTGTTCAAGTGTGACAGAACTTTACAGTACATGTTATTGCCGACAGGTTGCCCAACCATTGCGCAAGAGGACCTCTCCCAGGTCTTCTGTGGATGGCGCTGGTTGTCGCTTCGCTAAGCCAGTGTACACACCTGGGAAACACACAACGTACTTATGAGTAGTAATTTATGTTTGTTGTGTGTATAGTATATGTATGCATCAGGGCGTTTTATATTTATTTTTCACTGGGGGGCAATGTCTTGAAAAGACACTTGTAATGGGTAAAAAGTGCAATTTACGCATACATTAATAATTATGTTTCTTAGGCATGTATGAAAGCTTAATATAAAGTATTATTTTAGTCGTGGAGTCCCAGTATATTGAACATCCAACCAGCTTAGTGTATTTATCTCCTGTCAGATCCAGAGCTTTGTTCACCGCTTCAAGTAGTCCAGGGGCAACGTTCTTCTCTGGCGAAAGCATGACAACTGCTATTTGGAGTTTTTTTTATTATACCCCAGTGCTAATTAAATCAAACACACTAAAACGAATAAAAAGTCAGCCCTACAAGGGACTGGTTTGGGAGAATCGGGGGAAAGTTGGGCTGACTGGGGGGGAATGAAAGAGCTGGGGGCAGAGTTCCCCCACTTTGTATGTTAAAAAACGCCCTGGTATGCATAGTATTCCATTGACCGATGTAAAGTGTAGAGAGGATAAATGGGGCACCATTTGTACGTAATTATTTCGTAATTATGCAACAAATGTTATTCAGTTACACCGATGTGTGAAACAACAAAATACAACACATCATGTATGTTGAGTTATGTTCAGTTTACGAATTACGGACTCTACGTTATATTTTATGAGAATTGCGTCATCACCACGAACAGTGATCATATCAAATGTGAATAAAGAACGTATAGTACGCTTTTGTGTGTATACTAGCGATGTTTCACCTATTAGTAGAAACGTGTACAGGTAGGCATAGGGAAATATTACACAGGTACTATAGAAAATACTTCACCTGTTGTAGTCTTTCGCATTCCATCGGGTCCTTTTGTTCTGTGTATCAAACGGCATAGTTTCACCTTTGGAAAAAGACGTCTAAGCAACATCTTAAAGACCTGAAATGAAACACATGTAATGTTAATGTATTATAAAATATATGTGTACCATTGCAAACAGGCCTGATAGTTATCACGTGTAAAACATTGTGGCAATTGTTATGTAGTGCTTCTCGTGTCGGAACAATCATACTAACATACGTCCATTCCCAGACACACACAGAATGTACATCCATTATAGATACATTCATCTAAATACTTACCATTACGTGTCTGTCTTCTTCAGCTGCAGTGCTCAAATAATGGTTGATGACGTCCTCTGTTTTAATTTTTCCATCCTCCTCCATGTAATTGTCTAACAACCTACACAATAAACAAATTTGTAATAGTCTTTACATATGTTTTATTGGTTAAATAATGTTTTGTTAATAATTATACATTTTACATTGACACTTTGAAATACTACCTCAAACCAATGGGCCACTTGGAACGCTAGTAACAGTATAATACGTATCGCAACTGGGGGTTCAGTCACAATATTTACATTATAGGGTTGGCTGCATCACCTGTAGCACCCAATATCTTCGCAAGACGGTGCAATTTGTTATTGGACTTATTATTATCCCATGACGTGTGAAATCACTCACCAAAATGTCATCTCTTGTGGCGTCCTCATTGCAAGCAGGGGTCTTGTACAAAGACAAAATTGTAACGCAGACGACGCCGTCTTCTTATGTGACAACACACCTTCGCACGTTATTCAAGTATCTAACGCAGAGCGTCTCTTGGCGCGCGATCGCATTTATAAAGGGGTGAATATTACGTAAGGAGGTGTGCCGCGAGAGCTCGCGACCGCGTTGGCTGCGTTCCGGGGTCATTTCCGGTATAGCTGTCAACCACAGTGAGTTTAAATGTGTGCGCGACTCATTAAAACACTTCTTTTTGTAATAAATACGAATCCGTTTGTTACGAAAAGTTGGCTTTGTGACCACAATAGTTGGAACATTTATTTATGATCTTCATAATCGGTGTTGGCGTCGCGACGGAGCAGTTCTGATGTTAAAAGGTGAGCGATTGGCTTGGGGTTGCCGCAACAGTTGCACACACTTATATTATATATATACATATAGAGAACGTAAACAGACAGAACGACGCGAGCGCACGTGGTATAAAGTGTATTACTATTATGTATAATTTATGATATTTTCTATCATTGTAACAGTAAATAGGTACGATAAATTCGGGCTCGACGGCGTCGATGTTACCTTGTTTATAATAAATAAATACCTTACAAACATAAAATTGAGTTGGCATTCGTACTTGTGATACAACTTACATTATCTGCAACAAATGAACTGACAGAGTAGTTGTATGGGAGCGGCCATTACTTTTCAACTGTGCCGGAGGATTCGGGGACATACATACTCTGATCTCAAATTCAGCTCACACCACCTCCAATCATATTGTTGCGTATCCCAAATTCGTGCAATTCTTTGGCAATAATTTCATAACTGTTCATTAAACAATAATTATTATTTGCAAAGCCTAAAGTTAAAAAAAAAGTTATTTATTTATGTTTCTGTTATGTATTGATATATGTAGATTTAATGTGGCCGCAGCTTGTTTGATGTTGCAATAAAGGAAGATGGATTCATATATAAAAGGTTGGTAAGGGGCATATTTTATTGCCAATCAGTATGCACATCAATGCATACCGATAAAATACACTGTACCCGTATATAAGGAATTGTGTACAAGAAAGTGTTGCTGTACACAAATAAACAATCAGTACAATATATACACAGTGCATCAAACTGTTAATCTACGACATCAAAGGTGAGGGGCTACATGCCACAGGCACTGCTCATAATGAGGAGTGACACCCCCACCCAAGGCCACAGTGACCGTCAGTTGCATTAATAGAAGGCAACAACTCGCAATTAGATTAACAACTACAATTACCAACCTAAATGCATTAGGCATTTACTAACTTGTCTATGCGAAGCACAATCCGCCGTTATCATTGAATAATAAAAGTACAGTTGATCACAGCATTGTATTAGCCTGCCACTCAGCCCCGGCTGAGCTTGGCAGACTGACACACCTGACAATTGGTATAGCTCAAAGCTTCAACAAAACATAAGAATAACATAGTGTACAGCATAGACATACAGCATTTTGTATTAGCCTGCCTCTCAGCCCCGGCTGAGCTTGGCGGACTGACATGTCCCACGTTTAGTATAGCATATAAGACTAATATTCATAAATCGTTACAACGCAAATATTCTGCTAAGTAAGGACCAGCCTATCGCTTAGACCCGGCTAAGCTCAACAGACTGGCACACGTTACAAGTGGTATAGCTCCAACCTTCAACAAAACATAAGAATGACACAGTGTACACCATAAACCTACAGCAATTTGTTACGTATGCACCTGCCTGCCCCTCAGCCCCGGCTGAGCTGGACAGACTGGCACGCATAACAACTGGTATAGACAAAATATATTCAAACAAGAGAGGCATCAGCAGCAGCACCAGGGAAAAGGGAATAAATGACTGCTGATATAAGATAAGGTTCATAACTGCATCATAGGGATACGGATATATCTACGAAAGGCGGCAGATTTCCACCTGCCCATAGATTGTATCTGGACATCTGTGAATCCCCGTGTTGCTGCAGTAGTTGCTGCACCTCTCCTAAATGAGTGACACTTATAAAGACTAGGGTCATAACCAGCGTGGGAAAGACAAGCAGTTAACTGAGAAGCAAAATATGCTCTGGAAATGGGGGTTCTGTCAGGGAAGACAAAGAGTGGTCCTGCTGATGAGCCACGAGTGTTTAGATAGCGACAAATATGTGCCACAGGACAGTTCTTAGACTGTGAATTTATTTCTAGGACAATAGGCCTGCCAACTTTCTGGTGTTTAGCATGTCGGATTTTAAGTTGCAGGGATGCTTTACCATCACTATGACGACCAGGCACTATTATTAGGTCACCCCGTTGTATGACATGTTCGGTCGACCCTCCAGACCGCACAGTCATTTCACCGATCCTTAAAAAACCATGGAAAGCTAAGAGGAACATTGCTGTTATACATAATTGAGTAAACCTGTCAGTGATTACAAGTTTTGAAGCGCTGACAAGATGACCTAGGATATGTAACTCAATTGGCCTTCTCGAATCCATTGTGCTAGATGTCTTCTGAACACCTACTAGAAGTTTCTTAATGTAAAATTATCTGCAGGTTCTGCTAGCCCAACTATTTTATGACTGTAAGAAATAGCAGACACAGTGGACAAAATTGTTGACGAAGCATAATTGGCTGCAAACAGGTGTGTAATAAATCCTGCAAGATTCGTTCGTGACACAGGGAAAAACTTTTTGCCAGGACAGACAGATGATAAATATTTACGTAACATGTTGACACTGCGCCTATATGCTGCACGTGTCGTTGGTGCTAGTGACGCTCTGGTGAGGTCCTGTTCTAAGCTAGCAGCACTTGTGGCTTCAGTGGATCGGGGATTGCTACGGGAGTGCGGTCCAGCCAAGGTGCTATCTGTCTGGCTTTTCTGATCTACAATCGAGAAAGATGATCGGCTATGACATTCTGGTATCCCGGAACATGGCGAGATCGAAAAAGGATATTGTACCGCAAACAGGCCAGCACTAACTTTCTGACGAGCTTCATAATGGGCCTATTCTTGGAAGTGGTCTTATTGATGATGTCAACGACACCAGAATTGTCAGTCATGAAAATTATACAGTGATTAGCCAGATATTTGCCAAATAACTCTGTCGCTAGAACTAAGGGGTACAGTTCAAGAAGGGTTATATCGGCGGAAGTAAAGGGCTTGTGCCATGCACTCGCTATCCACTTCTTCCCAAAAACTACTGCAAAGCCTACATCACTGGATGCATCTGTATACAACTTAATTGTGTGAGATGACAAAAACCTCTGTTCCAGGAACATACTCTTCCCATTAAATGACTGAAGAAAAATCTGCCATGCATACAAGTCTGCTCGCGCATCACAGTTTAGTGTGACATAGTGATGCAGCCGAGTTACGCCAATTGTTAAATTTAGGAGACGGCGTAGAAAACTTCTTCCTGCTGAAACAGCTAAGCAAGCATAGGAGAGCAGCCCAGTCAAAGATAACAAGTCCCTCAGAGTTACTTTACGACAATTTACCATACGATTCACTAATAAAGTAGCCTTGGCTAATTTGTCATCAGGTAGACGAAGCTGCATTGTAGTGGTGTCGATTTCAATTCCATAAACAATTTGACATGTTGAGGGAGGACACCTCTTTCCCTCGTTTAGTGGAATACCAATCTCATGTGCTAGACGCTCAAAAGAAATGAATGAATTTCGACAAGTTGGCTCATTAGCTGGACCCACAAAAATATAGTCGTCGCGCAAATGCGTGACTTTGGAAACATGAAAATGTGTCTGTAAAATCCACTGGACAGCTCGACTAAAACGTTCAAATGTCTGGCAACTGACTGATGAACCCATGGGCAATACTTTGTCGTGATAGAACATACCTTTCCATGTAAACCCCAGTAATGGATAATCTTGAGGCCGTATTGGAACGAGTCTAAATGCCTCCTGTATATCTGCCTTAGCAATTAGACAATTTGGGCCACATGACCTGACTAACTCAATCGCTCTGTCTAATGATTCATATTGCACTGTTGTAAATTCTCTGGAGGTATAGAAATTAATGGAATCACCTTTCGGAAATGATAGATCATGGATGAGTCTGACTTTTCCTGGATCGTGTTTTGGAACCAAACCAAGGGGAGAACTTTGAAAATTGTTGAAAGGAATTGTTTCAAATGGGCCTGCTACACGACCTAAATCAATTTCATGGCTGATTTTTTCATCTACTAGAGTGGGTGCCTGCAATGCTGATTGATGGTTGCCAGAAACACGAATGCATTGGGGAAATTTATAATGAAGAGAGAAGCCCAAGGAAAAGCCCTGTAATAGAATAGATGCCTCTGCTTGGTCGTACGTTGACAGATAAGGGGATAATACCTCACTGTTTATTGTGGTTGGAAGGGCGCATTGCACCTGTGCGTCCAACCCCTTGGGGGCGGGCTGGGCGTACGGTGCATCGACTAGTGGGGTGTTTCCCGGAACATTTGGCACATGCATGTTTGAACTGACACGCAGGTCTGAGGCAAGAGCCAAATTGCTCGAATTGAAAACATTGGCCTTTTTGAAAGCCTTTGCTGCTGCGGACTTAGGGACTCCGGCTGGTGTTGCCCCGAAAGGCATAGACCCCTGATTTGTTTGAGGCCTGCTCGAGGCAGCAAAACCTCAAATCCCAGTTCACCTGCCCATAACTCAAACGGTTGGCCCCCATCTCCCTGCGATATGCTTTATCGTAGCGATACCATGCCAAGCCCCCAAACCTGCGTGCCATTTCAGTGATGTCTGCCATGTGCTTAAACAAGCCTGGAGCTAGCTGTGGTGATCGTTCAGTGAGGACAGCCCCATATACTGTGAACGCTGCCACCCACTGATCTATAGTTTTGATGCCTTTGCTGTGGGATGGTCTAACTAGAGATAAAGTGTCCTGATGGCCAATGGGCTTTACTTCTAAAGTTAAACGCTGGTGCTGCTGCTGGAACACATCATCCTCATCCTCCTCATCATTCTCACTAGCCAACAGCTGGAGATTCACATATTCCCCTCGCCTAATCTTTGTTTTTAAAGTGTCCGGCAAACTAGCCCCCAGCGGCCTGTTAACTACATTATATGTCGGTAATGGGGTGAACAACTTACCACCAAGCAGGCCGCTGAGGACTGCGTCAACGTCTTCAGCATCACTATCGTCAGAAGACGCGTCCGCAGCAAGGTGATGACTGGACGTCGATGGTGTCGCCACTGGTGCCTGACTTGCCTGTCCCGCTGGACGAACGACCGGTTCCGGTAATAGGCGGCCCGACTCCTCGAGCTGTCGCATGACAGCGGCTGCGATGGCTTCCGCCATGCCACCCGATGTGGACAGTGTTGCCTCGGTGGCAACTTCCGGAGTAACGACATCTGGGGCGGTGGTGTCGGATCCTGCTGCCGGCCCCCCAGCAGCAGCTGTTGCACGACGACGGATCGTTCCTGTCTGCGTTCTCGTCCTATGGCGTGATCGTTGTGGTGGCATCTGTAACATTGCACCAACACCACAGGAAAATATCCATCAAAACGATAACTTCCTACTGTGTAACATTATACCAATACTCGGAGGTATATTTGACTATTCAAGTAGAGAAACATGTACTGATAGTAAGATGCAATATTGGTTCATAATGAAAGCATCCATTATTCTGCCAGATGTCGACAAAACAAATACTGGCACCTCTCAATCACGAGGTTATCACTCAAATATCTAATTTGAACCAGAATCTGTTTCGCAACAACTGGATAACAATATTCAAACAAAGTGGACATGTTGTACAACGTATATCGACACGTATATATAGTTGGATGGATCCACCAATGACAAAAAACAAGTCCTGATACCTCTCAAACACGAGGCTGACAATCGACAATACAAGTTCGAACCAGGAGATGCTTACGATAAAAATCCAAACAAGTCCTGGTACCTCTCAACCCCGAGGTTATCACTCGAATATATAATTTCGAACCAGAATCTGTTTAACATGCACTGAATAACATCTCCAAACACAGCTGAGATGTGGTAGCAATGGACATCACTGAGTGGATACACCCAATGATAAGCAAGTTCTGGTACCTCGACATCTAGAGGCTGACAATCGACAATATCATAATTTCGAACCAGAAGCTGCTTATCTAATAAACAAGAACACTTCCAAACTTGTAATGTAGTTAATAATTAACTTTACTGAAAATATCATGGAACCAATTTAACAAACTGTAAACTGTCACTAGTGTGGACACCGGAGCCATGCTCCCGCCATATCGCCCTACCTACACAAGTGAAAGTTCGTATTAGTGCACTGTAATCAATACTTTCTAAGTTTCGGGATGTGCTCATACTCGTATGCACGATTCATAGCTAATTACAATTAACGCGTAGTCGATGCTAGAGCCAACCTACTGCGAAGTTGGCCTGACAGATCAATGCTTGCTTACAAACAGCGCCGCCCCGCGGATAGAACGGAAGTACAATCGTTCCCCAGCCGGGCCAACATGTACTCCATCATCGCTAATCAGGGATTTGTGGTCGAGAAGCATGCCGCGATGTTTCCAAAATTGTATTTTTTGAAAAAATGAAATTAAACGCCTCAATTCGGCGTCAACCAGAATGCTGTAACGAGGGCGAAGAGCGTACTTGACTGCCGCTGCGGTGTGCGAGCGCGAACCGGAAGGGGGGTATCGATAACATAATTGGCAAATGGCCACCTTAGCGAAACCATCAACCTGGATCAAACGTCGACCGATGTTCAAAAGATCTTTAGCCAGCTGACCTGGATTACAGTCGGACTTATTGAGGTCATTACCCCCTAGCTGAATAATCGCCTTGGTTGCGTTTGCTCGGGATATTCGTGTGGCAGCGTCAGTGAGTAAGCTGAGTTGTGCCCCCCCTTTCCCAACTACAGACAAAGAAATGGAAAGTGGGTCAAGTCCGCCATTAACGATCGCATGTGCGCGGCAATAACGTTCGAAACGAGTGGCAAAACTGTCCCCAATGAACACAACCCGAGTCTGACCAGACTGGTTACGTGTCCTGTCAGTAAACCGATACTTCGGTGATGCCATTTACCGGAATTTTCAAACAGTATTCGTGAAACTTAGTGAAAAATGGGACTTAGCTTGCGCCACAAAGCAAAGAACTGTTTATGTAAACAACAAGATTTGCGACCAAACGCAAATCAGACTCGCGAATCGATCAACACACTGTGCCCTTCCCTGTCTTACACACGGGAATGCTCAAATACTTCGTATCGTATTAGCAACTAACATGCACAGTGAAATCAAGACAGAAATATAAACGACTTACTCTGATCGATTCAAAATCGGACTGGGAAAGATTGAAGATCTTCTCCCATGATACCAAGCGGTGGGCTAGTCCACAAACCAATAGAGGTGGAAGGTTAGACTGACACAATCTATAACGAACATAAACATACTTTTGGCTGTGCCAAGAAGTTGTTATTTATTTTTGACCCAAATCCATGTTATACATAAATGTTATTTTTATACAGATATGTGTATATAATATTACGATATTTTGCAATACAATTACACGTTTAAAAGGATAATTATATACACAAAACATACTTGTGTAATAACCACATTCTAAGTTGTTACATAGTTTGCTTCACATTTGCTTGTTGCATCTTTGAAATATTACTTGGTTAACCTGCACTACATTAGTCACTGTCTTCGCCACCATGCTGGGTTTGAACTCATAAGGCAAACATGCAGTTATGTTATGGTCTTCCGTCCTGATGCAATAACCATCTCAGTCAGCTTTGCAGCATTCCCCATAGCCACTGTATGGCTACATTTTTAGTACATCTTATATTCGATTCACAACAAGTAAGGCGTGACTGCTTCAGTATAATTGGTATAGTTTGTATAATTTGATTTCGAAAACATTGTTTTACTACAGGGTAAACCATTTTATTAACAAGATTTAACAAGATTGCCACCCAGAGAATTAACTCTAGGTGGCAGGTAGACAAGGAAGCCCTTTGGCTTATCGAGAGTCCGACCCTTTTATCTATGTGTATCCAGCCCGTCTGAGGTATGTGTCGATTTTATTTTTAAACATATTCACGCTACTAGCACCCACACAATCAGCAGATAATCTGTTCCATTCATTTACAGTCCTTTGTGAGAATGAGAACTTTCTTATATCTAATCTACACTGCTCCTTTGCTAATTTAAGTTTATGCCCTCTAGTCCTTCTATCTTTCTTAACTGAGAAAAAAATATTTCTATCAATATTTTCATAACCCTTCAATATTTTAAACACTTCTATCTGATCTCCTCTCAACCTCCTGGTCTCTAGTGTTGTTAAACCGCATTTTTTTAGGCATATTTCGTAACTAAGATCCCTCAGTTTTGGTATCATTTTAGTTGCTCTCCTCTGCACTCTTTCTAGCATATCTATGTCCTTCCTGCGATATGGCCTCCACGCTTGAATACAATATTCTAAATGAGGCCTAACTATTGTTTTGTACAGCGGTATTATTAGCTCTTTTTCCTTATACGTTATGTTTCGCCTAATTAATCCAAGGATTTGATTTCCCTTTGAAGCTGCAATTCCGCAATGCTCTGAAACCTTCATATCAGCACTAATGGTTAACCCTAAGTCCTTTTCTTTTTCAATAGTACTTAGTACAGTACCCCCCATAGTATATTCTACCTCTTCGTTCCCATGTCCTGTGTGGAGGCATTTACATTTCCCAAAATTGAACAGCATTTGCCACTTTTCAGACCATTTGATCAACTTGTCAAGATCATCTTGTAAATGCTGTCTATCTCCATCACTTTTAATCCTTTTAAACACTTTTGTATCATCCGCAAATTTCAACACCTTGCTTGTTATTTCATCATCCAAATCGTTGATATATATTAAGAATAATATAGGTCCTAATACTGATCCTTGTGGTACCCCACTCAATACCGATTTCCAGTTTGAAGCCACCCCATCAACTACTACACGTTGTCTTCTGTCAATCAGCCATTGTTCTATCCAGTTTATTATACCATTTCCTATGCCATGGGCCTTTAGTTTAAGCAATAATCTTTGATGTGGTACTTTGTCGAAAGCTTTTTGAAAATCTAAGTAGACGATATCTACTGGTGATCCCTCATCTACCCACTTAGTGATGTCTTCCAAAAAACATAACATATTTGTTAAGCATGACCTCGCTTTAAAAAAACCATGTTGAGATGGGTTTATCAAGTTTTGTTTAACAAGAAAATCCACCATGTGATCTTTAATTAGTCTTTCTAATAATTTACAAATCACTGATGTTAAACTCACTGGTCTATAGTTCTCTGAATTGTTTCTCGAACCTTTTTTGAATAACGGTATAATGTTTGCTTCTTTCCATTCTAAAGGAACCACTCCCTCTTCTAATGACAAGTTGAAAACTATTAAAATAAATTTCTAAAATTAGAAAGATATAAACGATGTATTGCTCGTTAGTTCATCCAACTAGTTAAATGTTGGTAGCCTTGTAAATGTGATCATATTCATTTTCTAAATATACACTTTATAACAAAAATAGTGACCGAGTGACCACGCCAATGACAGTATAATCACATAAGTTGTCAACTTATCGAGGATGTCCGCAATGTTGTGTATCGTCTACCTCTGTGTTGAAGTCTTATTCCTGTCCTGGATTGCAAAATCATAGACATTAGAAATTTGTAATATTATGACATCCACAAAGCCTTGGACATGGCTACCAATTATATCAACGTTGCATGGACTTCATTATTAGTATGCTATTCATATTAAAAAATATGAATTTTATATTTGTTTATGGTATACACATGTATGTTGTATTGATATGGCTTAATGTCTGGCGTGGTATTATATAAATCGTCCAGATAAACAACACTGTTTTGGAGAAGCATTTTGTATGAACTGGTCGGCAGTTGATCGTGAAATTGTATCGCCAAGCAGTAGTAGCGGTAAACAAATGGTCCCCGTCGTCGAAAAGGTGCCACCAAAACATGAACGTTGTAACATTGTGTCGTAGTGTCTCCCGCTAGATTTGACAAATGTCCAGTAAATAATGCAGTTTGATGCATAACACGGAATCTTTCGGTAATAAGTTGCTCCACTTCTTGAAATGGATTGATTGCATCTCGGAAGCGACTCGGACGCTGGTATCGAGCTGCGTTTCTTCTCGAAAACATCGAACTTGGACAACGAATTCGACTAATTTCTACTTGAGCTGCCATCTTTGTTTGTTTGAGTACGGCGTTGCCGTTGAGCAAGGTCCATAGCATACTCAGAATGTAGACGTTTCATGCTCAAGTCTGAGTACGATTACGTGCTCAGAAAGTGTTATAACCTCCGTGAGTATGAGCATGGTGTGAAAGCGAGGCTTGAGCATGGAATTCTGAGCACCGAGCACCGAGCACCGAGAACGGCTTTATAACCTCGGGCCTTGGACTCCCTGATGTTCTTATGAAATGGATTACTAGTTTTCTCACCGAAAGGACATAAGTGAAATGTGCAACACAGTATCCAACTGGAACTACATCCACGGAGGCGTCCCACAACGCACAAAGCTAGGTCCCGTACGTTTCGTCCTCATGATAAACGACCTACAAACAGCGTGCGATTCCTACAAATACGTAGATCACACGTGCATCGTCTACACTGGATCCGACACCCAGACGCCAAACCTCCAGGAAGCAGACGACACTGCGTTCAGATGGATAACCCAAAATGACATAACAAAATAAAAATAAAACTAACACAAAAGAGACGATTATTGACTTTTCAAAAACATGGTCAAATGTCCTATCCATACGAATCAACGGAAGTGAAACGCAGCGAGTAACTGAGGCATAGGTGCATGGTATCACTATCACCAGCAACTTGAAATGGGATGTACATGTTGGGGAAATAACACGAAAAGCAGCCAAGAGACTGTTTCTGTTGCTCCAACTCAAAGTCAAACGGTCAGGTATTCCTGCTGAATACCTTCTAATGGTATTCAAGACGGTGGTCCGGCCTACGCTAGAATATGCTTGCCCTGCATGGTCAAACTCATTTACTCTGGGACTGCAAAGTGAGTTGGAGCGAGTACAAATATGTGCTATGAACATTATATACCCGAACACGCCCTATATAGAAGCACTTGCGTTTGCGCAATTGGTTACTCTGAATGAGAGACGTACACAATTATGTGGACTTTTCTTTACACAAATCGAACAACCACAGCACAAACTGCACAAACACCTGCCAACACCAAGGGGAACAACGCACAACACACGCTGTGGTATAAGACACCCGCTACCCAAAATGAATACAAACAGAACTAAGAACTCCTATATGAACTGGTGTCTCTTTAATCAAAAGCTATAGATAGCAGTAAACGTTATGATTGTATGTCTATGTGAATACCTTTGTACGTGCATATGTTCTTTTTACTTAATTAACTATTTAATCATACATTTTATAACGAATATTTTATCATTTATTTATCAAATATAATTTCGCATGATTTTTTTCAAAACTGTCTGCTCTACGTTATTTTGTATCAAATTATTTGTACTGTTTTGTTTTAAACATATTTGTTTCGAATTTCACTTTCCTTAGCCTAATTGTCTTTTTAATTGGCGCATCATCCTGGTTTTAACGAAGGGACGCCAAAGAAAGGTAAGTTGTTCTATTTTATGTTAGTTATTTTGTATTTTTCAGATTATGCCAAGCCAAAAACTAAAACTACCAACAGGACATCAGGAGAGAATGGAGTGGTGATACTACATGACAAGACGCTCGTCATTTTCTTGGCTTTCATTCCCGTCTTGCTGCACGTATGCTGATCGTGTCTGACAACGCAGACGACAACTTCAGACAGATTACTAGCGACATCCCGCTGACGATTTGATATGACTGATTGACATTATAATCAATTTCAATCACATATTATATTATTACTTTACATTGTTTGCTGGGTCTTTTATATATAATCTATTTTGCTACCGGGTAGACTCCATATTACTCTTTGTGCTAAGCAACGCCAGTTAATTTGGTAGGTACCATGTTCTGTGCATATCAAAATGCATCGGCATCGATTTGTGCACATCTTGCAAGGAACGTAGTTGGATAACAACAAACGATAGTAAAAGCACACATATGTCTAGGCGCATACGCAGGCCGATGATAAACGCACATCCGAATATACATACGTTTATTTTATTATGATATGCAATCCAACAACTCGGTCGCGCTGCTATGACTCCCTTCTGTAGGACGAGAACGGATCCGACTAATGTCGTTTTATTAAAAGTACTGTATTTTATTCAATCGTTTTTGCTTTGAAAGGTGCCATCTTTAACAATGGCGGATAAGAATATCGACAAAGACCAATCGTAACATATTTGCCATCTTTGACTTATAACCAATACAGTGACACAACAATTATTGTTTTATATACCAAATTTGTTTAGATATAGGGACAGTGATTTTAGTGACCACCATCTTTTAAAATGGCAGATGTGAATGTCGGAGGTCAAAAGTAACATATTTGAAATCGTTGACCCGAAAACGGATACCAAAATGACTGCTCTACGTGGCGCAGTTATTAAGATATGGGGAAAATAGGTTTTCGGTGGCCATCTTAACAAATGGCCGCCAACGCGGGAGAAATCTGAGATGGCCCTATATCCGGATATGTTTGTCTTTATATGCTCTAATCGTGTGCAAAATAAAAAATAAAATGCACAATTAATACACATATCGGTTGGGGTATTAGGTTTGGACAGTCATCATGTAGTAGGTATGTTTAGAAATGCTTTTTTTGCATGTCAAAATGGAATATATGTGTTATCCTGATCATTTGGATATTTGAAATGTTTTTGTATGATGAAAAATAAATGAAATATTGAAGATTTGGGTATTATCAGGGTTCTGTATCTGATTACGTATAGTCCTGTGCAAGCTAAACAAAATAAAGCACAAACAGGTACTGATGGTAATAATTACCTCAAATTAGGGTGCTCTAAGTCTTCATTTTACAAATATATGGGAGCCTAAACATGGCGAATCATTAAATCTGTCAAAATGTGCCAGGTTGAGGCATTTTCAAACCTTATTTTCTCAGAAACTATTAAAGATATTGCAATAACATTTTGCAAGAGAACTCAGCTTAATGTGTTCTATTAAATTGTTTAATTACTTTTTATATACTTTGAAGTTGAAATTATGGTTGGTTCTACCTATTTATTTTTCACATAATTTGCTTAAATATATTTGGTGACAACTTAAGAAAATTGTGATACATCAGAATTTTGGCCATTTGGTTATTTGACAAGGAATGACAGATCTGTGTTAATGCTGCCATCTCTCCTCATGAGTATGTAATAAATATTGACTTTAATTCACTTCAAATAATAACATGTAATGAAAATTTATTTTTTATTCACTTCACATTTTTGACAATTCAAAAAATGTTGATGTTATACTAGTGCACAGTATGTAAATTGTAATTAAGTGTTAGAAGAAATTGTGCATAAGGTTTCCACGTTGACGTCGTTGCGCAGCTTTTACCAAAAGAAACCTTGTCCAGAAACCATTATATGTAATTATATTAATGAGATACATCTTTTTTACAGGACATGCAAACAAAACCAACTCTGCTGATTGTTGGGCACAGTTTTGTGCGACGGATGGGCAGTGCCTGTCAAGGAGGTTGGGTAGGTGGAGACACGCACATATACTATCGACCTGATCTTGACTTGGGCAATATTTTTGGAAAGGTCGTTTTCCAAGGAAAAGGGGGGTCTTACTTTGGAAGGCCTCCTTCAGCAACTGGGTGCTGTGCGGGCAGTTGCACCAACTTTTGTTCATCTGGGTAATGGTTGGGTACCTGAGGAGTTGGCAGAGGGTATTCGCGAACTGCTGACAATACCTTCTGTGGCCCAGGTAGTAGTTTGCGAGATATTGAATCGCATACCTGCAAAGTTTGGCTGATTTTCAGTGAGGCCTGATTTTGATCGTGCTCGTCAGATAGTGACGAATAAGGTGCGGGCAGTGATCGCTGACTCGGAAAACAACTTTCTTCCATCATCGTAAGTTGACAAATGAGAAAAATTATGCGAGAGATGATGTGCACATGAGTGCATTTGGCATGGCCAGGTACGTGAATAACATGAGGGGAGCGGCTATAGCTGCTGCTAAGCGATGCTTGCAGTAGTGGTTGGCGACTTTCCTGGTGTTACTCATGTGCAATGCTTCTTGACCTATTTTTTTCTATCATTTTTTCTAATTGCAATTGCACTAACTGTTCTGTATCTAAATTCCAATTTCTAAAAAAATATCAAAAAAGTACTTTCTTCAAAAATCTATAAAAAAAATCTGTTTACTGGTATATGTCTTGATATCTGGCATACAACTTCATGCGCAGATCATTTGTTCCTATGTGAATGATGAACACCATTGCGTCAGCTGCTTATCACAGCTTGAACTTCCTATAAAAGACCATCCATGATCTTTTCCTAAGGTAAACTACCTTTTCATAAATATTGCTCATGATAGATCTGGTCCTAGTACTGTGACATAATTCACCTGCCCGAACAACTTGCACCTGTCATACAAAACTGTGTCTGACAGTTAACTGTGAAGGTACCAAACCATAGAGTCGTCTAAATATGACATACATCACCTGCCTGCATAAGTACATATTTAATCTGGCTGAATATATATCTGATATCTACATTGAACAGTGTGCAGTCAACATGACACGAACATTACTTATAGATATGTTGAAGAACACAACGTTATTTTACAATACACTGAAATATGAACCTTGCTGAACAGATCTTGCAGCATACTGGCATTAAATTATGAGTGAAGTATGAGACACAGTGAACTACACAGAGACTGCAGCAGTCACCCAACCTGTCATGACAGTCACACATAGACACAGTGGACTACACAGAGCCTGCAGCAGTCATCCAACCTGTCATGACAGTCACACATAGACACAGTGGACTACACAGAGCCTGCAGCAGTCATCCAACCTGTCATGACAGTCACACATAGACACAGTGGACTACACAGAGCCTGCAGCAGTCATCCAACCTGTCATGACAGTCACACATAGACACAGTGGACTACACAGAGCCTGCAGCAGTCATCCAACCTGTCATGACAGTCACACATAGACACAGTGGACTACACAGAGCCTGCAGCAGTCATCCAACCTGTCATGACAGTCACACATAGACACAGTGGACTACACAGAGCCTGCAGCAGTCATCCAACCTGTCATGACAGTCACACATAGACACAGTGGACTACACAGAGCCTGCAGCAGTCATCCAACCTGTCATGACAGTCACACATAGACACAGTGGACTACACAGAGCCTGCAGCAGTCATCCAACCTGTCATGACAGTCACACATAGACACAGTGGACTACACAGAGCCTGCAGCAGTCATCTAACCTGTCATGACAGTCACACATAGACACAGTGGACTACACAGAGCCTGTAGCAGTCATCTAACCTGTCATGACAGTCACACATAGACACAGTGGACTACACAGAGCCTGCAGCATCCATCCAACCTGTCATGACAGTCACACATAGACACAGTGGACTACACAGAGCCTGTAGCAGTCATCCAACCTGTCATGACAGTCACACATAGACACAGTGGACTACACAGAGCCTGCAGCATCCATCCAACCTGTCATGACAGTCACACATAGACACAGTGGACTACACAGAGCCTGTAGCAGTCATCTAACCTGTCATGACAGTCACACATAGACACAGTGGACTACACAGAGCCTGCAGCAGTCATCCAACCTGTCATGACAGTCACACATAGACACAGTGAACGAGGAGTATGAATATTGTATTTCATTGTTGTGTATTGATATGTTGAGTTTGTGAGCTATTTAGCCAATAATAATGTTTTTATTTCAGACAAGCATTGTGTCCATATTGGAAAAAAAGTACATCGATAAAAACATCCATATAAAATAGAAACATGAATAAATAAAGATGACAAATAAATATGTCAATAAAAACGTCACATTTAAAAATTATTTAAACGTTATACTTGATCCACTGATCCCACAACTGCGACGTACTGTATATGTCGCTAGTAACAATACTCTGAATAATTGTATTAACAGACCTGTTAATCCTCGTGATTAAGCTAACAACTGCTGTTCTGATAACACATTTAAATGGTTTTACATTAGCTATACCAAACATGTGGCTAGCGCTACATCTCATCGGCAGATTGATCAATATTCTGTATGAATTGTTAGAGGCAACAATAAATTGCTGAAAATTAGCTTTTTAAAAATTAACCCATTGAGTTCACATATAAATATTACTGAAATATGCAGTAAACAGCTTATTCTTTACATCAGTAGAGCAAAAATGAAATGTTTGCCATAACATGTTACTTTGGCATAAAGAAGTCTCACTTTGGCTTGAAGGTCAGCGTCATCCGATAAGTCGTTACAAATGACATGCCCAAGGTATTTACAAGGTGTCCAAGTTTAACTTCTTCCCTCCTAAAGTCATGTCCCTGGCAAGATTAGAATTTCTAGAATCAAAGTACATGACCAGGGATTTATCAGCATTACACTGAATGTCATGCTCACACCCAAAAGAGTAACATATGTCAAATAAACTTTGTAGTCCCTTGGCAGAAGTAGCAAATAGAAGTAGGTCATCTGCGTATATCAGGTGATTAAAAACAATAGTACCCTGACTACAACTAATATGTTGTTTTTAGAGTTGTACACTCAAATTGTTCGTGTAAATGTTAAAAAGTAAAGGGGATAATTTTCCACCTTGCTTAACACTGTTGCCCACTGAGAAGAAATCCGAGTAGGTAGATCCCCATCGGATACATACACATTGGTTATTAAACTCATTGCTGAGTATTCTTAGAATATATTTCGGTACATCAATATTTACTTATTAGTAAAGTTATTGTTAATGTTATATGACTGGTTAATGTAAATTTATTATAATGTTTAATGTGGTTGTAAACATTGCATAAATTATATAACTGTCTTCATAATTATGGACATTACGGCCTTTTTATCGAAATGTAGCGGTCAGTCCAGTTAGCGTGCTAATATTAGGCAATATAAACTTACTAATTAAGTTTCTGTTAATGTGAAATAACTAGAGCACATATCCACTCCAACCGCAGAACACACAGCCACTATGGCAGCACAACTGGTAGCCTGAGTCTCGCAATCACCACCCACCAAACACCTACACAGAGACTGTAGCAAATGTGATCATAGACATAAAGTCATTCACAGAATCGTATCAGAGAAGGTGCTTATGATGCAACTTCTTCATGAGAAAAAGAAAAACTTCCTGAATAGATCAAATGCTGGATACTTGTTAGAAACATGAGGTAAGAAAAAGGAAGGTTAAAAGAGAAGTCAATTCATCGGAAAGAAAGGAAGTAAACTAACAGATGAGTGACTGATTAAAATACTAAAGAATGAGTTAAGACGAACAAAACATTGCTTATGAGAATGCAAACGTAGAAAATAAAATAGGAAACATGACACACTTGAAAGTAGCACATCAGTAGCACTGGAACAACAAGTGAATGAAGGAACCTTGCTTAAGAAAATTCATGACACAGAAACAGAAAGATATATGCTGAAAGATGACTAAGCTGAATTAAAACTTGACAGGCAGTCCACTAGTTTCCTCAAAACAAAAAAAACAAGTACGATGTGCCCATTAGGAAAGCATTAGGATTGCAACACCAAGTCCCAGTAGAAGCAGCCAGCTCTTTAGTTAAACAGATAGTAGAAGACACGACAGGGGTAGTCATTGATGAAACGCCAAGCATAGGGACCATTAGTAACATGGCGTATGAAATGGGAGTCATCAGCGACATCCATGCAGGACAGGTGTTAATGACAGAAACAAATCTTTGCTTAGGTTTTGATGCGATTCCGCTAGATGGGGATCATGTAAATGAGGTTCATGTTAATCGTGCAAATGGCCCCAGTCTTGTCCTTCAGCTTAGTGCACAAGCAGGGGGAAATAGGGACGATTATGCAGGACACATGCAGAACACACTCAGTAATACAGCGTCAACACAAGCTGCATTCATACATGAAGATATACATACAGTCAAGTCAACTATCATTTCATCATTATCTAGCACAATCAGCGATAGATGTTCAGTTAACCACTGTGTAGTAGAACGGTTGAAGAGTGATCTAGATGAAGACTTGTTAGAACGGAACTGCAATGTTCACTCTCAGATGGATTAGCCAGTAAGTCTAGGCAAGTACATAAGAAGGTTGATGCTGATTTGGATGTCAAGAGTGAATTGTTCAGAATTGATTGTAGAGTAGCAAACACTATCTTCAGCATGTCAAAAATGAGGTATAAGCAGGGAAAGAGGATCCGGCTGGCTTGAAATTCTTCTTACAACAAAAAAACATTCGCCCAGGTCATTTTCTTAGATATGTAGGTAACAGTACATCAATCATGTCCCCATTACTGGTTGGTGCAGAGGAGCTGCTCAGCAAACAGCTGAAGCGGTATCTGTCAGACCTCGCCAACCCCTCTTCTGAAATGCACTCCCAAGGCGAGTCTGTACCAACCCACATCTTTTCAGAACAAACATTCGGTATGATAGATCACTAATTTTGACGGGCACCTAATGTTAGTTAAATAGTATGATTAAGGAGTCAATGAAATCATAGCAGAAATATTCAGAAATAGATCTGTGTTGGATGCATATGCCAGAACATTTGAAAATTGTGTACCTGGTAAAGATGATGTAACTGTTAGCAAAAGCTTTTTATATTGTGTATACCTTTCGGCAAATAAGGACGCGAATAAAGCAACACACAGTATCGTGAACATCTTAACAACATGTCCCAATTTGTCGCTTTCAAATCTTATCAGGACTGTCGTTGAAGGAGTAAAGAAATTCAGGGCATTCCCAAGAAAGTGTCCAGGGTTAGTGCAATTCCTCAAATCAACAAGTAACATACCCCAGCCACGAACCACTCCCATTACCGCAGATCACACATCCACTCCAACCGCAGAGCGCACATCTAGTCCAACAGCAGAGCGCACATATAGTCCAACCGCAGAGCACACAGCCACTAAGGCAGCAGAACAGGTAGCCTCAGTCTCGCAATCCCCACCCACCAAACACCTACACAGAGACCGTAGCAACTGTGATAACAGTCGCAAAGTCAATCAGAGTCGAAGCTACTTATGCTGCAACTTCGTAATCAGAAAAAGAAAAAAACTTGCTCAATAGATCAAATGCTGGACGACTTACAGCATACAAACTAAGACATCAGTTACTTGTTTGAAACATGAGGAAAGAAAGGGTAAGGTTAAAAAGAGAACTTAATTCACTCAGAAAGAAAGTAAGTAAACTAACAGATGAGAGCCAGATTAAAATACTAAAGAATGAGTTTAAGACGAACAAAACACTGCTTAAGAGAATGCAAACATAGGTCACAAAATAGGAAACATGACACACTTGAAAGGAGCAGATCAATAGCACTGGAACAACAAGTGAATGAAGGAACCCTGCTTAAGAAAATTCATGACACAGAAACAGAAAGAGATATGCTGAAAGATGACCTGGCTTAATTAAAGTTGGACAGGTAGTCCACTAGTTTCCAAAAAACTAAAAAAACAAGTACGATGTACCCATTAGGAAAGTTTGGTACAGTTGATTGCAACACCAAGTCCCAGTAGAAGCAGCCAGCTCTTTAGTTAAACAGATAGAAGACACGACAGGGGTAGTCATTTATGAAACGCCAAGCATAGGGACCATTAGTAACATGGCGTATGAAATGGGAGTCATCAACGACATCCATGCAGGACAGGTGTTAATGACAGAAACAAATCTTTGCTTAGGTTTTGATGCAATTCCGCTAGATGGGGATCATGTAAATGAGGTTCATATTAATCGTGAAATGGCCCCAGTCTTGTCCTTCAAGTTAGTGCACTATGTCACAAAATCGAGTGTAAGTATTAATAAATTGGCGGTACCCGATTTGACATAGCAAGTTATAGGTTCAGGTGCACTAGGATTCGGAGTGAACGAGAGACATAACGTGACATCAGATATGTATGTACGAGAAGCCAACTGGCATTCCCATTTAATACATCAACAACAAATATATGCGGTTCAATGATAGTTGGCCAACCGTTACTCTGCTACGACATTATATTTATAACACCATACAATGTACTCGACGAGTATGCATCCAAATACGAATTTACATGGGAGACAATTCAAACAGCTGGTCACTTACATGTAGACGGGTATACACCGTTGTAAAGTCTGTGAACTGTAACCAATGTCTCGTGACGTGCGAATGTCAACGTTCGCCTCGGTCGCGTTCGGCGAGATGTCAGGACGAAAGTCGCTCGGTGTTCGGCGAACGAATTCTCATAGACGTAGACGAAAGCAAGCGACTCAGATTTGCTTTGTCGATCCCGCGCGAAACACCAGGCAACAACACGGAAATGATGTTACAACGTCGGCGAGGTCGAGAATGTCTGTCACGGAGTCTGTGTTATGACAGCTAGCAGACGAAACGGAGGTGGCCTCGCATTCGAAGATCACGTCAAATCGGAACTGCAGACGGTTATCGCTCAGTCTTCTTCAACACGTGAGAAGTGCAGCGCCTCACAACTAATCAGTACTGTTGAAATCGTAGAAGTATATTACCACAGGCGTTGGGCGGACACACGTTTCAGCCCAATTCCTGGAGACGAGTGTGCAACACTTTCTTCTGCTCAAATGTTCGTCTGGCCTCGAATGGTCGTCCTGCCCTTATATAGCTTGATGACCGGAAGCTAGTCTGACCAATTACAACACTCGATACAAATTAAAGTCGCTTCAAAAACCAGCTCCCGAAACCTTTCACACATCGAAGCAATCCATTCAACTCGCTGAGTTTAAAAATAGATTTTGCGAGCTAAACGTCTGGCTATATAAGTGCTCATACAATCTTAAACTTACGTGAATTACTTACATAATTAATATCACTGGATTCCCTGTATCGAGCCGGATACCACAATATTCATCGTACATTCCAACTCTCATGAATTAATCCATAATTTTAATAAAACACGCACTATTCATAAGCTAGGTGTGACCCTAGTGTTTTTCACACCTACATTTCAGTAAACTTTTATAAGTTCATAATATAATCTTCTTATAACCACAACATAAGTAGTTTGACAGGTCACCATATTACCAGTCATGTTAAATAATTTCTACAGGTACCAAATTTGGTATACCTAACCGTAGAATTAGTGGTGTACGCTACAAATGAAATTAATTAAATCTGACTCGTCGGCAGTTAAAACGTTACACGCCTTAATCGCCAGAGGGCACCAGCGTGTGCCTCCGTGACAATACATACCAGAGATGGCAGCACCATCAAAACCACTGTTCTAAAGCCTGATTAAATTCTATACAAACCACTTTGTGACACACTAGCAGGGGAAAACAGGGACAACTATGCAGGACACCTACAGAACACACTCAGCGACACAGCATCAACACAAGCTGAATTCACACGTGAAGATATACATACAGTCAAGTCAACTATAATTTCATCATTATCTAGCACCATCAGCGATATATGTTCAGTTAACCACTGTGTAGTAGAATGGTTGAAGAGTGATCTAGATGTAGACTTGTTAAAACTGAACTGCAATGTCCACCCCTTAGATGGATTAGCCAGTCTAGGCAAGTACTTAAGAAGGTTGATGCTGATTTGGATGTCAAGAGTGAATTATTCAGAATTGATTATAGGGTAGCAAACACTATCTTCAGCATATCAAAAATTAGGTATAAGCAGGGGAAAGGGGATCGGGCTGGCTTGAAATTCTTCTTACAACAAGAAAACATTCGCCAAGGTCATTTTGTTATATATATAGGTAACTGACTCCACGACCTCTTCTATCTGGCTGACATTTTCTTTTGGCTACGTGACCAGTTGCAGGTATTCCTTGATAAATACTGTAGAAACAGTACTAGTCTGAAAACAGGGTTGCAGAAGGATTTGAAGCACCCGGTCATAGTCATGCAGCTGCGATGTCTAGGATTAATGGGGAAATTTCTTATTTGTTCATGAATACGCGGGTTTTATGCTAATGCTTCGAAACTAACAAATCTGCAAATGAATCCAAATATGTACAAATAGATGAGCAGCCTTGCAGACTTCCAAAACGACCCTGCAGATGCTCATTTCCACTAAGGATGTCTTCCAAAATCAACTGAACCACGATTCTGTGTTAACGTCACTCCAGGCCCCTCTTGCAGACGTCGATCAAAAGCAGTTGTTTACATCAATCATGTCCCCATTACAGGTTGGTGCAGAGGAGCTGCTCAGCAAACAGCTGAAGTGGTATCTGTCAGGAGACCTCGCCAACCCCTCTTCTGAAATCCGCTCCCAAGCCGAGTCTGCACCAACCTACATCTTTTCAGTTTACAACAAACACTCGGTATAATAGATCACAAATTTTGACGGGCATCTAATGTTAGTTCAATAGTATGATTAAGGAGTGAAAGAAAGCATGGCAGAAATAGATCTGAGTTGGATGCATATGCCAGAAGAACATCTGAAAATTGTGTACCTGGTAAAGATGATCTAACTGTTAGCAAAGGCTTTTTATACTGTGTATATCTTTCTGCAAACAAGGACGTAAATAAAGTTTAGTATCCATTCCGACAAAGTGAATCCAACACAAAGGCAACTGTACGCTGTACAGGTAAGCTGTTTTGTGACTTTAGTTTAACTATACAGCTGTACTGAGGTGTTGGTCCAACACCTAAAAACCAAAGGGTCTGTACCTACTGAAGCACAGAATAGATGTATTGTGTATTAGCAGTTTGTGAAGAATGAGCTTCTCATCTATTTCCTTAAATCCGGTGCCCTTTCTCACTACACAACATCAATACAGCGTTTCTTTGTCACAGTCTGTTCCGCAGGAAACTTATTGCAACACAGTATCCATAATGCCTTGAATCTGGGTGTGTTTCATGTAACAACACAAGCATTTGGGTCATTGACAAAGTGGTCACTGGGCCAAGGTTGAGATTGTTTGGTCAACACTTGAACATTCTCAACATGAATCAGCACATCTGTTATTGCTGATGTACCCGTCAAGTATATAATTTTTTCAAAGAGAACAAAGTGCTGTATTGATTGTCTTAAACAAAAATATAACATGAATTCATATCCACACCACTCTTTAAATGATTGATATTATTCAGCATTGATTTATAATATTTATAATAAACCAGGTGTACAGCAGCTTTTCCATGGCATACAGGTAGTGGACCATTTTTATCATATATAACGCCCCCTGGCGTGTACATTTAGAAGTGTAAAGTATGTAAAGTAAGATGTTCAGAATCTGTTATAATTTTTTTGAAGGCCTTCCAGGATCACTTATGTTAATGAGATAATGGTGTAGGCACTGACGTTTTCTGTCATGATTGGTCAATCTGTACCGTTATCACATCATTTTTAATATTCCTATGTAAGCGCGGTGCTCTGCCAACAGGGTCGTCATTCCTACCACGGCAACACCATGGCTAATATCATCTTGAAGACACCCTATTACCGCCCTCGCGGTGCAGCAGACTCAAGCGATGAGGACGAGCCAACCGATCATTCCGGTGACCAACTGCCCTTCCCCGCTGTTGGAACCAGAGGTCGTGGACGTGGGAACTCTGCAAGGAAGTGTAAACGCCGACGCCGACGCCGTTATCAAGGTCAAAGGTCTCCTTATCGACAAAGTACGACAGCATACCCCTTCTACATCGGGTGTAGATACTAGAAAAAGCGTATGATTGTCGATGATCGGGGGTCATTTGCAATGCGAACGACACGGTTATGTGGCATCTGACATGCATTTCATGGTTTAAATGTGCTTTGTCGAGAGAGCGACGGGTCAATGTATATGGTTGACTTTATTTGACCAATGTCTGGCCAGTCTCCTAGACGTGAATGCCGACACATTAGTTGTTATGGACGAAACGATGCAGACTTACAAACTGAACTCACTGACGGAAACTCGTGTGTTCCTCGCCATAAAGAAAACTCGACGAGGTATCTACACAAACTACAACGTCACACACCTAGAGGTGGTATACTAGAATCCTACCCTGTTTCAGCCTCTTTATGCCACAGATGTGACAACATCCGGCGATGCCGCCGATGTCACGACTTCCACCAACACCACCTAAGTCACAACATCTGGTGACACCGCCGACGTCACAACTTTCATTCCTACAGCAGCAGCTGGTCGGAACTTTACGATCGTCTTTCGTATGAACGAAATGAAGAAGATCCTTGCACACCACATTGCACGTGACGTTGTTAAACTTTCAACAACACAACTTGGCTACGACACAGATGATCCTATTCAATCTTACCACGACTGCTATAATTTTTTCAAAGAGAACAAAGTGCTGTATTGATTGTCTCAAACAAAAATATAACATGAATTCATATCCACACCACTCTTTAAATGATTGATATTATTCAGCATTGATTTATAATAAACCAGGTGTACAGCAGCTTTTCCATGGCATACAGGTAGTGGACCATTTTTATCATATATAACGCCCCCTGGCGTGTACATTTAGAAGTGTAAAGTATGTAAAGTAAGATGTTCAGAATCTGTTATAATTTTTTTGAAGGCCTTCCAGGATCACTTATGTTAATGAGATAATGGTGTAGGCACTGACGTTTTCTGTCATGATTGGTCAATCTGTACCGTTATCACATCATTTTTAATATTCCTATGTAAGCGCGGTGCTCTGCCAACAGGGTCGTCATTCCTACCACGGCAACACCATGGCTAATATCATCTTGAAGACACCCTATTACCGCCCTCGCGGTGCAGCAGACTCAAGCGATGAGGACGAGCCAACCGATCATTCCGGTGACCAACTGCCCTTCCCCGCTGTTGGAACCAGAGGTCGTGGACGTGGGAACTCTGCAAGGAAGTGTAAACGCCGACGCCGTTATCAAGGTCAAAGGTCTCCTTATCGACAAAGTACGACAGCATACCCCTTCTACATCGGGTGCAGATACTAGAAAAAGCGTATGATTGTCGATGATCGGGGGTCATTTGCAATGCGAACGACACGGTTATGTGGCATCTGACATGCATTTCATGGTTTAAATGTGCTTTGTCGAGAGAGCGACGGGTCATTGTATATGGTTGACTTTATTTGACCAATGTCTGGCCAGTCTCCTAGACGTGAATGCCGACACATTAGTTGTTATGGACGAAACGATGCAGACTTACAAACTGAACTCACTGACGGGAACTCGTGTGTTCCTCGCCATAAAGAAAACTCGACGAGGTATCTACACAAACTACAACGTCACACACCTAGAGGTGGTATACTAGAATCCTACCCTGTTTCAGCCTCTTCATGCCACAGATGTGACAACATCCGGCGATGCCGCCGATGTCACGACTTCCACCAACACCACCTAAGTCACAACATCTGGCGACACCGCCGACGTCACAACTTTCATTCCTACAGCAGCAGCTGGTCGGAACTTTACGATCGTCTTTCGTATGAACGAAATGAAGAAGGTCCTTGCACACCACATTGCACGTGACGTTGTTAAACTTTCAACAACACAACTTGGCTACGACACAGATGATCCTATTCAATCTTACCACGACTGCTATAATTTTTTCAAAGAGAACAAAGTGCTATATTGATTGTCTCAAACAAAAATATAACATGAATTCATATCCACACCACTCTTTAAATGATTGATATTATTCAGCATTGATTTATAATATTTATAATAAACCAGGTGTACAGCAGCTTTTCCATGGCATACAGGTAGTGGACCATTTTTATCATATATAACGCCCCCTGGCGTGTACATTTAGAAGTGTAAAGTATGTAAAGTAAGATGTTCAGAATCTGTTATAATTTTTTTGAAGGCCTTCCAGGATCACTTATGTTAATGAGATAATGGTGTAGGCACTGACGTTTTCTGTCATGATTGGTCAATCTGTACCGTTATCACATCATTTTTAATATTCCTATGTAAGCGTGGTGCTCTGCCAACAGGGTCGTCATTCCTACCACGGCAACACCATGGCTAATATCATCTTGAAGACACCCTATTACCGCCCTCGCGGTGCAGCAGACTCAAGCGATGAGGACGAGCCAACCGATCATTCCGGTGACCAACTGCCCTTCCCCGCTGTTGGAACCAGAGGTCGTGGACGTGGGAACTCTGCAAGGAAGTGTAAACGCCGACGCCGTTATCAAGGTCAAAGGTCTCCTTATCGACAAAGTACGACAGCATACCCCTTCTACATCGGGTGCAGATACTAGAAAAAGCGTATGATTGTCGATGATCGGGGGTCATTTGCAATGCGAACGACACGGTTATGTGGCATCTGACATGCATTTCATGGTTTAAATGTGCTTTGTCGAGAGAGCGACGGGTCAATGTATATGGTTGACTTTATTTGACCAATGTCTGGCCAGTCTCCTAGACGTGAATGCCGACACATTAGTTGTTATGGACGAAACGATGCAGACTTACAAACTGAACTCACTGACGGGAACTCGTGTGTTCCTCGCCATAAAGAAAACTCGACGAGGTATCTACACAAACTACAACGTCACACACCTAGAGGTGGTATACTAGAATCCTACCCTGTTTCAGCCTCTTTATGCCACAGATGTGACAACATCCGGCGATGCCGCCGATGTGACAACATCCGGCGATGCCGCCGATGTCACGACTTCCACCAACACCACCTAAGTCACAACATCTGGTGACACCGCCGACGTCACAACTTTCATTCCTACAGCAGCAGCTGGTCGGAACTTTACGATCGTCTTTCGTATGAACGAAATGAAGAAGATCCTTGCACACCACATTGCACGTGACGTTGTTAAACTTTCAACAACACAACTTGGCTACGACACAGATGATCCTATTCAATCTTACCACGACTGCTATAATTTTTTCAAAGAGAACAAAGTGCTGTATTGATTGTCTCAAACAAAAATATAACATGAATTCATATCCACACCACTCTTTAAATGATTGATATTATTCAGCATTGATTTATAATATTTATAATAAACCAGGTGTACAGCAGCTTTTCCATGGCATACAGGTAGTGGACCATTTTTATCATATATAACGCCCCCTGGCGTGTACATTTAGAAGTGTAAAGTATGTAAAGTAAGATGTTCAGAATCTGTTATAATTTTTTTGAAGGCCTTCCAGGATCACTTATGTTAATGAGATAATGGTGTAGGCACTGACGTTTTCTGTCATGATTGGTCAATCTGTACCGTTATCACATCATTTTTAATATTCCTATGTAAGCGCGGTGCTCTGCCAACAGGGTCGTCATTCCTACCACGGCAACACCATGGCTAATATCATCTTGAAGACACCCTATTACCGCCCTCGCGGTGCAGCAGACTCAAGCGATGAGGACGAGCCAACCGATCATTCCGGTGACCAACTGCCCTTCCCCGCTGTTGGAACCAGAGGTCGTGGACGTGGGAACTCTGCAAGGAAGTGTAAACGCCGACGCCGTTATCAAGGTCAAAGGTCTCCTTATCGACAAAGTACGACAGCATACCCCTTCTACATCGGGTGCAGATACTAGAAAAAGCGTATGATTGTCGATGATCGGGGGTCATTTGCAATGCGAACGACACGGTTATGTGGCATCTGACATGCATTTCATGGTTTAAATGTGCTTTGTCGAGAGAGCGACGGGTCAATGTATATGGTTGACTTTATTTGACCAATGTCTGGCCAGTCTCCTAGACGTGAATGCCGACACATTAGTTGTTATGGACGAAACGATGCAGACTTACAAACTGAACTCACTGACGGGAACTCGTGTGTTCCTCGCCATAAAGAAAACTCGACGAGGTATCTACACAAACTACAACGTCACACACCTAGAGGTGGTATACTAGAATCCTACCCTGTTTCAGCCTCTTCATGCCACAGATGTGACAACATCCGGCGATGCCGCCGATGTCACGACTTCCACCAACACCACCTAAGTCACAACATCTGGCGACACCGCCGACGTCACAACTTTCATTCCTACAGCAGCAGCTGGTCGGAACTTTACGATCGTCTTTCGTATGAACGAAATGAAGAAGGTCCTTGCACACCACATTGCACGTGACGTTGTTAAACTTTCAACAACACAACTTGGCTATGACACAGATGATCCTATTCAATCTTACCACGACTGCTATAATTTTTTCAAAGAGAACAAAGTGCTATATTGATTGTCTCAAACAAAAATATAACATGAATTCATATCCACACCACTCTTTAAATGATTGATATTATTCAGCATTGATTTATAATATTTATAATAAACCAGGTGTACAGCAGCTTTTCCATGGCATACAGGTAGTGGACCATTTTTATCATATATAACGCCCCCTGGCGTGTACATTTAGAAGTGTAAAGTATGTAAAGTAAGATGTTCAGAATCTGTTATAATTTTTTTGAAGCCCTTCCAGGATCACTTATGTTAATGAGATAATGGCGTAGGCACTGACGTTTTCTGTCATGATTGGTCAATCTGTACGGTTATCACATCATTTTTAATATTCCTATGTAAGCGCGGTGCTCTGCCAACAGGGTCGTCATTCCTACCACGGCAACACCATGGCTAATATCATCTTGAAGACACCCTATTACCACCCTCGCGGTGCAGCAGACTCAAGCGATGAGGACGAGCCAACCGATCATTCCGGTGACCAACTGCCCTTCCCCGCTGTTGGAACCAGAGGTCGTGGACGTGGGAACTCTGCAAGGAAGTGTAAACGCCGACGCCGTTATCAAGGTCAAAGGTCTCCTTATCGACAAAGTACGACAGCATACCCCTTCTACATCGGGTGCAGATACTAGAAAAAGCGTATGATTGTCGATGATCGGGGGTCATTTGCAATGCGAACGACACGGTTATGTGGCATCTGACATGCATTTCATGGTTTAAATGTGCTTTGTCTAGAGAGCGACAGGTCAATGTATATGGTTGACTTTATTTGACCAATGTCTGGCCAGTCTCCTAGACGTGAATGCCGACACATTAGTTGTTATGGACGAAACGATGCAGACTTACAAACTGAACTCACTGACGGGAACTCGTGTGTTCCTCGCCATAAAGAAAACTCGACGAGGTATCTACACAAACTACAACGTCACACACCTAGAGGTGGTATACTAGAATCCTACCCTGTTTCAGCCTCTTTATGCCACAGATGTGACAACATCCGGCGATGCCGCCGATGTCACGACTTCCACCAACACCACCTAAGTCACAACATCTGGCGACACCGCCGACGTCACAACTTTCATTCCTACAGCAGCAGCTGGTCGGAACTTTACGATCGTCTTTCGTATGAACGAAATGAAGAAGGTCCTTGCACACCACATTGCACGTGACGTTGTTAAACTTTCAACAACACAACTTGGCTACGACACAGATGATCCTATTCAATCTTACCACGACTGCTTCTTGCCCGATGACATTCTAATTACATGCACTTTCACGAGGCTGTGAAGAACATTAATTCAACTGAGATCCACCCTTATTCGGCACGCTCACATGACCTTTATGTTCTGTCGAACTTTTGTAAAAGGCCTGCATACATTATAAGTGTAGGTGCTGCAACTGACACTTATTTAAAACGTTATAGCGCGGAAGCGTACCGTGACGATAAAGCGTGCGCGTTCGCGTGCGTAAATCGAATTTAAAACGGAACGAGTAGTTCAGTTGACGTCGAGCTGTGGACTGAATACATTGGTCAGCGGTTCTGGTGGGATTTCAAATAAATAAACGTTTAGAAAACAAACGATTTATATTATTATGTAACTTATTTATTATAAAGAACCCGTTCAGCGAGCTTACATTTTGGTACCAGAATTGGGGTGAGTTACTGAAATTCCAAATAAAATTTTTATATTATTCGGAATTTATGCGAAGTTATGGATAAGGATCAGTCTGACCATTGTAGCCGCATGGCAGAAGAACTGGAAGAATTGCGTTGACAATTAAGTGAGCTGAATGCGCACACCACGGTAACACCTCCAGTAACGGTTGTTGTGCAGAGAGAGCGTCGTCTACGTAGTTTCGACGGGAAGGGTGATGAAGACGCGACTCATTGGTGCAAGGATGCGGAAGCTGCTTTACGCACACAGAATCTGATCGGACGAGATGCAGCCGATTACGTATGATGTCATCTAGAGGGTCCGGCGAAAAAAGAAATGGCGTGCCGTACGGTAGATAAACGATGTGACGCACAGACCATTTTCAAGATCCTACGGGATACGTTTGGTGAGCGCGCCAGTGTCACTCAATTACTGCGTTCATTTTATGAACGAAAACAGCGGGACGGTGAAAGTATCATAGAATACTCTCATGAATTGGCATCATGTGTTGATCGGCTGGACAGTGTCAGTCCACGATATGTGCCTAACCGGGACACCATGCTCAGAGATCAGCTGGTGGAGAATGTACGGGAGTCGATGCTACGATAGGAACTGAAAAAAGACGGAGGCACAACCGAGCGCATCATTTATCGAGATCAGGGACATGGCTGTTCGGTGGACTGCTGAAATGGATGCAGGAAAACGTCAGGTATGCGCAGCATCGCAGGAGGCCGCTGTGGAAGACGGGGTCATGGCAATGCTGAAAGTCATCGTTGAACAGCAACAACAGCTGATAGGAACGCTGGGAGCTCCAACTACAACTGACGATCGTAGACGTCGCAATGTTAAAGGTAATTGTTACCAGTGTGGCCAGCCAGGCCATTATGCCCGCGAATGTCGGAGGCGATCTCCTGGGTTTTCAGACCGAGACTCTAGCCGGATGTGCAATTTCTGTGGGTGCAGGGGTCATGCGCAGCACCAGTGTCGGGCCTATGCAGCGGCACAGAACGAAGTCAGGAACCATTTAAATTAACTGTGTCCTCCGCTGAGAGTCGAGCAGAGGAGAGGGTAGGAAAAACAGACTCTTCAGCATGGAAACAACTGGTGGGAAACGCGCCGGTCGTCGAAGCCACGGTTGGTGGCGTGAACATTCGTTTTCTGGTAGACACGGGAAGCCAGGTCACCACGATCACAGAGGCGTTTTACCGAAAACACCTGGCCACCGGCGATGATCTTCACAACCCAAATAATTGGTTGACCGTCCGAGCGGCAAATGGGTTGTCTGTGCCATATGTTGGTTACTTGGAATTATATATTGAAGTATGTGGTGTTGTGGTGCCGAAGCGAGGCGTGCTAGTTGTAAAGGATATTGAACACAAGAATGCTGATATGTGTGGTCTGCTCGGAACCAATGTACTATCACATGTGCCTGCTATGAGTGAGGCATTTCGTTCCATGGCTGTTGTCGATGATTCACTCCGAGCCAGGACATGTGTAGTGAGAGTGGCTGGCTGTCGTCCAATCTTCGTTCCGGCGCACTCGACGATGGACATTCCTGCAATAGGACATGGTGGGTCGGGAACTGCCATAGTGGAACCTCTATCTACTGCATTTGCAGGAAAACTTTTCACGTTGAATACATTAGTCGAATCCGATTCTTTCGTTGTCAAGGTAGTCAACAATTCTTCAACCGGCGTGAATTTGAACCCAGGTACGAGAATTTGTCTTTTGTGTTCGGCCACTGTATGCATTTCCGCGAAAGTGGAGGTGAGCTTGAATGAAATCAAAATCAACATGATGGACGGAGGGGTTGAACATTCATGGACGACTCGTGAAGAACCTTCTGTTGACATACTTGCCAGTTTGGACTTATCCGGTCTAGAGGATAGCTCCGCGGCCAGAGACAAAGCGAGAGCGATGTTTCAGAAGCATGTTGATGTATTTGCGTCATCAGAAGATGATCTCGGTTGCACGGATGCGGTTAAACACCGCAATTGTACGACTGACACTCAACCGGTGACACAATCTTCCCGTCGAGTTCCTCCCACCCAGCTGGACGAAGTTAAAGAGCATCAGGAGAAGCTACTGCGAACGGGTGTCATAGTGCCGAGTCATAGCAATCATGCCAGTCCCATCGTTTTAGTGCGGAAGAAATCCGGTGCACTACGTATGTGCGTGGACTATCGTGCGTTGAACGCAAAGACGGTAAAGGATGCGTACGCACTCCCTCGCATCGTAGAATCCATGGACGCGATGACTGGATCGAAGTGGTTTTCAACATTAGATTTACAGTCGGCGTATAACCAGGTACAGATGGATCCGGAGGATCAGCGAAAGACGGCGTTCACGACCCCAGTCGGGTTGTATGAATATACGCGCATGCCTTTTGGACTATGTAACGCGCCAGCGACTTTTCAGAGACTAATGCAGACGGTGTTTCAGGCTGATATGTTCAACATATTGCTTGTCTATCTGGATGACATTGTCGTATACTCGGCTTCACTAGATGAACATTTGGCTAGACTTGACACTGTGCTAAGTCGTTTGGGGATGTATGGCCTTAAACTAAAGATCAGTCAATGCAGTTTCTTCAAGAAAAGTGTCCAGTACCTCGGTCATGTGGTCAGTGAGGAAGGTGTGGCAACCGATCCTGAGAAAATCGTCGCGGTACGAGAGTGGCCTATACCTCAGACCCTACGACAACTTCGATCTTTCATAGGGTTTGCATCGTACTATCGTCGTTTTGTACCACGGTTTACACAACTAGCGACACCGCTACACCGAGTAGTGACGGCAGCATGCAAAGACGGCAAAGGGAAACGACGGATGAGTTTAGTGCGCAGCATCGTAAATGTTTGGACGGAGGATTGTCAGCACGCGTTCGACGCCTTGAAGCTAGCACCAGTCCTCGGGTTTGCAGACTACCGACTGCCCTTCACAGTTGAGACTGATGCGTGTGATAGAGGTTTGGGCGCGGTCCTGACCCAAAAACAAGATGGCCGTCGTCGAGTGATCGCATATGCCAGTCGCGGACTAAGGGGAGCGGAACGAAATGACGCAAATTATTCATCGATGAAGCTGGAAACACTCGCTTTAAAATGGGCCATTACCGAGAAGTTCAGTGATTACCTTCTGGGTGGCAGATTCACGGTTTACATGGACAATAACCCGTTGACATATTTTCACAAGAAAGCCAAGTTATCGGCTGTAGAACAGAGGTGGGCAGCCGCACTTGCATCGTTTGACTTCGACATTAAGTACCTACCTGGACATTGCAATGCGAACGCAGATGGGTTATCAAGATTACCCGATGTGGTTAATTCAATGGCATTGAAAGCTGAAGCTATATTAGCCAATGCGACTGCAACTTCAGTGGTACCTGTAGAGGTACGAGTCACAGCGATGGAACACATCGCTAACACAGAAGAACTGGCAGACGTTGCTGTTACAACACTGCCAGGCATTTCGAACGGTGACATGGCTAACATGCAAGCAAATGACCTTGCTATCGGGCGGTTGAGATATTTCCGCCAATTGGGAAGAAAACCCACGACACAAGAGAGAGTGACTGAATAAATGAGTGCCATTCAGTTGATGCGGCAATGGGGACGCATTGTCGAGAAGAATGGCGTTTTGCATCGACGCATTGTTGATACAAGGCTCGGAGAATTGCAACAGTTACTTCTGCCCATTTGTCTCCGCGACCAAGTATTGAGGGAATTACATGATCGCGCTGGCCATCAAGGAACAGAACGGACAGAACATCTGATTTGAGGCCGGTGTTTCTGGGCAAATATGCACAACGATGTCCTGACTTGGACACAGAAGTGTGACCGTTGTGCACTTGCGAAGATACAGCCGCATAAGTTGCGCACTCCTCTCGGACGTCTCATGGCAACGCAGCCATTAGAGGTGGTGGCAATGGACTCTTCTGACGGCCGGGAAAATGTATTGGTCATCACAGATGTTTTCAGCAAATTTACCATTGCAGTCCCTACTCGCAGACACAGTGGCGAAAGTGCTCGTCAGTGGAAGGTTCCAACGGTACGCACGCCGAGATGTTGATGACGACTCATCAGATGATGAACGATTGCTGTGTCGCTATGAGATGGCGACACCTGCGCCGCGGCTTGGCAGTTCGGATGTTGGTGCTAAACAGCCTACGACACACAACGAATACGCAGGCGAGTCAAATGAGGAAATACAAGAAACTCGGTCATGTCGACCTACACGTAGCACGGCCGGTCACCACAAAAACCTGTACCATGAACCGCGATCGGCATGTCGTAATTGAACTGTTATATTATATTATATTTGCGTGTTTTCGTTTTGTTACACCCTGTTAACCAGATGGCAACAAAACAAGGGGTGAGTGTAGGCGCTGCAACTGACACTTATTTAAAACTTTATAGCGCGGAAGCGTACCGTGACGATAAAGCGCGCGTGTTCGCATGCGTCAATCGAATTTAAAACAGAACGAGTAGTTCAGCTGACGTCGAGCTGTGGACTGGATACATTGGTCAGCGGTTCTGGTGGGATTTCAAATAAATAAACGTTTAGAAAACAAACGATTTATATTATTATGTAACTTATTTATTATAAAGAACCCGTTCAGCGAGCTTACATACCTATTTCCCATTCACTCATAAAATGACAACAGGAAATTTCCATGAAGAATATCATGATGATTATGATATGTAAGTAAGTCAGTTATAGAGAGCATTGCTGGTGTTGAGAAGTTGGTACCAAGCGCATTTTCCAGTGTTCGCATACACCCAATATTATAAAGACAATGACAGATCAGTGCATAGCCAATGATGTAGATAGGAAATTGGAAGAAAGGCTTGGACACAACCTTGACAAATTCTGGTGTGCAATGCATCCTGTCGATGGGATGGCTAACGCATGCGAAAAGGTGGTGACATCATTTGAGGGGACCAATAACATAAATGATACAAAAAGCGTCTGGTATCCATTCCCACAAAGTGAATCCAACACAAAGGCAACTGTACGCTGTACAGCTAAGCTGTTTTGTGACTAGTTTAACTATACTGAGGTGTTGGTCCAACACCTGAAAACCAAAGGGTCTGTACCTACTGACGCTCAGACTAGATGTATCGTATATTAGTATGTAGTAAAGGAGGTTAATCAGCATAGGTGGTTGGATTCGGAGTTGAGCAAGAGCAAAGTACCCGGATGTAGGTCAAGGACCCGGGTGTAGGTCAAGCGGCGCCACCTGGGGGATAGGTCATGAACTAAAATAGCGCCACCTGTCGGAATTTTTTTTTACGAGCTAAAATAGCTCCATCTAGCTGAATTTTTATGGACTAACTCTACAAGTGGTGTCACCTGAACCTTGTAAACTAAATGTTCGAGTACTGCCCACATTCGTGCGTCTTGGTTTGACCAGTAGCGCCACCCGGCGGATAGGTCGTGAACTAAATTGCCCTAGTGTATAGGTCATGAACTACATGTGGTGCCACCTGGCGGATAAGTTGTGAAGTAAATGTTCGAGTACTGCAAACATTCGTCTCGTTTTTGTCGAGTGCTTACTCCTGGTGGGTATATCATCATCAACTAAAAGCACCCCTGTTAGATAAGTGGTGAACTAAATAACTACTCTGCAGTCCGCGCTTGTGTACATTCTACTCAGCAGTCCGTGCTTTTGAATTTTCTACAATCCGTGGTCTTTCGGCACGCCCACGTGACTTTTCGGCACATTTACTAACTATATAACCGCGGTGTTTTGCCAATCGGACCGTCATTCGTATCACGACGACAGCACGGCTAACATCATCATCATGTTGAAGACACCCTACTACCGACCTCGCAATGCGGCAGACTCGAGCGACGAGGACGAGCCGACCCATCATACCGGTGATCAGCCGTCCTACCGGGCCGTCGGAACCAGACGTCGTGGACATCTCAGCTCTAGAAACAACGGTAAGCGCCGACGCCGTTATCAAGATCAGAGGTCTCCTCATCGACAAAGTACACCAGCACACTCCCTTCTACATCAGGTGCAGATACTGCAAGAAGCGTATGATTACCGACGATGGGGACATTTGCAATGCGAACAACACGGTTACGTTGCCTCTGACATACATTTCGTGGTGCGCATGTGTTTTGTCGAGACAGCGACGGGTCGATCTATATGGCTGACTTTATTCGACCAGTGTATGGCTCTTCTCCTTGACGTGAATGCCGAGACGTTTGCTGATATGGACGAAACGATGCAGACTTATAAACTGAACTCACTGACGGGAACTCGTGTGTCTCTCACCATAAAGAAAACTCGACGAGATACTTACACAAACTTCAACGTCACTCACGTGGAGGTGATACACTAGGCTCCGTACCCTGTTTCAGCCTCTCTCTGCTGTCATCCCTGCCGATGTGACAACTTCCGCCGACACGACCGATGTGACAACATCCGCCGACACGACCGATGTGACAACTTCCGCTCCTGACGATGTGACAATTTCTACTCACGCAACCAATGTGACAACTGCTGCTCCTGTCGCCACTGGTCCGAACTTTACGCTTGAGTTTCCGGCGACGGACATGAAGAAGACGATTGCACGTCACATAGCATGTGCCATCGTTGAACTCTCAAGATGACAGTGTCTCGCTTGCGAGATAGACGATCCTAGTCAATTACATCACGATTGTATGTTACCTGATGACATTCTAATTTATATGCACTTTGATGAGGCTGTGGAGGCCATTAATTCAACTGCAGTGATGAAAGACTGGTTGTGTGTTTTGTTAGACGCAGGTTTGAAGCTATCCGACCTGACGTCCAATCACTTGTGTACTATCGGGAGTTGGTTGCAAGAACCGTTTTCAGAGGAGTGGCGAAACAAATTAAAGCAAATTGTTCTGGCAGTAATGGAGGATGATCTGTAAATAAATATGTCTTGTACACGATTAAACTTTGCAAGACTCTGTATTAATGTCTAGTCTCTGGTTCTTGCATTTATGGAGCGCGACCTGTAAATACCTTTGTGATGTACACGAATAAAATGTTCAAACCTTATATTGTGTCATTTTTTCGTAGTATAAGTAGTATAAGTACCTCACGAACATATAATTTGTCGAAGGTCTTCCCAACATATCATATTTCGATCCTAAAACGAGAAACTTGGTAGTTATCGATGATCTCATGTTGGAAACGGACGAGAGGGTCACCAAACTGTTTAAAGTTGCGCCTCTTGTTTATTTTTACTCTTTTTACTATAAAAATAGGTCAAAGACGTCATTAAATAGGTAATTGCACATGCGTGCGCATGTGCAATGGTGTCACATTCTTTCGGGCATCTTTATCAACAAAATCAAGGTCTCTATCGTTTAACATTCGTCAGTGCTATAGTTTTTAATCAGTGCCATAGTTTTTACATAGGACATTTGGACATACGTCAGTTGATTGCCCGGATGCAAACTGGTATGAACTGGTATTCGATGCACAAGTCTGATTTACTCTACAGTTTAAGCATGTGTATTTTCTACTCTGCGGTCAGTGTTTTTGTACTTTCTACTCTGAGGTTCGTGGTTTTGTACTTTCTACTCTGAGGTCCGCGTTCTTACTCGGCACGCCCACGTGACCTTTATGTTCTGTCGACCTGTTATAAAAGGCCTGCGTCTGCTTTTGAGGTTATTATAGCTTACATCTTGAAAATGGGTGCGAATTCGTCTACCGACAACGTCCGAGATGTTGCTACCGGCAATGTCCGAGATGTTGCGGGTAGCAACAAGCGACGACACCCGGCGACCGATCTGTGTACCTGTCACCCGGCCAAGCGACTCTCTCCGTCACTGACCACATCCGACCACCGCAAGGAGACACGACGCCTCGTGAGGTTGTCGATCGAGAAACTACGCGAGATGCGTGAGACCCGTGACCCGGAGTCTTGTCTGCGACGCTTTGTGCTCATCAAGAACACACTGTCCCGGATAAAGCGCGAACAACAACAGGAACTCGTGTGTCCATCATCATCATCAGCAACATCATAAGAAAAATTCGACGAGATAACAAGAAACAGTTCTTTTCACAGCCAACCACATTCTCACAAGAGTATTAGCTATTCTCATAGGTTAGAAAGTTCGTGGTCGTTCGGCACGCCCACGTGACCTTTCGGCACATTCACTAACTATATACTCTACAATCCATAATCTTTCGACACGCCCACGTGACCTTTATCTTCAGTCAAACTGTTATAAAAGGCCTGCATCTGTTTGTTGTGGTCATTATATCTTACATTTTGGAAGATGAACAACATGCCTAGTGATAACGTCCGACAAGAGAGTTTGCTACCGAAGGCGCAGCCTTTTCCGGCTACGGGCCCACTCGATCTCCCGTCAATCAACCCGGACCATCAGCCAATGACCAGTTCTACTCTACTGGTCATTGACTCTACAAGCCGTGATCTTTCGGCACGCACACGTGACCTTTATGTTCTTTCGTATATATAACAAAGTTACAAATAGCGTTCTGGCACATCGTTCCAGCACACCCACGTGACCTTTGTTTCATCGAACTGCTATAAAAAGAAATTATACACATTATTAACTGCCTTCAGTATAATATGAATATATCACTCGGTAATGTATTAATTTATTCTTGTCCTTTTGCGACCCACAACTGCCGCCCGCGATGTGAACGTCTTACAGTCTGGACACTGAAACCCTGCCCGGGAGGGAGGTAGTCCCGTAGGGATCTCACAGTATGAATCTTGTATCATGAGTAACAGAGACGCTACAGGTGTCGGTGATGCCAGTACCCGTCGGAATATTACATCACTGCCTTCGTCCCCTCGGTAACGACGTGCTTATTGTAACATTATTTCTTCAACGGATGCTTCTCGCCGCTGCTGTTTGTCGACCTTCCTCTGACATCGTCCCTCCTTGACGTGACGCTGCCAATAACGTTTTAACAGTTTTAGTTGTTTAAACGGTTCTTTTCAGAGCCAACCACATTCTCACAAGAGTGTTAACTATATCGATATTGCTACAAAGTTGGGTAAGTACAAATGTCGTATGTTAGCTAATTATATAGTTCAAAGGCTTATACCGGTTTGTTTATAGCCTGTGTTCGGTATAGTTCTTACAAATGCTAGCTAATACAAACTTCTAGAATGACATTTTACAGGGGAATTTTTTCACTCGCTGTAACATAACGCCCCATGATGTGGGTTATATTCAAGTGCAAAAGGACAAAACAATGGCTAACCAAATCACTACCTGTTTAACCAACTCACCTCGCACACAATTACTATACGTAGCAATGTATAGTTTAATAATGTCATACAGGGTGCACACGCTCACGCCCGCGACAAACAAACAAGTCCAGACACGTCTCGAGTACGGGTTTTATAAGAGACACGAATTTAATCGCTACCTAATATAATAATAACACTAGTCTATTGTTCTTCGAATATACAGAGCATTCATTATCAGTTTTTGTTTGAATTATACTGATTGATACTGGTGTTCGATATAATTCTTACAAACGATAGCTAATACACTAGTCTATTGTTCTATCATAAAGCTTCATTTTGTTACGCGTCTGTTTTGAAAAAGAGGTTTGCCAACTTGGGTGTCAAGGCCACTGGCACTGAGTTGACAACGTGGCTCGCTGATAGCGCATCGCGCATAGCGTGTCGATTGTGTTTACTTCATTAATAATAACGAGGAAAATAGATGAGACTTGAACAGGGAATACGCCTTCAAAACAGTTTACAAACAGGCTATCCACTGTGACCTCTGGTAAGTACAAATCTCGTATGATAAATACTGGTATCTCGTATGTTTTATCACAGGTCGAATATCGAGATGTTCTTCCAACACACACACACACACACACACACACACACACACACGCACACACAGTCACAGAGCATTCATTACAAGATACCAGTTTATACCAGTTAACATGAAAATTGTTCACTTGTTATAACGTCACTGACCATAACATCAAATGATGGGATTATATTCAAGCACGAAAGCTCAAAACAATGGCTAACCAAAGCACTATCTGTTTAACTAAGTCAGCCTCGCATACAAAATTACTGTGCGTAGCAGTTTAATGATAGCTCCTATGCTTTAACACGGGGAAAATTCCCTATCCTTTAACATAATAAAAATTCCCTATCTCTTAACATGGGGAAAATCCCTATGCTTTAACATGGTGAAAATTCCTTGTGCTTTAACACGGGGAAAATTCCCTAATGACATCACTGCATTATGACGTTACATGAAGGGATTACATTACATATGCGCAAGTTCAATACAAGGTCTAACCAAAGCACTACCTGTTTGACCAAATCACCTCGCGCACAAAATTACTGCGCGTACCATGACGTCACTGTTGATGATGTCATACAATGGTATTATGTTCAAGCGCGAAAGCTCAAAACAATGGCTAACCAAAGCACTACCTGTTTGACCAACTCACCTCGTGTACAAAATTACGGCGCGTAGCAGTTTATAGTTTAATGACGTCACTGCATCATGACGTCACATGAAGGGATTACGTTACATATGCGTAAGTTCAAAACAAGGTCTAACCAAAGCACTACCTGCTTGACCAACTAACCTCGCACACAAAATTACTGCGCATAGCAGTTTGATGACATCACTGACCATGACGTCACTGCATCATGACGTCACATGAAAGGATTACATTACACACGCGCAAGTTCAATACAAGGTCTAACCAAAGCACTACCTGTTTGACCAACTCACCTCGCATACAAAATTACTGCGCATAGCAGTTTAATGACGTCATACAGGGTGCGCGTGGTCGCACTCCCAACAAACAAACAAGTCCAGACACGCCTCAAGTACGGGTTTATAAGAGACACCAAAGGTCTAATTCCAAAATGGTCGCTCTGTTCGAAAAAACGAGGCTATAGGTTCTGATATAACATAGTCCTATATGTAATCTACATTTCGTATACATTACTTCAGATAAAACGGTCTAGTTGAATTTATAATCCTTTTATTATAAATTACGCCTTATTATAACACCACATTTTCGACATGTCATCATCAACCAAAGAAAGGCTCGATCCCTTGGCGAAGACTCGGCCTAAGGGCCAAGCAATCTCGTGTGTCACATATTCAAATACTGTTCGGTATATTTTATTCAAAAAGTCGTCGTATACCTTTACGATAATAGCTTCCATCCTTTAACATGGGGTAAAAATTCCCTATGCTTTTAACATGGATAAAAATTCCCTATCTCTTAACACGGGGAAAATTTCCTATCCTTTAACATGGTGAAAAATTCGAAAAGTGGTCGCATACCTTTACGATAATATCTCCTATCCTTTAACATGGGGTAAAAATTCCCTATGCTTTAACATGGAGAAAATTCCCTATGCTTTAACATGGTGAAAAATTCGAAAAGTGGTCGCATACCTTTACGATACTAGCTCCTATGCTTTAACATGGGGAAAATTCCCTATGGTTTAACATGGAGAAAATTCCCTATCTCTTAACATGGGAAAACCTCCTATTTTTTAACATGGGGTAAAAATTCACTATGCTTTAAAACAGGGAACTAACTGGCCACGCCCACAATACCCATATAAGGGCATTTATGCAAATTAGGCAAGCTCATTTGCATAATCACTCCGTTTTCCGTTGGATGGAGCAAGGAGCAACATCCGGGTATTTCCCTATCTTTTAACATGGGAGCCGGAACTACTTTTTGCTCTTGCTCAACTCCGAATCCAACCACCTACGCTGATTAACCTCCTTTACTACTTTAGTAGTTTGTGAAAAATGAGCTTCTCATCTATTTTCCCCAACTCCGGTGTCCTTTCTCACTACACATCAATACAGGGTTTCTTTGCCAGTCTGTTCCGCAGGAATATTATTGCAACACAGTATCCATAATGCCTTGAATCTGGATGTGTTTCATGTAACAACACAAGCATTTGGGTCATTGACAAAGTGGTCACTGGGCCAAGGTTGAGATTGTTTGGCCAACACTTGAACATTCTCGACATTAATCAGTAGTAGGCCACAGCCAGAGAGAAGCTTCAGTAAAGGTCGGAGGATACAGGCAGACTGCTCGGACCCAGCAAATCTGTTATTGCGGATATACCCGTCAAGGATATAATTTTGTCAAAGAGAACAAAGTGCTGTATTGATTGTCTTAAACAAAAATATAACATCCATTCATATCCACACCACTCTTTAAATGATTGATATTATTCAGCAGTGATTTATAATATTTATAATAAACCAGGTGTACAGCAGCTTTTCCATGGCATGCAGGTAGGGGACCATTTTTTATTATATATAACGCCAACTGGTGTGTACATTTAGAACTATAAAGTATCTAAAGTAAGATGTTCAGAATGTTATAATTTTTTTCGAAGGCCTTCCAAGATCACTTATGTTAATGAGATAATGACGTAGGCGCTGACGTTTTCTGTTATGATTGGTTAATCTGTACCGTTACCACATCATTTTTAATATTCCTATATAAGCGCGGTGCTCTGCCAACACGGTTGTCATTCCTACCATGGCTAATATCATCTTGAAGACATCCTATTACTGCCCTCGCTGCGCAGCAGACTCAAGCAATGAGGACGAGCCAACCGATCATTCCGGTGACCAACTGCCCTTCCCCACTGTCGGAACCAGAGGTCGTGGACATGGGAACTCTGCAAGGAAGGGTAAACGTCGACGCCGTTATCAAGGTCAAAGGTCTCCTTATCGACAAAGTACGACAGCATACCCCTTCTACATCGGGTGCAGATACTAGAAAAAGCGTATGATTGTCGATGATCGAGGGTCATTTGCAATGCAAACGACATGGTTATGTGGCATCTGACATGCATTTCATGGTTTAAATGTGCTTTGTCGAGAGAGCGACGGGTCAATGTATATGGTTGACTTTATTTGACCAATGTCTGGCCAGTCTCCTAGACGTGAATGCCGACACATTAGTTGTTATGGACGAAACGATGCAGACTTACAAACTGAACTCACTGACGGGAACTCGTGTGTTCCTCGCCATAAAGAAAACTCGACGAGGTATCTACACAAACTACAACGTCACACACCTAGAGGTGGTATACTAGAATCCTACCCTGTTTCAGGCTCTCTACGCCACGGATGTGACAACATCCGGCGACACCGCCGACGTCACGACTTTCATTCCTACAGCAGCAGCTGGTCGGAACTTTACGATCGACTATCGTATGAACGAAATGAAGAAAGTCCTTGCACACCACATTGCACGTGACGTTGTTAAAATTTCAACAACACATAACATGGCTACGATATAGATGATCCTAGTCAATCTTACCACGACTGCTTCTTGCCCGATGACATTCTAATTACATGCACTTTCACGAGGCTATGAAGAACATTAATTCAACTGAGATCCATCCTTATTCGGCACGCTCACATGACCTTTATGTTCTGTCCAACTTTTATAAAAGGCCTGCATACATTATACCTATTTCCCATTCACTCATAAAATGACAACCGGAAATTTCCATGAAGAATATCATGATGATTACGATATGTAAGTAAGTCAGTTATAGAGAGCATTGCTGGTGTTGAGAAGTTGGTACCAAGCGCATTTCCCAGTGTTCGCATACACCCAATATTATAAAGACAATGACAGACCAGTGCATAGCCAATGATGGTGTAGATAGGAAATTGGAAGGAAGGCTTGGACACAACCTTGACAAATTCCGGTGTGCAAAGCGTCCTGTCGATGGGATGGCTAACGCATGCGAAAAGGTGGTTACATCATTTGAGGGGACCAATAACATAAATGATACAAAAAGCGGCTAGTATCCATTCCCACAAAGTGAATCCAACACAAAGGCAACTGTACGCTGTACAGCTAAGCTGTTTTGTGACTAGTTTAACTGTACTGAGGTGTTGGTCCAAAACCTGAAAACCAAAGGGTCTGTACCTACTGAAGCTCAGACTAGATGTATTGTATATTAGTAGTTTGTGAAGAATGAGCTTCTCATCTATTTCCCCAACTCCGGTGTCCTTTCTCACTACACATCAATACAGGGTTTCTTTGCCAGTCTGTTCCGCAGGAATATTATTGCAACACAGTATCCATAATGCCTTGAATCTGGATGTGTTTCATGTAACAACACTAGCATTTGGGTCATTGACAAAGTGGTCACTAGGCCAAGGTTGAGATTGTTTGGCCAACACTTGAACATTCTCGACATTAATCAGTAGTAGGCCACAGCCAGAGAGAAGCTTCAGTAAAGGTCGGAGGATACAGGCAGACTGCTCGGACCCAGCAAATCTGTTATTGCGGATATACCCGTCAAGGATATAATTTTGTCAAAGAGAACAAAGTGCTGTATTGATTGTCTTAAACAAAAATATAACATCCATTCATATCCACACCACTCTTTAAATGATTGATATTATTCAGCAGTGATTTATAATATTTATATTAAACCAGGTGTACAGCAGCTTTTCCATGGCATGCAGGTAGGGGACCATTTTTTATTATATATAACGCCAACTGGTGTGTACATTTAGAACTATAAAGTATCTAAAGTAAGATGTTCAGAATGTTATAATTTTTTTCGAAGGCCTTCCAAGATCACTTATATTAATGAGATAATGACGTAGGCACAGACGTTTTCTGTTATGATTGGTTAATCTGTACCGTTACCACATCATTTTTAATATTCCTATATAAGCGCGGTGCTCTGCCAACAGGGTTGTCATTCCTACCATGGCTAATATCATCTTGAAGACACCCTATTACTGCCCTCGCTGTGCAGCAGACTCAAGCGATGAGGACGAGCCAACCGATCATTCCGGTGACCAACTGCCCTTCCCCACTGTCGGAACCAGGTCGTGGACATGGGAACTCTGCAAGGAAGGGTAAACGCCGACGCCGTTATCAAGGTCAAAGGTCTCCTTATCGACAAAGTACGACAGCATACCCCTTCTACATCGGGTGCAGATACTAGAAAAAGCGTATGATTGTCGATGATCGAGGGTCATTTGCAATGCGAACGACATGGTTATGTGGCATCTGACATGCATTTCATGGTTTAAATGTGCTTTGTCGAGAGAGCGACGGGTCAATGTATATGGTTGACTTTATTTGACCAATGTCTGGCCAGTCTCCTAGACGTGAATGCCGACACATTAGTTGTTATGGACGAAACGATGCAGACTTACAAACTGAACTCACTGACGGGAACTCGTGTGTTCCTAGCCATAAAGAAAACTCGACGAGGTATCTACACAAACTACAACGTCACACACCTAGAGGTGGTATACTAGAATCCTACCCTGTTTCAGCCTCTCTATGACACGGATGTGACAACATCCGGCGACACCGTCGACGTCACGACTTTCATTCCTACAGCAGCAGCTGGTCGGAACTTTACGATCGACTATCGTATGAACGAAATGAAGAAAGTCCTTGCACACCACATTGCACGTGACGTTAAACTTTCAACAACACAACTTGGCTACGACATAGATGATCCTAGTCAATCTTACCACGACTGCTTCTTGCCCGATGACATTCTAATTACATGCACTTTCACGAGGCTGTGAAGAACATTAATTCAACTGAGATCCATCCTTATTCGGCACGCTCACATGACCTTTATGTTCTGTCCAACTTTTATAAAAGGCCTGCATACATTATACCTATTTCCCATTCACTCATAAAATGACAACCGAAAATTTCCATGAAGAATATCATGATGACTACGATATGTAAGTAAGTCAGTTATAGAGAGCATTGCTGGTGTTGAGAAGTTGGTACCAAGCGCATTTCCCAGTGTTCGCATACACCCAATATTATAAAGACAATGACAGACCAGTGCATAGCCAATGATGGTGTAGATAGGAAATTGGAAGGAAGGCTTGGACACAACCTTGACAAATTCCGGTGTGCAATGCGTCCTGTCGATGGGATGGCTAACGCATGCGAAAAGGTGGTTACATCATTTGAGGGGACCAATAACATAAATGATACAAAAAGCGGCTAGTATCCATTCCCACAAAGTGAATCCAACACAAAGACAACTGTACGCTGTACAGCTAAGCTGTTTTGTGACTAGTTTAACTGTACTCAGGTGTTGGTCCAACACCTGAAAACCAAAGGGTCTGTACCTACTGAAGCTCAGACTAGATGTATTGTATATTAGTAAGTAGTAGAGGAGGTTAATCAGCGTAGGTGGTTGGATTCGGAGTTGAGCAAGAGCAAAGCACTCGGATGTAGGTCAAGGTCGAAGGTCAAGTGCCCGGATGTAGGTCAAGGTTAAGTGACGCCAACTGGGGGGATAGGTCGTGAACTACAATAGCGCCACCTAGCGGATAGGTTGTGAAATTAAATAGCGCCACCTGGCGGAATTTACGATCTAAAGTAGCTCCACCTAGCGGATTTTTATGAACTAATTATACAAGTGGTGTCACCTGACGGACAAGTTGTGAACTAAATGTTCGAGTACTGCCCATATTTGTGCGTCTCGATTTGACCAGTAGCGCCACCTGGCGGACAGATCGTGAACTAAATTGTCCTAGCTGATAGGTCATGACCTACATGTGGTGCCACCTGGCGAATAAGTTGTGAAGTAAATGTTTGAGTAGTGCAAAAATTTGTGTCTTGTTTTTGTCGAGTGCTTACTCCTGGTGGGTATATCATCAACTGAACGCACCCCTGTTAGATAAGTGGTGAACTAAATAACTACTCTGCAGTCCGCGCTTGTGTACATTCTACTCAGCAGTCCGTGCTTTTGAATTTTCTACAATCCGTGGTCTTTCGGCACGCCCACGTGACTTTTCGGCACATTTACTAACTATATAACCGCGGTGTTTTGCCAATCGGACCGTCATTCGTATCACGACGACAGCACGGCTAACATCATCATCATGTTGAAGACACCCTACTACCGACCTCGCAATGCGGCAGACTCGAGCGACGAGGACGAGCCGACCCATCATACCGGTGATCAGCCGTCCTACCGGGCCGTCGGAACCAGACGTCGTGGACATCTCAGCTCTAGAAACAACGGTAAGCGCCGACGCCGTTATCAAGATCAGAGGTCTCCTCATCGACAAAGTACACCAGCACACTCCCTTCTACATCAGGTGCAGATACTGCAAGAAGCGTATGATTACCGACGATGGGGACATTTGCAATGCGAACAACACGGTTACGTTGCCTATGACATACATTTCGTGGTGCGCATGTGTTTTGTCGAGACAGCGACGGGTCGATCTATATGGCTGACTTTATTCGACCAGTGTATGGCTCTTCTCCTTGACGTGAATGCCGAGACGTTTGCTGATATGGACGAAACGATGCAGACTTATAAACTGAACTCACTGACGGGAACGTGGAGGTGATACACTAGGCTCCGTACCCTGTTTCAGCCTCTCTCTGGTGTCATCCCTGCCAATGTGACAACTTCCGCCGACACGACCGATGTGACAACATCCGCCGACACGACAGATGTGACAACTTCCGCTCCTGACGATGTGACAATTTCTACTCACGCAACCAATGTGACAACTGCTGCTCCTGTCGCCACTGGTCCGAACTTTACGCTTGAGTTTCCGGCGACGGACATGAAGAAGACGATTGCACGTCACATAGCATGTGCCATCGTTGAACTCTCAAGACGACAGTGTCTCGCTTGCGAGATAGACGATCCTAGTCAATTTCATCACGATTGTATGTTACCTGATGACATTCTAATTTATATGCACTTTGATGAGGCTGTGGAGGCCATTAATTCAACTGCAGTGATGAAAGACTGGTTGTGTGTTTTGATAGACGCAGGTTTGAAGCTATCCGACCTGACGTCCAATCACTTGTGTACTATCGGGAGTTGGTTGCAAGAACCGTTTTCAGAGGAGTGGCGAAACAAATTAAAGCAAATTGTTCTGGCAGTAATGGAGGATGATCTGTAAATAAATCTGTCTTGTACACGATTAAACTTTGCAAGACTCTGTATTAATGTCTAGTCTCTGGTTCATGCAGTTATGGAGCGCGACCTATAAATACCTTTGTGTTGTACACGAATAAAATGTTCAAACCTTATATTGTCATTTTTTCGTAGTATAAGTACCTCACGAACATATAATTTGTCGAAGGTCTTCCCAACATATCATATTTCGATCCTAAAACGAGAAACTTGGTAGTTATCGATGATCTCATGTTGGAAACGGACGAGAGGGTCACCAAACTGTTTAAAGTTGCGCCTCTTGTTTCTTTTTACCCTTTTTACTATAAAAATAGGTCAAAGACGTCATTAAATAGGTAATTGCACATGCGTGCGCATGTGCAATGGTGTCACATTCTTTCGGGCATCTTTATCAACAAAATCAAGGTCTCTCTATCGTTTAACATTCGTCAGTGCTATAGTTTTTAATCAGTGCCATAGTTTTTACATAGGACATTTGGACATACGTCAGTTGATTGCCCGGATGCAAACTGGTATGAACTGGTATTCGATGCACAAGTCTGATTTACTCTACAGTTTAAGCATGTGTACTTTCTACTCTGCGGTCAGTGTTTTTGTACTTTCTACTCTGAGGTTCGTGGTTTTGTACTTTCTACTCTGAGGTCCGCGTTCTTACTCGGCACGCCCACGTGACCTTTATGTTCTGTCGACCTGTTATAAAAGGCCTGCGTCTGCTTTTGAGGTTATTATAGCTTACATCTTGAAAATGGGTGCGAATTCGTCTACCGACAACGTCCGAGATGTTGCTACCGGCAATGTCCGAGATGTTGCGGGTAGCAACAAGCGACGACACCCGGCGACAGATCTGTGTACCTGTCACCCGGCCAAGCGACTCTCTCCGTCACTGACCACATCCGACCACCGCAAGGAGACACGACGCCTCGTGAGGTTGTCGATCGAGAAACTACGCGAGATGCGTGAGACCCGTGACCCGGAGTCTTGTCTGCGACGCTCTGTGCTCATCAAGAACACACTGTCCCAGATAAAGCGCGAACAACAACAGGAACTTGTGTGTCCATCATCATCATCAGCAGCATCATAAGAAAAATTCGACGAGATAACAAGAAACGGTTCTTTTCAGAGCCAACCACATTCTCACAAGAGTATTAGCTATTCTCATAGGTTAGAAAGTTCGTGGTCGTTCGGCACGCCCACGTGACCTTTCGGCACATTCACTAATTATGTACTCTACAATCCATAATCTTTCGACACGCCCACGTGACCTTTATCTTCAGTCAAACTGTTATAAAAGGCCTGCATCTGTTTGTTGTGGTCATTATATCTTACATTTTGGAAGATGAACAACATGCCTAGTGATAACGTCCGACAAGAGAGTTTGCTACCGAAGGCGCAGCCTTTTCCGGCTACGGGCCCACTCGATCTCCCGTCAATCAACCCGGACCATCAGCCAATGACCAGTTCTACTCTACTGGTCATTGACTCTACAAGCCGTGATCTTTCGGCACGCACACGTGACCTTTATGTTCTTTCGTATATATAACAAAGTTACAAATAGCGTTCTGGCACATCGTTCCAGCACACCCACGTGACCTTTATGTTTCATCGAACTGCTATAAAAAGAAATTATACACATTATTAGGTGCCTTCAGTATAATATGAATATATCACTCGGTAATGTATTAATTTATTCTTGTCCTTTTGCGACCCACAACTGCCGCCCGCGATGTGAACAACGTCTTACAGTCTGGACACTGAAACCCTGCCCGGGAGGGAGGTAGTCCCGTAGGGATCTTACAGTATGAGTCTTGTATCATGAGTAACAGAGACGCTACAGGTGTCGGTGATGCCAGTACCCGTCGGAATATTACATCACTGCCTTCGTCCCCTCGGTAACGACGTGCTTATTGTAATATTATTTCTTCAACGGATGCTTCTCGCCGCTGCTGTTTGTCGACCTTCCTGACATCGTCCCTCCTTGACGTGACGCTGCCAATAACGTTTTAACATTTTAGTTGTTTAAACCGTTCTTTTCAGAGCCAACCACATTCTCACAAAAGAGTGTTAACTATATCGATATTGCTACAAAGTTGGGTAAGTACAAAAGTCGTATGTTAGCTAATGATATAGGTTAAAGGCTTATACCGGTTTGTTTATAGCCTGTTTTCGGTATAGTTCTTACAAATGCTAGCTAATACAAATTTCTAGAATGACATTTTACAGGGGAATTTTTTCACTCGCTGTAACATAACGCCCCATGATGTGGGTTATATTCAAGTGCAAAAGGACAAAACAATGGCTAACCAAATCACTACCTGTTTAACCAACTCACCTCGCACACAATTACTATACGTAGCAATGTATAGTTTAATAATGTCATACAGGGTGCACACGCTCACGCCCGCGACAAACAAACAAGTCCAGACACGTCTCGAGTACGGGTTTTATAAGAGACACGAATTTAATCGCTACCTAATATAATAATAACACTAGTCTATTGTTCTTCGAATATACAGAGCATTCGTTATCAGTTTTTGTTTGAATTATACTGATTGATACTGGTGTTCAATATAATTCTTACAAACGATAACTAATACACTAGTCTATTGTTTTATCATAAAGCTTCACTTTGTTACGCGTCTGTTTCGAAAAAGAGGTTTGCCAACTTTGGTGTCAAGGCCACTGGCACTGAGTTGACAACGTGGCTCGCTGATAGCGCATCGCGCATAGCGTGTCGATTGTGTTTACTTCATTAATAATAACTAGGAAAATAGATGAGACTTGAACAGGGAATACGCCTTCAAAACAGTTTACAAACAGGCTATCCACTGTGACCTCTGGTAAGTACAAATCTCGTATGATAAATACTGGTATCTCGTATGTTTTATCACGGGTCGAATATCGAGATGTTCTTCCAACACACACACGCACACACACACACACACACACACGCACACACAGTCACAGAGCATTCATTACAAGATACCAGTTTATACCAGTTAACATGAAAATTGTTCACTTGTTATAACGTCACTGACCATAACATCAAATGATGGGATTATATTCAAGCACGAAAGCTCAAAACAATGGCTAACCAAAGCACTATCTGTTTAACTAAGTCAGCCTCGCATACAAAATTACTGTGCATAGCAGTTTAATGATAGCTCCTATGCTTTAACATGGTAAAAATTCCCTATCTCTTAACACGGGGAAAATTCCCTATCCTTTAACATGATAAAAATTCCCTATCTCTTAACATGGGGAAAATCCCTATGCTTTAACATGGTAAAAATTCCCTATCTCTTACATGGATAAAAATTCCCTATGCTTTAACATGGTGAAAATTCCTTGTGCTTTAACACGGGGAAAATTCCCTAATGACATCACTGCATTATGACGTTACATGAAGGGATTACATTACATAAGCGCAAGTTCAATACAAGGTCTAACCAAAGCACTACCTGTTTGACCAAATCACCTCGCGCACAAAATTACTGCGCGTACCATGACGTCACTGTTGATGATTTCATACAATGGTATTATGTTCAAGCGCGAAAGCTCAAAACAATGGCTAACCAAAGCACTACCTGTTTGACCAACTCACCTCGTGTACAAAATTACGGCGCGTAGCAGTTTATAGTTTAATGACGTCACTGCATCATGACGTCACATGAAGGGATTACGTTACATATGCGTAAGTTCAAAACAAGGTCTAACCAAAGCACTACCCGCTTGACCAACTAACCTCGCACACAAAATTACTGCGCATAGCAGTTTGATGACGTCACTGACCATGACGTCACTGCATCATGACGTCACATGAAAGGATTACATTACACACGTGCAAGTTCAATACAAGGTCTAACCAAAGCACTACCTGTTTGACCAACTCACCTCGCATACAAAATTACTGCGCATAGCAGTTTAATGACGTCATACAGGGTGCGCGTGGTCGCACTCCCAACAAACAAACAAGTCCAGACACGCCTCAAGTACGGGTTTATAAGAGACACCAAAGGTCTAATTCCAAAATGGTCGCTCTGTTCGAAAAAACGAGGCTATAGGTTCTGATATAACATAGTTCTATATGTAATCTACATTTCGTATACATTACCTCAGATAAAACGGTCTACGTTGAATTTATAATCCTTTTATTATAAATTACACCTTATTATAACACCACATTTTCGACATGTCATCATCAACCAAAGAAAGGCTCGATCCCTTGGCGAAGCCTCGGCCTACGCGCCAAGCAATCTCGTGTGTGACATATTCAAATACTGTTCGGTATATTTTATTTTATTCAAAAAGTCGTCGTATACCTTTACGATAATAGCTTCCATCCTTTAACACGGGGTAAAAATTCCCTATGCTTTTAACATGGATAAAAATTCCCTATCTCTTAACACGGGGAAAATTCCCTATCCTTTAACATGGTGAAAAATTCGAAAAGTGGTCGCATACCTTTACGATAATATCTCCTATCCTTTAACATGGGGTAAAAATTCCCTATGCTTTAACATGGAGAAAATTCCCTATGCTTTAACATGGTGAAAAATTCGAAAAGTGGTCGCATACGTTTACGATACTAGCTCCTATGCTTTAACATGGGGAAAATTCCCTATGGTTTAACATGGAAAAAATTCCCTATCTCTTAACATGGGGAAACCTCCTATTTTTTAACATGGGGTAAAAATTCACTATGCTTTAACACAGGGAACTAACTGGCCACGCCCACAATGCCCATATATAAGGGCATTTATGCAAATTAGGCAAGCTCATTTGCATAATCACTCCGTTTTCCGTTGGATGGAGCAAGGAGCAACATCCGGGTATTTCCCTATCTTTTAACATGGGAGCCGGAACTACTTTTTGCTCTTGCTCAACTCCGAATCCAACCACCTACGCTGATTAACCTCCTTTACTACTTTAGTAGTTTGTGAATAATGAGCTTCTCATCTATTTCCCCAACTCTGGTGTCCTTTCTCACTACACATCAATACAGGGTTTCTTTGCCAGTCTGTTCCGCAGGAATATTATTGCAACACGGTATCCATAATGCCTTGAATCTGGATGTGTTTCATGTAACAACACAAGCATTTGGGTCATTGACAAAGTGGTCACTGGGCCAAGGTTGAGATTGTTTGGCCAACACTTGAACATTCTCGACATTAATCAGTAGTATGCCACAGCCAGAGAGAAGCTTCAGTAAAGGTCGGAGGATACAGGCAGACTGCTCGGACCCAGCAAATCTGTTATTGCGGATATACCCGTCAAGGATATAATTTTGTCAAAGAGAACAAAGTGCTGTATTGATTGTCTTAAACAAAAATATAACATCCATTCATATCCACACCACTCTTTAATTGATTGATATTATTCACCAGTGATTTATAATATTTATAATAAACCAGGTGTACAGCAGCTTTTCCATGGCATGCAGGTAGGGAACCATTTTTTATTATATATAACGCCAACTGGTGTGTACATTTAGAACTATAAAGTATGTAAAGTAAGATGTTCAGAATGTTGTAATTTTTTTCGAAGGCCTTCCAAGATCACTTATGTTAATGAGATAATGACGTAGGCGCCGACGTTTTCTGTTATGATTGGTTAATCTGTACCGTTACCACATCATTTTTAATATTCCTATATAAGCGCGGTGCTCTGCCAACAGGGTTGTCATTCCTACCATGGCTAATATCATCTTGAAGACACCCTATTACTGCCCTCGCTGCGCAGCAGACTCAAGCAATGAGGACGAGCCACCCGATCATTCCGGTGACCAACTGCCCTTCCCCACTGTCGGAACCAGAGGTCGTGGACATGGGAACTCTGCAAGGAAGGGTAAACGCCGACGCCGTTATCAAGGTCAAAGGTCTCCTTATCGACAAAGTACGACAGCATACCCCTTCTACATCGGGTGCAGATACTAGAAAAAGCGTATGATTGTCGATGATCGAGGGTCATTTGCAATGCGAACGACATGGTTATGTGGCATCTGACATGCATTTCATGGTTTAAATGTGCTTTGTCGAGAGAGCGACGGGTCAATGTATATTTGACCAATGTCTGGCCAGTCTCCTAGACGTGAATGCCGACACATTAGTTGTTATGGACGAAACGATGCAGACTTACAAACTGAACTCACTGACGGGAACTCGTGTGTTCCTCGCCATAAAGAAAACTCGACGAGGTATCTACACAAACTACAACGTCACACACCTAGAGGTGGTATACTAGAATCCTACCCTGTTTCAGCCTCTCTATGCCACGGATGTGACAACATCCGGCGACACCGCCGACGTCACGACTTTCATTCCTACAGCAGCAGCTGGTCGGAACTTTACGATCGACTATCGTATGAACGAAATGAAGAAAGTCCTTGCACACCACATTGCACGTGACGTTGTTAAACTTTCAACAACACAACTTGGCTACGACATAGATGATCCTAGTCAATCTTACCACGACTGCTTCTTGCCCGATGACATTCTAATTACATACACTTTCACGAGGCTGTGAAGAACATTAATTCAACTGAGATCCATCCTTATTCGGCACGCTCACATGACCTTTATGTTCTGTCCAACTTTTATAAAAGGCCTGCATACATTATACCTATTTCCCATTCACTCATAAAATGACAACCGGAAATTTCCATGAAGAATATCATGATGATTACGATATGTAAGTAAGTCAGTTATAGAGAGCATTGCTGGTGTTGAGAAGTTGGTACCAAGCGCATTTCCCAGTGTTCGCATACACCCAATATTATAAAAACAATGACAGACCAGTGCATAGCCAATGATGGTGTAGATCGGAAATTGGAAGGAAGGCTTGGACACAACCTTGACAAATTCCGGTGTGCAATGCGTCCTGTCGATGGGATGGCTAACGCATGCGAAAAGTTGGTTACATCATTTGAGGGGACCAATAACATAAATGATACAAAAAGCGGCTAGTATCCATTCCCACAAAGTGAATCCAACACAAAGGCAACTGTACGCTGTACAGCTAAGCTGTTTTGTGACTAGTTTAACTGTACTGAGGTGTTGGTCCAAAACCTGAAAACCAAAGGGTCTGTACCTACTGAAGCTCAGACTAGATGTATTGTATATTAGTAGTTTGTGAAGAATGAGCTTCTCATCTATTTCCCCAACTCCGGTGTCCTTTCTCACTACACATCAATACAGGGTTTCTTTGCCACAGTCTGTTCCGCAGGAATATTATTGCAACCCAGTATCCATAATGCCTTGAATCTGGATGTGTTTCATGTAACAACACAAGCATTTGGGTCATTGACAAAGTGGTCACTGGGCCAAGGTTGAGATTGAACATTCTCGACATGAATCAGTAGTATGCCACAGCCAGAGAGAAGCTTCAGTAAAGGTCGGAGGACCCAGCAAATCTGTTATTGCGGATGTACCCGTCAAGGATATAATTTTTTCAAAGAGAACAAAAATATAACATGAATTCATATCCACACCACTCTTTAAATGATTGATATTATTCAGCAGTGATTTATAATATTTATAAATCTATTATTATATAAACCAGGTGTACAGCAGCTTTTCCATGGCATGCAGGTAGGGGACCATTTTTTATTATATATAACGCCAACTGGTGTGTACATTTAGAACTATAAAGTATCTAAAGTAAGATGTTCAGAATGTTATAATTTTTTTCGAAGGCCTTCCAAGATCACTTATGTTAATGAGATAATGACGTAGGCGCTGACGTTTTCTGTTATGATTGGTTAATCTGTACCGTTACCACATCATTTTTAATATTCCTATATAAGCGCGGTGCTCTGCCAACAGGGTCGTCATTCCTACCACGGCAACAGGCAAATTCAGGCAATTGGCCAAGATAGGTTTGACAACTTTAGTGTCAAGGTCACTGTCATTGAGTTGACAATGTGTCTCGCACATATACATACGTACATACGTATAGGTTAAGAATGCTAGCATACTAAAAGGTTGAAACAATACTGTTGGTCTCTAGGTACAGATGAAACACAGATGAAACTTGGACAGGAAATACCACTTCAAAACAGTTTGCTTATAGTACGATGAATCTGTGTTTTACTCTGCAGTCCGTGCTTGAATTTTGTACTCTATCGTCTGCGCATGTGTAGTTTGTACTCTGAAGTCGGTGATCTTTCGGTACGCCCACGTGATCTTTATGTACTACCCTACAATCCGTAATCTTTCGGCACACGCACGTGACCTTTATGTTCCATCTAACTGTTATAAAAAGAAAACCGCACCACGAAGGTGGGACAAGTGAATCTTGTACCAGGAGTAACGGAGATGCTGTAGATGGTGACGGCCTTTTTGGTGATGGTGAAGATGTCAGTGCCGAAGGCGCTAACAAACTGGTCAGTGATGCTGAAGCAGTCGGTGATGACGGTGATCGTTCGTAGCGTGTGTTGATATATTTCTTCACTGCCTTCGTTCGCTCACTGACGGTGTGCTTTATTTCTTCACTGCCTTCGTTCGCTCACTGACGGTGTGCTTTATTTTTGGAGTGTAACAGTTTGTTGTTTTTGAATTTAAACGGTTCTTTTTAGAGCCAACCACATTCTCACAAGAGTGTTAACTATATCGATATTAATACAAAGTCTGGTAAGTACAAATGTCGTATGTTAGCTAATGTTATAGGTCAAAGGATTATACCGGTTTGTTTATAGCTAGTGTTCGATACAGTTCTTACAAACGATAGCTAATACACCTGTACTGTTCTATCATGACGCTTCACTTTGTTACGCTCCTGTTTCGAAAAAGAGGTTTGCCGACTTAAGTGTCAAGGCCACCGAGTCGTTATCATTTGGACAGGGAATATCACTTCAAAACAGTTTGGAACCAGTTTGCGATCAGTTTTCAAGTGGGCACTCAAGTGAGATACAGCTGATAAGTATAAATGTTATATGTCAATACCCGGCTGTTCTTCCAACACACAGAACATTCATTACGAGTTTATAACGGTTAGTAGTGTTAGTTTTGTAGTGTGCTGAAAAAATTACCAAAGAAACTTCTAGAATGACATTTTACAGGGGAATTCACCATAACGTTACATGATGGAATTATATTCAAGCACGAAAGCTCAAAACAATGGCTAACCAAAGCGCTACCTGTTTAAAATTACCAAAGAAACTTCTAGAATGACATTTTACAGGAGAATTTTCCACTCGCTGTAACACAACGTTACTGACCATAACATCACATGATGGGCTTATATTCAAGTGCACAAGTTCAAAACGACGGCTAACCAAATCACTACCTGTATAACCAACTCACCTCGCGCACAAAATTACTGCGCGTAGCAGTTTAATGATGGCATACAGGGTGCGCGCGCTCACGCTCGCCACAAACAAACATGTCCAGACACGTCTCGAGTACGGATTTTATAAGAGACACGAATTTAGGTACTACCGTACGGAAATGATACCAAAGGTATCATTCCAAGATGGTCGCTCTGTTCGAAAAAACGAGGCTATAGGTTCTAACATAACATAGTCCTATATGTAATCTACTTTTCGTATACATTACTTCAGATAAAACGACCTCCGTTGAATTTATAATCCTTTTATTATTATAACACCACATTTTCGACATGTCATCGTCAACCAAATAAGGGCTCGATCCCTTGGCAGAGCCTCGGCCTACGGGCCAAGCAATCTCGTGTGTGACATATTCAAATGCTGTTCGGTATATTTTATTTTTTCAAAAAGTGGTCGCACACCTTTACGATAATAGCTCCTATGCTTTAACATGGTGAAAATTCCCTATCCTTTAACACAGGGAAAATTCAAAAAGTGGTCGCATACGTTTACGATAATAGCTCCTATGCTTTAACATGGTGAAAATTCCCTATCCTTTAACACAGGGAAAATTCAAAAAGTGGTCGCATACGTTTACGATAATAGCTCCTATGCTTTAACATGGTGAAAATTTCCTATCCTTTAACACGGGTGCGCACTGGAGGAAATCCCTATCCTTTAACATGGGGAAAATTCCCTATCTTTTAACATGGGAAAAAAATGTCCTATCTTTTAACATGGGGAACTAACTGGCCACGCCCACAATTGCCAAATAAGGTCATTGATGCAAATGAGGCGAGCTCATTTGCATAATCATTATCCTTTAACCTGGAGGAAATCCCTATCTTTTAACATGGGATTTGCTCAGGGGCAATCCATTGCCCGCGCTGAACCACCTACATAACTACTACCATAGATTTACCGGAGAGCCAGTTACAAGTTTTGAAAATTGTCACTGATCTGGATCAGCTAATGTTCGATGACTTGGAAGACTGCCGAGTCTGCGTGGGTTAGGCGTAATAATGGTTAAACTATATAATTATTCAAATAGCAGGTAGCGATACAATGTCTACTATTTCCAAAGTTCATCAAATATGATCCGTGGGTGGAAGCAATTTGTACGTCGGCCAAACTGAACGATTTACGATTGTGTGAAATACAGCCTCGATCAACGATGGCTGATGCGGAGTCTGTCCTACGCGTATGACAGAGCTAGGTCAGTGCGCTCAGCGGATGACCCTGTTAACGCAGGCACTAAACTCGGTCGAATGCTGATGTACAACACACTGGCGGCGGAACGACAAGACGCCGACACACTAACAAAATTGGAACGCGCGCGATTGCTAGCGAACTTCATTTACGTATGAAAGTCCTCAAATAAAAAGTTTGCAATGTTGCACTCGTCACTATTTAATGTAAATGTTCACTTGTCCACCGGATAACCATGTCGAGTCATTTTACTTGTCCGGGCCAAAAATCACTTGTCCCAGACAAACGGACAAGTGCTATTTCGAACGCTGTAGATAATATCAATATTGAACAAGTGGATGAATTTAATTTTCTAGGCTTAACTCTGGACACAAATCTAACATGGAAAAAACATTTAGACAAAATTGCAAATAAATTTTCTAAAACTACGGGTATATTAAACAAATTAAAGCATGTACTACTGTTACAAATAAAGAAACTTGTATACAATTCTTTAATATTATCACATATTAATTATTGTATTATGGCTTGGGGGATACAAAGGCAGTTCGAATAATATCATTGAACAGGTATAATTCACATACAGAACCCTTTTTTTTTTTTAAACTTGAAATACTGAAAATAGAAGATCAGTTAAAGTTACAAGAACTTAAACTTGACTATAAATACAGTCATGGCAATTTGCCAGTTTATTTATTAAACTGAATAATTATCTCAAATTGTAATATACCATATAGTCATAATACTTGCAATGTTACAAATTTACACACATCCAGGACAAGACATAAATTTGCAAAAAAATGCTTAAACTAAAATTTGCCTCACGTTATAAATGATACTCCTGAATTATAGAAAAAAACATTTACTCAGTTTATGTGGGTTTGCGTACTATTTAAAACATCATCTCTTACAAAATATGAAAACGCATGCACACAATCAAATTGTTACATATGTCAGTTAAATCTCCAAAACTAATAAAATATACATATATATATAGATAGATTTTATAGATATTCTATACACACACGTATTTAGGGATCTTCACTCAAATATTTCTACCTGTACTAGAAAAAAGCATACCACTGCATACACTTCAGATACAGCTATATTTACACAAATATAGACACCATATTTAATAAATAAAAGTAAATATAGTGTTTCACAAATGCGGCAGGTGGCGCAACAGATGTAGTCGGAGTCGCTATAAGTGAGTAACACCAGCCAACAGAGACATACATAGGATCAGACCAATCACCTACGAGGGATACGTAACTATAACAACATTATACAAAGGCAAACCAATAACAACAGCCGTTGCTTCAAAGTATCCCCTTCCAAGACTGACCAATATGGACGATGATATAACAAGCAACGTGTTAAAATTTGCGGATGATACAAAAGTGTTTAGAAGGATTAAAAGTGATGGAGACAGACAGCATTTACAAGATGATCTTGATAGGTTGATCAAATGGTCTGAAAAGTGGCAAATGCTGTTCAATTTTGGGAAATGTAAATGCCTCCACACAGGTCATGGGAATGAAGAGGTAAAATATAAAATGGGGGGTACTGTTCTAAGTACTACTGTAAAAGAAAAGGACTTAGGGTTAACCATTAGTGCTGATATGAAGGTTTCAGAGCAGTGCGGAATTGCAGCGTCAAAAGGAAATCAAATCCTTGGATTAATTAGGCGAAATATAGCGTATAAGAAAAAAGAATTAATAGTACCGCTGTACAAAACAATAGTGAGGCCTCATTTAGAATATTGTATACAAGCATGGAGGCCATATCGCAAGAAGGACATAGATATGCTAGAAAGAGTACAGAGGAGAGCGACTAAAATGATACCAAATCTGAGGGATCTTAGTTACGAAATACGCCTAAAAGAATGTGGTTTAACAACACTAGAGACAAGGAGATTGAGAGGAGATCACATAGAAGTGTTTAAAATATTGAATGGTTATGAAAATATTGATAGAAACATTTTTTTCTCAGTTAAGAAAGATAGAAGGACCAGAGGACATGAAGCTACATTAGTAAAGGAGCAGTGTAGATTAGATATAAGAAAGTTCTCATTCTCACAAAGGATTGTAAATGAATGGAACAGATTATCTCCTGATTGTGTTGGTGCTAGTAGCGTGAATATGTTTAAAAATAAAATCGACACACACCTTAAAAAGGCGGGATACATGTAGATAAAAAGTATTGGACTCTCGATAAGCCAAAAGGCTTCCTTGTCCACCTGCCATCCAGAGTAATTTTCTGGATGGCAATCTTGTTAAATCTTGTTAAATATAGAAGCTCATTCTTTGTAAAGACCGTCATCGAAAGGAACGCTCCCATAGACAACATTTTCAACCTGCCCACACCCAACACATTTTCGTCTGCAGTTGGGAGGGAGAAGGTTTCACTCAACGGCTAGCAACCTTCCGCATGTTTTAACAGTGCTGTGTAAAGTATTTTAAAAGACTTATTTTATACATTTGCACTGTGCATACCCTAAGCATCACGTTAATAGCCACGATTGGCTTCTGTGATGCACTCACACACAGCATCTACAATGGGACCTTCAGAATCAGAATGTTTTTCACAAAATTGTATTATCGACCAGCTCCCATACGTAAGCCAGCAATCTTGAACTTAGCTATCCTCAAGATTACTGTAGTCACTACGCGCACCCGGACATAGTTTTTACATTATTGTGAACATCAGTTTATTTAAGAAGTTCCCAGCATCTAAATCGATATTATGAAAATAGTTACAGCAGTTACAGGTTACAGTTTGAGATAGGTCTACTTTGGCTTAGCTTGGTAAAGTACCGGTCAAACTAAAACTGGGCAGGCTTAGTCAGACCAAGGCTGCTCGCTCCGTGCTGTTTTAAACTTGTTTTCTTAACTGATTTACAGTAAATTTCCAAATATTTGTCATGATGAATTACAAATTATAGTAACCAAATAGAAAGTGTCTGAAAGGAATATTTAATGTTCCGTCATTCAGTCCTACTCCGACTCGTACAGAGGCGTCACCTGAATCGCCCCATTAAATTGCCCTCATGGGTGGATGAGGGGTGTTGACAGTGTACATCAGACCATGTTGTGGACGGATGAGGGATGTTGACAGTATACATCAGACTATGTTGTGGGTGGATGAGGGATGTTGACAGTGTACATCAGACCATGTTGTGGGTGGATGAGTGATGTTGACAGTGTACATCAGACCATGTTGTGGGTGGATGAGGGATGCTGATACTGTACATCAGACCATGTTGTGGGTGGATGAGGGATGGTGACAGTGTACATCAGACCATGTTGTGGGTGGAAGAGGGATGTTGACAGTGTACATCAGACCATGTTGGGGATGGATGAGGGATGTTGACAGTGTACATCAGACCATGTTGCTGATGGATGCTGACAGTGTACATCAGACCATATTGTGGGAGGATGAGGGATGTTGACAGTGAACATCAGACCATGTTGTGGGTGGATGAGGGATGCTGACAGTGTACAACAGACCATGTTGTGGGTAGATGAGGTATGTTGAGTGTGATCCAAGAAAACCTGACTTTCATATTTTTGTTTATTTCTGTTATATATTCCAGTCATTTCTAAATAAATTTATGATCCTGACGAATGGGCAGTTATTTGCAATGCTAAACAAGTAATCAGTCAGACATAACAATCAGTGATATTACCAATCACCCTGCAGATTCTTCAATACGCTTCAGTGACTGTTATCACGTATGATCAATCTGACCAAGCCTACTACACATACGCAGCTTGTCGTCTATACCACCTGGCCAAAGGGATACATTCGATCACGCTTGGATGCCACTGCTTGAAACTTCTTACGTGACTTTGGCATTGCTGCAAGACGACCAACCAATCATGGCTGCCGAGGTGGACACAATAAACTACACAGCGTTCGAAATAGGGCTTGTCCGTTTGCCCGGGACAAGTAAAAATGTGTTCTGACAAGTAGAATGTCCACTGGTGGGCGAAATTTACAATATATTTGAGTGTATTTTACTGCTATCGATTTCATTTCTAAAATACACCGAAGCTAATGAAAACAAATATTTAAATACTGCCATTTTCTACAAGCAATGACGCGTTACTATAAGCATCCGGGTTACAAACTTGACTGGTGTTATTCCTTGTCAGGAATTTTGCCAGTAATGGGAGGAAGGGGGGCAACGTATAGAAACTGCAAGAGGATGGCGATCAATGCACTAGCTGAGCAGATGTGTGAAGAAGAGGGGGTGGGATTCACAGATTTATGGGGATACTTTGTTGGGAGGAAAGATATGTACATGAGAGATGGCCTCCATCTTAGTGGAAAGGGGGCAGCAGTTTTCTCAGAGAATCTGCTGCAATCTGTTGACAGTGGGACAGGTTGCATCTATTTAAACTAGATTCGCAGGAGGGACTCACAGAAAAGCCTGAAAATGGAGGCATAGATTAAGACAGCACAAATAAATCAGCAAGTGACAGTCTGGAAAACTCTTCTGAAGCTGGATATAAATGTGTTTGTTTAAATGCAAGGAGTATAGTAAACAAAAGAAATGAACTAAACATTATGGTAGAAGATATTGACCCTCATATAATAGGTATAACCGAATCCTGGACCACCACCGATATATCAGATGCTGAAATGGGACTGATAGGATATGTAATGTTTACAAAAGATAGAATAGGAAGAAAGGGAGGTGGAGTTATTTTATATATTAAAGAATCTATTCAGGCTTATGAAATAAAATTAGAAAGAGAAGCGAATTGCGAAGAAGCTGTTTGGTGTAACATAGTTACAGGAAACTCAACGTTAACAGTTGGGTTAGTTTATCGAAGTCCAAACATAAGCATAGAAGAGAATGAAAAAATACAAAACGCTATAAGGGAAGTAAGCAAACGGGACTGTATTATTATGGGGGATTTTAACCATGGGCATATACAATGGAAATCTCTACAGAGTATGGGGAGAGAGGACCACAAGTTTTTAGTTTTAGTTCAAGATACATTCCTTTCTCAACATGTGCTAGAACCAACCAGGGGTGAGAATGTGTTAGACATAGTTTTGTCCTCACAGAATGAATTAGTTGACAATGTCAAGATATGTGAGCCACTGGGGAGTAGCGATCACAACCAGATACACTTTACCATCAAAGTAAAATCAGAATGGAATAGTAAAAAGCAGTATAGGAGAAATTTCCACAAAGGAAGGTATAAGGACATGAAATATTTAGCAAAGATAGACTGGAATAACACACTGAAAAATAAGACGGCAACAGAATGCTGGAATATATTAAAAGTGAAATTAAGTGCATAGTCGATAAATTTGTACCCTTCAAAAAACAAGGAAAACGGTCCAAAAAGAAACACTTATCGAAAGAAGCCATTAGAAAAATTAAGTATAAACAAAAGATGTGGAAGTCATATAGATGTACTGGAAATGATGAAGACTACAACAGTTATAAAGAAGCACTTAACCAAGCTACAGCTGAAATTAGAAATTCAAAGAGAAGCTATGAACAACAATTAGCTAGTAATATAAAACATGACAGCAAGAGTTTTTATGCGTATGTTCGAAGCAAACAGAAAGTTCAAGATCAGGTCCTCTAGAAGATAGTGCTGGAAATATAATATCAGAGGGATTCTTAATGGCAGAAGACCTGAATGAGTACATTAGTTCAGTGTTTACCAGGGAAGATATTAGTTCACTGCCAATACCAGAGGCTAAGTTCAAGGGGGCAGATTCAGACTATTTAGGACAATTAATTGTAACCCCGGAAATGGTAGCTAACAAAATAAGGGCTATGAAGGATAATAAATCACCTGGAGTGGATGGTATTCCACCCAAACCACTATTGGAAATTGTAGAACAAATTAGCATACCACTTGCAACAGTTTTCAACTTGTCATTAGAAGAGGGAGTGGTTCCTTTAGAATGGAAAGAAGCAAACATTATACCGTTATTCAAAAAAGGTTCGAGAAACAAGTCAGAGAACTATAGACCAGTGAGTTTAACATCAGTGATTTGTAAATTATTAGAAAGACTAATTAAAGATCACATGGTGGATTTTCTTGTTAAACAAAACTTTATAAACCCATCTCAACATGGTTTTTTTTAAGCGAGGTCATGCTTAACAAATGTTATGTTTTTTGGAAGACATCACTAAGTGGGTAGATGAGGGATCACCAGTAGATATCGTCTACTTAGATTTTAAAAAAGCTTTTGACAAAGTACCACATCAAAGATTACTGTTTAAACTAAAGGCCCATGGCATAGGAAATGGTATAATAAACTGGATAGAACAATGGCTGATTGACAGAAGACAACGTGTAGTAGTTGATGAGGAGGCTTCAAACTGGAAATCGGTATTGAGTGGGGTACCACAGGGATCAGTATTAGGATCTATATTATTCTTAATATATATCAACGATTTGGATGATGAAATAACAAGCAAGGTGTTGAAATTTGCGGATGATACAAAAGTGTTTAGAAGGATTAAAAGTGATGGAGATAGACAGCATTTACAAGATGATCTTGACAGGTTGATCAAATGGTCTGGAAAGTGGCAAATGCTGTTCAATTTTGGGAAATGTAAATGCCTCCACACAGGACATGGGAACGAAGAGGTAGAATATAAAATGGGGGGTACTGTACTAAGTACTACTGTAAAAGAAAAGGACTTAGGGTTAACCATTAGTGCTGATATGAAGGTTTCAGAGCAGTGCGGAATTGCAGCTTCAAAGGGAAATCAAATCCTTGGATTAATTAGGCGAAACATAACGTATAAGGAAAAGGAGCTAATAATACCGCTGTACAAAACAATAGTTAGGCCTCATTTAGAATATTGTATTCAAGCGTGGAGGCCATATCGCAGGAAGGACATAGATATGCTAGAAAGAGTGCAGAGGAGAGCAACTAAAATGATACCAAAACTGAAGGATCTTAGTTACGAAATACGCCTAAAAATGCGGTTTAACAACACTAGAGACCAGGAGATTGAGAGGAGATCAGATAGAAGTGTTTAAAATATTGAAGGGTTATGAAAATATTGATAGAAATATGTTTTTCTCAGTTAAGAAAGATAGAAGGACTAGAGGACATGAACTTGCATTAGCAAAGGAGCAGAGTAGATTGGATATAAGAAAGTTTTCATTTTCACAAAGGACTGTAAATGAATGGAACAGATTACCTGCTGATTGTGTGGGTGCTAGTAGCGTAAATGTTTAAAAATAAAATCGACACATACCTCAGACGGGCGGGATACACATAGATAAAAGGGTCGGACTCTCGATAAGCCAAAGGGCTTCCTTGTCCACCTGCCACCTAGAGTTAATTCTCTGGGTGGCAATCTTGTAAAAAATCCTTTTGGTCGCATGTCAGCAGCACCAACACCGTGGGCACAAAATATAACCTCAGACCTGCGACTTGCACACCATGTAATTTAGATTCTTTTGAGACCGAATGCATGCATCTTTAATATATAAACATAAAATAGTTACTACCATTTCCTTTATTTTCAAATAGTAATTGTTTAGACTTTGGTAATTTTTTTTACAAACTTTGTGACGCGGTCATGGATAACCGCTGGAGTAACTTTGCGATAATTTTTCTATCAAAAATCGCTTCTTGAATTATTCATGAATAATAGCACTTATGACTTGTGATAAAGCAACAATGTTTTATCCGCTGTATTTGTGAATAACTAATTGCAAAATAAATAAAATGCTTTGACAACGTGGCAGTTGTGCACGCTTATCAAAAAATTTAAACAGCGCCGCCAAGTGACCATCAGTTGCAATTTGCTTTGAGTGCTATTCAGAAGTAATCCTTCGAGCGTGTATTTTTTATTCATGACAATCTACAACGATGGATGAAGCACTTCAAGACAGACTTCAGGAACAGATTCCAAAACTCAGCCCTGAACGACTTGCTGCGCATTATCCTCCTCTCGCCAACGGAAACCAGCTTTTGCCCACTGGTATGGATCGACTCAACACTGAGTCTGCAGGGAAAGAAACGCCTGAAACGCCAACTGACTCGGAGGATAAGGACTCGACGTTGCAGGACCTGCTCAGCAATGCTGCTCACATATAAAGTGATGAGACGACTGCATTGTTCAGTGAACCAGCCAAATAAAATGTGTTGTCGAAATATTTATTGTTTTGTGTGTATTTACTTTTTTGTAAATAACTTTAATTGAGATACACGTCCCCAAGATGTTTTTGTAAATAAACATTTTATTATATGTACACAATGCGCCTGGGAGCAATCTATATGGAGTGTGTACTATATAAATAAATTTTAGTTTCTTATTATAATAAACAGCAGGATGATGTTTGTTTTCACAATAAAAAGTAATCATTTCTTAGTTTTTGTTTGGGTAAAGCTTGTATCACTGCTTTCTGTTAGCATTTATCCGGACAAGTGAACATTTTGGTGGACAAGTAGATTTCAAAACTCACTTGTCCAGCGGACAAGTACAAATTCTGGCTTATTTCTAACGCTGCTACATACCTCCACTGTGATTGGTCTTCGACCATCCAACCACTGCATGCGTACAATATCTGTGTTCCTGTGGCACTATCATCCAATCCGTTAAGCTGACCGGCGACTACACACGCCACCTTATCAACTCAAGATCCATCCGCAACAAAACGACTGACATTTCAGACCACATCCATGAACATGACTTAACAGTGACAATTACCGAAACCTGGCTCTCCAACAAAGACTGACCTTCCTGTAACCAGAGCTCTAACGCCATCTGGATACAAACTCATCCACCATCCAATAGTCGTTGCAGTGGCGGCATTGCGATATTGAATAAAGATTCCATCAAAGCAACAGCTGTGAAAACATTCAATGACATTTGGTCTCTTGAAACCATGAGCTTAAAAGTAACATTACACGGGAAAAGCATAATGTTGCTCACCTTCTACTAAGAAGAATGGTTCATCGGTCGATTTCGTTTTTATAAATATGCTTACACACCGTGATGAACTTGTTACAGTTGACGATTTTAATTTTCACGCTGACATTAACACCGATGTTCACGTGAGACGTTTCTGTGTCATGATGCACTGTCACGACATAGCACAATATGTCAAACAGCCAACACATCAAGAAGGCCACATTGTATACCTTGTAACAGCCTGTAATAATTTCTGATGTGGCTGACATGGTGGTTGACATGGTGGCTGACATGGTGGTTGACATGGTGGTTGACATGGTGGTTGCCGATCTTATGTCCAATCGTCATGCTGTGCATTGCTGTCTCTCGAGCCTCCATTTTGGAGTACAGAAATCTTACGTCATTCTCATCAATTACTGAGAATTCCAACCATGTACATGCAATGCGTGAACAATCACTACAAGGCATTGTAGCTCAATACAACAATAGTCTGAGCGAGCTGCTTGACAGACATGCATCATTGAAGATAAAATGGCTCGATCACCATCAGACCTGATGCACCGATTATATCAGGGGCTTGGCCAGAAACGCATCTGCCAGCTTTCAAGACTGGCAGATATCTGGCCAAGGCGGTTATTTACAATTAATAAGACAGGTGGAATTTAGAGGGGCCAGTTGGCCACTTGATTAACTAATAGTTCCAAGTCTACTGGTCCACATTAATGACTATCATTGGCACAACTGGTAGTGAAACAAATCAAGTGGGTCAGTCAGTATTGATTAAATAAATGGCTCAAATGACACCGGTATGTCACTGAAAAAACTACTGGCCTTTAAAGGCTGTGATTGATGTGCAATGGCTTCCACGGAAGCTAAAAGGCACACTTGTCTTGAATTCAAGACTGGCAAAAAATTATTCTGGCAAAAAGGGCCTGCGTGAGATGGAGAGACATGAAGGACATTCTCCAGGTTGACCATCGACAGGGAAATCGTCATCAAGCAGAGAGAATATGTGGAGAAGACGTACACTGCCAGTCTAACATGCATGACGCCTAAGATTTTGCAGTAAAAGCAGTGGTGCCACAATTTAAAAAGAAAACATTTAACTTTCTCTCTTCTTGTAGTCACTGTCTGAATACCATCAGTTCCAATCTGTCCGTGCAGTAAGGGGGTGGTGGGGTTCTGATGATCGTGTCAGATAAAACAAGTTTCACTGCAATGGGTGCCACCAGAATCAACCAACAGAAGAAAAGCTGGAGAGAGAATTGGAGGGGACTGAGGCACACCTACAGGTATAACAGCAAATGCATGCAACCCAAAGAGAAATGCACGAGAGCTGGCCCTGGAATCGACAGCCTGGAGGACTGGACCGGCTAGAGACCGTGTTCTGAGCAGTCTGACAATAAATTGGCATTCACTAGTTATTTTAATACGTAATTGCACAAATTGCATGTTTTAATTTTTTTAATGCATATTCCCACAAAATGTGGGCCAATCACTTTTTTGGAAGCCAGTCACTTTTTGGGGAGCCACTAAATCTTCAAATCAACTAGCCCACCGGGCCAATGGGTATAAAAACAATGTCTTCAGGACCCTCAACTGTTAGACAGTGTTTGTTTGGTCAGACAGGCCAGCATCACAATTCAAAAATCACTACAATGCTGCTGCCATACATACACTTCAAGAGAAACACAGTTTGATTTGTTGGACTATTTTGTTACTTCCCATGGAAAAGGGCCCATGGATGGAAACGGTGGTGTCATAAAGAGGCAGGAAATGGAAATTGAAAATATGTAACAAGTTAAGATTTGAGGGTAGATCACAAATGGATGAAACAGCAACATTTCTTGTTAACCCTGATGCATCAGACAAACAAATACGTCAGAGATCAAACTATATCACATTTCTGCAATAAGTGTGTTTTTGCCAGTACAGGAAGATACACAATGACCACAATGTCATTTGAATAGCTTGCCGTTGACGAGAAATTAGTTTCCATTGTCACCGATAAAACAGATGACAGATATGAACAAAATCCCAACATTTGTGTGTGGTTGCATCCTAATAATAATGTTAACATTATAACTAAATAAAATTTGCTACCTGAACAAAATTGCAATTCTTGAATTCATGTTATACACTCAGTTTTTACAGATGTTTACAACTGCCATAGGAAGTTTCCACCAAGTAAATGAACAGATTGAGCATCGCACAGATCTTCACATATTGAAAAATGCTACAACACATATGCTGTGCCAAGTACACACAACCAGATATTTGTCATGCCAAATTCCACTGGTGAAAATAAGGCCTAACTGTACATTGGCAGATTATATATGGACCGGTGTACCACCTTCCAGAAATCGCTGACGACAGCATGTTCCGAACAATAGATAAGAAATCGTGAAAGCTGGCGGCAACAAGCACATATCTACCATATCGCAAATGCATTTTTTGGTCTCGACATTGTAGGACCCTATCTGAAGGGGGCAGCCATATTCTACGCAGCACATTACTACACCAGCACAACATTCAACACCACTTGTGTGCTGACGACACTCAACTGTATGTCATTTTTCCACCAGCAGACCACACAAGCCCTCGCACACATGAAGGTCCGCATACAACAAGAAGACACAACATGGCTGTGTGACAACGGACTCGTCATGAATGAGAACAAATCAGAAGCCATTTTTATCCGTTCACCAAATACAATACATTAAGCCACATCCATATATATATATGTGGCCGTTATCCGAGATCTCGGATTTGTCATTGATACTGATCTGTCGGTGTGTAGTCTCGTTTGTTAAGGCCAATTTTTAGCCGAATCATTACTTGCTGGATAAAAGCATGAACATTGGCCCCTAATTTGTACATAGAATCCAATTAATTCTGGATCCACGTCATATTTTGTGTCCTTAACAGTAGATTTCAATAGCAATGCTGTTTTTGTACATATATTGTATGTAAGCAATCACAGAGGATAATATTTAGACGGTGTGTTTCTGACCTTGAATGTCAAGGTTAAATATAATTAATTTTGAAGTTTCAAGGTCAGGTGAACAATAATGAGACGCATGTTTCATTGCCGTTTTTGTATGCATACATGCTGGATTCAAATCCGAGGCCATGTTTTGTTACCGTGAATGTCAAGGTCAAACGTACATAACTTTGTGGTCTTACTTAGGGAACATCCTAGAATGTTTTTGATTATTGAACACCTGCAGAGCTTAGACAGAGACCCGTATATCCGTCTTCAAGACTAGCAGATGACTGGCCAAGACAGGTAATTACAACTGATAAGACTGCTGGAATTTAGAGGGGGCCAGCTGGCCACTAGAGTAACTAATAGTTTCAAGCCTTGTGGTCCACAACGTCCCACATCAATGACTTATGACTGTCATTGGCACAATTAGTAGTGAAACAAATCGAATGGATCAGCATTAATTAAATAAATGGCTCACATGATGAAGGTTTGTTATTAAAAAAAACTAAACTGGTCAATAACGACTATGATTGACGTGAATGACCTCCATGCATGCCATTCGCGTGCTAAGAGTCAAACTGGATCAATTCAAGACTGGCAAAAAATTATTTCTGGCTAAGGGCCAGATCACCTGGTGGAGGTGGCGTAGCGACCAGGGGCAGAGCCGATTCTTTCCTGATAGTTGCACACATTACTAGAACGCGACATGCCCATCAAGTCACTGCAGCTGCTTTGGCAGTGCTACAGAAGGCGGCACTTGGTGTGCTGCAGAGTAAGAAGCACTGATGAAACAGGAGAGATATGCCAGGAGGGCAAAGACACTGGATTTTCCAACATTTGCCTTCTACAACTTCGAATGGCGAAACATGTTCTCATCTTCCTCAGAGCAAGAAGAATTTTGGTCACTATGCCACCTGCATGAAAACATGTGTGTTCGTGTTCTTTGAAAGAATTACAGTCGATGGGTCAGCATGCATCTGAAAAGCACGAAGGTATTGTCCCGTGCTGCATTGACGATGTTTACAGAAGATGACTGGGTAGTGCCCAAAATGACTGAGTGCATTTGTTCCATTATTCAACATTAACCCAGGCATATTTATATTATGAAAATGATGTGTCTTAGCGCACTTTTGAGGCCCAAACAGCGACCCAGTTTGCGTTAGTCTGCGTCGCTGAGACCGTGCGTTACCACATCATGCACGTAAAATGAGCGATATAGCAGCGTATGTTGATATTTACTAGAGTTGTGTAACACTATAACGTATGGCTCTAAGCGGTATGTCTTACTGTATATTTTATAAGGAATACAGTACGCTATACATTTTTTCATAATTCCATGCTTTACTTTGACTTTTAGGTGGTATTGTAGGTGAAGACGCCTGCTTCGTAAGGGAAGATGCTGGCAGACGACAATTAGCGTAACAAATAGACTAAATCAATCGATAATTTAAGGCATTTTGTTTCCAGAGCCAGATAGTAGATTTGTATGTTTACTATAAATAAACTTCACTTTTAGACCAACAACATACCTCTAAACAACTTTTATCCATTTATAAAGGTCACCCCTATCACAATGATTTATCCATTTTTTTTAGGAAGATGTGAAATGCGCTGAAAGTTGTCAATGTTTACGCCATGGCGTATTTTTGTTTGATATTTTTGGAACCGCCAAACCGTCGTCTGTCAATCACCGTAGTTGGTAATCCCGCCCTTGTGAAAGCATTCGACCAACATCGTTATTTATGCAAGCTATATTTTGCAGAGAATGACTTTATTTGGCATTCGGTAATCGTTGTGGCGTTATCCGCGAAGTTCCGTGACGCGCCTCGTCTCTACGAACATTTTAATTGGTCCACGAGCGCAAAACTCTCCCAGCATGTCACTTGTTGCTACTTCCCATTGTTTATCAAATATGGCGGTTTTCTCGAGCGATGAGTTTTGTCTCTGACGATGTTAATGAAAGAGATAGTTTTAGAGTTAGTTAGCATGGAGAAAAGTTGCGGAAAGGGAAGGGGTGGCAGAATGTCATCTGTCAAGAAAAGGCGGCAGTTATTGGCGGCTTCTGTGCAGGAAAAACGCAAGTTAATTTTGTTGCGTGTCAGAAACGATGGCGAAGACACGGCAATGCCAGTCGCAGCTGTCACTTCAACTTTGCTGCTGGGCGTGGGCTTGTCATAGTGTTACTGTTGGCACCAGTGATGCTAGGGTAGTTAAAGAGACTGCAGCTTTGCCAAGTAGTGCGTCCTGTAGCAGGACAAAGCTAGCACTGATCCGTGATGACAGCAAGCCTATTAACTGGCCTTTGACATCTTAACTTCGGCAGGTGGCGACACTAATAGACAGTTTGAATTTACATGACGTGCGCTGCAAATATCGAATTTTTGATACGTGTACTACTTTTTACGTCTCAAGTATACCACCCTGTGGATGGTGGCCCCCCGATACCATTGACGACACACATTTTGTCACTTATTCACATCAGAAACGATAAGTGGGAAAAAGATTTTGTGAATCCTTTGTCATGTAAACAAATACTGTACACCTCCTAATAGAGACACGTAGTTATGGCGAGTAACAATGGCAAGTGTGTGAAATGCAACAGTGGAAGGGTAAAAACTGGTAGTACCCTCTGTACAGCATGTACACGAAAGAACGGCCTCACACAAGCGCACAATGATGTTGTTATTCTGGTGAATGAGCCACTAATGTATGCCCAATATCTTGGAATTCTGCTAGCAGTTATTTTATGATGGACATGCTTCAGTCATATTTAGCTTATGATAACACAGTGAAACACTTAAATATTATATTAAATATATATTTTGATAGTAATTAATATTATGAGTACAACAACCCTTCTGTGCTTCGACTTGGAGCTGGATTAATCCTAGCGATTCCTTTATGCATAGATTTCATTTCCACCATAGTGGTAGGAAAATGAATGCCTTCGTAGCATTGTTTACAGATAGCAGTGTCTGTAAACTCAGAGCTATGTTGGTCTACATTGTACGTTAACTGGACACTGTTTTTTTTAAACAATTAACACAGACGGAACATAACTTACACAAGTCAAAACAAATTGTGTATAATTTAACAGCGTTATATCATACAGACCTGCCTACCCCAAAAACTTCCTGTCAGTAATCCATCTTCCCATTTACACTGATTTTCAGGAATATAGGCTTGCTGTCAGTAATAGTTCAGAACAGTGTCAGATATTGTCACGAAAAGAACACCACTGTCAGTAATACTTTGATACTGTGACTATGACGATAGTTGCACCCAAAACATAATTGTCTCTAATAAACTATGAGGTGTTTTGAAGTGTTCTGTTAACAAGGTAAGGTAGATGTTCATAACCAGCATTGATGGAAATAAAATGCGAAGAAGCGTAACTTTAATGTAAATGAGTGTATCCACATTGTAATTCTGATTTGATGTAATTTTCAAAAACAGCATGCCGACTACAAAAACTTGACAAATTATAACAATGCATCACGACACTGTCTATTTGTGGTGCCATTAGGATTAATATTAGTAGCCGGTATACCTAGGGCAAGGGCATAGACTACACAGTATAGTAGCTTGACCAGATCAAAGACAGTCATGCCGGGGGACGGCAAAACCATTATGTTACACTAATTATCGACATCGTCTAGACTCTAGACCTAGTCTACTCAACTCTAGTAATATAAGCCTATCCCTGTATTATAGACTGTAAATGATAGACTAAACTCAATAAATACACTAACTTAGTCTTAGTATAGTCAGTTGGCCTAACACTACAAGTACAACACTCACTACTCTGTCACTGGTACTAGTCTAACGACATAGCCAGTACCTGCAATTATCTCGGCCACCAGTGGCAGTGACCATGTCACTGTGAAATAGGAAAATAAATTTCGCGTATCCAGCAAAATGTAAAGCCGACCCCCTTCTTTAAAGGCCATATCCTGGGGGAAAAAAAAATTGGGATCGCAAGCATTCTCGGCGGCTGGATTTCTTTGGTGGATATTTGAACTGGTATACATTCATTCACATATAGAAATGGTGAACAAATGTGTTGTTGGAAACTGCAACAATTCGAATCTGACTGGCCATTCTGTGCACGAATTTCCCAAAGAGCCAGTTACTCGGCAGAAATGGAAACGTTTTGTTCGAAACAACAGGGCCGACTGGACCCATGCTACGGCAACTAGCATTATTTGTGGTTCGCATTTCGTTGCACCTGGCGACTTCGAAGGCTTCGTACAATGGAAGATGGGTTTCAGGCGTAAGTTAGATGTAAAGAAATCTGCCGTTCCTTCGACGAACACAACAGAGGCGAAGGCGATTCGGTTACCGGTGAATCTGCGCAAGTGGGCCCGGTCAGTTGTCGGAGCTTCTTCACACTAACTGGCTAACATCAACATTGTCGATCTCGGCAATGTCATCCTCACTGTTACCGAAATATATATGATCAAACGTTTCGTGATCCGCGTCAAAATTGACATCGCTCTCTGAACTACTCGAGTAAGCCGCCATTTGTATCGAGTTGTTTACATGACACCGCGCGACTGCGCAGGGCCGCACTAACTGATGGCGGAACCACGACTGACGTCACGTTTCAGCAACAAATGCAAACCCAGCATCGCTCGGGAGTTTCCGTAAAATGGCAAATTTAAAGGTTCTTTTTATGTCGTATGCTCATATACCATATTTAAACATTTTGGCAATATCATCATTTGAAAGGGCATAAACCATTTGTTATTAAGGAAAAGAGCACATTTTATTCCAGGATATGGCCTTTAAACTTGACAATACGGGCCATGTCTGCGTGCATGCTGTTATAAACATTTGCAGTACACGTTTCTTCTTGGCTGGCCGTTTCAATCCCCGGCATCATTTCGTGCCGCGTGAGTCGTGACTTTGTTTTGTTTGTGCGCCATAAGTGCGGAAATGCGAATTTGTCGTAACGTTGTTTCCTATCGGTCAGATTACGACCAGAAGCAGCAAATGAAAAACAATATCACAACAAGCAGCGGTATATATGCTGCCACCTGTTGAATAAAGTGAACCTAAATTTGAGGAGTACGTAAGTGATTGACGCTCATTGTGAGAACAAAAGAATCCGTAATATTTTCATCCCTCGCCGTAATACCGTAATTTTAGGTGTAATTCCGGAATGATTCTGGACATTCCGGAATGGTAGGCAGGTCTGTATCACATTATATAAATAGTCCTGTTGTATAGGTAGTGGTCAGCGACTCCACAATATGTTGTCATTATGCGTTCCCTGTTTTGGGACTCACGGTCCCTGCTATCAGCACACTTAACAAAAACCCTGGATGTATTTGCACTCGTTGGTGTCATTCACCAATACAGAAATCCCTTTGAGCTTGAGAGCAACAACCACAGCCACCTCCAGGGTCTGTGGTGGAGACCATGTCAAAGCTGGAGACTGTGGGCCAAGCGCAGGAATAGGCATTTCAAGTGAATGGAGCACACCATTCAGCAATCAGTCTGATGCAACACTCAAGATTCATGTTGTACATTGCAAACCAAACCTGTGATGGCGACCACTGTTTTTTGCATACAAGAACCAGCTTTTCCCGCTTCTCTATCACAATTTGGGGAGGTGATGTTTGGTACAAAGTCACACCTGCTGTGATACCTTAATGTTCCCAACCTAGCCGAAACTACACCATTTGGAGACGCAATGACTTTTGACGGACTTGTAAGTACTCTATACAAATGCTATAATTGGTTGATGCCATCTATACAACAAGGATTACAAAACTGTCCAATCAACCGTCACAGAATCAAGTTATTTCAAGACAGTCAACAATTTTAAACACAGGTCACCCTGCAATGTACACAACTCGTCGTAGGTATTATAACCATGCAGGGAAAAGCAATTATAGTCAAGCTAATTAATCAGTACTCACATGTACTTGGGCTGCATGTATTTCATTCATCCATCCATCCGTTTGTCCGTCCACCCATCTGGCAATGTGTAATCTCCACTGTACATGTCTCTGTTGCTGCTTCCATGCAAAGTCCGCTACACGCAGAGCTTCTTCGGTTACTGTACAGTTCTTGCCTTCGTGCTCGTTGTCTATTTTTGCCATGCAATGTCAACCTCGTTTAAATGAAAAAGATGCACCTCCACATGCAACTCACTTGTTACACCTGATCAAACCACCAAGACTTGACATCAGCTCTACACGACATGGGTGACCTTTGCCAATAGCAACTTCGATGAAGCTATTTGAAATCACTTTGCAGAGTCTTGGGCAGTCAGCTTTGATGAGTCCCCATATCCAAATGTCCTGCCTCTCGAGAATGGCCGAGATGTCCTTTCTTGAAGCCACATTTCCACCCCTCATTCGGTCTGTTGGATTCATCAGCTCTGGCAATGGTCTCCTCCATGATGACACCTGCATCAATCCAAGAAAAAAAATCAAATCTCACTTATCTGATGAATTTAATATTTTAGGCGAGTGATCGCATTCGCTCCCTACAATTCGTAAACACCATTCAAACAACACACAAGATTTAGAGTAAACTATCAAAACTAATTTTTTTTTCAATTTAAGTAAGCTTCGATTTAAATCAAGAACAATTACAATTAGACAATAACTTCCTATCTATGTTAAACTGTTTATTTCCAGAACCAAACATAATTTTTGCAAAAATGTATAAAACAAAATAGGACGATTCCATGGAAAGGTGTCCTTGCTAAATTTGAAAATTGCTCTGAACATCCTGTTGATAGGTGATTAATGTGCTCAGATACGGTATATCAAGTGACGGGGACAATTATGAGTTTTATGAAAAAAAATGTTTATGTTAGTGTTTTTGGACAATTTCAATGAAAAGTAGATTTAAATTTTTCAGACATTTTATAAATCTGAATTTCGTTAACTCACTTTTTGTTTAAATAAGCTTTTTAAAGTTACTTCTCTCTGCATAACTCATCTCAAGTTGGTCCTAACCGTTTGATTTACTACTAAAATACCAGCGCAAATTCATTTGGAAGCACTTCGCAGAAGACCTTGTCTAGTTAGTGATTGGAGTGATGTATTTGGTGAACAGTTTCCTGGTGAAGTGATCAACATCACAGGTGAAGAAATTAAAGTACCTGCCATGCATAGATGAGGCAAGTATTTAATTCAAATGGCTCACTCGGCAATACACCACTGTTCCACCCTGCAAGTGCCATTCTGCGGAAGACCTGTCCACCAGTTAGTGAAAAAATTGTCTGTCAGAATCTGCAAACTTTCAATGAGTTTCATATGACTGCCTGAGCATGTTTAATCATGTAATGACATTAAGAAAATATAAGTGTTTCACCCCATAATTTTTTTAATTTGGTGAAATCCAACCGTCTCTAATAAATTCTGTAACGGAACCAAGACAGACCTCATGGTGGACTGAAATTATTTTTATTTGGCTCTTCAATGTTGTATTTTATTCTGAATTCAGTTTTAAACAGCAACTGTAATTGTAATATTGTGCGCTACCTGGTTGTTGAAATTTTGCTTAATTGGAAAAGTACACACTCAGGGTTTTTGTTAGAGTCCGGGACCTGGGTAATTTACCCGGCTATGGGGATCAATGTACCCGGCTATCGAGAACAGAGATGGTAAGCTTTTTATTGGCACCGTGATTCGCAAGATACCACTTTCGAGTGCTTCTGTGTTACAAATTATGCAGTACAGTGTCAATAAGTTCCATAAACAGTTCAGCATATCGATGATTACAACATTTTGCAACAAAACGTGGTCAATGACTGTCATTTTTGCATTAATAAACAGCACAGTTCGCATCCCGAGTTTCTTTGTGTCGTTCCTCTGAACTGACTTCCCACAATGCAATTCTTAGCGTTGTTTGTTATTCCCGATAGAGTCTGCCAATGCGCTATTTATCGTAGACGGGTGCCAATGGCGAACCGCTCAGCAAATATGTCGACGTATCGATGTTATTTCACAAATTAAAACAATCTAAGACTAAGCTAAGAAGAATATACGAGTATTTAATTGTGGGAGTTTTACGGCACTGGTTAATACTAATACAGCAACGGCTACGCCGTAGATGCACGGTTTTGCTCAACTTCGATACGTCAGTGCGTTAGTTCCATCATTCAATGTCAACCCAGGCATATTTATAGTACGAAAATAGTATGTGTTAGCACTTTCAAGGTCCAAATAGCAACCCTGTTTGCGCTGTTTGCGTTACAGCATCGTATGCGTAAAATGAGCGATATAGCAGCGTATTTTGATGCAAACCAAGACGGTATTTATGCCTCAAAAGTGTGCTAAGACGCAATATTCTTAAATTTAAATATGCCTGGGTTGATGTTGAATGATGGAACTAACACACAGAGGTATCAAAATTAGGCAAAACTCAAGTTATAAAGGCAAAATTATATTTTGGAAGGGCACCATCTGGCAGAGGATAGCGCAAGACAGGCAGATTTTGAAATGACATGCTGAGTCCTTGATTCAGTAGACCCAAACAGCGCTCCGGTTTGCACCAACCTGCACGCTCTTTTTACGTGTGTTTCATGCTAACCCCAGCTGCAGCAGCACAGACTGGCACAAATTGGAGTGCCGTTTGGGCCTTAAAGGTGGCATAGAACGCAATATTTTATTCGTATTTTATAACATAACATGCCTGAATCTGTTGAATAGTGAAAAGAACACACTGGGTTGTAAAATGTAAACAAATAGTCAGTGGCATGGGAACAAAATTCATATTGGGGGACTACCGGAGCACCACTGAAAAATTTATATTCACATCTTCCTTCACTTTGTGGCCGTCTCGATTGTGACATCAGAAGACAGGGGGGAGGAGGTGGGGGGTGCTGTTGGAATTTTTTCGCCGCTATGCCGCTGTAACTTCAGCTTCTCCACTGTCTCGGCTGTGAACTCATGACATCTGAACACGAGGGGACAGTGCTGTTGAAAATTAAATTTTTTACGTTGCGCCGCCTTCTGCCCTCCAATTGCACAAACTTAATACCGTAATTTGAGGTGTATTTCCGGAATTATTCCGGACAATCCGGAATGGTAGGCATTCCGGATTGGTAGGCACCCCTATCAGGGATTTATCAATTCTATTTTTAAACGTGTTCACACTGATAGAATTAACACAATCAACTTGCTAGATCAATTCAAAGTATAAAAATGTATGAAGATTTGGATGTGCCAAGCGGTAAACAAAATGTTACAATCTCATTATGTTGAAAATAACATATTCATGTTAACAATAAATCTTGTTTTGCATTAAACAAAATGATACATTGACAATGTATAATTATCAACTCAATGAAGAGGGCTGGGAATTCTGCTAGCAGTTATTGTTACGATGGACATGTTTCAATTATAAAGCTTCTACCACTGTGAAAGAATTAGTATGTTAAATATTTATTTTGATAGTAATTAATATCATTAAACCAACTTATGAGCACAACCCTTTTGTGCTTCAACTTGAATTTATCCTTATAACAATTTAGGTTGTTCTGTACAACACAATTTGTCCCATATGACACAATTTGTTCTGTACGACACATTGATAATTATCATAAATTATGTAGAAGTCCTCATATCTGTGACATACCTTCAAGATATTTTTTAATAAAAAGGGTGATTAGAACGAATTTCAGGAGCAAACTGAAATGTTATTCAGAGATGTCCCGTACGAGACATTTCGGCTGTCCGTATGACACTTTCTTTTCAGATACATTTTTTTAACACACACGTAAAACGCTTATATTTAAATGAAACAATTTTTTACATTTTGTTAAGATCATTAACTTTTTTTTTAAATAAGTTTCAAGAATGTTTTCATCATCAACTCACACATTTATCCAACTTAATATGTTGACCAAAAATGTTCTATTCTCTGCATCACATACAATACACCACATTTTTTTACTAATTACATCTTCATGAGAAGTTACTGAGCACTGTTGGCAATTGGGACAAGTTCTCATATGGGAGGACTCTCTGTTAGTCATATAACAACTGGTGGTTGCATGGCCGAGTTCCTAAAATGAAAAAATAGCCTCTGGATGTCCCGTATGGTCGTGTGACATGTATGGAATCGCCCAATATCATGTTTTTGACAAATCCAATGCAGTTGACATTGATCTCAATGTGCATGTACTGTTCCATTGTTCTCTTAAATCAGCTCTGGGCTTTACCGCATTGTCATATGCACTTCTTGTACAACAGTGCAGTTTTGGCTGGCACTGAAACGGTTACAATTTGACTTCAAAAAACCATATTTGGACTGGAAATATTTTGCTGATTTGCAAAACATTTTATAGGTACCAGTGAGATACAAACTTTTGGTTGGCTTCTTCTTCCACAATCAAATTTGATTATTCTGGCATTGGGAGTTCAGAGAATGAGATACCAGCTCAGTGAGTCCACAACAGGTTTTTTCCATCTCCATGCATGGGATTTTTTTTCTCCTGGCATAAACAGATAGAAGGGACCAACGGCTTATAGACATAGCGTCTCTTCTAAAAAACAAAGGCAAAGTAGGTGTCGGTATGAGACATGTGTACTATAAACAAAACCATGGCACTAGCGCCATATGGCATGAATCCGTCCTTTAAAACCGAGTATTTTTAGTGTGTCTTTGGAAAGTCCCTTATCAGATTCTTTTAAACTGACGATGTTTCCGCAGTAACGATCACGTTTGCATCAGGCCAGTTCAAACATTACCCAAAGATAAATTCGTCCATCGTGAATGCCACTCATAGTCTGGTTATTCACTTACCAGTATGCGGTTGTATTATAATTACATAAATCATGCTGTTAAATCACAAAATACTTGTGGTAGTTAAATTGGTTTATTCTGCGACAACACTCGGCCAGCTGCAATGACACGTGACTGACCCCAGCGGGTGTCAATCACGTGTCACGTGACTGACACCCACAGAAAAATCACGTGGCAGGAAAACCTTTGGGGAAATCTTAATAATAGAAGTGTCCATCAAATTGTGTTAAAATAAGCCACCTGCCAGTGCCAGTGAAAAAGTCACATTTCTAAGCAAAAAAGTGCATCTGGTGACATTTATATTATCAGTGACAACCAGAAAGTATTACTTATGTAACTTTTTATAAAAATTACAATACGTACAAAGCTATAACTTGGCACATGAACTTGACTTGTGTTTACGCAAAATTGCACAGGTTGGTTTTATGTTTGGTGAAGGGGTTGTGCCAAAAATGCACTATGGATTTTAGTAATCTCGCTTAGCAGACTCTCGCCTGGCTGTATGACTTCGCCAGAACAAGTTTGGCACTGAATGGCCCTTCTGAATGTTATCCGCTAGATGGCAACACTGGTATACTCATGAATTTAAGCGTCATCAATTTATGAAGTTACATGTGACGTATTGTCAGGATTGGCTGCGTGACTTCGCCAGGAAGACTGGCTCAGAATCACTTCTATCCCCCGGAATGTTTATGTATTATGTGTTTTCGAAAACAAAATTAAATTACAAAATAGTGCCCGAAATAGTATTATATTAAATGAACACAAACAAAAGTTTTTAGTACTCTGGGATACGAACCGAGGACCCTAAAAATAGCAACTCGACACGCTACCAATTTAGCCACCAAGATCAGCACGTTTTGGTTGTACTTTGGCGACCACATATATTAGTTAGCAGTCCGACCGTTGCATGAGACATCGATTGTACTTTGTTTAGTTAAATTTGTCCTTGTTTGGTATTTACATCATGCTTATTCACACTTAGTCTTTTGTTTCTGCTCGAGCATAAGCAAAGAAAGTCAATATGGTATCTTCGACATGCAGCTACGAGAGCGGTCACCTAGTGAATATGCATGTGATTAAAAGGCACTAAACTACAACAAAGTTTAATGTTGGTTTATTTTTTGAGTGACATGTTTCAATATAAGTTTAATGTTGAATAGTTGTTATAGTATAGTATTATCTGATAAAAGTGTATCCTTATTTAATTTATTACTTCATAGTTGGCCTGAGAGCCAATCATCGTCTCTACCCGAATCTGGGGTAAAGCTTGTATGATCATACATGTTTTACTTGTATGGTTTTACTTCCGTAGCAACTTAGCGTGACTTCTGTGACAGACTTTGATGTGCATTTATTTACTACAATAAAACACTTACATTATACATTAGGTATGCCTCTAATTGTAGATGTCAACATGTCAAACATTTCTACATTATGTATTTCCTAGGAAATAACAACAAATCAGTGACAAATCAATGTGATTCCTAACTACATTAACCCTCTCAAGGCCAGATTAATGCAAATATGTGCCTGTTATTGAATCCTATTAAATCGAGAGAATGTGCTGTGAGTGAATCATGTGATATATTCGGGTTGCATGAATGCAAATAAATAAATAATTTTTGATCCGATTCAAGTAAAATTTTCACTACATTTGAAGAACTAATTCCTGGTGTAACTAGCCAAGTATGTGACATATATGTCAATTTATTACCCAAATATTAATTGCTAAAGTTTGACAAAAATAAAATACTTAAATAATTTTCAACAATTCATTTATAAAAATATTTTTTATTAATAATTAGCGGTTACATGCTGCGTATGAAATGTTCATAAATTACTATGCTACAGAATGGAAAACTAACTAAATGTCTATGGTAAATAAAACTGAAATAATTTCAGTTTTTCAGAGTGCATGTATTTTAAAAATTTTATACAAAATGGCGTTCTTTGTGATCATAGCCGTCATCCCGTCTGAACTATTAAGTTGGTGTTATATTTTAAATGCGTAATCATAGTACAAAACATTCCCCTTCGATGGCAGCGTTCGTTATAAACTCGATTCGAAAATCCCATCAAAGTCAGAATTACTGGAGTTCGACATAATGACAATGTCGAGAATGACAACAAAGCTAAAAAACACCACCCGCTTCGTTGCGCGGCGCATTAATACTTCTTTACAACAAAATAGACCGCTCAAAAGTTAGCATTTAATCGTAGAAATCACCTGCGGACGCGTGTTTTGGAATAATTCCTGGGTGCTTCCATGTTTATGCCCGCAGCAAATGTTAAACTTTAATCTCATTGGCTGAAAATCACCATTAAAATATTCACTGTGTGGCGTAAAAGAGTGACCGGAAATTGTGTGTCGCTGCGTTCGACTACAAAACCGCGTGGTGGTTGGTGCTATTTAGTCACGGAAATCGCCGTCATTTCTCACTTTTGATGCTTCCCAGTGAAACATCAATATTATTATATGCTAACTGCCGAAATAAATTGCCGTTATTGGATGACACTGTTTCGCGGTACCAGTTTAAATGTGCCCCTGTATTCGGGTTGATTCGGGCGTTCTGGCCGTGAGGCATACTCGGGTTGATTCGGGCGTTCTGACCACGAGAGGGTTAAAGCACTTACATCATACATTAGGCCAGCCCTAGTTAGTTTAGTACTAGGAGATTTATAAACATACAAGATTTTTTCTAAACTATATATTTCCCTAGAAATAAAACAAAATACTCATTTTTGTGACTTCCATGACATCAAAATAAGGTACATTGCATCTTCTCAGCTCGGCTTTCGGAGGGGTGTGTCATCCTGGACCATGGTGATAGGATGGAAGTCACATTTCCAAAGTTCATCAAATATGATACGTGAGTGGAAGCAAGTTGTATGTTGGTGAAACTGGACGATTTACGATTGTGTGAGATACAGCCTCGATCAACGATGGCTGATGCGGAGTCTGTCCTACACATATGACAGAGCTTGATCAGTGCGCTCAGGGGATGACACTAAACTCGGCGAAAACTGACGTACAACACGCTGGTGGAGGAACGACAACTCACAAGATGCCGACACACTAACAAAATTGGAACGCGCGCGATTGCTAGCGGACTTCATTTACGTTTGAATTTCCTCAAATAAAAAGTTTGCAATGTTGTATTTACTGTAAATTTCCACTTGTCCACCGGATAACCATGTAGAGTCATCTTACTTGTCCGGGCCAAAAATCACTTGTCCCGGACAAACGGACAAGTGCTATTTCAAACGCTGTTTATGAATTTCAAGTTTAAAATCAATTATTAAGTGTAGCCAGCATACTGTGATTAGGGATTGCCTGTATGACAGCTAGGCGCCAAATCCGCCTAGTGGACCAGTGCAAAGCGGTTGTCCACCTGGCGGATATCCAGCGGCATGCTGACGTTACCAGGCGGATGTTACTATTTTTAGCACAGCGTCACCGTCTGCGGTGGCGTTCTCGAAAACCGTGCAACTAGGTCGCACAAAATGCGATTTCCGCACTTGTAAACCTTTTTAAAATATCACATAACATACTGCATATCATCTGAACAGTCTGAAACTGACGCGTAGGTGTGTATATACACGAACATGAATTTTAGGCGATAACATTACCAAAAATTCATGCTTATACGATAATTTGACATAACTTTCGTTTGGTTTAACGCAGAAACTTCGTGGAACGACTGCAGTGAAGACGAACACGTCTTCTAATTGGTCGAGCAGATCTCATGACGATCCAAATAGGTTTACAAGTGCGGGTTTTCAATTTGCCGCGACCTGTTTTTGCGAAAACCGTACCGTCGCGGAGCGCCGTCGGCGTGACACTTTTGGCGCGCATCATCGCTCAATCACGAACGATAAGTTCGTCAAATAAAGGAATACTTTTAAAAACTTTATGCCATTGTAAAGAACATTATCTTGTCGTTCCAATGACATTAAATATGTAGTATTTAACGCGGACTTAATGATGTAAGGGCTGCGTGACCGGTGACCTGTCGTAGTTTAGCGTCAAAACTGGCCAGATCCAACAGCCGCGGCGGCCGCTGTGGTAATGCTAATTATATGTATACGACTGGGTCATAAGATTTGTCTAGCAAGTCTAGTTTAAAAAGTGTCAACCGTCGCTGCAGACACAGTTGTTTCGGATAGCGTGCAGTGTGCAAGATCATTCAAAAACTATTCTTTAAGTTAGTTTAAGTTTAAAATGTGCCGAATAACATTAATACCAGGCATTAATCCCATTATACTCATGCAGGCTGCGAAATAAGGCCGGTCCGATCGTCCCGGACGAGTAGTTTCAGTGACCGGACTAGTCCTTATTTAGTGGAGCAGTCCCATAGGACTAGCTGTTATTATGTGAATTAATTTACGCTAAGTATACGCTAGTTGGGTGTTGTGATGGAATAAAACAAAATAAGACAGTAAGGTAGCATTTTATCACAGGCAGCTAAATATTCCGTACGACTGTCAGATGGGAAACTTACTGAACGCAGGGAATGTAAATGGCGGCTGTTTACATCCGGTTAGCGTAGGATAGGTAGTGCCACCTAGCGACCATGAGTGATGAGCGACATGGACTAACATACATGCGCGGGTTACAGACATCGTTACGTGCTATCCCGTCGTGATGGTAGTTGCGTTATTCCTGCATCGGGTGATTGTTTTAGCAAGTTACCAAACGCCAGCAATGTTACTGATTGTTTAGTCGGCTTCGGGAAAGAAAACGCTAATGAAAAGTATAGGGCAAATGATGCAACTTAGTTCGACAATGTCGGTCCTTTGTTGCCGTCAGTCTTCAAATTCTGCTGGCATCACCTTGTCCACGACTCCTGTTTGCTGCTCCTGTTTGCTGCCCCTGATTAAACTAGTAATTTCTTCTGATAACTTTGCAATTGGATCTACGAAATCACATGTATTTGTTTCTATTAATGACACATTTAATTGAAATGGGAAACGGCTTGTTTTCTTTATGAAATAAAGCCACTTTTACTATGTGTCACACATATATGACCAGCGATAGAAATAAGCCAGAATATTTACTTGTCCGCCGGACAAGTAAGTTTTGAAATGTCAAGGGAATTCGAAGCTTCGGAAAAAAACATAAAAAAAGTAAATTGCAAAAAAATTGCAAAATTTGTTTCGATCCATTATCATTACTATATATATATATTCATCACGAATATTAAAACTAGACACGTTACATAATGTATACCAATATTTTAGTGATGCTGATATGAACGCTTTTATTAATAACAAATAATTATTACGATGATAGGAATGAGACAATTGTTATCCTTGCTATTTGTTATAATGTTGCAAAAACTTTTTTTGTTTAATATGGTATATACATATATAACATAACACTGCTGTACAATTTTGGCATCAGTTTGTCATTGAAAATGGCACTCAACTATCAGGAACACGACCAATGCAAAGCCAGGAAATGTCACAAAAATCATAATAAACTATAATATATTCTGATATTATTTTGTTCAGTCTCTATGAACTTCAATATTAACAAAGCTCAGTATTTTACAAACGAAGATAATATTCAATTGATCATGAGCAAACAAACGCATATTTTTACTAAATTTTATATTACCATTTCAATTATGTACGAACAGTTTTAACGGTGCCCGAATTACGTCTACCGGGCGGAATATAATTTATAGATTTAGTTACGACGTAACGTCGCAGACCGATGTAGTTTGCGGAAGCCGACATATCAACGGCGGTTGGCACCCTGCCGCGCGTCTTGCATAAAATTTGGCTTCGAAAACTCGCAATTTATGTTTAGAATAAATATTACACAGACACAACAATTCTGAAATGTCATTAATATTCCGTTTATCAACCATCACCATAGATTTACCGGAGAGCCAGTTACAAGTTTTGAACTTTTTATCGATTTGGGACTGGATCGGCTAACGACGTTTGATGACTTGGAAGACTGCCGAGTCCGCGTGGGTTAGGTGTAATAATGGTTAAAAATATATCATTATTCAAATAACAGGTAGCGATACAAAGTCTATTATTTCCAAAGTTCGTCAAATGTGATCCGTGGGTGGAAGCAAGTTGTACGTCGGCCAAACTGAACGATTTACGATTTTATGAAATACAGCCTCGATCAACGATGGCTGATGCGGAGTCTGTCCTACGCGTGTGACAGAGCTAGGTCGGTGCGCTCGGCGAATGACCCTTTTAACGCAGGCACTAACCTTGGTCGAACGCTGAAGTACAACACTTTGGCAGCGGAACGACAAGACGCTGACACACTAACAAGATTGCAACGTGCGCGATTGCTAGCGAACTTCATTTACGTTTGAATTTCCTCAAATAAAAAGTTTGCAATGTTGCATGCGTCACTATTTACTGTAAATTTTCACTTGTCCACCGGATAACCATGTAGAGTCATTTTACTTGACAAACGGACAAGTGCTATTTCGAACGCTGATGACACAACAGTATGATTGATGGTACCTGGCACGTTTATTTTTAAGGACTACTAAAATAATATCAGGACTAGTTGTTTCTAAGTCAGCTAGTCCGACGGACTACCTGTCAACTAAATCCACCGTGCACCCTGCTCATGACCAGAAAATTCAGGGCAGGTCAAAATTCGTGGCACTGAAATCTCGGGTTCTAAGCCTAGGCTAAGCCTAAGCTAGGTACATCACATTCCGCTAGGGGCAGCACCGTAAATTTGTCCCGCATTCTAGACCTGAAACCTGTGACGGTTTTGGACGCCATTGCTACTGCTCCCGCCGAGATTGGGGGATTCCCCAAAATCGCTTGGCAACATTATGCAAATGAATTTACGTCGTATTTTGATGATCACATGAACCAATGAAAGACTGATCTACGTCATAGCCAGTTTCGCGGGAGTTTTCCGAGCACGATAAGCGAGGTAGGTGGATTCTAACTTTGATGTTGTAAACAATCGTTTAAAAATATGGTATAATAGATTTTCACCCCGTTAGTATCCTGTTTCTACCTTTTGTAAATACATATGCCTTCATATGATATGCATTTTATGGTTGTGGACCCCCGTGGGAGCGTGCAATCGCTCGTGGAAAAACAGGCCTGTCGCACGCTGTTCGGCGTTCAAAGTTGAAATGCGTAGTTTGTAGCCTGCGCGCGACCGGTTCAGCGGCACGTACGCCACGCTGGCGTTGCATAATTATGATGTACTGGCGCGCGCTATGCAAATCATAACATTTTTGCTATGCGGGTTAAACTGTGTGCGTTTCAAGCAATCGTGAAAATAATCATAGTTTTAAACTGATTTACAAATGTAGCACTGGGCCTGAGAATGTGAGCGTAGTCGTAGACTGCATCGATCCAACATTCGTACGCCATTTCCTACGATGCAAAATCCACGCAATCCAAACTGTTTGCACCTAAATCCTAACATGGTCTGTGCACAAAAGTAACTATTGATATGTAAGTGTTGCATGGTATTCATTATTTTTTTAAATAACTGAAAATATTAGTTTTCTAATTTAAGGCCAGGCACGGCAGGCAAAAATGTATTATTGCATATATCTGGCATTTAAATGGAAACGTGATCGTGATTGGGTTACTTGTGCCACGTGGGCACTGACCTGCCACGTAATTGGCTGTTGTGAGGGATGGGCTAGGATCAATGGGTTTGACTCCATCTTGGAATCTTTGAAATTACCACCTACTGCAAGATTAAAACATTTAATATTAAATCCAGTGCCATCAGCACTTTTGTAATTATGTCCATTTAATTTAACATTTATTATTGTTTAAAATAAGAAATAGTAATTAAAATGTTGCCATGATATTTTAATTATTTAATTTTTAATAGTTGTCTTAATATTTGTGTGTGTAAGATTACTTACACAAAAACAAAGTCCAGTGACACCAATTTAATTATTTTATTTTTGGAATACACTCTTATGTTTATTAACACTAGTGGTACTGCATTAATTTGTATCACACACATACATTAATACAGTTTTCCTCTATTTCATGTTGAAGGATTCTGCTGCAAATGTATGAAGAGTAACAGTACATTGACAGTGTCCTGTGAACATTGGCACGCTTCACTTGCATTGCTGTATGACACATTGAACGGATTTTATCTACAATCGACCAACAGTGTCCGGTGAACATTGGTACACTTCACTTGCATGGATATATGATATGAAACAGTGAACCGATTATATCTACACTAGTCGGCAATGTACTCTGTTCCTCCTTCTATAGTTCCCTGTATGTGCAGTGAAGTTGACAATAGTTATTGTACTTCTGCTGTTTCAGTTGTTTTCAATGTTTACTTGTCGGCTGCATACTGTGAACAACATGTTAACATTACTTCATGTTGATGTGAGACATTAATGAACAAAAGAATTAAGTATCATTGTTGTAGTACTGACCTTTGCATTGTACTGTGAACATTTCATGACATTGAACTATACAGGAAATTATACAGATCTTGGAATGCATAATAAATTATGTTAAATTCAAGCAATGCTGTTGTGTTTCTTCACAACAATGGTTGTGTCAGGGACACCTCAATGTTTACAAACAAGTCAAATAATGCCCAATGGTCAACAGTTAGTAGTTGAACTTTCATTTTGATCAACATACCATAATTATTAAGTAAAAATAAATTGGACATTAATAATATAGACAACATGGTTAGAGGTCAATTTTTTTATAAATTAATCATTAATGGTTCACACTTTAATATGCCATTTTATCTCCAAAATTATGGTTAATATGTAGATGTGATAAATTACAAGGATTTATAAAGTTACTAAGTCCATGTGTTACACTAAATAATTTAAGTAAGTAATTTGTCAACAATTAAATCGGTGCTCATTCAAGGTCAATTATCTAGGTCGTATCAAGGTCATATGCTATTATGGTCAAGGTTAAACATTGAGTTACTTTTAATTTGATAGCACAACATACCATAATTATTAGTTTAAAATAAATTGCACATTCATACATGCAATTAGGTCAAAGGTCATTTTTTTAAAACAAGTTACCTCACTATTGTTCATGCTTTAATATGCTACTTTATAGTCGGTGTGTACATAAATGTTCCATTTCAACACTTTAAAACATACCAAGCCCATGTGTCACACAGAATCATTTAATTAGGTCACTTGTCAACATATATAGGTCAACGGTCATTAAAGGTCAAATAACTAGGTCACGTCAAGGTGACAGTACAAGGTCAACATTTTTGGGTCATAACAATTTACTTTACTTCAATGTCTTACAATATACAGATTATGTAATGTTTTGCCTATATTCAGTGTCACATGGTGGCAGCACAGTCTGCACAAGCTCCAGATCACAAGAAATGGACATGAATCCTATAGACACAATGACCCTTTTTTCAGACACTAAAAAGTGGATTTACTTTGTTAATAAGAGATAATTCAAAATTTCAAAAAGGGTTGTAAACTACATAGCATACACTATCACATAGAAGTGATTAAATGATTATATATCAATTTTGAATTTTTTTGTAATGTACCTACCTAAGCCCTACTTTAATACACTACATGGTCTCGCACTGATTTCGTGTCACGCGTAACAAGTTACACAGCGTAGATAGAATCCACGATTTTAGACGCATGTGTCTTCGACGAGATTTTGATAATATATTTTCGTAAGTATTTCACTCAAAAAAACGTTTGTAACAGTTTGTTTGCAGACATTGGAAGGAATATGTGTTAGAGATTTAGCACATAAATATCTTACGGAAGAATTTGATCAGGTTTTAGTAAAAATGGCAAAACACGATTAGAACCACGATTACTGCCCACACCACGCCGTCATTAGTAATGGCGGCATCAGTATGCAAAATGGCTCCCTCCGTCTTGACTTCAGATTTGACTAGAATAGATATGAAACTCTACTCTATTCAAATAGATAATTACACGCCAAAAGGTACACTAAATATGTTAGTGTTATAACAAGACTTTACCTGTCTTCCGTTATTGAAATGTTGACAATTATACTGTTTCGCCATGCACACGTCATGTTTCGAACACCGTCACTGTCGTCTTTTGCGCGTGTTCCTGCGCGCGCATAGGCAAGAGTTCGCGCGTGTTCCTGCGCGCGCATAGGCAAGAGTTCGCGCCCATTTAATCTCGATTACCCACGCGCCGTTAGGTGGCAGCACTTTTTCGCCCTCCACACAACTTTTCTTCGACGCTAGAGCCTAGATTATCCAGGCTCCGTAAAGTGGCGCCACTGTTTGTCGCTTCTTTCCGTGACAAAACAGTTGGAATGGATACTCTGAATCAGGATGTTTTTTAACGTACAGAGTGGTGACATTGCCCCCCCAGCTCCTTCACTTGCCTCCCACCAACTAGTCTGCTGTTTTAGGGGTTTGAATGTAAACTTTTTGGAAAAAATCACCAAATTTGGCACAGATGAACTTTGATAGGTACTAATAAAATCCTGATATATCATATAGGACACACATTTTGGGATTCGTTAATTGACACCCCCTAAATATATCTGTGAGGATCGTATTAATTTCGAAGTGTTGAAACCAGTGTGGCATTCTGTCTACTTCTATTTCCTGTTTTTCTTACTTAGTTACTCTGCTTGTATTGATCAGGTATAGATCGAGGTGTATAAATTAATTATAGCATGTCCCTGGTGTCAGCATGTTTTTGTGTACGATGTTTCTTCATCGAATCTACCTTCATGCTGGTGTGTGGGGGTGGCGGTGGGTGCGTGTGTGCGTGCGTGTGTGGGTTGGTTCGTGCGTGCGTGCGTGCATGCGTACATAGATGCATGTGAATTAATTTGGTCTTTGTAAGCCCTATATTATACAACTACCTACGTCCAAATTGCCACATCTGAAAAGATAGAATGATTTTATTGTATTACTTGTTATACAAGGTGTGTGTTGTTAAATGCTTAACCATTACGCTCCTTTTAAGGTGTACCATATGACAATATGACATATTTGGATGATTGTTGAACTATACAATCGCTCCCGTCATCTCGAGTATACGTCGATCTGTCAACCCTTGGAACTTTCTGTTTGTAATTGTAATCAGAGTTGAAAGTACATGCGACAAGTGTCCGCTTCTGCAACCAAAAGTGGTTGTGTTGTCTCATGCTATATTCACGGCGTGATACGCCGTTACAACAACAATGGGTTGAAGATGGTAGTTCCGGCGGAAACAATGCGACGAACAAACAATTACATATATCATTACGTGAACGAATGTGTTTTTTTCTGCACTGTTATTTAACACACAAGTGAACGTTAGGCAGAGTGTGAGCAAGCTCGCAATACTGGAAATGGCACGTGTGTCTTTGATATAACAGTGAAGTCACCCTGTGAATGCCCAGTGAAGGCAAACAACGACTGCTGAGTTCCAACTGGCGGCTCTGTGTGTTGACAGCGTTCAATTTTGGCAGGTGTACTTTGGTTGCCTCTTGCAAGCGGACAGTTCAAACATATCGCTTCATACCAGGCACTGGAGAGATCTGGTGATTAGCCTTACTTGCATAGGACAATCTGATCGTCGCTGTCCTCCTGCGTGTCAGAACCCCTCCATCTTTGTCTGTCCAGGGCACACCGCAATGCAGTTAACAGCGGCAGTTCTGTGTCGTATTTCATGTTTCACGTCTTCGTTGGCCTACCTGTCTTTCGCTTTTCCTTCAAAGTATTGCTTGAAAACAAGGTTTTTCTTGATAAACGACAAACCATGAGTATTCTGTGTCTGATGACCTATGTTGTGGATTTACGGGTGAATGTGTCCTTTCCGATTTACATCAGTTGTGGTAAACCCTTGTTATTGCACACTTATTCGCATAGCACACACAGACGAAGAACCGTTTCATAAAATAAATATTATAGAAGCAACGTAATTGCAGTATGTGTTGACAGTGTGGACGATTAGTTTGCCGCGTGTATACAGTAAGTTCTCATGGCTGAACCGTTCTGCGGCATGGGAATTTGGCGGGACCCAAGGGCGGTTCTGTTTGTCGCCGTGGAGCTATTGCAGGTACTCTCCCCTTAAAAACAACCAATTCTCTACGCTGGAGACATTGGAGGGGCAAGTGGAATACACCTAGATGTAAGTATAGGACGCCAGCGAAATGGTGCTCTTCACTCGCACTTTGCACTTGGTGGAGATTACATTGTTATGTCGTAGCAACTATGACGAGTAGGTCAGTAACCCTTGCGCTTGATCATGGCGAAGTGCGACACTTCCATGCGTCCGTCCTTCTTACTCCCTCGCTCCACGACTCCCGTCATGCAGTAACCGAGCTCGAAGTCGGCGTCCGTCACGTCTGACGAGAGCACGAGCTGGAAGTAGGGATCTGCGCGGTCCTTGAAAGTGCCCGTGATCAGCATTGTTCCCTTGCCGAGACTCTTCATCTTTCCCTTCGCCTTGTACTTGTGCATGCCGCGCACCTCGACCACCCGGCAGCGTCGTCCTCCCCACCACGGCCTCTTGATGAGCCAGTAGCTTGTGACGGCCGGTCGAGCCCAGCCCTCGTAGGGGAAGAGCAGTACCCGACTCGGGTAGCCGTCGTGCTGCAGGATCTTGCGGCAGCAGTCGCCGCGACGCTCGTAGTAGTAGAGCTGGACCATGGCAGCGGGCGGACCCCGGCCGACCGACGGACTACACGTTACGGCCGACCGCCGGACTATACGCCAAGGCCGTCAGACGCCAGTGCTCGCTCTTCTGAAACAGCAACGGTATTCGGTTGTGGGGCGTTTAATTGCAACACGGAACTCACTAAGTAAGCGTCTATGTGGACTACGTATGAATGTCTGTCCGGCCGGCCGCTGACATAATATGTCTACGGTTACCCGAGTCGGGTGCTGCTCTTCCCCGTAGAGAAACCTACAGTGGAACCTCACTATTAAGGTCACCCTCGGGACTGGGCGAAAGTGACCTGAATAGCAAGGTGACCTTATTAGCGGAACTAATTTCCTATACTTGACTGTTATGGAAATTACATTTGGGACTGTCCTGTGGGGACACACATAACATATAACATACAGTGTAGGGCTATAATAGAACGGGAGCCCAGCACTTTTGTTTATGTAAAAAGGTCAAAAAAGTGTTTGACCATGTGTTGGAGGAACCATCCCCGGATATCACAAAAAATTAGTTTCTGCCGGGTCTTGGGTGGTGGAATGCCCCAAAAGGTGGGCACAAAAGTATCTTTATTTATGTGAACAGCGCCAAGGCTAAAACAGTTTCAAAACGTTCCGTGGTGTTCCCCGAGTACGGAATGACCAATGATAGCAAGTTTAGGGGATGGAACCCCTGACAGCAGCCCCCGAAGTGTACCAAAAGTACCTTTGTTTATGTGAACGGCGCCAAGGCTAAAAACAAACGCGACAGCATAACTGTTGACATTATATCTTTACCACACACATCATCAGTACAGACGTGACAGGGGAACTGTTCGTACATTATCTTCAGCACACTATCATCAGTACAGACGTGACAGGGGAACTGTTCGTACATTATCTTCAGCACACTATCATCAGTACAGACGTGACAGGGGAACTGTTCGTACATTATCTTCAGCACACTATCATCAGTACAGACGTGACAGGGGAACTGTTCGTACATTATCTTCAGCACACTATCATCAGTACAGACGTGACAGGGGAACTGTTCGTACATTATCTTCAGCACACTATCATCAGTACAGACGTGACAGGGGAACTGTTCGTACATTATCTTCAGCACACTATCATCAGTACAGACGTGACAGGGGAACTGTTCGTACATTATCTTCAGCACACTATTATCAGTACAGACGTGACAGGGGAACTGTTCATACATTATCTTCAGCACACTATCGTCAGTACAGACGTGACAGGGGAACTGTTCATATATTATCTTCAGCACATTATCGTCAGTACAGACGCGACATGATAACTGTTCAAATATCTTCTTGCAGTAGGAGAGGCCGGGAGGGGGCAGTTCCTTTTGGTGGGACATATACCTGTAGTGGGACAGGGGACAGTTACTTGTAGTAGGAGAGGGGGGGTTACCTCTTGTGGGACAGTTACCTGCGGTGAGACAGGGGGCAGTTTCCTTTGGTGGGACAGTTACCTGCGGTGGGACTGGGGACAATTACCTGTAGTGGGAGATGGGACAGTTATTTTGTGGTGGACAGGAAGAGCTACCCGTTGTGGTTCAGGGGAGAGTTACCTGTAGTGGAACAGTTACCTTTGTTAGGACAGTTTCCTGTGGTGGTACAGGGGACAGACACCTGCGGTGGGACATGGGGCAAAAAAAATTACCTGTTGTGGAGCAGTTACGCACAATTTGTGTTAATGGCTACATCGTGCAAGGTAAGTAAGTATACTACAGTTGCCATCGCGAAATTACGTGGCAATCAGGTATTGTGTTGGTTTTCTCAAATATAATCGTTTATAAACACAAATATATCATACCAGCCAGGTTTATTGCCTATTGTTGCTGCAAGTTCAACATAAATGTTCACCGGAGCAGTCAAACAGAAGATAAAACACGAAGCAATACTAAGGGGACACTGACTTAGACAATGTACGAACTTAGGACACGCAACGATCCTAAACAATCTTCTTCTTCTTCTCGCGTTTGTCTACTGCCTAGACTTGCAGAGTGTTGTTGAGCAGCCACTCCCGGGTCGCCAGGTCCAGCTCGGCGATGCCAGTCTCTCCGTGTGGAACACCATAGAGAGTGCAGTGGTTGATAGCGTGGTCTGTTGTTTTTTGGGCCGCAGCGCTTTCACACAGTCCCCAATTGTGCATATTAGCGTTGAAACATTCAACTCCCGTTCGCAGGCGGTTTAGCTTCGTCCAAGCCTTTTGCGGGATGTCGGAACCAGCACAGTGCACAGGTGGTTCTGGAATGAACCTATGTAGGGGGGTTGGTTTGGATATCCAGTCCTCTCTCCATTTGGTTGATATCCAGTGTGCTGTTGTTTCACTGGGGCCCAGACATTTCACGAGTTCATGCACCTGGCTGTTGAAAGGGTGTCGTGACTACAGGCGCTGTACACTAGCCTATTTTAAGCAAACGTTGTATAGTAGATGGTCAGTCCCCATACAGGGAGCAAACAAATTACATGGTGGCTGGTAGATTGACTGCTTCTGAGGTCAGGGACTGCAGTGCCATCACGAGTTGATGCACTACACCCGTTTCCAGTAGTTGGAAGCCTTCACTTTACCCTTTCCCAAGAATCAGGATGTGAAGTCACATCCTGTCAAAGCATGCATACATACGAGTGCATCCATGAATCCATGGTTTCTCTCGTCAAGGGTGGCAGCTATATTTGTCACATCAATGTATCTACGGTTGTTTCCAGATCCAAAATCCAGGATGATGTTCATCCCTGCTGACCTTCGGACAAGCCCGAAAAGAATGACGAGCACATCTGTGTCAGTTGACCTCACCAGAATGTTTCCGGTGGAGACGCTGCTTGCATGAAATGCACTGAGTGTGTCGGCCTCCTCGTGCTGACCTTTGAGATGATTCGGTTCCTCTGTTTGTACAAGTTCTTCCTCATTGGTCTTCATCGCCATGCATTTACCACCATGTAATACGAACAGGATCCTCCTCCCTAGGATTGACCCGTAGTGTGGTTTCTTTTATTCCTCCATGAGGAAATTGGCAAACTCTTCTTTGAATGCATCGTTCTAGGGGAGCTCCGTCCCACTCTGTCGCTGGCCCTGGTCAGGCCCAGTGATGATAAATGTGTGATGATTTCCAGAACGGCACAGTTTCCGCTCTGGGTCTTTGGTCGATGGTGAGTGGTACTTGTGGAGTACCAAGTGGATTTGTTCACCGCGATAGGAACACATCTTCACTAATAGATTCCTGGTCATGACCGCAAACGTTGATTTGTTGTACTGAAGCACGGTTTCATGAAAGAGGATGCCCCCATCAATCACAGCGGCAGTAATTGGGGGAAGTGTGGCATCAGTGAGCACGACATCCTGTATTTTTATAAAAGAACCTTGGTAAGTGTTACTTTGTCCGTCTTCAGTGGTGTCCCGTCGCTGTGGGCGAGAGAAGGGGCGACTCTGTGATAAGGTAGCTTAGCAAGTACTGCAGGCTAATGGCATCATTTGTCTTAGCAGCGACAGCCATAATTCTCCCAAAGACGTCCCTGACTCCATCTGCAGCATTCACCATCCGCACCATAGTCTTCGATTCCATTACGTTCTCTGCAGCGAAGTTCAACATCTTGGTCTTTGCCACTGTCTTCAGAAATCGTGACCCATCGACTACACACTCCCCCTCGAATTTCAGTCGAAGTGTTCTCCCCAGTACAAGTGTTCCAAGGAGAAATGTCTTGGTCTCTTCCTTCGCCGTCTTCCCTCTCAGTAAGCATGAAATAAAGTGTGTTAACAAAATAGCTTAACCTTTCTGGAATTATTGTTAGATTAGTGAAAAATACATAAAATCTCAAACTAATCGATGCAAATAAATGTTGATAGTGCATTAATTTGTGACAGCCTTTATACAAACAGTTTAACTAGTTAAACAATGGTCCTAGATATATAACGAAACTGTTACCATTAATGCCGAGCGTTGTAATAGAGTAACCTAATTCGCTCATTATTTGAAACAGAGCAGATACAAATAAATCTAACACAAAGTTTTCACACAATAAACTATATAATAAGATTACATTTTGACGGTCATTACCTTTATGAACTGGGACCTACAATTCATAAAGTTGAATGGATTTGCTGAACCTCTTAACGAGCGGAAACATGTACGTGTAGCTCAGGCAGTTACCAGTACATGTCATTTGTACACATTGCGAATGCTGAACTACTACAATCAATTAATAATGGCGGTGCATCAATATATCGATTAATTCGATTCCACCACTTAAAGTTGCTGGCATTGGTAATTCCGTATTCGGGGAACACCAGGGAAACTTTTGAAACTGTTTTTACCCTTGGCACCGTTCACATAAATAAAGTTACTTTTTTGCCCACTACAGGAGGTGATTTGATTCCACCACCCAAGACCCGACAGCAAGTCATTTTTGTGATGTCGGGGGATGGTTCCTCCAATACATGGTGTCAAACACGTTGGCCCTTTTTACATAAATAAAAGCTCTGGGCTCCCGGTCTATAAGGATAACACAAGAAAATGCAAGCACTTTTTCCATTGTGATCCATAGCTATGTACGCACATGTGTATCTACACATGCTTGTTTCAGTCTCATCCTTTCTATTTCCACATCTCTCATTCTCCCTTTACTGCCTTTCAATAAACACGTCATTGGTTAATAAAATATTGTCGAACATTATACACTGCATAAAATTATTATATGCGTGTGTGTGCGTGTGCGTGTGCGTGTGGTTGTGTGTGTGTGTGCATGGGCGTGTGCGTGTGGTTGTGTGTGTGTGTGTGTGCGTGTGCGTGTGCGTGTGCGTGGGCGTGTGCGTGTGGTTGTGTGTGTGTGCATGGGCGTGTGCGTGTGGTTGTGGTTGTGTGTGTGTGTGTGTGTGTGTGTGTGTGTGTGTGTGTGTGTGTGTGTGTGTGTGTGTGTGTGTGTGTGTGTGTGTGTGTGTGTGTGTGTGTGTGTGTGTGAGTTGCTTGTTTTTTAGAAGAACGTTTGGCGACACATGAAGGTTTAAATGACTCAGTTTGTATGACTTGTTAACCGATAAGGATCTGAGCATTACATTGTAAGATCCCACAATTAGGCTGTAAAATTATATACACCTAATATTCTATATTTAGTTGATAATTCAAACAAACTATCTAACAAACGTTTTTGCTTATTCGAATTTAGTTGCTTTAGCCAACAAACCAATCACGCCGATTCTATGAAATGGGTGAAAATATAAACAAGATTGACTTGCTATCGACTGGAGGACTGGTATCTGGTTCATACAATAACAACCTGGGACAAAATTATTGAAATGAAGGGCCCATTCGTCTATAGCTGATTGACACTGGCGAGAGAGCGAAGCTATGTTAATATCACTGGAAACATAATTTGCCTCTGACGAAGTAAACAGGATGAATGATGAAGCTGTCACAACTAATTGCTCTATGTCCCCAGTAATTAGTTCACAACCAATGGTTAATATAAGAAATTCGATTTCCGCTGCACACGAGTGGCACAATTCAACGAATTGGCCGACTATTTCTGCACGAATTAAGATGTTCCGATCATTTCTTTTTCTCCAAAATACATGATTCACGTTACCAAATCGTCATTTCGAATTTCTTATAGGTGTGCTCGTTTTAATTCGTTTAAAATGGCCCAGCCTGTTTCGTTTCGTGTGGAAAATTCCTAGCTTAGGCACACATACATGTATCCATAAATACAATACAATGAGGGTAGACGAACCCTCTCGTTAAGCATGATTTCACTAAGATCGGACGCATCGTTACAACCAGACAGACGCACGAACCGACATCAGCCGCGTCTCTCTCTCCACGCTAATTCTATAAGCGCGACTGCCTTGCGGCGAGCTCTCTCCCAAACAAGTTTCTGTTTGGCTTCGTTATGCCTGCTTTTAGCGAGTCGCGCTCCTTTCACCGCATCCTGTCCTTATGATCGTTGATGCTATATTCGTCCCGCCGTAGATTAATCGAGTCATATTTGACGTTATACAGCGCTGAAGGCGATGAAGTCGCGCAGCTCAAGGCGGATGCGACCATTTGACTCCATTCACCATGCATGTTGGGCGGTACTCTGAACGAGCAGCTGTATTGAATCTCTGTTGTCGAATTCAAATGTATCAGCTCTTTTGTTAGATTCCGTGCGCGCGTGCGTGCGTGCGTGCGTGCGTGTGTGTGTGTGCGTGCGTGTGCGTGCGAGCGTGTGAGTGAATGTGTATTATATATATTATATATATATGTGTGTGTGTGTGTGTGTGTGTGTGTGTGTGTGTGTGTGTGTGTGTGTGTGTGTGTGTGTGTGTGTGTGTGTGTGTGTGTGTGTGTGTGTGTGTGTACTTTATATATACATATATATATATATGTATATATACGTGACTCGTAATATGTTGTTTTCATGCTCCAATGTTTATGCGTATTAACATATGAATAAATACGAAACTATCTCTGTGGAGATCTGACCTCTAGCAGAAGATAGAAGGCACAAATCCATGTCAATTTTGCAAACTCGCAGAGGACAGTGTTGTTTGGGTTACAATCTCGCACATTATAATCCGCATCATCGCAATAGTCGTGACGTTCTGAATTAGGCCAGTAGAAAGAAGTATTGTCACACTGTATCATTGAGAATGGTGGTTGGCGGAGTAGTGCACATAATCGCACAGGGGCGCAGACATCCACTGGCGTGGTGTGTCCATAGGACATTTTGCCAGTCAAAATACAGATACAGATAGAGATCATCCGATCATTTGAGCTACTCCGACTGCCCTCAAGTACGATGACAGCGCAATACCAATCGCAAAGGTGCCTTTTTCTATTTATTTTACACGCCAAATGATGTTGACAGCTGTCGTTCGGTGAAGTACGCGCTGCGTAAATGTGGGATCTAGAAACTTATTAACATTCTTTCGCGCCTATATGAGGGGGTGCAGTCGATAATATCAAAGGGTCAGGCTTGTTGCGAAAGTGCATTGGGGAGTTCGATGGAAGGGTAAAGCTATACAAAACGCTGTTTTGTTTTCTAGACGATATTATGCCTAAAATGATAATGCACCACCAACATGTGACAAATATCACATATGCCTTGTGAGGCTAGCAATGACATTTATGAATTAAAAATATACGTCCAGCATTCTCGATGCTTAGCTCTGCTGCACAGTCGAACATAAACATATGACCTTCAAATAGCATAAAAGCTGTTATTCTTATCAATGGTGTTTGAATCAAAGGCTCAACATGAAGACACAGAGACACTGGTCGAAAACGACAGACGATAGTACACACTAGAGCCACAAGAGCATCGAGCATAGTTGAGTTTCCTACTGGTGGTCATGTTAATGTTTTGTCAGATGAGACGAAAACTCTGAAACTTCCACACAGCCACTGTTATCATGTAATTAATATGCTGAACAAGTATAGTCAACATCACTTCCATTCGTCTCTTTTAAAACGCATGTTTGCACGACGCCCATGTAGACCTAGGCTACACTCGCAACGTGATACGGCAAGAAACATGGAAGAAAAATCACTCCTCCAGTTAAGCCCTTAAGGCATTGTCTCATTTCACTGCCAATCTTCTCACTTCATATCAATGGATTTTATTAAGTTCAAATATATTACAATTTTCTAGGTCCTATGTTTTAATTAAATTTAACAGAAAGGGTAACTGTGTTCTGACTGCCTAGCGACACCACTTCCTTGTTTCTCCTTCTTTAGCTTGTTCATTGTCTCTTCCAGGATTCCATCTGTCTACTCCGGTCTTTCGTTTCATCGATGGCTCCACACAACGACAATAACACAGCGATAAGTAGGTAACATATTGTTCAGACGGCCACAAATTGTAATTTCCGAGGTTTCTGTATTTCTTATGGTATTTGGCAAAAGTGTGTTCGCTATCCGTCGTCAATTTTTTTTCCGGAGAACGTCTAAAGCAGATGAAGCGGAGTGACCAATAGATCTGGAGGAACGGAGGGAAGACCTTCTAAACAATCCGCACAATGGCAATTTAAACAGCGGACGTAGATAAAGAACAACAGCAAAGACAATGTCTTTATGGTACTATAGCATGTTTCAGATGATGACCAGAAACTCATCTAGAGCCATTTAGTATGTGATCACGGTTGGCTAACATAAAACAGTAGTGAGTGGACACGGACGACTAACCAAGAGCATATGAAGGTAAACAAGGTAAGTTCTTATATAGCACAGTATCCGGTCCTTAGGACTGCTCAAAGCACTTTATACTTTACTCCCTGACAGACCAGTTTAAAGGAACATAATCTCGACTTCTTCGGGATGCATTCAGCCACACTGCAATTAATGCGTGAAGACTCCGTACACAAATACCCACTACTATCTATAGCCAGGTACTCATTCATACCGCTGAGTGAACTGGAGCAACTTGAGTGAGCGAAATTGCCCAAGATTCGACACGGCAACACATGTTTAGGACCCGGGTTCTCTCAATTGAGGATCTGGTGCTCTAGTTACTGCGCCACTGCGCTCCACGCATAACATTACTGCTCAAACGGAAACAGTGTTACATGTAAAGTACGGATCGTCTATGCTATGCAGGAAGCCCGCAGACAGCAATTGCTGTTACATGTAGCACCAGTATTGATGTTGCTCGACGCGCTAATCACATCTACAGCCCTAATCTTGGGAAGCGGTGTAAAATGCCACAGGCTCTGTTGAAATGTGGACCACGGAATTAGTTTCATAATGATTTTCTGTAGATTGACTGGAGATGCCTATCACACCGAATAAAATCAATGTCACAAAACATTATATTCTTTACAGCCGATATGTTCAGTTGATATGCCTTCGTTTCGTCTTGTACATGGCCCATCAGGAAAAAAACTAACCGACAAAAGTGTTCCTGACAATCTAATATATTTGACTGTCGGTAGCGCCAACATGATAGATGCATAGTCGATGGCACTGCCGACAAGCACGGTGTATTGCATTACAATCTAAACACTTCATCTACCAGTCGCCTGTTTATCACGTCACGTCACAATCTAAACGTCGACAAAGGGAAAACGGTACAAACCTATTTCGAAGATCGGCAATCGATCGTAATTCATAATTTCAGAACTTTTAGGGGCGGCGCATAAATGGGGCATATTCAAATGTTCTGGTGGGCACGCCACTCGAGCGCAGGTATAGCGCGACCAAATTCCATAGGTCTAGGGGGCATGTTCTCCCCTGGATCCGCCCGTGTGATCTGGCTATAGAATCCTCTCTATGGTTACAATTAATGTTGCACCGCCAACAGCCACATTTCTGGGACAACATTACATTCAAATGACTGACTTATTTCTATGTCCATTTAAAAGTGACAGTCACCTGGACAAGGCATGTGAGACTATATGAATTGAAGCTGGAACTCCCGATAAGCTGATGATTCGGAAGGCAGATCCATACACGTGTACATGTATTCCGTGTGGATGCTGGGCTAACTGTCACTTTAAATTACGGTGCTTATTTCGCAAACGCCATTGTGTAAACATACCGCCAGCAATGTCATTATTACATTACCGTCTCCAGTTATATTAAATAAGATCTCCAGTTACATCCTCAGATTACTTATGACTCCATTAAGCTCAAGTACAATGTGCAAAAAAGAAACACTCCAATTGTGACCACCATAGATTAGAGCCGAACGATGTACACAGAATCAACGAACACAGATCTACAGAAACATTCTGCCTGGGAAACACGTCTGAGGACATGTTTTGTGTCCCAAGTCAGGGTCACAAGGCGAGCTTATTTCCCTTTGGAGCTGTCCGTCCTGTAGACGTCTCTATCATGCCCCGACAGCCACCCAATGGCCGAGTATTGGTTCCGCGCGGCTGCACCACGTCTCTCGGGTGGCGTATATAAACAGGCGCTCTCGATCCGTCGAGTCGACGCAGCATCCTTCGATACACATCAAATGATCATCCATTTTGGTAAGCGGAGACGTGGTAGTTAGGGCACTGGTCTCTCAATCGAAGGAGTCCGGGTTCACATCCTCTAGCTGCCCTGTCGAAGCTTCGGCAATTTCGTTCACTCCTCATTATATATATATATATATATATATATATATACATATATACAGTGATGAATATATTACGCGAATAGCAGTCTTTGTACAGTAATTGCAGCATGGCTGAATGCTTCCCCCGAGAAGTCGAGATGGTGTTCGTGTTTTGAAAATGGCCAGGTTAACAAAGTAGGTTTCTGAAATGAACGCATCCTGCCGATTGCCCCGTGTTTGTAGCAATAGGTACGGGTGTAGCCGACCGCACTGACATGTTAAGCCTCTAGGCCCTTGGGTCGGTGCTTACGTCCGGTTTCCTGGCACAATGAATGAGGATGAAAATTCCCCTTAGGTACGACGTCACTGGTCTACCACCCATTCCTCTCCCGGCAGATGGCAGCTACTCATTCATACAGATGAATGAACTGCGGCAGTGAGGACTTAACACACCCAGGCTTGTAAAGCTAGTCCGTAGCTGTTTATATATATATATATATATATATATTATATATATATATATATATATATAATATATATATATGAGTATCAACCCTTGTTGTTAAACTTTGCCTTTGAAAATCGTGTAAAATTTAAATTGGGCTTTGAACTCTCTGTTAGTGGATTGTTAGACACACCGGAATAGAGCTCTTCAGTGTGAAGAGGTAAGCTTAGAATTGCATCCTGTAGGAGAGCGCCGGTCCCCATACTGGACACACTTACGGGCTAGGCGCTATATATATATATATATATATATATATATATATACACATATAGCGTCTAGCCCGTACGTGTGTCCAGTATATATATATATATATATATATAGCGTCTAGCCCGTACGTGTGTCCAGTATGGGGACCGGCTGAAGGGCGTCCTCCCTGGATAACATTCTGTGGTCTCCATCGGCCTGACGACAATTGTGACCAGCGCACTGCGTACGTTGAAACAGAGGTGGGTTCAAAACATGCTTACGTTGGAGAAGGCCAACTCTAAATGACAGATTTGCCATGCAAACTAGCTATTGATTTATTACTGGGTTACTCGATATGGTCTAGAAACAGCACAGTTGTTGCGTTAGTCCATTTCCTCGATGATCCTCCGTCCCTGTTGTCAGCTCTGTGAAGTGGTATTGATGAGAGTGGGCGAAACGGCGTGAACATGCTGCCAACGACAGACACGCTTGAAGCCCGGTCTGCGGCGCCTGAACCTAATGGGTAATTCCATTGAATAAGTTGTCAAAACAGTGCTTTATGCGAACAGTCACATTTGTGGATAGCCTACATGCACTTGGCGCCTTTGTGTATGCATCACTCCGTCGCGTTGCGTTTCTACGCAGTATCTATGTATGCTATAATAAGGAAGTATTGGTGCCACTTGTCACAAAACGTTCCATTTATGACAGCCAATGTTTTTTGATGAGATGTCGCGTCTCCGCTATCTACACTTCCATCGCCTAACCTTATCCGAGGCTCGGCATCAAAAAAAGCGAAATAACGAATTTGTTCACGGCAATCTAATATCTGAATGTCAATGGAACGAACGTGAGAGAAATGTAATCGACGCCATCGCAGAGGAGCGCGTCTTATTATATTACAATCACAAGACCTCATCTACTGCTCGCTAACTCATTGCGTCATGCTCGCTTTTTGCGTGTTTCACGTCTGGGTAATGTACAACGGCATGCAGCTGTATAATGCAAATGTCGATCGACGGACGCAGTGTAAATATTCGCACTTTGAAATATCGAGTAACAATGCTATGAATAATAAAGAATAACTCACTATAGCACTCGGCAGCTATTCATAGTTAGTTGATACAATGTATTTAACTCAGTAAGACATATGAAGATTACCAAACTCATGCGATGGTTTCGCAATACTTTTACTTTGGGAACGATACGAGATATACGTTAATCACTTAACTCAACAAAGCATAAGCTAATTCAAATTTGTTTTTGTATCATATCTACCGTATCCAATATCTTCACTGTACAAATTGCCTAGCCAACGTATTAAAGAAAAACGACATGTCTTAACATACAAAGCTGTTTCATCAAGTCATTTCGATACTAGCTTTGATCAAAACAATGGATACGAAAGACTTACAAGCGAAGACGATTGCAGCGCTCTGACAACAGTAGAAATCAATGTCCATGTGCGATGTATCTTCCTTATTTGGATTATCCCGAGTAGCAAGAATGGGGATTACGTAGGGGTTCCTTTAAAGCGGATGCTCCTTAGTTATAACAAGAGTCCTTGTAGCGAGTCTACTTTAATAATCTGTAGTATAATTTCATTTATGATAACATGGTCAGTCTCCACCAAGATGTGTGTATGTGCGCGCGCGTGTGTGTCCGTTCGTGCATGCGTGTGCGTGTGTGCGTGCCTCCTTACGTGAGAGAGAGCATGTGTGAATATTAGCGAGTTAAATCCTACTTTGGGATGGACAAATCATCTATGATCACACTTCACTGCAACAGGGTAAGACGAATAAATAAAATATATTATCATTCGCCGGGATAATTACTGACGCAAATAATAAATCAAGTGGTTGACCTTGGACTAGAACTTGCAGACGCTTATATTTGATTTAATGTAGTGCCGGGTCCAGTTGAATTGTTTGTGGCATTTTAGTGTTTTACATGATATAAAACAGCAATACCAAGTTATTAAATTTTAAAGTTTAAATAAGACAACGTAAATATAATAGCATTACACTTAGAATATATGTATATTTATTGATAATACATATGCATGGAATTAGATTTTCACTTTCCCATAACCCGTAAGGATCGTTGGGGCACCACTGACGACTTTTTAACCAGCTCTGTCCATGTGTACCTGTTCTTCACAGCCCTCTGGGAGTCGGCGAACTCCAGTCCTGTCCACTTTTTGATGTTGTCTTCCCACCACTTTTTGCCTACCTCTTCCCCCCCCCCCTCTCGCGGTATGGTGTTTCCAAGGCCAGATGATGAGACATGGCTGTACCATTTTAGTTTGCGCTTCTTGACCGTTGTAAGGATGGCTTGTTTGGATCTTGCTGTGAACGTCTTCATTAGTAACATGGTTTGTATATGATATGCGCAAGATCTTCCGAAAGCACCTAATTTCCATGGCTTGTATCCTCTTCTGTAGATCTGCTGAGAGGGTCTATGTTTCACACGCATATAGAAAGATGGACATGACAAGGGAGCGCATCAGCCTTATTTTCGAACTGACATTTGTGTTACTGTCGTTCCATATGGGTTTCAACCTTGTAAGTGCTGTTGTTGTCTGTGTAATCTTAGCAAGTATCTCAGGTTAGGAACCCTCGTCTGTGATGATTGATCCCAAGTACTTGAAGCTTGTTACTGTTTCAAGTCTCTGTCCGTTAACTTTGACCTCTGTGTTGGTGCCTTTTGTGTTGTTTGTCATCAATTTGGTCTTTTCGGCGCTGATCTTCATGCCGTATGCTGTAGAGGTTTTGTCGAGGCACTCCACCGAGTTGATCAATTCTTGTTCTTCTCCTGTTAGACCGTCGATGTCATTAGCGAAGCGAAGGTTGGTGATTGTTATGCCTCCAATGCTGATAGTGCCTTGATGGTTTCCAACCATGGAACTAGATAACTAGGTTAATAATAAGAGGACTGATTTCATGCGATAACTACCATGTTAAACTTCGATTGTTATGTTGACCTGCGCCACTTTGCCCTACTGATCGTTTTTGGACGCGACTTGTTCAACATATCGTTGTTGTTTTCCATAGAATCTGGCATTCATTACAACCATTGTGTTTAGATGATCCAGGCGCCGCGTTTATTATCAGATAGCTGCATCTTTGGCTCGCCGGTAAAAACACGAGACGAACTCTCGCAGCAACATCTAACTGTCAATAGGACATGCATGATGGACGTCTAGTCGACGCGATCACCGAACTAGCGCGACTTATTTCATCACAATCAGACGACTTCATCTTCTGTTCGCTTTGTTCGGCGTGTCTCGCTTGCTTTTAACCATCCGAGTGATAGATGACATCAAATGAACAGCGTCGTCCCAAACTAAATTCGATTGTAATATGTCTTCGCTTGACAACGTAATCGTCACGTGGCAGCTTCGTAGGCGTTAGAGGAACGATTCCCTGCTGGGAGTTGGGTAGTTATTCAGATAAAGCTGCTAATAGTTATTTACAGGGCGTTTTACACACATAAAGCGGGAGGCGTTCCCCCAACTCTTTCACTTACCCCTTTCCCTGTCATGCTAACTTTCCCCCGCCCAGTCGTGGCCCATCTTGCCTTATACAAATTGTCATTCCGTTGCTACTCTTCATATAGATTTGTTGAGGGTATTTTTAATATAATGGCTTCATTGTCCATAAAGGACAAAGTCGTGAAAGGGCACTTCCCACTTTCTTTAAAATGGCAATCTATTTAGAGAAATATGCTGTTTTTCTCAAAAAATGTAAACTAGTTGTGATCAAAGTTCGTGTACAAATGGGCTAAGTCCACCATAAAAGCAATCTGCTAGTGACCACTTCTAAAACGGAACATATTCCTTTCAAGAATTTTTTAGAGAAAATTATAAAATGGCAAAGAGCTATTTTGTTTCAAGAGACAACTATCTGGGAGCAAATACACGAGAATGTACTTTTCGTTGCAAACAGGGCAACATTCTCCATAAAAGGGTATCTTCCGTCGCAAACGGTGGGGAGCGGCGATCGCGCGATAGGGCGCCGGACTGCCGATCGAAGGGACGGTGGTTCGATTCCACCTGCCGCTGTTTCGAAATTTAGGCAATTTCGTTCACCTCACGTTGTCTGTGTCTTTCGGAAGAGACACTAAAAGCCGTTGATCATTTCTATTTGGTGACCATGCCAGGGGAAGTAAAAGATCCCACACAGGGGGTAAATGGGTAACCTGTCGTGGACTCACAGAGTGGTGGTCTCCATCTCTAACCCACTGGATCTTGCTACTAGTGGCTGGAGTTGCCTCCCGGTCGGCGTGTGAGAGACGTCGAGTAGGCAGTGTAAACAGTATACACTGTACTATTGGACCCAATGGGTCCTATATGAAATTAAAAATCCATCGCAAACAGGGCAACATTCTCCATAGGTTTTGGTGCGCCACTAAGCTCGGATTGTCTGAGGATATTGGCGCTTAAGAAGTTATTTATTATAATAGAAGGGTAGTTTCCGTCGCAAACATGGCAACATTCTCCATAAAATGGTAAGTTTCCGTCGCAAACAGAGCAACATTCTCCATAACAAGGCAAACTTCTAGGGTAGAACGTCCCACAAGGTCTCTTAACTAGGTAAGTAAAATATCGAGTAAATTTAAGATAAAAATCGTTATTTAAAAAGCAGTTTATTCTCTTGGAACATGTGTAACAAAAGATACGGTGTTTCAAGCAAAATGGGCAATATTTATA
>CM034535.1:30239953-30632453 GCA_020002185.1 Paraescarpia echinospica | reverse complement strand
GGTATTAACAACAACAACATCAACATATCAAAGACAACTCCTGATGTTACAGCGATGAAGGCAGACGATATAACGGAAGTTATCGTAGGAGGGAGTGAACATGTGAATAGTAGCATAAGAAACATCAAACTGTCTGTGGCTGGCGTTGTGTTGTAACGAAGGCCTGTGTCAAAACATATGTTTTAGGATGCGGCAAAGTTAAGTGTTACTTGTCGACATGCCTATATCCGCCATTTTTTTAAGATGGCGCCAGTCAAAGCATAGTATTACCACATCTCAAGAACTACATAACATAAAGCCACGAAGTTGATGTCAAAATGTATTTACTTTAGATGCGATGATTTGATATACATTACTTTTGACCTTCGTTGACTTTAAAATATATCCACCATTTTTTAATATCCGCCATTTTGAAAGATGGCGGCAAACAAAGCCCGTTTTTCTCGTATCTTAATATCTACATATCCTTAAACCTTGAAGTTGGTGTCAAAACATATGTTTTAGGATGCGACAAAGTTAAGGTTGGCTTTGAAACACTGAAACTGTCCTCTGCAGCCTTTTGTGCAGCCACACTTGATGATAGCACGGTAAGCGGTGCCTGGAGATGGCAATGTCATCCACTGCACCTCCCATTCAGTCCCGTTCGCCTTTCGAGTCCAGCCGATGTCTACCGGACTGGGCCGGTTTGGTGCTTCCAGCATAGCCTTTCTCCAGACGTTTCTAGCCTGGTAGCCTACTCGGAGCAGATGTTGCATGAGGGTATCCTGTGTTGGTGGAATCTTTTCGATCTCTCTTCCTTTCTGTGTAAAAAGGATCTGTCTGGCCCGGTTCACGTGGACCTCAGAACTGCCCCTGAGGTCCGCGCCCCGGTCGTACAACGCAGGCGTTACACCACTGAAAGCATTCCGTGATGCCCATTCATCGGATAATTTGATCCGGTAATTTATCATTCTCTGTGAGAAAGAGCATTTTTCATATTAAATGTTCACTGATCTATAACGAATGCTGGTTTGTGCCCTCTGGTTGTACTCTTTATCAATATCTTCATAACCATTCAATAATATACACACTTCTATATGGTGTCCTTTTGTTCCGCAAGGTCTCTAGTGTTCTCAAACAACATTGTATTAGGCAGCTTTCATTACAAAAGTGTCCCAGTTCATGAATCTGCTGTGTGCGTGCGTGCGTGTGTGGGTGCGTGCGTGCGTGTGTGGGTGCGTGCGTGCGTGCGTGCCTTTTAAGATATGGCCTCATGCAATATTCCAAATGATGCCAACTAATGAGGAAACGAGACCAGTGCGAAAACACTTGACGCCATGCGACAAGCTTCACCCTCCTTTAAAGAGAATTACACATTCACCACTGACTTCATAACAGGATGTCATGAGAAATCGAAAACTCCGGTGGGTAAGCCTCGTTAACTTATTCCAAAAGAGAACCTTATTAGCGAAGCATTCAACCAGGAATTCAAAGGACAGCGGAAGAGAGGAAGGCCATTGAAGATATGCAGTAACCAGATCAGAAATGACACTGGGCTTCCGTTGTTGATGACAAAGCGGGACGCAATAACTACATAAGGCCGGAAGGGTTTAACCTCCCGGAGGACAGGAAGGGAAATATTGTATGCACAAGAAGTGTGGTTCCTGGACTTGCTCAAAGGAAGCGTGGTTTTTTCTACTGACATGGCGGAGATGATTACTTACTGTGAAGACATCAACACATCGCCGTCCGGTCTAACTATCACCTGTTGATATTTATGTACACGTTTAACGGAGCATTAATTTCCGTTCACAACCCTATATTGGCTATAACAATTTACCAAGACACTCAAACCTAGGCTACAAAACACGTCAACTCACCACTCAACAACACGAAATGGATGCAATTACCTAGTATCCTGTTCCAGCGTAGCGGAAAGTGAAATGTGAGCGTGATCTCTCGTGACATGGCCAGCAACCTTGTTAGGATTACCGAGCTATCAACTGACCCTGGGTCGAGGTTATCTTCCTGGCCGAGATCACTGCAGTAATGGCGATGGACGTGGTTGGAAGGCGCAAAGCATCGCCGAGTGTTTCGCGCTAAACGCGTTGTCCGGCGCACTGAGATGCGTCATATTGATTCATCGTTGCACTGATAACGCACTTATCCGGTTATAATTGGCGATGTGCATCTCACCGCGGCCCCCCGCTAGGCGATGCTCACGCTGAGATTGCCATTGTAATGGCCGGCAGAGCGTGTCCGGCAGTGCTCAGTGTGTCGGTATATCCGCTTCGTCGACGTTAACGCGTACGTTGTTTGCGCTGGATTCGGGTAGAGGCTATTGGCAGTTATAATGGTTATTGCGCTACAGACGAAACAGGTCGACGACACCTCACGGCCACGTACACTTTACACTCTCTACTCTACGTCAGTACATGACAACCACTGACCGCGGGCAAGACGCCAACACCGGCGAACACACCAAGGATATGCGGGATTTTGAAAAATCGAGTTCCTTAATATCAGTATGGCGACATGTTACTTCAGATGTAGCTCTTCAGGAGTCGAGATGTTATTCTACCGCATTACATTCAACAGTATAGGCCATGGCTCTTTAGTCCTAAACAACATTGTATTTTCTTACACTGGATGACGTTGTGCCGGTTTTAAGACATAAACCAGAGCGAGCGAAAGAGAGTGAGTGAGTGAGTGAGTGAGTGAGTGAGTGAGTGAGTGAGTGAGTGAGTGAGTGAGTGAGTGAGTGAGTGAGTGAGTGAGTGAGTGAGTGAGTGACATAGTGAGAGAGAGAGAGAGAAAGACAGACAGACAGACAGACAGAAAAGAGAGAGAAGAAAGAAAAGAGAGAGAAGAGAGTTAGAGAGGGAGAGAGAGGGACAGGATAGGGAGAGAGGGAGAGAAGGGAAAGGGAGAGTGAGGGGGATGATGGATGATGACAACTACCATTATGACAATGAGAGCGAGAGAGGGAATGAGGGAGAACCATTAGTTTACAAAATAAAAACAATTAGACAAGTCCTAACCACAACGCTGCCAACACAACGTGTGCATTCTCGAGTGTAACGGTTGAGCTAGATCCGTTCTCGCGGGAAAAACGCAAAGTATTGTTGGCTGCCGCCGTTAAGACAATGTCACGCAGGGTAATTTGTCTTTAGATTAGGCACATAAGACACACCATCAAGCAAATCTGCGGATTTTCGATCAGCTCCGTGGATTAGCATAAGCTATGTTCGGTCAGGTAGTCTTACAAGTTGTCTAATGGGTCCACTAATCACATATGAAGATTTATCATACCCACTGACCCAGCCGCGTCCATAACATTCAACAATGCATTCTATATGAATTTGTTTATCAGAATCAGTTTATTATTGGAAACGTTTCAGTTAAATAAAACACAATTACACACAACTATGATTACGGTATAAATCACAAGAACTTATGTTACAATAATTATTGTATGTTTGTGTAAGAAGAATTACGGGATATTTGCCGTTTGTACATATTAGGAAACAACCTGCAGTATGTATTGGTAGCGTGACGAGAAAGCGAAAACTAGAACAGTTTGTGACATCGGGAAAGATTGAGGGGAAGCAGAGGTTGGCAGAGAATTAAACTCATCGGTGGCAAGGATGGAGCCTGACAATAGAACTGTGGTATCTGGAGGGTCACGATTGCCTATTGCAGCACACACGGCAACTGACGATGACGATGATTATCACGACGATGATGATAATGATGATGGTGGTGGTGGTGGTGGTGGTGGTGGTGGTGGTGGTGGTGAGGGTGACGATGGTGGTGGTGGTGGTGGTGGTGGTCATACTGTTGACGACGACGACGATGATGACAAAAATATAATATGGATAGGGATACTTTACAAGTAGGATGAAGCCTCTCCCAAACCACCCCTCGCAAAATCCTGAATGAGAAATCGCTTGAAATTGTGACACTGCATTATTCACTACTCCTTCAGAGGCCTTCTAGAAGCGACGTTTCTCCTAATTATTACTGTCCTCGAACATGTCTTTGTTATACTGGAATCAAATATCCAGGTAAACCGTAAACGTTGACAGCAATAAAAACTTGATGATGACAGCGTAGCAACTGCGAGCTGATACCGGCAGAGGGCGCAAATGATTTTGTCATTATCTACAACGTTGCATAACGTAATATGATCACGATGTAATACGTTTAACTACAAGCGAACAATTACTTGGTTGAGAACAGTCGAAAACTCTTTTATTTCGCCAAATTGCTCCGCGGCAATTCTTAATAAAGACAGTCAACGCATTCGAGTGGTCGCTTTTGATATCCGCCTATTGCGGGTCAACGCACGCGAGTGGACATGGCCGGGCGCTTAACTCGGCTAGATTGCCTGTTAGTGCACTGTCCTAACATGAAAGTGGAAGGAACAGCGCAGTGAATAACGCCGGGGCTTTGTCAGAATGCACAACGAATACGCGCCAATATCGCAGAGACGGCTGTCTGGATGACGGGGGAGGTGGTGGTGGTGGTCGTCGTCGTCGTGGTTGTAGGGGGGTGCAGGTGGGAATTAGTTGTGGTAGTGGTGCTGCTGGTAGCGGTGGTTTTGGGTGTAGTATAGGTGAATGTAGTGATTGTGGTGGAGGTGATTGTTGTTGTTGTTGTTGTTGTTGTTGTTGTTGTTGTTGTTGTTGTTGTTGAGTGGGTATTGTTGTTATTTGTTATGATGTCGGTGTTAGTGTTGGCGGTGTAATTGTTGGAGGTGGTCTTAGTGTTCGTAGTGTTGTTGGAATCGGTGTAGTAATGGAGGTGGTGTTCGTGATGGCAGTACTGTGGTAGTGATGGAGGTGGTGTTCGTGACGGCAGTACTGTGGTAGTGATGGAGGTGGTGTTCGTGACGGCAGTACTGTGGTAGTGATGGAGGTGGTGTTCGTGACGGCAGTACTGTGGTAGTGATGGAGGTAGTGTACGTGATGGCAGTACTGTGGTTGTGGTGGAGGTGGTGTTCGTGATGGCAGTACTGGGATAGTGATGGAGGTAGTGTTCGTGACGGCAGTACAGTGGGAGTGATGGAGGTGGTGTTCATGATGGCAGTACTGTGGTAGTGATGGAGGTAATGTACGTGATGGCAGTACTGTGGTAGTGATGGAGGTAATGTACGTGATGGCAGTACTGTGGTAGTGATGGAGGTGGTGTTCGTGACGGCAGTACTGTGGTAGTGATGGAGGTGGTGTTCATGGTAGCAGTACTGTGGTAGTGATGGAGGTGGTGGTGTTAGTGTTCATTGTTAGTCGTGATGGTGAAAACAACAACCAATATGTGTGACCAGGATGATGACTGTTATTAGTAAACTGGTATTACTGTTGTCTGTAGTAATGATTAAAGTGGTGGCTTTATGTAGTAGGCTATCGAGAGGACAACGAAATCAACGACGGCATATGCGCTAACGCCGACGACGTTACCATAACTTTGATACCGCGATTACGCCAATGGTAATTATGATTATGAAAACGACTGTAATGGGCGTGACCACCGCGATTATGATAAAGTGGTGACTAACTCTGTAGAAACTCAGTTGCCACATGTGCAAACCTAAAACGAATTCATGTTTAGTTTTAAATTTAAAATGTATCTAGGCCCTGCGTAGTCAATTCCAAAAGAAGCGTGATGCGCATTGTGTCTCAGTGCTTTCTGTCTTACCACATCCATCCACCTGTTGACAACTTTCATATTTTACACCAATCCAGAGACTGCCTATCCTTTGGTTGTGTTGCGTCACTCAGGATTACGATTTTATTGGCGCCATAGAAGTGTTTATATTGCATTATATTTATGTGCATTTACATTTAATTGCTATATAGATGTATAATAAGTTCAGACATGACAAGATAGATGCTTGTAGACAAACTGCTCACTGACTGACGTCTTACGTACATACAAACATGCAGGACATTTAACTCTACATTCAAATTATATATATATATATATATATATATATATATATGCCATGGACAAGTCTATCTTATTTTACATATTATACATGTTTTACTCACTACTGTGCGTGATTCATCGCCGGGGGTCTGCGACATGCAAGGTTGGGCGGCCACTTCCAATCACGACGTCGGCTGGACGCTCTCCTCTCCCAGCGTTTCTCGCTTGCTCTCGAGTGGTGGTCGATACAAGCTCTCTCCGGAATGCCGATGGCGGGAAGCTAGCAACGAGCTGGTGACACTCGGATAGGCGTGACGACATCGCTCGGTCGAATCCAATTTGGCCGCGCTCACTCGACCTTACTTGACTGAGCTGGGTAGGAGACAAGACAGGATTGCAAATTATGGACACGTTATGAGTCCGGCCCGAGCGCCATGGAGCGATGCTGCCAGTCGTCGACCGTCAGCCGAGCACAATTGCAAACCGCGAACACTTCACGCCGTTGGTTCACAACGTTCGCATGGCCGGAGGCAGGTCTAGTCGACGATCAGGCCAAGTTTGTGAAAGGATATCTTCAATGGTCAGACAATTAGGGTGGTGGTTATTTGTGTACGAATAGTCTTCGCGTAGTAACTGCAGCGTGGCCGAATGCTTCCAAAAAAATCGAGATGGTGTTCAATTGAACAGAGCTGCTGGAGGGTGAAGTGTTAAGCACCTTGAGCAGTCCTAAAAAGACTGGATGTCGGAGCATCGCGCTATACGGGCCATTCTCACGAACAGTGTAGGTTAAAATAAAATAGCATGTCCAACAAAAGTTAAATTTGTCCTAATGGTAGCTTGTCGTTGCCAAAATAAAACATTTGCTAAGGAAAATATATACATCGTTCAATTTGGTTAATAAAATAAACTCACTATGAGCTATTGCCACTAACATTTACCGAAAACAGCCACCAAACATTAACCGAACGGCCAGTGAGGCGCATCACCAATGGTACGGCCTCAGCGGCGAACACTACAAATCTGCTATATTCAATTTCAGGCAAATCCAAATTTTGTTAAATTTAAATACTGTTGGATAATACGTGCACCAACGTGTCCTTTTGCAATCTAGAACGTTCGCTTTGGGTGGCAATCCTGTAAAATCGTTCTCATATATGACTAGATGAGAAATGGATCGTGTTTTGTCACGTGGTGTAGATGGAACATAGTTGGGTTGTTCTGAAGCAAAACGACACTATTGTGTGTAGATCATAGAAGGACGCCCTTGGTAGGACGCTTCTCAAGAGGCGTAATATGGTTCCTTCCATTGTGTCCCTCTTGAGAAGTTTGCCTTTGGCCCCTTTTTTGTATGGTCATGCCTCATTTCTTATGCATTGAAATATGCCTGCGACCAAAAAGAGAGTCATGTCAACGTTCTGTGTTTGTACAAAATTTGCAATATTGCCTTTTTTCTTTGGCTTTGCATTTATTATTACTCCTTTAGCCACTTGACCAGCTGCATTTTATAACTAAACATATTACGGTAATGCGGTATATGATAATGACTAGTATTCAGTCCAATTGGTTTGTTCGGGAATATTTCATTCTTATAAAATATTGACTAGACTACAATGACTAACCCTATACAATAAATAGCAATATCGTTTGTCAGTGATTAAATAGAGCAACGACATGTCGATAAGATTGTCTTCACAAAATACTATTGACTGGAATAAAACCAATATCGCAACCGTACTTTATTGTAGAGCAAAGGAAACATATTTTTAACATAATGTATTACAAAAGTGCTAGTAGAAAGATTGAAAACAAATCCCCGTTACCGCGTGGCAGTCACTGTGTGACAGTCACTGTGTGACAGTTTAGCGGGTTCGTCTATCTATGTTTGTACAAAGATCTACTGATATTGACCCTAGTACGGAGTGGGCAACGAAATTGCTGTCATACACACTGTCTGCTCCATGCCTCTCACATGCCCGACCGGGAAGCAACTCCAGCTGCTGGGAGGAGCAAGATCCAGTGAGTTGTGGGTAGAGACCGTCACTCCGTGACAGGATATACATTTAACCCCTGTTTAGGACATTTTACTTCTTCTGGCATAGACACCAGATAGAAGAGACCAATGGCTTTTAGTGTCTCTTCCGAAAGACACAGGCAACGTGAGGTGAACAAAATTGCCCAAATTTCGAAACGGCGTGACATGAAATCGAACCACCGTCCCGTCGATCGACAATCGCCCTACCGCGCGACCATCACTCCTAAAAACGTTTACAGTAGCTTATCTCCACGTCATATCATGGTCCTGTCAGTACAATAACGCTCCTATGATGTCATGAATACGTGACTTTTGGAACATATATGCAATGAACCGCCCAACATCATGGCATCAGATTCAACAACTCTGCTGTAAACAAATGGCATAAGACGTAGATATGTTCAGACTCCAACGTTATTGTGCATTTTTTTCTGCGCATATTCCAAACGACTTTGGTAGCCAACAAAATGGTATCAAGAAGATGATTACTCGTTATGATGAGAATTTCTATCAACCATCGAGTCTGAACGCTAAGACAATGACAAGCATATGCTAAGTTCGAGAGCTCCTGTATTTTCTCCCAAACAACATTGCAACCAACCTACGTTAGACAAGTTTGCCAAGACCTGCAATGCATTTGAATTCAAGATCACTCCCAAGAGGCCTTCAATTTTAAAGCAATAAACAGACAAATCAAACCTGGTAATAAACGGAACCCGACTTGAAAAGTTTAACGATACTGTTAATTTCACATACATCGGTTCCTCTATCTCAGCCAACCATTCGCTGAAATGGGAAGCAAACATCCGGCTGGGCGATGGGCAAAGCCTCCTCCATGACTGGGCATCATTCTGAACGTGTCTTGTCAAACAAATATATCATTGTTTACACCAAATGTTTACTAGACAAGCTGGCGTTCTACGCGTATTTCTCTACGACAGTGAAATTTAGTCGACGTACGGTAGGCATTAGATGAAGCTGAACATATTTCACATGCGAAGACTCGGAATAATATTATACATTATTACATTGTGTGAGAAACTCCCAAATGAAGACATTCTTGCTAGTTAGGTCTCCAATTAACAATCTGCAATTTGCACAAACGTCGAATATTGTGGACTGGCCACATATGCAGAGTGAACAACAGATTCCCCAAATCTGACTTCTCCGTGGAGCTGTTGGGCGGAAAGATAACAGTAGGCAGACTACACCTTCGCTGCAAAGTTCTCAAACAAGATCAAAATCGTTTGACATCCCACCTAAACATGCGTTGTTGCTGTCACGGACGCGCAAAGGTGGTGGGCCACGCTTCACACCGGCCGTGACATCAACACAGCAAAACATCTGACAAAACAAGACTACGACGCCAACGGCATCACAGTGACCAGTAGGCTACAAACGGACGTCAGCCACAGAGAGTTGTTGACAGACTAGGCTGCAAATTTAGCTGCACAGACTGTGTATCTGTCCATTCAAGCAAAGAAATCTACGGATTAAAAGTAAACATTGACATAAACGGAAGAGTACGTTGTGAGTTGGGTCCGGCCCGTTGTACGAGACATGGCTGATCAGAATCAATGTAGTCTTCTTCTTTGTTCCCTGTTGTAGGTGACAAGGGTGACGGTCGTCTGCAATATTGTTCTGCCGCTCTTTCAGTTCTTTCTCTCCATCGTACGCGTCTCGTCAGCAAACCCCTTTTTCCGTCTTTCGTTTTCGTTCGATCTTCCCAAATCTCTCCATGCAGTCGTCCCACCTCAGTTGTACTCTTCCAGCAGAGCTCACAAACACTGCCCCCCCCCCACCGGCGCCGTCAGCTGCACCCCGCCCTTGAGGCTTACCAAAAACGTCAACAATATAAACCCTTGAAATATCCAGCTTCAACCTCTCTCTGTGTTCACCAAAAACCTCAAATTGCACCCCTTCGTTGGGAGCTCTAACTACACCCCTTGGTTGGGAGCTCCAACTACACCACTTTGTGGCTCACCAATAAATTATACAACTGCTCTCAAAAACTTATAATCCGGGAGAGTTTCTTCTTTTCCGGGAGGTCGGGAATTTCACAACAAATGCGGTAAATCTGGCAGGGAGAAAGTGATCGCAATTCGTAAGTGTCCTTACCAAACGGACATAGCAAGTGAAACTGTGTACTATAACGCAATATCCCGCGAAGGATTTCCAGTTTTCCACATGGTCCCGTACTATGCATCCTTGTTACAAACAGCGTGCAATTGTTACAACTATTATTTTGATGGCGCGTGCATCGTCTAAGTAGCCAGAAACCGTGCCGCCATCTGGCGGTAGTCACTCTGGTGTAGGGAGCTGAAACACCGAGCTGAATACGCTCTGGAATCATCACAATGAAAAATGTCAATAATAAAATTGACTGTGAAAACAATTACAAATTAATACATTAAAAAATAATGAAATTCGTTAGAACGAAACTACATGAATAACAACGAATTTAGGTCGTTAGTTAGTTGGTTATGACAAATATCATAAGTCATAATTTTAGTTTCATTATCATGACGTATTGTAAAGCTCCATGAACAATTGTGGATCTGGCACTACAATAAATTTAATATAGTATTGTTATTATTAACATTGATATGCTGCAGCTCTGTCTTGGGAGGGAGCTTAATGTTACCCGTCCACGTACAAATGCTCTTTTATAGTTTGTTTGACATATGCAAAAAGGGTTAGGATTAGGTTGAAGGGATTGTGTAACATGATTGATATCAGGTGTTCGCATTTGTACTTGGAGGGGTAGGAAATAGCCGTCACCCCTGTCTTGCCTTCTGGTAGAATTGCGAACTAAACTTCAAATGTAGTTCACGATAACTACGAAAGGAGGCGATAGTGAAGTTCGGGATTAATTTTCTGGTTTTATTTAGTTTTGTGACAAAACAGCTTTTATTGATTTTGGTAAGTTTAGCACACATAGAATTATACACTTATAGCGCACCAGTAGATATTATCTTGTGTTTTAAAAGCATTAAGATTGCAACAAGTATGCCAATGTGTAGTTGTACCGTGGGCGATAATAGAGATCCTTTGAATATGTAACCAAAACAAACAATCGACCGTTACAACGCGATATATCTGTCGTAGGCTAATAATTACAAATATAATGTATGCGTATGTTTTATGTATGTGTTATCGAATTGATGCGTTGCATAAATAAAACCGACGTGTACATTTGCGCATGATATTTAATTTTAATGAGACATGCCTAGACAAGCCGGCGTTTTGAGCGGTTTGTTTATCCGAATTATCGAGTTAAACTGCCCAGTGATTACTACTTTGCTTGTCCATTTCGGATTTGTTTAAACTGTGTGAAACTGCCTCAGTTTGTATTTACTATAATGCAGAAAATATGTGTGTCATCTGACCGTCACAGACAAGCTATCTAGTTGGCAGAAAGCCAGTATTCAGGCTCAGCATCTCCTACTGGCTAATTCCAGTATCTAGGCTTATCCGTCCGCTTTGCCGAGGATTAGGATTAATGTACCTACTTGTCTTTTGGTCAATTAGGCAATTTGTTCTATTTGTGACAGCCACAAAACTGAATTACAATTCCATGCAACATGCGTTAATCATATTAAATTTGACTTTACAGCATTACTAAGTTGCAAGGTTTTTTATTAATAAGTGTTTTCAAACCATCCCAGACAGTGACTCAGTTTGTTTGGTGCTTACCTTGCCAGTCAAATGGGTGTTGGAATGTATATGTTGGTCAGCATGGGAGATGTAGAATGTTTTGAACAATGCAGAGGAGTGCAGTATGTAAGAACTTTCCGTGTTGTGGCACTAGCACTTTACACTGGTGTTGTGTTGAATTACTGTTTTGTCTTGTGTTAGGTCAGAGTGATGTGGAGAGTTGACTGAGATGGAGAGTTAGGGGTGTCTTATGTTATGTCAGAGTGATGTGGAGAGTTGACTGAGATGGAGAGTCAGGAGTTTCTTGTGTTAGGTCAGAGAGATGTGGAGAGCTGACTAAGATGGGGAGTTCGGAGTGTCTTGTGTTAGGTCAGAGTGATGTGGAGAGCTGATTGAGATGGAGAGTCGGGAGTGTCTTGTGTTAGGTCAGAGTGATGTGGAGAGTTGACTGAGATGGGGTGTTTTGTGTTAGGTCAGAGTGATGTAGAGAGCTGATTGAGATGGAGAGTCAGGAGTGTCTTGTGTTAGGTCAGAGTGATGTGGAGAGCTGATTGAGATGGAGAGTCAGGAGTGTCTTGTGTTAGGTCAGAGTGATGTGGAGAGTTGACTGAGATGGAGTGTCTTGTGTTAGGTCAGAGTGATGTGGAGAGCTGATTGAGATGGAGAGTCAGGAGTGTCTTGTGTTAGGTCAGAGTGATGTGGAGAGTTGACTGAGATGGAGTGTCTTGTGTTAGGTCAGAGTGATGTGGAGAGTTGACTGAGATGGAGTGTCTTGTGTTAGGTCAGAGTGATGTAGAGAGCTGACTGAGATGGAAAGTCAGGAGGCAGGAAGCCTCGACAGAGACTTTGATGAGATGCTGGTGGACATGAAGCCATATGTCCTCCGATTGCCTCACAAGTCAGGTGAGTGTCCTAGACCCGTGTGACATGGTCACTTTCGTTCTAGTTCTAGTTGTTTCCAGCACTTGGCAACATTCTATTAAGGTAGCTGCACCGGCTATCATGTCAGTTAATTTCTTTATTTTTTTCTTCATAGAACATTAGTAGGTGTCAGTATGAACATGTGTACTATTAAAAAAACCAAGGCACTATCACCATATGTCACCAATCAGTCCTTTAAAAAATAGTATTTTTAGTGTGTCTGTGGAAAGTCCCTTCAGATTCTTGGAAACTGACAATGTTTCCATAGTAACGATCAAGTGTGCGTCAGCCCAGTTCAAACATAAATTCATTCACCATGAATGCAGATCATAATAGTCTGGTTATTCTCATGCCACTATGCTGTTGTATTATAATTACCTAAATACATCACGCTGTCAAATCACCAAATACTGGCCGTAGTTTTGTTTATTCTCCATAATGCCCGACCTCAGCCGCCATTTGCAATGACACGTGACTGACCCCAGCAGGTGTCAATCAAACTTGTCTACCACAACAAGTTCAACACATGGCCCTTCGTAACACAATATCATGAGACAACTTGGCGGGAAAACCTTGGGGGGAAATCTCAGTAATAGAAGTGTCTGTCAAATTGTGTTGAAATAAGCCACATGCCAGTAAAAAAAGTCACATTTCTAAGCAAAAAACAAGCATCTGGTGACAGTTTTATTATTGGTAACAACCAGGAAGTATTACTTAATGTAACTTTTTATAAAAAAAACTACAATACTTACAAAGCCATAACTTGGCATATGAACTCGACTTGTGTTTACCCAAAATTGCATTGGATGGTTTTATGTTTGGTGAAGGGGTCGTGCCAAAAATGCAGTACGAATTTTTGCTATCTTTCAACATTGTAGCAAAATGTTTATGAAGCTGTATCAAACTTAATTTGCATTTGTGTAAAAAAATCCCGTGTGAATGTCAATAACATGTTTGTACTTACAACATACACATTTTTCTTTTGGGGAGTTTCTCAAAATGAAATATTTTGCCATTTTAAGGTGATTTTTTTAATATATTTTGTAATTATCTTTAAACATTTAAATATCTCTAAACAACATAAAAATCAATTATTTTTGGTCTGGAGTATTGTTTAGTATCTGAGGCAAACTCTGTGAAAAAATGGTTAGCTTATCTTCAAAACTGATATTAGAAATGATTAATTCAAAATAAGCATATAATAGTCGGTGCAGCCACCTTAACTAACTAGTCTGTATATATTGTAGTTAAACTTGCATGATCTTACGAGCTCTCATTCAGCTAGTTAGCCTTTTTGCAGAACATTATCTTCAAGCCAATCTTTCTATGCTGGCACTGAGGGTGGTCACTGCCAGGTTGCATGTTGTCCTCAGTCGTTCATTTATGTCCCAAATTGAGATGGGACCGACATTAATGTGATCTCCGAGTCACAAGGGATTTACAGTCCCCAATGTGGAGAGGCAGGTTTTTCCACAAAATATACCATGCCTGCCTGGTCTGGTTTTGAATTAACAGCACTGGCATGCCAGGCGGATGTGCTAACCACTACAAAGTCTCTGTTAAGCTGCAATCCTTTGATTCTAAATTCAGCAAGTATATAATTGTGTTCTACTTCTTCTGTAAATTATAATAATTAAAAAAGTGTCAGTAGTAAAGAACACTAGTTGTATAGTAATTCATGAATTAGAAATGGCAAGTTGTCAGCAACGGTATTTTCTCATTTCGATGATGATGAACAAAATTGACAAACCATATTAATAGGTTGTATATGTTTTTGTGAATCACATAAAGCAACAAATCCAATACTAAACTGTCATGGTCGTTGAAAAGTGAAGGATTACTGGGTAGGTGAACATTTCTGTTTTATGTCGTTATAGTGGCAGTCATAGTTTATTATCGTGTCAATAGTGATGACAACAACATCACTTTATTCCTACTACACAAACATGTGCTTTTTAAATGGACAGATAATAGAATATGTCTTCTATGAAAACCAGACATGTGACTTACAGACTTGTAAATGTAGTGATTATCCGGTAGGTCAAACCCAGGAACCTTATTCAGTTATTAGTATTGTATTACACAATGTACATGGTGAACTGTTGTGATTGTGCAGAAAGACAGCGATGTGCCCTGTGGATTAAGAAGTTCTGTGAACCACAGTCATCTGGCCTCACTGGCAGGTAAGTACTCCAGCTCCATCACGTGTGCATCTGTCAAACAATACTTGTTATTGTTATGGGTGTTTTCTCGCAAAATACAGAAAACTAAGTATTCGGTAACTATGTAATGCTTCTTACAAACCACCTCAGTGCAGTATGTAGTGGGGTCCTTCGATAGCGTGCATATTGCCAATGAAGAACGGGCAACTTAATACAATCTAACTGTTACACCACCCACGACAATGCCAGGTTCCTACAATCGCATGAAGTGCCGCCATTGTGCATTAGTACCAGTTGTTTTGTTAGGTGGTGCCACTGTCCATGGTGATGACCACCACTCACTAATATGAAATGCTGTTCATTTTTGGGATTTTGCAAACTAACGGAACTAGCCCTAATCACCATACAATCAAATTAATGGATTTAAAAAATCTGTCTACCCGATTCCAGACAGTGCTTCAATATTTAACATACAACTGTGATTACCAAAACCTTTAAAATAATTGCAGGTTAAAAGGATTGTGTTTACGTAAATGTGTTGGTAATGTTTTGTTGTTAGTTTATAATGCAGCAATTCAGGTAATTTTGTTCGGTTTCTATTTTTGCATCTTTTTTATTGTTTACACTCATTTTTATTGTGTTGAAGAAATTCAGCCAATACTTACATTTATTCAAAATTGTGACAGGATATGTTACCGGATAATTAATTAATTAAATGTGTTTGTTGACAGAAAGAACCGGAACCAGTACGCCCAGCTACTGCTGCATATGTTGAAGAAGGGCTCCCTCGAAGGCCCCTTTACGTCGAGGCCTGACACAGGGGCCCTCCCCACACTTCCCACTTACATGGTATAAACCATTTCATTGTTACACATGTGGACCCAGCTGTAAACATTTGTTTGGTCAATCTCGCTACCTCAACGGCTGCATCAGCCCAAAGTTCTTTTTATGCAATAAAATAGACTTTAAATAAAAAAATTATATGTATAATGGAGAATTTTTGTCAAACATTGTCACATTTACTTAGCCCTTTTGAATACTGGTCTAGTGGTCAGTTGGCCTTTAAATTGAACATGTAATATATATTTTGTTTTTGTCGCTACTTTGTGAACCTGACTTGAACCAGTAATATTATTAAGTTATTACACATCGTGATGGTTTTCACTGACAGAAGTGGGGTGTGTGTTGTCACTCTGTCATATTCATCTTAGTTGAACTTCTGATGTTTTACATTTCAGTTGGCTTACTTTGATGATACAACATCTGGTCTTTTTCGTGATACCAAAGAGGTTAGTGTTATTCCACTGAAGTCTCATTACACGAACATTGCTATGCAGAAAACAGTTATAGCAATTTACTGTATTTGGCCATTAAGTAGTTCATCTTATTACAATATTTAAATAAGCTGGACAATTCGATTTGTTTAGTTATAATTGAAAATAAGGTAAGCATTTAAATGGCTTAGCATTTAACTTTTAATCATTTTACTGGTTTGTTACACAGTGCCAATAAATGCCTCATGACGCATGTTGTGAGTGATTCAATTGCTCCAGCTGTTAGTTCATGTAGGGAAGCATTGTGTGATAGATGGGTCCATGACAATTCTTCACCCCACCCCCCACCCCGCATACAATGACCCCACCCTCTCCACAACTGGCTGTTAAATTACAACAGAATCCCAAGTGGCTGATATCAGATGGCCTGATTAAAGAGGTGGCCAGTTTATAGACGCTGGTCAAATGTACAGATTCTGTCCAAACTGTGTATAAGTATTTTTTTCATATAAACATAGTTGTCTGCCATTTGATAGGAATTATTGTATTGCTATGGTGTATAATAAGTGATTAAATTTCTTTCTAAGTGAACACTGGTTTATGAGTTCGTTTAGTTGCTCAATTAGTTGTTCTTGTATTCCAATTAATCAGTAAATGTTTCTATCATGTACACATATTTACTTTTGGGCCATGTTGGTGTGTTACGCAGGTGTGTTACATAGATGTCTTGGGCCGTGTTGCAGGGCCGGGTGTGTTATGCAGGTGTGTTACATAGATGTCTTGGGCCGTGCTGCAGGGCGGATGTGTTATGTAGATGTGTCGCGTAGATGTGTTGGGCCATGTTGCAGGGCCGGGTGCCAGACTGGGTGTCGGGCCAACTCATGATGGACTTCACGGGGGTGTCCTCCATTGCCAGCGAGCCAACCGGGCCACTGGCCCTGGGCCACTTTGATGCTAGGGACAGATTTGGCTCTGTCATCACAGGGTCTCCTCCACATACAAGGTACTGGTCAGTGTGGAGCAACATGTGTCATAGTACTGTGACTAAATGTGACCAGCCATCGCTGCTGTGTGACTCATCACTGGGTCTATTTTGCATATGAGTCAAAAATAGCTGTCTACGTCGTGTCCCATAAATGTTTCAATTTTTGCACTACTTATAATCTCACCTTTCATTGTCCAGTTTAATTTCCTTGACATATAATCCAAAATCAAAAATATGAGTTAGGTGACCTCGTTTCTCAAAAGGTTGTCATTTTTTAAGTTTGCTTCAATTTTTAGCAACAAACAGAAAATATTTCAACAAATGCAGTATCATTTAAAAAACTTGTGATCTGTCACATCCAAAAAGGGTCAAAATGCAATTTCACAATTTTGCAACTTAATACCCACTTTGCTGTCGCATGTCGTATGTTTATGTGGAGCTAAAGTCTCTTTCCAAATAAAAAATTGCTGGTTATTAAAAACATTGTTAAAACTCTTAAGATGAAAAGTTGTGCCTTTTGCAAAATGAAAACAAATGAGTTGCAACCATACGTGTATGCATTTTAACTCCACAGACAGCATTTGGTATTTTGTTTAGTTAATAGTTGTGTAAATAAAAACATCTATATGTCAGTCAGTCTGTCCCTCGGTCAAACTGTCTGTCCATCTGTCATAATGATGTGTAATATGTTGCAGGATCCCTTCTCTAGTGGCCAGGTCTGGCTCAACAAGTCCAGTCAACACATTTGGCTTCATGAATCAACATAAGCCATCCCCTTTTTGTCTGGTAAGACTTGCTTAGTGCAATGGCCAGAATGCCACTGTCACCATGTAGATCTTGTGTTATTATATGTTATACATGTACTTGACATAATAACATCATTGCAGTTTACATAACTTTATATTGGTGAAATTGTTCAGTTGGGAGAATACATTAATATTAATATGCTATCATTGTGGATAGTATGGCACTATCACCTGCCAGGTATGAAGGATTACTCGCCTCTGTCTATTTACATTCACATCCTTGGGTCATCGGCCTCTCATATACCAACTACTGTGTTTGTTGCTCACCCAATTGTTCAATTGAGTGGTGTGCCACTCTGTAAAGAGCGCCACTGTGGCGTTGCATTCATGGGCGTGAGCCAGTGTTAATTATTTATGTTTAACAAAGCTATTAAAATTATTCGTTTTCATAGCAGTGTTAAAAGAAAAGTTTTAATTTTATTAAGGAATTAAAGAATTAATTTTAGGTTGTTTAATTCCGAAAATGAAAGCAAATTCTTTCAAATTTCACCAACTTAGTTTAGGTTAATAGAAATAGTTTCCATCATTATTTCTTGAATGATGACATCACATCCATCTTATGATCTAGTATATGCAGTGTCAGTATTTCTGGTAGTGGTATGTTCAAAAGAAACTATATTCAATATGACAGGTTTGTGATTGCTCTGTGTTATATTTCAGGATCCTCTGCCAAAACCACCACCACCTCTATTTCCAGTTTCTCATGAGACTGACACAATCAGTGATGGTACGTATGTAGATTATGCTATCATCCTTCTCCAGGAATATATGTATATACCAGTAGCTTTATATCAGAAAGCAGATTGCTTTAAAAAGTATTGTTTACTAGTAAATAGTAATTCTGCAGTATATTGTATTTTTTACCATGGGAATTTCCTCAGTAACTGTCTTTTTATTGCACTACATAAAAACATGTACTTGTTATATATCTAATTAATATCATTATTCTCGAGTCTATATAAATTTGTATGCATGTTTGCACCGGCGTGTCAACTGTCCACGTATGTAGAGGCATGTGAATGTTCGCTTGTATTTTCTTGCGTTACAACATATTTCTATGCAGCACAAAAACTTCACCAGTAATGTTGCTATTTTCACTGGAATGCTTGTTTCACTCAGACTACAGAGTTTTCTTGAGAGAAGATTTCCACTGTAATCTGTTTATAACGAAAGAGTAGCGATTGTAACAATAAACACATTTTCCATAATATCACTCTCTGGATGATTAGGGGTGTTCACAACAAAAAGTATAATATTTGTTCAAGCCATCCCCGCCCTTCAGAACATTGTGTGAGACTATTGACAATGCAGATACTTCGCATAACAAATGGGCAGCTTAATATGATTTCATTGATGTGACACTACAAAACACATAGCCAGGTTCTGATATTCACAATAGTGTCAGTGTGCATTAGTACCAGTTCCACTTGTTAGATGGCACCACTGGAGCAATTGTTTTGCAAACATTATGACAGCCCAACCACCATCCACCAATACAGAATGCTATACCAATATTTACTTTGTGAACTTATGCGACCAACCCTTAACATATGAGGAAATTATCTCACTATCTCGCCACCTTTGTGAAAGGATGTTTCCATATCACCATGTGTCTGTTCTGTTCTGTTTTGTCTTCGTTATTCACATTGATATTCTTGCACTTTGGCTTGTCAGACTTCACGAGGCATGGCCGTAACTCACCCAAGCAGTCGGATGTAAGTCTTATGTTAATGTTCACATTACAGAATATTTATAGTTGCTTACTAATATATGATGTATTTGTGTCTAACTATAATCGGGCTAGCATATCTATCTTAACAGTTCCATCCTTGATGGTTTCCATCTCGGGCGCCAAACTCTCAGGGATTAATCTACACCCCTTCAGAATAAAAGTAATGCCTTTATTATTTTTTCAAAATTCTTCATTAGTTAATGATTCTTAATTACCATTTTTAGGGTTTGTACTGCACGTTACATGGACACAAATCAATTGTTTATGACATTACTTGTATTGTCTATGACTGTTTAAGGACGCAAGGATCAGTTGAGTATCTCACTGTATACAATGAGTACCTCACTATATACAAACCTTTCCGTAACGTAAAAATTACAGGCTCTGAACATTGACACTGCGTGCTAGTGGAGTTGTCATTAACAGTTGGTTTATGGTTTGTGATGAGATGTGAATATGTTCCAGTTGGATCTTGACTGGCACAACCCGTTCACTTCACTGACACTGGGCACAACGACAGGTAATGGCCGTAACTCAGGGTGCATTGATATAGTCCTGGGACTAGGTGTGTCTGTCGTTTGTCAGTTTATGGTAACACCAAGAAACCGGTTGTGACAAAACCAGTTTTGGAAATAGTTACTAGGACCTTACCAGTCAGTGGGAGGATTTTAAATCCACACAAGTAATTTGTGAAGTTGTGATTTATTGCATCACAACAATCAAAAGCAGTATCTCGGTTTATTTAAACTGATATGTGCAATCTTTATACTGATCTTGGAGCATTCTGAGTGTATCTCCTCCAGAGTGACATGGTCCACTTGGTTCGTTCTCGCTCCCTTCACGTCCTTGACCTCTGGCCTCTCATCTACCAGTTGGCAGTCTACTTAGTGAAACACAAAGCTAGTTATTTCAAGTTATTTACTTATGATGTTACATATTTGCTTTGCCATGTAACAGACAAGTATGGAAACTGACACTCCAGACGATGTCAGTGTGAACTGGTTTAAAATCAACATGCCATAATGGTAACACCTGCTGTCCTTGGTGTGTTATAATAATAATGACAAAGTTCTATAGCGCCCAAATCTCCCGGAATCTGGGCTCAGAGGCGCAACATACAAGAATCGTTGGGCAAAATTGTTAACATGGACAAGCAAGAGTCGTCATTAGTGCAAGGGACTGCCAAAGGTTATGGTGGGAATGCAATTTCAAATAAATAGGTCTTCAGTTTTTATGAAAGGTAGGGCTAACTTGAATTGTATTCGATATGCAAATGGAAGCCAATGTAACTGTTTAAATAGGGGTAGAGATGGTGAGAAATGAGGTACTTTTAGTACCATACGTGCTAATCAATTCTGTACACGTTGGAGTTTAGCTAAGTCCTTTTTAGCAATGTTGTTTAAGAGTGAGTTGCAGTAGTCAAAGCGACTGCTAATTAGAGATACTGATATTATTGCTCCATAGGACGTGTGCACACTAGACCGCTACTATTAGTTACAAGTTTACCTTACTTTGGGAATTAGTGAGTACATTCTGGTTTCACGTGGTGTTTTGTGGTTTTGTAGGCAGTTTATTCCGGGATGAGCCACTGGTTTCCAAGTCTCAGGAGAGGGAGGTAAGTCACAGACGTCTTCTTCTTATTTTACACGCATCACTTCCGCCTACTGCTGCTATGTGGACAACAAGTGGACATCAAATCACGCCTGCTGCGGTCACATAAGTTTGCAAAACACAAAAAAATTACACATGGCAGGGTGGTGGTGTGACTGCCACTACATATGGATGGGGGAAGAAAACATCGCTACAGTGGTGCCATCTACTGAGTGGAACAAGTATTAATTCACATTTACGCTATCGTAACCAGGATGGAGGGTAATATATTGCCAACGATGTCACATTGGTTGAATGCGGGGGCCATTTTGGATTGCTCAAAATCATAAGTCACACACCATATATTGATGGTGATTGGTGGGGGTTTGAAGCAAAGAGAAACACTTAAAAAATTTTGCATTGCAAACTTATGAGGCCACACCACTGTTTCTGCTCACATTGCATATGCACAAAACTGTCGTAACTATATCCTACAAATATCATATTGTTTAAAAAGATCTCTGTTGATCACTAAATCGGTAGAGATTGATGTGTAGGTCTTAGTGTGTATTTATTTATAACAACGATGCATTTTTTGAGCCTGCGTCTTAAAGCCGAGTGTGGTTTTCAGCTTGAGATGAGAGTCAAAATGATTCAGGCAAAGTTTCAAGAGGAGAAGTTAAAACTTCAGCATAAACATGATGCGAATGTTCAGAAGGTAGGTCCATCTAGTCACATCGTCTAGTTTAGAATTCAGAACAAACTCTACAGACACTTGTAGCAGCATGTTGCAGAGGAATTCATGGTTCTACTAACAAAAAATATTGCTGCCCTAAACGCCAGAGGGCGTAACGGTTAGTAAGTGAGTAAGTACTAATGAAAATAACCAAATTCATGTTCCACTCTGTACACAAAGCTTATGTTTTTGCCTTGTCATATGCTAGCATCAAGTGGAGAAACTGATGGTTATAGTTTGAGAAACCAGTGAATGATTTCCAACAGAAACTGGCGTAATTTGCAATAAAATATTCATAAATATTTACATGATATTTTACACAGAATTTATGCTGAATTCTTGTTGTTTCTCCTCAAACTGCACTTGTCTTGTTGCTTGTTTGCTGCGAGTGCTGCACCAGTCAGACAAGGGTGGAGGGTGGCTCATGGGGGCACATCATCTACTTCATGGAGCTCAGTGCCCTAGTCATTAAAACATCACACTCAGTAGAGATAATAATTTTGCTGCCAGTCTGAAGCTTGGGCGATTTTGTCTATTCCACATTGCCTCTGTCCACTCAACCACTCAGCCATGTGGCTGAATGCTTCCTATAGAAGTCAAGATGATGTTTTAATGAACAGGTTTGCCAGAAGTCCAGCAGTGTAGTTTAAAGTGTGTTGACCAGTCCTAGAGACAGGATTCCATGCTATAAAAGAACTTACCTTTTTTATTTTGGAGAAGTTTTCTTTTTATCGAGCAGTGGTCAATTTATTTATTTATTCACAATTTTGTAATTTTATTAAATCTGATCTCATCTTCTCCAGGGTGTCGAGGTCCACATGCCTCTTTCTACATGTTCACTCGCTTTCACTGGCCCGGATCTACCAATTGGATATATATCTGAGGAACCTCAGTTATAGATAGAATTATTTACTAGACCTCCATATCCACTGGAACAGCGTGGAACTGTCACAAACAAGTGTATGGTGGAGGCATCACGTGTGGTTGTGTTATTGCATGGGTAGATTAATACTATTATACTACAATTTTCACCAAATGGGAAGGAATTATATACACTGTATTCGTTCTTTTTAGAGTACCGGGTACATCTATGACTAAACCTGATCACTGGATCCATTGTGAACCATAGCTTCTTTCGTCGTAGCCATTCAGATTTAGGATTTATTGTAATTTCCTGTCAAGCACTGATAATATGAGAAAGCAAGTTCCACCTGCATCCGCAGCAAAGTTCCAGTATCCTTTTGAGCACAAAATCACCACCACATGGATGTATAAATCACTTCCAGTTAGCTTCAGTTACATTGACGTGTGTCATCCCGGCTGAACTAAACTTGAATGTACGCAGAGGATAGCATGGCCTGCTCTATGACTTTGTCTGTGACTTAGCACCACTGTCATGCAGATTATTTGTGTTCCCAAGCAATGCTAGCTTATCTCTCCAATGAGAAGTTGTTTTAAATACATGGTAACCATAAATAATTGACAAAAATATGTGTTGTCTAATTCAGAGTGACACACGTCTTTTGACACCATGTTTTTTTTAAACGGAAATGAAGCTAGTTGGTGGCACCAGATAGCGGAGTACAGTAGAGACAGTATAAAATACACATAATTGCTACCATGTGGCGCCAACATTTTCACACTAGTTTGAGAAACAGTTTTTTGTAACATTGAGAATATTTATTAAGCGTACTATACGCTAAAAAAATATGGCACATTAGAATCACACGAAATAGAGTGAGTGCTCAAAAAACAGAATAGCCAAAGCACAATAAATAATCTTGGAATGATGCGAAATGTTCTGTTCTGTCTACTGGAAACTAATCTTCATATATATATGTATGTATATATATTTCCTTCCCAATTGACAAAAAGTTATGTCTATACATATATCTACACATGTAGTACGAGCCTAACGTTATGCACCCACAGAACATTATAACCCATTATGTCACAGTTTCGTTGCCATTCCTTGGGGGGTTTGCAGTGTCAGCAGGAACGTCCTGGTGATAATGGCCATGCATGTTTTTTCCACCATAATTGGATGTAGGCTAGTTTATAAATATTCTATCATTGTGTAATACTTAAGACTTGTTTAATTTTTTAATCGTGAACAAAAGCAAGGTGATTGAGCCTAGGGCTGCATGTGAGTGGTAGTGGATGTAAGGGCACCACGTAAAACACCTTTATGCACTGTTTACAGATCCTAGACAGAAAGAACAGCGAGATCGAAGACCTCAAGTCGCACTACAGAAGCAAAGCCAAAGAAAATGAAGAAGTCATTGCCAAGTTAGAGAGGAAAGGTAAAAATCAATGTGTAGCACAATATGTGAGGTTTCTTTGCATGTCCTTATTTCATTCAAGTTAATTAAAAAATAAGTTGAACCGTTAAAATAAAATGTGTACGAAACAAGTAATCATAGGTTAAGTAAATAAATAAATAAGTTAAATAAATAATTTTAATATTTTTGTTGTAAATATATTAAATAAATTATATAAATAAGTTAACATTTAAAAAATTCAGTAAATAAGTTAAATAACATTTTAAATAAGATAAATTTTTAATTTTATAAAGAAATAAAATTAAAGAGTTGTATAAATTAGTTATATTAATAAGCTATATAAATGTACTTATATAAATTAATTATACAAATTAGTTATATAAAAAAGTTTTAATAAATATGTATACTAAATATGTTTAATAAATAAGTGTTGTGTGCGCCTGTGTTGCAGTATGTCAGCTGCAGAAGGAGTGGGCGAGTGTGAGGGACACCAAGGACAGTCAGCTGGGGCAGCTGAAGAGACTGTCAGAGGATACTATCCGCACACAGCAGGAGGAGGGTGACCAGCGGGTCAGTGACCACTCACCAACATTGACCACTGCTGACCATAACTGTCCACCACTGACCACCACTGACCATCACTGACCACCACCAACCAACACTCACCAACACTGACCACTGCTGACCACAACTGACCAACACTCACCAACATTCACCAGCTCTCCCAAACACAGCTAAATCAGCTATACATTTGATCAGTAATATTTTGTACCTTGCCTTACCTATCCTCTCCGTGCCTTGTGGTCCATAAGGGTGCTGTGCAGCTCTTCCACCCTGCTCTGTCAATGGCTATGTGTTTTGCTTTGCTCCATTTGTCCATCCTAGTTGGTCTTGTTCTTATTCCACATTGGCTCGCCATGTGGTTTATGGCCGACCCACTAGTCTTGTTCCTTGTGACATCAGAGCTGTCAGGCAGTGGTTCTTGTCCTTCTTCCTCAGCACGTGCCTCATCCATTTCCATCTTCTTGTCTTCTTCTTTCTACTTCTGTGCTGATCCTCTCTCCGGCTGTTATTTTCTGAATGTCTTTGTTGGAGATTACTACCGGCCATCTCATTTTGACAATCTTTCCTAGACAGTTGAACTGAAATGTGTCTAGTCACCTTTGTTTACTTTCCACATTTCACATCCATACAACAACACTGATTTGACCAGAGTATTGTATAACAACTAAACTCTAATTATACAATATTTTGTATTATGTATAAATTAATGATATCCGTGGTAGTGGCTTGTTACAACAAAAGCAGCTGTGCTTGATCATTGATAACGGTGAATGGCAAAAATAGAGGTATAATATTTCCGTGCCGCCGTTGTAGATCAACAGGTTGACTGCCGCCTTTGAGGAGGAGAAGTTTGAGCAGCAGAAGAGCCACACGAAGGCAATCCAGGAGCTGCTGGAAGACACCAACGGTCGCCTACACAAGATGGACAGCGAATATCAGCAGCAGATAGAGTCTACGGTCAGTGGCACATCATGGGGTAGGGCTGATAACACATCATGGGGTAGGGCTGATAACACATCATGGGGTAGGGCTGATAACACATCGTGACATACGGTGTTACAAATAACACATAATAATGTTGCGTGTTGTAGATAACATACATCATGATATGCTTATATTGATTAATTCATTCGATGAGTCCATCAGAACTTTATTGCTAATGTCTTTATAAACCATTGTTTGCAGTCACATTAAAGTTAGTGTCTACAATTGATTACGGTTATTAAAACAAAATTCTATAGCTTTTAAATCCTTGTGAATCTTAGCTCAAAAGCACACCTAGCCAGAATTATTAAACATTAATCATGTAAAAGAATGCACAGGGTCATCTTCGAAGCAAGCAAGGAACTGACCGTGTGTTCATGAAAACGACACAGCATGTATCGGTTTTTGAAAAATCCGCCCATACCTGACAGCCCTCAGTTTTGTCTAAATCCAGTAACAGATTCTGAAATATTGGTGCATTCTGCAAAATAGTCATCATATGAATACGCAAGTGACTAGCATCTGTTTATTGCCACCATATTAATTAAAAAATGCTTTTAAAAAATCACTCATCACACCCAATCGTCTTTTTCCTAAGGACTCAAATGGCAGACGGGTTGTAATAGTTTCATATGGCCTGTCATCTCACTGCAGTCGGCTGTCATCAGAGACCTGGAGGCACGGGTCCAGCAGCTGACAGGGGAGGCCCAGACACTCGGTGATGAGAGGAACATCCTTGTGAGAGACAAGATGGAGGCTGAAGGTCGCATTGAGAGGCTTGAGAGTGACCTTGCCTGTCGGCAGAACAGGTGGGACGTTTGGTACAGAGATGCGTGGATTGTTTGTACATGGTCAAGTCGTGATGCTTTGAGCAGACGTGAGAGTCACAAGAATAGTTAGTTTAATGTTGTGATGCTTCTTTTAATTTCTTTGTCCTCTTGATTCCTTGCAAGGTGGGGGCCTCCAGTCCATCCAGTCTCTCAGCGATACTCCCTACCCCAGTCTTCAACCATGTACTCCTACTCCTGGCTGTTCCTATCTCTCGAGATCTCTCTTCATACTACATCTTAGTTTCTTTATTCTTCTCCCATCCTCCTCTCTTTTCCCTGATCCCGTTGGCTGTCTCTCTACATATCCTTACCATTTTTCTGCTCAGAAATACTTTCATTTTCCTGTGTTTCTTAACATGCCAGTTTATTCTCCCAGTTGCCAAGTCTTCCTTCGATCTTCCTTTCCTAGTGAGTAATAAACGTTAGTTGTTGTTACTGTTAAATGATTTATTGTACTTTATTATGTTTTGTCGTAAATTAGTTGTTTTTTTACATTTATGCTGTTTTTCCTTCAGAGTTACTTTAGTGTGTATCTGACCGAATTTGAACTTGAATATGTCATAGGAACTTCACCAGAGGCTTTTTAATAACATAAAATGCTTGTTTGACCATAAATGTGCACGCATGCACACACACACGCATACACGCACACACACACACACACACTGCACACTCATTACTAGTTAAGGCAACAAGACAGCCTTTTTGTAAAATTTAGCACACCCCTTACAATTGTCAGGTTTTTTTTTACTTGGGTATTATATAAAATAGAATCGAGAGTAGCCCTCCCGTTTTTCCAATATGTTTGATTCTGTTGCCAGATATAGTGACATGGAGAGTGAGATAAAGAACATAAAGGCTGACACAGATCTGGAGATCCGCTCACTAAAGAACAAACATGACGCCCATCTGTCATTTATGAATGAGGAACACCAACGAGCTTCTGCCAAGGTAGGCAAACTTGTCACTGAGACCCTTTCTAATCTTCAAACCCAACCTCATCAGTGTCAAGTTGTAATATTTAGACGTGGTAAATAGTAGGTGCACAAGATTAATTTGGATGTAAACCTCGAAAGATTTCACGTTGGTGTGATTCAGCAGTCAAAACCAAATCATGACTGTTTGGACTATGCATACAAATATATGTGACCCATCTTAACGAAATGAGTCGGATGTCAGCAAAACTGATTTTCCGTAAATGTTGTTTATGTAAAAAAAATGGCAAATCTACATATTTTGAGATTTCCCCTTAAAATTATTCCTTAATATCGTTTTATCGATTTCCACCACTTCTACTCTCTAATTAATTCTGTTTTATGTATTTTAATGTAATTTTTGAGGAGCTGTGCGAAGTGTTCTGCTCGATTTCCGTAAAACAAAGCCAAAAATGCCGCTAATTGCACACGTGCCTTGTTGCCATTTTTGGGATGATCCCTAACAAACCGGGTATCCCCACAAAGCTTGACACATTGACTCTCCAAGTATGGGCATAAATATGCTAATAAATGCGAACTGTGATCTACAGAAGGAGATGAAGACACCCCCTCTAATGCTATATGTGTAAACATGTGAGAAAGCATATGGAGACAAGTTACTCAAGGTTGTAAACATGGCACTGTGTGCAGGCACACCGGTGTATCTCGCGTCACTGCTGCATCGCCACTCACCACTCAGGACCCTACGCTCTGGCTGTGGTCTGCTTCTGGACATTCCACGCAACCTAGAACGTTATGGTCGCCGGGCATTTGCACGTGCTGGGCCGACATTGTCGAATTCTCTCCTCTGGAACTACGCGCGATTGAGAACACTAGGCAGTTTCGAAAATTATTGAAGACATTTTTATTCTCAAACTAATATAATTGGAGCTCATTTAACCTTTGTATTATTCATGCCTACACTTTTAGTTAATTTTTAGTCTTATTTATCTCAGAATCACATTTTAGTATCTAATCAACTTATTTGACGTAACTTAGGCTTTTATTTATTTTTTATCCAGTATGTTCAGCTGTTCAGCACTTTTGCTAATTGTTTACTTTATCATTGCATTTACCCATAATTTTACTATACATAAGTATATTTATATATATATATATACCATAGTCCTTCTATTAAGCGTACATGCCCTAATTAGCATACACCTTTTAGCAGCATCTGACACAGTGACGGCAATCTCCAAGGCCAACCTTGGCTGGTGAATCTATCGTTGTAATTTAATTTCTACCAATGTCACACTAGATTCAAAGCTCAGTAATGAAACATATATTGAAAGGTCCACCTAAATATTTAATACTAGACTTTACAGTGTTCTGGTGTCCCTTTGTTCAGGTGGATGCGTAAATCACTTGCCAGTCATGTGTGTTGAGATGGCTGTAGCGAGGAACCCCAGAAAGTGGGTGTACACCCCTGTACGCTTATTGCAACGCAACATTTGACATATTTTCGCATCTCAAATATTTATTAGGCGCACTGTACTCATAATAGAATGAATACAGTACTATGATTTTGCTTCATAACTTTATTTATTTTTTCTTATTGATTTCTCATAAATGCGTTTTTTATGCTTCTTAGATGATTGCCGATTTGTAAACACCCTTGAACGGATGTTTACATTAGTCCCGGATTTGATGGTGTGTAAATAACGTTTATTATTATTATATATTACAAAAAATACAAAACTCGCTCCTTTAGTTCCATGGAGCATGATTGTTCATGTTTATTTCATACAGCTCCTTGCACTGTTACATATGAAAGGTTTCAGGGAAAAATGTGATGTATCCATTTTCTTCGTTTTGAATAAAAGTCACTTTGGTCTTTCATCCTCAACTTTTAAATAAGAACTTGTAAAAAAGTCAGTGTATATGAAAAATCCAAAATCGTAGAGAATATTAGCAGTCTGAAATATGTGTTGCAGATTTGTTATGGAAAAGGTGATATTAAATTATTTTGCTATCAAATGCCATACAGCTGTGCCGTCATTCCACGTGGCTGCATGTGCGGCAAGGCGGTGCTCATTGGCTGAAAACAAATATGTTGCTTTTTCATAAAAAAGACACTTTGAAAACAAACACTCTTTTGTGCACGTTGTTTGATGGAGATTTGTCACGTTTTTGTATAAATTAAATAGTATCCTAGCTGAATACCCGGTACATGTTTAATCAAATTTTCTTCCTTGTTTGGGCGAAATTTCAAAAATGGTGCTTATCACGTTTTGTCCTGAAACCCTTCATATGTTCAAGTGCAGTACCTCATTCTTCTTATGTTGCAAATAGGATGATAAATACCCTGCAATGGAATGAACCTTACATGTGTACCTCTAACAGCTTGCTTATGTGACACTGTGTGTGTTTCAGGGGGCGGACACCATAGCGGACCTGCAGGCTCAGGTGGGGCAACTGAAGGCACTCCTGGAAGACACAGAGGTGGAGAGACATCGACAGATACGGGTACGTCTCCCTCCTTTCTCCCCCCTTGCTCCCTTTCCACGGCTGTGCACAATGTAATTGGGTTCGTGGGCTTAAAACCTGCACAAATTATTCGGGGTCACTCACTCACTCACTCATGCTACTGCCGTCTTCAGCTCCTCCGTCTCTAGACCCACATCTTCCTTTAAGCAGTCGATGTAAGATGCTGCTGGTCTTCCTGCCTTGGTTCTTCCATGTGTCGGTTGCTACAAGATGGTCTTAGATGCCATTTCATCCTTATGTCTGTAGCAGTGTCCGCCAAATCTCAATCATCTTCTTCTTATTTTGTCAGTGATTTTACACATTCCACTGTATAGTTCTATGTTTGTCAAATGCTGTTGCCAGTGAATGTTAAATGTGGCTCGAAGCATTCTTATATAACATCCATCTTGTTGTTTGTCAAGTTTTTTTTGACACTGTCCATGTTTCGCATCCATAGAGTAGCACAGACTCTACTGTTGCAATAAACAGTTGCTGCGTGATTTTGCGTGGAAGTGTAGATTTCTATATTAGGTTTAGTTGGTTGAGTGCTCTCCACGCCATTGCCTTCCTGGTTTTGATGTCTTTGTCTGTTGTGCAGACCCAGGAGCCAAGGTATTTGTAGTCTTCAACCTTCTCTAAAACAGCTCCTTTCCTGGCAACGGTGCTGGTGTTTCCTAACTGGTTGGATGCGATATATTTGGTTTTTCCAAGATTGATCTTTAAACCAATCTTTGCACATGATGTTTCCACTCGTGTTAGAAGTTCCTGTGCCTGATTGATCACTTCTAATAGTAGCACGATATCATCGGCAAATTCGAAATCAGTGATCACCTCAGGTTTAACACGTTTACTTTTCTTTCTTGTTATCTGGAATCCAAATTCCTCTTCTCTTCCGTCGATAGCTCGCCCCAGTGCATAGTCAAACACTATCATGAAGAGAGCCTGTCACCCTGTAGCACTCCTGTCGTGATATCAAAAGCTCAGTTTCTCCATCCAGTGATTGGCACGTGTGTTCCTGTACATGTTGGAAATAGCTGTTACTAGCTGTCTTCATCTTGCCACGATGAACCGTATCAAATTCTTTTCGAAAGTCTATAAATGTCATAATTGCAGGAAGATGCTTTGCTCTAATTCCTTCATTTAACCTTCTCAGGGTTAGTATATGAAATACTGTTGTCCTCCCTGTCTGGAATCCTTTCTGATTACCTCTTAGGTGGTAGTCAATTTCAGGACGTATTCTGTTCAGTATCATCCTGTTGAATGTCTTTGTCACAATGGAGCTCAGGCTAATGCCCCTGTAATTCCCCGTCATGCTTAAATCGCCATTCTTAGGTATTGGAATAATGGTCAGAACTGTCCACTGTAGCGGTATTTTCCCTTCAATCAAAGCTTTGTTGCAAAACTCTAGTATGACACTGTCCAGATCGCAGTGTTTTATCACTTCAGGTGGTATACCAACATCCCCGCAGCTCTTTCCATCATTCAGGGATTTCTTGGCCTTCTCATACTTGTCTCTTTCAAAAGGTCCTTCCTTGATGTTTATATTTATGGTTACAGGTTGGATCTCTTCATCCTCATCTTCTGTCTCTGGTGGACTGCCTAGTAGTTTGTTGAAGTGACTGTACCAGTTTTCCACCCTTTGTTCTGCAGTTTTGCCCTTTAATTGTCCTTTACGAGCTGTCTTTCTACCACTTATCTGGTTTATAAGCTTCCTGCTCTGTCCATGTCTTCCATTAATGCGGGGTCACTTCAACCAAATCTTATGCAGTTTTATTTCAGTTTAAGAAACGTTAGTTAATTGTTGAATAGTGTATACTGACTCTGTTTACTTGTGTTTATTTCTGTATAATTTAATTGACAAAAGCTGTTAAATTATAGATTTTTATTTCAGTTGATGCCCAGGTGTCCATTTTGATGCAGCATTCAAAACAGTGAAATTATGCAATAGCATTTAAAACTGTTATAGATCCGGTGATATTGTATTACTTATAACCATCAGTTCTGTTGCAAAACACAAGGAGTTTTTGTTTGTGAATATTTTAAATTTAGACAAAACATTCTGATACAAAGCAAATCTATAAATCTATTTTACCATCCCTGCTTAGTTTAGAACAAGATATTTAAACAAATTCGTTAACTGAACCTTCGTCAAAAACAAAGATGACATGTTTCTTAATTTGCTAACCTCGACCGCCCTATATGCACCCGAAGCATTCTTGACTTGATCTCAGACTTGCTTACTAAACATTTTCTGTGCTGCTTGCAATTGCCGTTACATCAGGTTTTTCCAAGCACGTATAACGGGATGCTTGCTTTGCCATTTTTGGGCGTCCAGGAACTGGAGCATCTTCAGCTGCAGAACAAACAACATCTGGAACACTTGCACGAAAACAAGGTCTGTTTTCTGCTTCTTTCACGCATCTACACACCTGCTAGACATCAAACTATAATCGAGCAAGCATATCAGGCCCATTGCATGATTAATTTTGAGGAGGGATGCGTTTTTCTAAAAAAAACTTTAAAAAAATGCACCTCTCTTGACACCTCCAACTGCACTCCCCTACTAGCAGCTCCCCAAAAATTCCATCTGCACCTCCCCCCCCCAAGACCAGACGTGGAACTCTTTCACCTCAAGTGGACTTTTGCTTCAGTGGAACAGTGCATATCCACCCACCACACTGCCCCAGCCTACGTATCTGCCTATGTATCTTTTCATTGCCATTCTTCATGCATGCTTTGCATTTCCAGCACCAAACTTTCACAAGTTCATCGACAACCCCTTGCAGGATTTCATACTAATTTGTTGACCTTCCCCATGGATTAATGGTTCGCACCGCACATTTAACTATTGTTTACAATTATGTGCATGTTTTCTGAGGTTGTTCCAAGGCAGTCCAAGCTACGTAAGCCATCCCATCTGGTCAGTGGATGGTTTATGTAGCTCAGAACATTCATCAACTGATTCAGGTGAAGAACCTTCTGCAAGAGCTGGAGCAGGCCAACCAGGACGCTCAGATGAAGATATGGAAGCTGGAACAAGTCATCAGGTATGTGTCATCACAAACTCTGTCATGTTCTGTTTCTGCACCGAGAGTCATTCTTTGTTGTTATAGATTTCACTTCTTGTTGTTAAAGCCACCTGGTCTGTTTCATTAGGGGTGATTATTGAGGATAGTTTTATTATTGCAGTTCTATACAATACAGTTTACTGTGAATCCTGTGGTCAGAAAGTAAGTAAAATTTCAAATTGAAACTGAAAGAAACACTTCATTTTATGCCACATGTTGCGCAACTGATTTGTTTTGTCAAATATTGTTACAATCGATAGTTTTATCGACGATCATTGACTCATCGACTATTGCAGAGCACTGATAGTTCTCTGTATTGTTACATGCCCATATATTGTTACATGCCTATGGCTATGTATTGTTACATGCCTATGTTCCGTTACTCAGAATCATGTCAAAGTATTACCAGGAAGTTCACTGAGTCAACTGCACTCTGGCCCACTTGTAGACAACTCATCTATTCTGGTATTTAGAACAATTTATAAATATACGTTAATAAATGAGGAACGGGCATCGTCTCTATATCAATACTGTAAATTTGGATCACGGTAAGAGTATCTGCTGCAAGACACAGAGGTCCATTCATTGCACAGATTGAATGGTGAGACATTCTCCAGAGGACGCCACGGTGACATTGTGTTTGATTTACCAGGAAGCGACCCCTACCAGGAAATTATTATCAGCTGCTTGCAAAGCAGTAATTAGCAACAACAAAATTGATTGATCATCAGAAATGAGTTTAAGATTGACATACTGTAATATCGATAATAGTTGGCCTCGGTTTGTTGTTCCGTCGACGGGTGGAACCTTTAAAAGGAGGCAGTCTCATCCTCATTTTTTCCTTTATTAATTAATGTAATGTTCTTAAGACTATACTAACTATGCTGAAAATATACTGCCCGCTAAATTGTGTTTAGTAAGCCTGTAACAACATTTGCAGTTTGGAAGGATGACCCTGGAGAATGTTCAAATAGTAAACAAAACATCCAGTTTCTAAACAAGCTTTACTGGCAATAATGCCGAGGCAGACTGAATTAACCACGCTACCCTTTCATGTTCAACGATGTCCCATTTTCCCACGTTTAACACTGCACACTTCCTGTTACAAATTACTGTGCCCGCTAATTCCGGGTAGAGGAACAGACCCTTTAGATTGTGGAAAATATGGTGAATTATTAACCCTGCACCCCCACTGCCTGCCAGAGAGAAGGATGACGAGGTGGCGAGACTAGCAGCCTCCAACAGAGACCAGGGCAAGCTCGCTGAACAGTCTCTTGCCAACTTCAAGAGACAGGTCGAGTTGAACTCCAGCCGCATGTATGATGACATGAAGAAACAGGTGTGTGAGGTCTTGTCCAATAAATGGCGCAATTGTACATTTACTCGTTTTATGTGCCGCTTTGGCATTCCTCTCAAGAACTGATATCATCATTTTTATGAGAAGCCAGCGTGATTTTTGAACAAAAACAACATTATTACTTTCAGCATGTGAGTTCCCTAATTAAAATGTTGGTACATCACAAGAAGCTGTCTGTGTTGGTCTGTGGTGGGGTGGGTGTGGATGGAATCTATTGACTGTCCGCGCCGCAAGATAGTTTATTCTAGATTCTATTATGTTTGTTTTCAGAATATAGTACATATACCTCTCATATACTTGTTTAACGTCAGGTAAAATCAGTATTCTGCAATTCTGTCCTATTTTCTCAAAACAATATTACTCATTTTCATGACCCTTATTGGTCAGCCGGAACCAGAGAATTAATGAGCCGTTTCCATGAGGGTCGATTGTTCATTAGGGATGTTACCAGCCATGTTGAATTTCTTTGTACTAACTTGCGGCTTGTAGATTCTTGGTAGTCCAAAGGAATGTTGTTTTTGCCATAGATGGAAAAGGTTGAGGTAGATCTCAATCGATCAAAACAGCTGCGAGAAAAACAGACAAGGGAACTTCAGAAGCAACTGGAGGAGCAACGGCTGAAACATGAGCAAAAGGTAACAGATTGTTTACTTCTTTGTGAGTTTATTTGTATTATTATTTATTTGTTTCTTTGTACAAAGTTTTGATTCTTTCTTAACTCCTCCAAATTGTTTACATTGATCCTAACTACCATGAAAACAACTGCCAGGCAAAAATAAATTAATACAGGTGATGTGGTGGCGCCATCTAATGGATTGTTGCTAGACGTGTAATTTTTGATATTGAAATAATGTCTTTTAAATTGTTTGCAAATTTGTCTATATGTTTTCACTGGCAACCTTAACAAGGATTGTTTGAATTTGTGATTATGACTTTCATAAACTCTCACTCACCAGGTAGCTGAGCTCAAGTTGAGTTCGGAGCGAGAGTTGGCCCAGGCTCTACATGACACACATGCTCAGAAGGACCAGGAACTTGACACGGCCCGTGAGTCTCTCCGCAACGACCTCGCAGACGTTGAACAACACTACCGCGAGAAACAGACCCAGGACGCAAAGGTGAGCGGACTTTAGAATAAACTTCTTCTTCGGCGTTCAATCAGACTGGGACTCCGGCTGCTCATTCCTGCACTGCAAGTCTTGTCTTCCAGTAGCCCAAAGATCTTTTTCTTTACTGGGGTTTCTGTAGGCCAAGTTGCCTTCCTCTCATTTTGGCATGTTGGACTGTCTTGCAGGGGGTGTTCCACTGTCACTGGAACTGTGCCACAAGAATAAAATGAGAGTCCTGCAAGACTGCCAACTCACCAAAAAAAGAGAGGAAGACATCTGGCCTACAAAAACCCCAGTAAACATAGATTATTTTTTGTAATCTGGAGATTCAAACTGTTGTTGGGAGGGTCGGTAGATTTGTTTAAAAAGTACACAGGTGGAAGGTCGCATGACCAAATCAGTTGTTTTGTTTGCGAGACAGTTATATAGTTAGACATCACTAGTCTGTGCATGCATAGAATATATGACTCAACTTGATCATGTTTTTTTAGACATAGTTTGCATTGATGACATTCTTTTGTTTGTAGACTATTATCTACAGATAAAGTTAGTCCGTTCTCCTCGAGAATAAACATATTCCTAATTTCTTTTGTTTGTAGAAGATACCGTGTGTAGTCATCCTTGCCAAGATACTCTTCTTTGACTGTCTAATGTATTTAGCCCTCCTCTGTTTCGGGAAGGTCAACTGTCTAGAGTCCCATCCTACATCTAGATGCCATCTGTCTAGACACCTTCTGTCTAGACAATGTATGTACGTCCTCTGTCTAGACAATAATTTGTGTGTCTAGGCACCCTCTGTCTAGATGTTGTTTGTGTGTCTAGACCTCATCTGTGTAGACAGTGTTTGTGTGTCTAGACGTTGTTTGTGTGTGTGTAGACGATCCAGCGACTGGAGGAGGAGGTACGGAGTCTGAAGGAGGAGCTGCTCCACAGCAACCAGCTGAGGAAGCAGCAGCTGCTGGAGCTGGGACAGCTGCGGGAGGACGAGAAAGAACGCATGCAGTGCGACCACGACGAACAGGTGGAGCTACCATCTCATGTCACCATCGTTGTTGTTCATGTTGTTGTTTATGTTGTTGTTGTTGTCTGGTGTGGTTCTGAACACTGTAGTTGTAGTCTTAAATGTTGTTATCTGGTGTTTTTGGTGTTGTTGTCCTCATAATTCGTGTTAATGTAGTCTGATGTTGTCTGGTTTGTTGTCTGATGTTGTTGTCTTGTGTTGTTGTCTGATGTTGTCTTGAGTTGTTGTTGTCTGATGTTATTGTTGTCTGATGATGTTGTCTTGTGTTGTTGTTGTCTGATGTTGTTGTCTTGTGTTGTTGTTGTGTGAAGATGTTGATGTTATCATTGTGTTGCAATGTTTTCATTTAGTTACTGCTATTCTTCTGTTGTTAACTTTGTTGTTGTTGCATTGTCACTGACGTGTCATCATATTGTCATCAAGTTTATAATTCATTTCCTATAACAACATCAAACTGCTTTACATGTTAAATGTAAAAGACAAAAATTATGATCATTTAAATATGAAATGAAATAACGAGGAGCAAAAATGTAAGAACAGTGGTCAGTAGGTGACAAGTCCATACTGCCTCACAAAACACAGTGGTCAGTAGCTGACCTGTCCATACTGCCTCACAAAACACAGTGGTCAGTAGGTGACAAGTCCATATTGCCTCACAAAACACAGTGGTCAGTAGCTGACAAGTCCATACTGCCTCACAAAACACAGTGGTCAGTAGCTGACAAGTCCATACTGCCTCACAAAACACAGTGGTCAGTAGCTGACCTGTCCATACTGCCTCACAAAACACAGTGGTCAGTAGGTGACAAGTCCATATTGCCTCACAAAACACAGTGGTCAGTAGCTGACAAGTCCATACTGCCTCACAAAACACAGTGGTCAGTAGCTGACAAGTCCATACTGCCTCACAAAACACAGTGGTCAGTAGCTGACCTGTCCATACTGCCTCACAAAACACAGTGGTCAGTAGGTGACAAGTCCATATTGCCTCAAAAAACACAGTGGTCAGTAGGTGACAAGTCCATATTGCCTCACAAAACACAGTGATCAGTAGCTGACCTGTCCATACTGCCTCACAAAACACAGTGGTCAGTAGCTGACAAGTCCATACTGCCTCACAAAACACAGTGGTCAGTAGGTTACAAGTCCATACTGCCTCACAAAACACAGTGGTCAGTAGCTGACAAGTCCATACTGCCTCACAAAACACAGTGGTCAGTAGGTGACAAGTCCATATTGCCTCACAAAACACAGTGGTCAGTAGCTGACCTGTCCATATTGCCTCACCAACAGACGGCTAAATCAGTGTGGAGAGACACACACATGTATATATACATGTACACACATATGAAGGGTTTCAGGGCAAAATGGGATAAATGCCATTTTTATAATTTTGCCCAAACCAGGACTAAGTGTTTGTTTAAACACATGTTAAGGTAGAATACTGCCTAATAGGTACAAAAACACAACAAATCCCCACGAAACAATGTGCGCAAAAGCATGTTTGTTTTCAAAACACGATAAATATCATCCATCTTTTTTTTAAATGCGATATATCCATGTTCAGCCAATCAGCACCTCCGTGCCGCACATGCAGCTATGTGGAGTGATGGCACGCGCTGTATGAATATACAGCGTTTTGATAACAAAATCATTTAAAATCACATTTTTGTAACAAATATGCAACAAACATTTCAGAGTTGGCCAGCATTCTCTATGATTTTGGATTCTAAATATATGTATATATATCAACTTAATTTACAAGTTGTTATTTAAACTTTAAGGATGAAGCACAAAAGTTAGTTTTTAAAAAAATGAAGAAAATGAATATATCGCATTTTTGCCCAAAACCCTTCTTATATACGTATATAGATATCAGACAAAATTACTTTCATCTGGCCTCAGCCCCCCACCCCCTCCCCTCAGACAAAAGTGTGAAAACATTGATATGATGATATTAATATATTAATAGTATCAACCCAAAGCGTAAAATATAAATGTTCAATGCCAGATGAAACTGTCTTTGTCTGATATCGGACATCAACATTCTGGGATGATTCATAAAACACTCATAAAACCTCTTGCATCTGGTGCAGATATCCCAGATGCGGTCATACCTGGACGAGCAGAAACTAGAGATGGAGAAGGCACATGCTGCGGAGGTAGAGGATGTCTTGGAGAAGGTGAGTACACAGGCTCACCTCCTGAAACTCTCACTTGCTTATGTCAAGTGAGTTCCCCGAATCACAAAGGCTATAAAAATGTTTCAATCTTGCATTGCCATCTTAATTTCTTCCTTTTCCAAGTCTGTGTCTTGGTTGAGGATGTTAATGAAAGTAAGTCCCTCTGGATAGCTAGTAGGTCAGTAGAGTACCAAGGATAGTACATAGGAGCAATCACCAAAACGCAAGTACATGGCTTATCAAAATGGAAGAATTATGTAAGATTCAGTATTTATATAGTCAGAGATGATACGTTTAATTGAGATACTAGTTATGTTATGATGCGCTCTGATGCTGAAGTGTAACTGCTTTCATATGAAACCCACAACTGCCACTTTATAAGACTTTATATATTTCCCTTGAATGTCTGGAAGTTCATGCTTGTTTCATTAGTAGTAGATATTACGTCATAAAAAACTTGGTTTCAATTCCAAATATATCAGCTGTATATAGCCTTCATTTGCGTACTGGCTTGTTTTGATTGCATATTTTTTTTTATTCATAATTTTCCCATAATTGCTCCTACAGAAAAGTAAATTATGTAAACCATTGGCGTATATTTACCACACATCCTGCTGCAAACCTGCTGCTTTAGGTTGGTCTTGATTCCAGAAGTGTGAGCTGTCTACAGCCCTTGGTAGTAGACTGGCATGCTTTGTTAAGTGTGTATAATTTGTTTGTTAATAATTTTCACATAACGGCTCCTAAAGAAAGAATAAAGGGTGTGAATGTTCACATAAATGCACCCATTTACCATTCACAAAGACACAAACATGCTGCCGTGGTTGTAAGTGTGACGTCCAGAAGGCTGCCACTGTTGTGTTGTTGTTGTTGACAGACCAACGTGCGACTGAGGGAGATAGAGAAGGAGTTCCAGGCGAGGAACACCAAGGCTACTGAGGTAACCTTGAGTACTCCCATCTTGTTCCACATTTCAGTTATATTCTTTTCTAAAACATTTCCTGGTACACTGTAGTAGAAATGTGTTTGTGGTGAATCCTCATGTGTCGTCTTCTATTGGGATCATCTCATGTGAACTACACAATCCTGTAGTGGTTCGGTTTTAAAGAATGTTGCAATGCCTGCTTGTGTCATTTTGTCCCTTGTGTGCGGGTTGGTCATGATGTCACCCATCAATGGTGTATTTTATAGTGAATTAATTACTGTTAAACATACATCCAATGATTGGAATTACCTTTCGGACAGGTTTTCACCTCTTATCAAGTAGACTTGATCAGTACATGTGACAACCTGATTGGATGTTGTCATCATAAACATGTGACAACTCATAGTTTCCCTTGTCTCATTTCATTGCAGTTTCCGTTTTGCATATTCGGATGACCTCTTTATGTGTCTGCTGTTGGTCTTCCTATCTACAACTTTCACTCCCTCCCAGTGTATCATATGGTACTCTTTATGTGTCTACTGTTGGTCTTCCTATCTACAACGTTCACTCCCTCCCAGTGTATCATATGGTACTCTTTGTGTGTCTACTGTTGGTCTTCCTACCTACAACTTTCACTCCCTCCCAGTGTATCATATGGTACTCTTTATGTGTCTGCTGTTGGTCTTCCTATCTACAACTGTCACTCCCTCCCAGTGTATCATATGGTACTCTTTATGTGTCTACTGTTGGTCTTCCTATCTACAACGTTCACTCCCTCCCAGTGTATCATATGGTACTCTTTATGTGTCTGCTGTTGGTCTTCCTATCTACAACTTTTACTCCCTCCCAGTGTACCATATGGTACTCTTTATGTGTCTACTGTTGGTCTTCCTATCTACATCTGTCACTCCCTTCCAGTGTATCATATGGTACTCTTTATGTGTCTACTCTTGGTCTTCCTATCTACAACTTTCACTCCCTCCCAGTGTATCATATGGTACTCTTTATGTGTCTAACGTTGGTCTTCCTATCTACAACTGTCACTCCCTCCCAGTGTATCATATGGTACTCTTTATGTGTCTGCTGTTGGTCTTCCTGTCTACAACTTTCACTCCCTCCCAGTGTATCATATGGTACTCTTTATGTGTCTGCTGTTAGTCTTCCTATCTACAACTGTCACTCCCTCCCAGTGTATCATATGGTACTCTTTATGTGTCTGCTGTTGGTCTTCCTGTCTACAACTTTCACTCCCTCCCAGTGTATCATATGGTACTTTTTATGTGTCTGCTGTTAGTCTTCCTATCTACAACTTTCACTCCCTCCCAGTGTACCATATGGTACTCTTTATGTGTCTACCCTTGGTCTTCCTATCTACAACTTTCACTCCCTCCCAGTGTATCATATGGTACTCTTTATGTGTCTACTGTTGGTCTTCCTATCTACAACTGTCACTCCCTCCCAGTGTATCATATGGTACTCTTTATGTGTCTGCTGTTGGTCTTCCTATCTACAACTTTCACTCCCTCCCAGTGTATCATATGGTACTCTTTATGTGTCTGCTGTTAGTCTTCCTATCTACAACTTTCACTCCCTCCCAGTGTACCATATGGTACTCTTTATGTGTCTACCCTTGGTCTTCCTATCTACAACTTTCACTCCCTCCCAGTGTATCATATGGTACTCTTTATGTGTCTACTGTTGGTCTTCCTATCTACAACTGTCACTCCCTCCCAGTGTATCATATGGTACTCTTTATGTGTCTGCTGTTGGTCTTCCTATCTACAACTTTCACTCCCTCCCAGTGTATCATATGGTACTCTTTATGTGTCTGCTGTTGGTCTTCCTATCTACAACTTTCACTCCCTCCCAGTGTATATATGGTACTCTTTATGTGTACTGTTGGTCTTCCTATCTACAACTGTCACTCCCTCCCAATGTATCATATGGTACTCTTTTATGTCTACTGTTTCTTCCTATCTACATCTGTCACTCCCTCCCAATGTATCATATGGTACTCTTTATGTGTTTACTCTTGGTCTTCCTATCTACACTCCCTCCCAGTGTATCATATGGTACTCTTTATGTGTCTGCTGTTGGTCTTCCTATCTACAACTTTCACTCCCTCCCAGTGTATAATATGGTACTCTTTATGTGTCTACTGTTGGTCTTCCTATCTACAACTGTCACTCCCTCCCAGTGTATCATATGGTACTCTTTATATGTCTGCTGTTGGTCTTCCTATCTACAACTTTCACTCCCTCCCAGTGTATCATATGGTACTCTTTATGTGTCTACTGTTGGTCTTCCTATCTACAACTTTCACTCCCTCCCAGTGTATAATATGGTACTCTTTATGTGTCTACTGTTGGTCTTCCTATCTACAACTGTCACTCCCTCCCAGTGTATCATATGGTACTCTTTATGTGTCTGCTGTTGGTCTTCCTATCTACAACTTTCACTCCCTCCCAGTGTATAATATGGTACTCTTTATGTGTCTACTGTTGGTCTTCCTATCTACAACTGTCACTCCCTCCCAATGTATCATATGGTACTCTTTATGTGTCTACTGTTGGTCTTCCTATCTACATCTGTCACTCCCTCCCAATGTATCATATGGTACTCTTTATGTGTTTACTCTTGGTCTTCCTATCTACAGCGTTCACTCCCTCCCAGTGTATCATATGGTACTCTTTATGTGTCTGCTGTTGGTCTTCCTATCTACAACTTTCACTCCCTCTCAGTGTATAATATGGTACTCTTTATGTGTCTACTGTTGGTCTTCCTATCTACAACTGTCACTCCCTCCCAGTGTATCATATGGTACTCTTTATATGTCTGCTGTTGGTCTTCCTATCTACAACTTTCACTCCCTCCCAGTGTATCATATGGTACTCTTTATGTGTCTACTGTTGGTCTTCCTATCTACAACTTTCACTCCCTCCCAGTGTATAATATGGTACTCTTTATGTGTCTACTGTTGGTCTTCCTATCTACAACTGTCACTCCCTCCCAGTGTATCATATGGTACTCTTTATGTGTCTGCTGTTGGTCTTCCTATCTACAACTTTCACTCCCTCCCAGTGTATCATATGGTACTCTTTATGTGTCTGCTGTTGGTCTTCCTGTCTACAACTTTCACTCCCTCCCAGTGTATCATATGGTACTCTTTATGTGTCTGCTGTTAGTCTTCCTATCTACAACTTTCACTCCCTCCCAGTGTACCATATGGTACTCTTTATGTGTCTACCCTTGGTCTTCCTATCTACAACTTTCACTCCCTCCCAGTGTATCATAAGGTACTCTTTATGTGTCTAACTTTGGTCTTCCTATCTACAACTGTCACTCCCTCCCAGTGTATCATATGGTACTCTTTATGTGTCTACTGTTGGTCTTCCTATCTACAACTGTCACTCCCTCCCAGTGTATCATATGGTACTCTTTATGTGTCTACTGTTGGTCTTCCTGTCTACAAGTTCACTCCCACCCAGTGTATCATATGGTACTCTTTATGTGTCTGCTGTTGGTCTTCCTATCTACAACTTTCACTCCCTCCCAGTGTATAATATGGTACTCTTTATGTGTCTACTGTTGGTCTTCCTATCTACAACTGTCACTCCCTCCCAGTGTATCATACGGTACTCTTTATGTGTCTACTGTTGGTCTTCCTATCTACATCTGTCACTCCCTCTCAGTGTATCATATGGTACTCTTTATGTGTCTACTGTTGGTCTTCCTATCTACATCTGTCACTCCCTCCCAATGTATCATATGGTACTCTTTATGTGTCTACTCTTGGTCTTCCTATCTACAACTTTCACTCCCTCCCAGTGTATCATATGGTACTCTTTATGTGTCTAACGTTGGTCTTCCTATCTACAACTGTCACTCCCTCCCAGTGTATCATATGGTACTCTTTATGTGTCTACTGTTGGTCTTCCTATCTACAACTGTCACTCCCTCCCAGTGTATCATATGGTACTCTTTATGTGTCTACTGTTGGTCTTCCTATCTACAATTGTCACTCCCTCCCAGTGTATCATATGGTACTCTTTATGTGTCTGCTGTTGGTCTTCCTGTCTACAACTTTCACTCCCTCCCAGTGTATCATATGGTACACTTTATGTGTCTACTGTTGGTCTTCCTGTCTACAAGTTCACTCCCTCCCAGTGTATCATATGGTACTCTTTATGTGTCTGCTGTTGGTCTTCCTATCTACAACTTTCACTCCCTCCCAGTGTATAATATGGTACTCTTTATGTGTCTACTGTTGGTCTTCCTATCTACAACTGTCACTCCCTCCCAATGTATCATATGGTACTCTTTATGTGTCTGCTGTTGATCTTCCTATCTACAACTTTCACTCCCTCCCAGTGTATAATATGGTACTCTTTATGTGTCTACTGTTGGTCTTCCTATCTACAACTGTCACTCCCTCCCAATGTATCATATGGTACTCTTTATGTGTCTACTGTTGGTCTTCCTATCTACATCTGTCACTCCCTCCCAATGTATCATATGGTACTCTTTATGTGTTTACTCTTGGTCTTCCTATCTACAGCGTTCACTCCCTCCCAGTGTATCATATGGTACTCTTTATGTGTCTGCTGTTGGTCTTCCTATCTACAACTTTCACTCCCTCCCAGTGTATAATATGGTACTCTTTATGTGTCTACTGTTGGTCTTCCTATCTACAACTGTCACTCCCTCCCAGTGTATCATATGGTACTCTTTATGTGTCTGCTGTTGGTCTTCCTATCTACAACTTTCACTCCCTCCCAGTGTATCATATGGTACTCTTTATGTGTCTACTGTTGGTCTTCCTATCTACAACTTTCACTCCCTCCCAGTGTATAATATGGTACTCTTTATGTGTCTACTGTTGGTCTTCCTATCTACAACTGTCACTCCCTCCCAGTGTATCATATGGTACTCTTTATGTGTCTGCTGTTGGTCTTCCTATCTACAACTTTCACTCCCTCCCAGTGTATCATATGGTACTCTTTATGTGTCTGCTGTTGGTCTTCCTATCTACAACTTTCACTCCCTCCCAGTGTATCATATGGTACTCTGCAGTTGTATGGTCTGTGAGGGTCGAGTCATTGACATTCCCCAACAGATTATGTGTGTGGTAACATTATTCACCATTGACTTATGCAATGATGAAGGAAGCATACTTATCAACAGGCAATAGCCTTTGCAAGAGATAATTCCAATTTGGGGATCTGTTTAAGAGAAATTCATGAATAACAATGAACTGTCCTGAAGAATGTTTAATAATAAGGTGTATTTTATAATTCAGAACATCAACGAACTACAAGAAGCTAATGAGAGATTGAAGGAAGAACTTCAAAGGTGAGTTTAGGGGGACATTTCAAAATACAAGTAGTAATGCTTTCAGTTTTAGAAAAGTTCTAGAAATTAACAAATGTATGCTAATATTATTATTCATTACCCATGGTAAATTATTATAACACATATTAACATAATTAAAACTTATCTATATTATTTTGTTTAAGTGAATACTGTAATTGTTAATATTTTGATGATATACTGACAAATTATTTAAATCTTAATTACTAACTAGGTCTCTTATTTGTCACATTAATTTGAACGTTTCACTGTCTTAAAAAAGGATAAATGTTTGCATTGTAGTTGAGACTTTTAGATACTAATGAAACACCTTTTTGGAGTGGCCCAATAACTATTTATAAACATAATGCCTGTATGTTGACTCTGGAATTATTGTGTCATGGGCCAGTTTGTTGGTTGATCTTTGCAGGCATGTGGATCAGGCCAACTTGAAATTATCGCAGACAACAAAGAAATTTGAGGAGGATAAGAGAAAGTTGAAGCAACAACTTACCAACTCAACCATGGTGAGTGAGATACAGTTCAGTAAATTACCAACTCAGACATAGTGTCATTAGTAATTGAAGTGTGGTTCAATAGCTTACCAACTCAACTAAGGTAAGTGAAGCATAGTTCAGTAGCTCACCAATTCAGCTATGGTGACTTACCAACTCAACCAAGATGACTTATCAACTCAACCATGGTGAATGAGATATGGTTCAGTAACTTACCAACTCAACCAAAGTGAGCGAGATATGGTTCTGTAACTTACCAACATAGCCGTGGTGAGTGAGACATGGTTTCAGTAACTTACCAACTCAACTATGGTGACTGAGACAAACTCAACCATGGTGAGTGAGACATGGTTCTGTAACTTACCAACTTAACCATAATGAGTGAGAGACATGGTTCAGTAACTTAACAACACAACCATGATGAGTGAGACGGTTCAGTAACTTCCCGTCTCAACCATGGTGAGCTAAGCATGATTCAATAACTTACTAACTAAACCATGGTAATACAGGGATCAATACACAGATTAACAGAATAGAGTAAACTGGATGCATTGAGGAGAATTATGTAGGGCATAGATTCTGTGTAATTGTGCATTAAGTGATTTTTAAGAAAGACACGGTCCTGTCTTTGAGACCATTCACCTACTGGTGTGAAGACACTGACAGGGTAGAGAGGTGCAGTAGTCAAGTGTGGTCAATACAACGTCAGACTTTTGATTGAGAGAGCCGGGTTCATCACACATCAAGTCCTCCTTCTCTCACTTCAAAGCACAATTTCATTCACACCACATTGATAAGTGCTGACCTGTACTGACCAATACTAACACTTACTGACCTGTATTTACCCATACTGACCTATTCTGACCAGTACTGACCCATAGTGACCAGTATTGATTCTTACTGGAAATGGTTCAGCAGTCTGTGGCTCGAATTGTCATGCAGATTCGGTGGGGCGATCGGCAGTCCATGACGACAATACTGCAGAAATTACAAATTACAATTACTGGCTGCCTGTTAGGAGGCATATTGAGTGAGTTTAAAATACTCATCCTTGTGCACAGGGCAGTATATTGCGGCATTATAACACCTATACACACCATGCCACCCCTACGCTCTGCAAGCGGGTTACTCTTGGAAGTTCCTAGAGTGAACTTAGAACGTTTCGGCCGCCGCGCATTTGCTTTTGCTGGCCCCACTCTGTGGAATAAACTTCCCATGAACATGCGCAACAACGGCAATCTCCCTCAATTTAAGAAACAACTAAAGACATTGTTCTTCTCCACTTAATGAGTTTACGTAACTGACATTGGACTTTTAACACACATAATACATATTATCTTATAAGTTATTGTCAGATTATCTTATTTATTATCATTGTAGTATTGGTGGTATTAGTGGTTTTTATATTTCACATATTTAAGAATATTAATTAATGCAGTTTAATCTGTAAATTTCTACTTTAAATACTTTACACAGGGGATATTCTACAGTTTTAACATCTTCTACAACGTATCGTTATTATTTTTTATTATTGTTACTTTATCACTTTACCTGGACTAATTATAATTTTAAGCTATTTAGTATTTTAATGCTTATACACCTGTGAACGGGGCAGCCGTCCCGGATTTGATTTGGTGTCAAAATAAAGTTTTATTATTACTGAGCCATGCCGACCTGTACTGACCAGGGGTTGGTTTCATGAAGTGACTAAGAATGTTCTTAACACTAAGATGATTGTCATCGTAAATGACACGTTTTTTTAATATAAGCGAACATAGGAGTTTACGCAAAACATGTGACGCTAAGTAATTGCGTAACTTTAGTTGCCTAACTGACCCCAGAACTCACCGCTAGTGACCAGTGTGTTGAGAGGTTGTGCTGTGTTTGTTCAGACTCTACAGGAAGCCCTGGAGCAGGAACACAATCGACTTCGGCAGTCGGAGCGAACCCTCTCACAACAGCAGCAGTGGTATGAGGAACAGGTATGTCTTTCCTACGCGCCTTCAGTCAGTCAGGGGAAAAACTTAATTGTATGTCTTTACTAGCAGGACTAGTAAAGACAAAAGTTTACTAGTCTGTCTAGCAGTTTACTAGGGGTTTACTAGTCCATCTATGAGTTTACTAGTCCATATATGGGTTTACTAGTCCACCTAGGGGTTTACTAGTCCATCTATGGGTTTACTAGTCTGTCTAGGGGTTTACTAGTCCATCTACGGGTTTACTAGTCCATCTATGGGTTTACTAGTCCACCTATGGGTTTACTAGTCTACCTATGGGTTTACTAGTCCATCTATGGGTTTACTAGTCCACCTACGGGTTTACTAGTCCACCTAGGGGTTTACTAGTCCATCTATGGGTTTACTAGTCCATCTTTGGGTTTACTAGTCCATAGATGGGTTTACTAGTCCATCTATGGGTTTACTAGTCCACCTAGGGGTTTACTAGCCCATATATGGGTTTACTAATCCATCTATGGGTTTACTAGTCCATCTATGGGTTTACTAGTCTGTCTATGGGTTTACTAGTCCATCTATGGGTTTACTAGTCCATCTATGGGTTTACTAGTCCGTCTATGGGTTTACTAGTCCATCTATGGGTTTACTAGTTCGTCTAGAGGTTTACTAGTCCATCTATGTGTTTACTAGTCCATCTAGAGGTTTACTAGTCCATCTATGGGTTTACTAGTCCACCTAAGGGTTTACTAGTCCTCCTAGAGGTTTACAAGTCCATCTATGGGTTTACTAGTCCACCTAGGGGTTTACTAGTCCTCCTAGAGGTTTACTAGTCCATTTATGGGTTTACTAGTCCATCTATGGGTTTACTTGTCCGTCTAGGGGTTTACTAGTCCATCTATGGGTTTACTAGTCCATCTACGGGTTTACTAGTCCACCTAGAGGTTTACTAGTCCGTCTAGGGGTTTACTAGTCCATCTTTGGGTTTACTAGTCCATAGATGGGTTTACTAGTCCATCTATGGGTTTACTAGTCCACCTAGGGGTTTACTAGCCCATATATGGGTTTACTAATCCATCTATGGGTTTACTAGTCCATCTATGGGTTTACTAGTCCACCTATGGGTTTACTAGTCCGTCTAGGGTTTTACTAGTCCATCTAGGGGTTTACTAGTCCATCAAGGGGTTTACTAGTCCATTTATGGGTTTACTAGTCCGTCTAGGGGTTTACTAGTCTGTCTATGGGTTTACTAGTCCATCTATGGGTTTACTAGTCCATCTATGGGTTTACTAGTCCGTCTATGGGTTTACTAGTCCATCTATGGGTTTACTAGTTCGTCTAGAGGTTTACTAGTCCATCTATGTGTTTACTAGTCCATCTAGAGGTTTACTAGTCCATCTATGGGTTTACTAGTCTACCTAAGGGTTTACTAGTCCTCCTAGAGGTTTACAAGTCCATCTATGGGTTTACTAGTCCACCTAGGGGTTTACTAGTCCTCCTAGAGGTTTACTAGTCCATCTATGGGTTTACTAGTCCATCTATGGGTTTACTTGTCCGTCTAGGGGTTTACTAGTCCATCTATGGGTTTACTAGTCCATCTACGGGTTTACTAGTCCACCTAGAGGTTTACTAGTCCGTCTAGGGGTTTACTAGTCCATCTTTGGGTTTACTAGTCCATAGATGGGTTTACTAGTCCATCTATGGGTTTACTAGTCCACCTAGGGTTTATTAGCCCATATATGGGTTTACTAATCCATCTATGGGTTTACTAGTCCATCTATGGGTTTACTAGTCCACCTATGGGTTTACTAGTCCGTCTAGGGTTTTACTAGTCCATCTAGGGGTTTACTAGTCCATCAAGGGGTTTACTAGTCCATTTATGGGTTTACTAGTCCGTCTAGGGGTTTACTAGTCTGTCTATGGGTTTACTAGTCCATCTATGGGTTTACTAGTCCATCTATGGGTTTACTAGTCCGTCTATGGGTTTACTAGTCCATCTATGGGTTTACTAGTTCGTCTAGAGGTTTACTAGTCCATATATGTGTTTACTAGTCCATCTAGAGGTTTACTAGTCCATCTATGGGTTTACTAGTCCACCTAAGGGTTTACTAGTCCTCCTAGAGGTTTACAAGTCCATCTATGGGTTTACTAGTCCACCTAGCGGTTTACTAGTCCATCTATGGGTTTACTAGTCCATCTATGGGTTTACTGGTCCGTCTAGGGTTTTACTAGTCCATCTAGGGGTTTACTAGTCCATCTAGGGGTTTACTAGTCCATCTATGGGTTTACTAGTCCGTCTAGGGGTTTACTAGTCCGTCTATGGGTTTACTAGTCCATCTATGGATTTACTAGTCCATCTATGGGTTTACTAGTCCATCTATGGGTTTACTTGTCCATCCAGAGGTTTACTAGTCCATCTATGGGTTTACTAGTCCACCTAAGGGTTTACTAGTCCTCCTAGAGGTTTACTAGTCCATTTATGGGTTTACTAGTCCATCTATGGGTTTACTTGTCCGTCTAGGGGTTTACTAGTCCATCTATGGGTTTACTAGTCCATCTACGGGTTTACTAGTCCACCTAGAGGTTTACTAGTCCGTCTAGGGGTTTACTAGTCCACCTAGGAGTTTACTAGTCCATCTATGCATTTACTAGTCCGTCTAGGGGTTTACTAGTCCATCTAGGGGTTTACTAGTCCATCTATGGGTTTACTATTCCATCTATGGGTTTACTAGTCCACCTTTGGGTTTACTAGTCCACCTAGGGGTTTATTAGTCCATCTATGGGTTTACTAGTCCATCTATGGGTTTACTAGTCCATCTATGAGTTTGCTAGTCCATCTATGAGTTTACTAGTCCGTCTAGGGGTTTACTAGTCCATCTAGGGGTTTACTAGTCCGTCTAGGGGTTTACTAGTCCGTCTAGGGGTTTACTAGTCCATCTAGGGGTTTACTAGTCCGTCTAGTGGTTTTCTAGTCTGTCTAAGGGTTTACTAGTCCACCTAGGGGTTTACTAGTCCATCTATGGGTTTACTAGTCCATCTATGGGTTTACTGGTCCGTCTAGGGTTTTACTAGTCCATCTAGGGGTTTACTAGTCCATCTAGGGGTTTACTAGTCCATCTAGGGGTTTACTAGTCCGTCTAGGGGTTTACTAGTCCGTCTATGGGTTTACTAGTCCATCTATGGATTTACTAGTCCATCTATGGGTTTACTAGTCCATCTATGGGTTTACTTGTCCATCCAGAGGTTTACTAGTCCATCTATGGGTTTACTAGTCCACCTAAGGGTTTACTAGTCCTCCTAGAGGTTTACTAGTCCATCTATGGGTTTACTAGTCCATCTATGGGTTTACTAGTCCACCTAGGGGTTTACTAGTCCTCCTAGAGGTTTACTAGTCCATCTATGGGTTTACTAGTCCATCTATGGGTTTACTTGTCCATCTAGGGGTTTACTAGTCCATCTATGGGTTTACTAGTCCATCTACGGGTTTACTAGTCCACCTAGAGGTTTACTAGTCCGTCTAGGGGTTTACTAGTCCATCTAGGAGTTTACTAGTCCATCTATGCATTTACTAGTCCGTCTAGGGGTTTACTAGTCCATCTATGGGTTTACTAGTCTGTCTAGGGGTTTACTATTCCATCTAGAGGTTTACTAGTCCGTCTATGGGTTTACTAGTCTGTCTAGGGGTTTACTAGTCCATCTATTGGTTTACTAGTCCATCTATGGGTTTACTAGTCCACCTTTGGGTTTACTAGTCCACCTAGGGGTTTACTAGTCCATCTATGGGTTTACTAGTCCATCTATGGGTTTACTAGTCCATCTATGAGTTTACTAGTCCATCTATGAGTTTACTAGTCCGTCTAGTGGTTTACTAGTCCATCTAGGGGTTTACTAGTCCGTCTAGGGGTTTACTAGTCCGTCTAGAGGTTTACTAGTCCGTCTAGTGGTTTTCTAGCCCGTCTAGGGGTTTACTAGTCCACCTAGGGGTTTACTAGTCCATAGATGGGTTTACTAGTCCATAGATGGGTTTACTAGTCCATCTATGGGTGTACTAGTCCATCTATGGGTTTACTAGTTCGTCTAGGGGTTTACTAGTCCATCTATGGGTTTACTCTAGACCATCTATGGGTTTACTAGTCCATCTATGGGTTTACTAGTCCATCTATGGGTTTACTAGTCCATCTATGGGTTTACTAGTCCGTCTAGGGATTTACTAGTCCATCTAGGGGTTCACTAGTCCATCTATGGGTTTACTAGTCCGTCTAGGGGTATACTAGTCCGTCTAGTGGTTTTCTAGTCCATCTAAGGGTTTACTAGTCCATCTATGGGTTTACTAGTCCGTCTATGGGTTTACTAGTCCACTTAGATTACTAATCCTCCTAGAGGTTTACTTGTCCACCTAGGGGTTTACTAGTCTGTGTAGGGGTTTACTAGTCTGCCTTGGGGTTTACTAGTCCGCCTAGAGGTTTTTAGTCTATCTAGGGGTTTAGTAGTCCAACTAGAGGTTTACTACTCCATCTAGAGGTTTACTACTCCGTCTGGGGGTTTACTAGTCCATCTAGGGGTTAACTAGTCCGTCTAAGGTTTACTAGTCCGTCTAGAGGTTAACTAGGCCACATAGAGGTTTTCTAGTTCATCTAGGGGTTTACTAGTCCGTCTACAGGTTTACAAGTCTGCCTAGAGGTTTACTAGTCCGTCTTGGGGTTTACTAGTCCGTCTAGGGCAACCATAAACATCGGTATCAATGACTAAAATCAAATTTTCTTGTATAAATTTACAAGTATAAATTTGAAGGAGACAGTGGTCAAAGAACAAATATTTTAATGCATATACTTATGGGGTCAGCCCACTGTTGGTTTTCCCATAGGCGACCATGTTAACGTTTTGTCTGATTATAAGAAAACGTGACCTATAAAATGTCTTAAACTTCTCACCTGCTGTTATCATCATCTCATTGACATGCCGATAGATTTTAACACAAATTGCTTACTTCCAGCTCTCGTAAAATGCCTGTATGTATGACACCCGTCAATATTTATAAATGGTGGCAAGAATTACTTCACAAACAGGTCAGGTCACACAGGCAAATTGCTGCCAAATATCCTTCCGCTTATTCAAATCATCTAGAAATCCACCATTTTACAGTCAACACCTTCTACAATCACACATGAAAATCTTCCTACTCAAATGCACTTATGTCACAGCAGGTGAATTTTGTAAAAAATCATTTCTCAAAAATACACTGCATTTTTCTTTGTGTGCAATGGACAGGAAGTCTAACTAGAACATGACCCCAAGTATAATGCGTCTGATGCTGACAAAATGCAACAGATTAGGCTTAATGTAGGTATAGTCTGGTAGATGGCGCCACTCACTGGGTGGAGAGTCAGTCTCCTGTTTCTCACATGTGAGGAAGCTTCTTGCAACACCTCCACGTACAAATGGTTGGTGTGCTGAGTAAAAGGGGTTAAGTTCAGAGTTAGATTGAAGGTTAGGGTCAGGTTGAAGGACTTTTGACAAGATTTACACCAGATGTTTACCTGTGTTTGTACGCGGAGGTGTTGCAGGGAAAGCACTTCCTCTTATGGTCTTTTACTCTCCCTGTTAATTTGCGGCCAATGTACGTAACCCAGTTTTACACTTTATGTCATTGAGTATGTTGGTGGCAGTAATCACCTTCTGTGGAGCAGGGTTTTTGTTATGTGTGCTAATAGCAGGGACCATGACCCCCAAAGCAGGGACCACATAACATGCTCTGCCCAAGTGACAGCACACAGCAGACCACTACGGATACAACAGGACTATAATTATGATGTAAAAACTATTAAATCATTGACAGTTTGATTGCACTTGTGTAAGTTAAGTTCCATCTATATTAATTGTTTAAACAAACCAGAGACCAGTCAACATACAGCATAGGCCTATATACATATATATATATATATATATACATTCTCTTACCACTATGGTTTAAATGAAATATATGCATCAAGGAATCGCCAGTATTAATCTAGCTCACAGTCAAAGTGCATGAATGTTGTTTCCTCAAGTGCTCATAAGTTGGTTTCATAACATTATTACTATCAAAATAAATATTTAAGTGTTTCACAGTGGTATCATAATCTTTATAATTGAAACAGATCCATTGTAAAAAATAACTGCTAGCAGAATTCCCAGCCCTGTTCATTGAGGTGATAATTAAACATTGTCAGTTTAGTGCATATGCCATCTGGAGCCTGTAGCTTTGAGTGGGAATCTTGTTAAATGAGCTGTGTTGTGTAGAAGCCAAGCCCACATCAACGTCACCGTTATTATGTTATTACTAGGCCTAGATATGTGTCTATGTTTTAAATCTCAGTGTGTTCTTTCAGCCATTTAACACAGTATCTGGCATGTGATGTGGAGTCAGCATGTTCTATTGTCTGGGCCGTGGCACATATTCACCATGCGAGGAATAGAATATGCGTGATTTGTACTCGCATCAATGGTCATTTGTACTCGCATCAATGGTCATTTGTACTCGCATCAATGGTCATTTGTACTCACATCAATGGTCATTTGTACTCACATCAATGGTCATTTGTACTCACGTCACTGTTCATTTGTACTCGCATCAGTGGTCATTTGTACTCACATCAATGATAATTTGTACTCACATCAATGGTCATTTGTACTCACATCAATGGTCATTTGTACTCACATCAGTGGTCATTTGTACTCACGTCAATGGTCATATGTACTCACATCAATGGTCATTTGTACTCACATCAATGGTCATTTGTACTCACGTCAATGTTCATTTGTACTCGCATCAGTGGTCATTTGTACTCACGTCAATGTTCATTTGTACTCGCATCAGTGGTCATTTGTTCTCACATCAAGGCTCATTTGTACTCACATCAATGGTCATTTGTACTCACGTCACTGTTCATTTGTACTTGCATCAATGGTCATTTGTACTCCCGTCACTGTTCATTTGTACTCGCATCAGTGGTCATTTGTACTCACATCAATGGTCATTTGTACTCGCATCAGTGGTCATTTGTAATCACATCAATGGTCATTTGTACTCACATCAATGGTCATTTGTACTCATATCAAGGCTCATTTGTACTCACATCAATGGTCATTTGTACTCACATCAATGGTCATTTGTAATCACGTCACTGGTAATTTGTACTCAAGTTTGTACTTATGTAGAAACCTACTGGTTTTAATTTTTATTAGTACTAATTTGCCTAAATTTTTTTGTATTTTTGTTTTAATTCGGATGTCAGGTTGTTTTGTAAATTAAATGTTTTGAGAAAGACATCATTTATGTACATGAACAACAACAAAATGCATAAACAAGATGTCAATGTTTGGTAACAGTGGTGTCAGTGTTAGGTGACAGTGGTGTCAGTGTTAGGTGACAGTGATGTCAGCGTTAGGTAACAGTGGTATCAGCGTTAGGTGGCAGTGGTGTCAGTGTTAGGTGACAGTGGTGTCAATGTTAGGTGACAGTGGTGTCAGTGTTAGGTGACAGTGGTGTCAGTGTTAGGTGACAGTGATGTCAGCGTTAGGTAACAGTGGTATCAGCGTTAGGTGGCAGTGGTGTCAGTGTTAGGTGACAGTGGTGTCAATGTTAGGTGACAGTGGTGTCAGTGTTAGGTGACAGTGGTGTCAATGTTAGGTGACAATGATGTCAGCGTTAGGTAACAGTGGTATCAGCGTTAGGTGGCAGTGGTGTCAGTGTTAGGTGACAGTGGTGTCAATGTTAGGTGACAGAGGTGTCCGTGTTAGGTGACAGTGGTGTAACTGTTTGGTGAAAGTGGTGTCAACGATAGGTGTTATAACAATGGATATATCATTACAAGTGAACTAGTCCTTCCAGGGACTCTGTCAAACCTCCTGTGTCCTCTGCCTGTCAGATATAATATGTCACGATGCATCATTAACTTCTCACTTCAAAGACGTGTCAGTTTCCCTCCCCAAGAACAAAGTCTAATTGATGAAGTGACATTATCACAGTGGTGACATTTTAAAACAAGTTTTGTTACATAGACGGGGACAAATTGCATGAACAAAGTGTCGGTTAACGTTATTGTCATTACTGTCACTGTCATTGCTGTCACCATAATTGTCATCATAATCAGTGTCATCAACATTATTATCATCACCTTTTGTAAAGATATATATTGTTGTCAATGCAATGGTAACCACATAATGTCACCCAATAAGCCAGTTTGATTAAACATTCATTTCCAGAGTAAAAATATGTTCAATGGTGTTTACAATTTGTCTACAATGCTAAGAATAATTAATATATCGACTAAAAATGTGACTAATAAAAATAATTGTGAAGACTTCATTAACCAAACCTGTAGTAAACAAAAATCTGCTGGTATGTAACATATTCTTGTATCATATGTTTCATGGTCTTTGTACATGCAGATCATTATTAATAATTTTGTATTTATTCAGTGACATGTGTTAACGTGTTAGTGTTATTATTTTTAATATTATTATTATTAAAATGTCAATAGTGATCATTTGTTTCTAGATATTTGTTAATGTGACAAATGTATTTTTTTTTTAATGTAAATAATAATCTATGAAATCAAAATATTTGTGGAATGATTAACAGTTATGTACCTAATATTAATTAAGACTGATATTCCAGTTGAACAGGAATATCTATGGCAAAACTAAGACACATCAACATGATACTGTGAGATGGATACCTAAATAGAATATTGGCCTGATTAATTTAGGTAATTCTATAATTTCTGTGAGAGCAAAATTACACTAGCACACAGCCCATTAACAACAAAACATCACAATTGTCACTGTGCACAATTCAACAAAGTCAGCGACCCAATTTTGTTGTACACAACTCAAAGTCATCCTCTTGATTAAAACAACCTGCCTCTTCCAAATATGATTAAATTATTAAAAATTAAATCAATCAATTTCAGTGCAACGATGATCATTCCGATTCCATTCTTTCTAAATAGCCGTCATCTTAAAATCATTCTGCAGTCAGATGTGCTTGAAGTATAAAATTACTGCAACAAAGGTTGCCCTTATGTAACACCATGCTTCACAGACTTAGAATCAATTTCTGTTTCTCGGCTGCGAGGTTACAAAGTTGATCAAGCAACGTTTGATGCGCTCTAATCCATTTCCTTGGACCGACATCAAAGACCGCCCTGACATCTGCTGCCAGGCAATGGCGTTTGCCGATCACCGGAGAAAGATTGGCCAATACCTCGGGGTGTACTTATGCTCTATTTCATTTGTTCCATAACTGGAGCAGTGCATTGCTCCAGTGGACATTGCCATCAATCCAGGTTCGCCTCTAAGGTGGCATGTCGGCTGTCAGCAGGCGATGGCTGGGACTTGTGGTGTGGAAGTCATTGAGACCACATGATCTGACATAGCATTATTGACCACTTCGGACAGGGTGGAGCACAACATTTGGTCACATGATATTTGGTCACACGGCTTTCGGTCACACAATATATTTAGTCTCACAATATTTAGTCATAAGACAGTTGGTAACCGACACATGATATTTGGTGACACATTTGGCAACACGACATTTGGTCACAAGACTTTTGGCAACATGACATTTGGTCACAATACAATTGGTTACACAATATTTGGTCACAATATATTTGGTCACATGACATTTGGTTACATGACATTTAGTCACATAATATTTGGTTACACGATATTTGGTCATACAATATTTGGTTACATTATATTTGGTCATAGGATATTTGGTCACAAGACATTTGGCAATACAACATTTGGTTACATGATATTTGGTCACATGACATTGGTCACACGATATTTGGTTATATTATATATTTGGTCACAAGATATTTGGCTACATAACATTTGGTCACACAACATTTGGTTACATGATATTTGGTCACAAGCTATTTGTTCATATTATATTTAGTCATGATATTTGGTCACACATATCATATGACCAATATTTGGTCATATTATATTTGGTCACAATATATTTGGTCATACAATATTTGGTCACAAGAGATTTGATTATACAATATTTGGTCACAAGAGATTTGGTCTTACAGTATTTGGTCACATGATATTTGGTCATACAAAAGTTGACACAACTTGCAGGAAGAAAAATTTCACTTTTATTAGTTCTATTATAAAATTCACAACACAAAACAAAACATCTGTTTTTTACAGCTGTGTCTGTTTATTTTTAAACATTTTCAATTTAATGGCTTCATGTTCTGTGTGTCTAGAAAAGCAGGAAAACAATCCTTAATTTTAAATGGTTTCAAGAATCTGTGGCATTTTTGTTACTGGATATAAGGAATAGTTTGACAGAGTGCCATTGTGTTCCCTGTAGACATACACCTGTTTAGAGTGAGCATCTGCTGTACTTGAAAATCATTTCTTATTCATTAATTGAAAAACACATAGCATTAAGGAGCAAGGAACAACATCTGATAGAAGTCCCCATACAGTACTCGTCACTAACATGCTAAACATTCAACAATATACATTGGAGTATCATGCTAACTGTGTTTATGTTAAATTTGCTGATAATAGTCCGTCAGTCAAACGCCATTTTGAAGGTGAACCATGCATTAAGGTCTGCACGATGTTTTATTGCATTTTTGTGATCATCTAACCTTCTAGGTCAATAATCCGACAGATGCCACTTTGGCACCCTTGAGCGTTTTTGTAGAAACCCATTAATATGCAAATTAGGTATCGCCATTAAAATATATACTACTTTTCTGAATATCTCGAATTGCAAACATCCAAACAATCAAAATGATGTGTCCAAACACAAGTTTTCAGTCTATCTGGTTATGATTATGTCAGTGAACAAATCGTGCAGATTTGTCACATGAATATGCAAATTAGCTCTGATCAATATAACCTCATGCTTTTCTTGTGTATCTCTTCAATAGATGAGCAGTAGGCACTGCTTAACGCACCAACTTAAATGCCCCCCTCCCCATACGTGCAAACACCCAAATGGTATATAATTTGAAAGCCCAATATATCCCCATCACAACAAGGCCTGTCTTAGAACTGCCAAGTGATGCAGTAAGCATGACACCAAGGTCAAACAAGGTCACCATCAAATGCTAAATTTTCGAAATTATGCTACCCGGTGTAATAAGTGTGGAGCTATAGTCAAACAAGGTCACCGGAAAATTATGAATATTCAAACTTCTGCAATACCACAAACGTCATAAAGTTACAATAACTCTGTATCTACTTCATTTCTATGGACATGTTATATATATCGTGAAAGAACTTATCTTCTCGTCAAAATGTGATATGACTTGGAGGTGTCAGTTGATGGAGTTTGTGTGGAGCGACGATCAAACAGTATCACCGTCAAGTAATAGATGTTCGAAATTGTGCCATCCCATAAATGTTATGCAAAACCAATGGTGGCTTATATACGTTACCTATCTACTCATGGCCACGTTATAAACCTTTGGAAATCCTACTATATCCCCGTAAATACGGGATACCATGAGGAGCTATCAAGTGGTGCAGTAAGTGTGGAGTGAAGATCAAGCAAAGACGCCACCAAATGATGAATGTTCAAAACTGCGCTATTCCGCAGACGCTGTGCAATTACAATGTTTGTATATCTACTTTGTCTACCTACATTAGACCATGTTATACACCTATGTTGTCTGTATCCCTACGTTGTCTGTATCCCTATGTTGTCTGTATCCCTATGTTGTCTGTCTCCCCGTCAAACTGAGCCGTGGCATTGAGTTGTAAAATGGTGGTCTAAGTGACGAGTGAAGGTTGAAAGTGAAGCTTGAAGGTCACTGTCAAAAGATGTGTCAAGCAACATCACCTTCAAAAGATGCATCAAGCATCACAACGTTTGATGAGTGTGCAGACATTTTTGTTGTTCCGCACATCGTGAAGCATTTAGTTCACCCTAACAATATTGAACTCCGCCATAGCCTGTCCCAAGCCAGGTTGAAAAAGGAGGAGGGTTGGGCGTAGGGTCAGTAACCCTACCCCGTAAAAACAAATCCTACTACAGAAACGACGAGAAGAAGCCATTCCGGTACACTTTCTAGGGGAAGAAGAGAAGGCACATCCATAAATGTGGATGCATCTGCATCTACAGATGTATCTACACCTACAGATGTATCTATGACAGGGTTGAGTGAAAGCCGTCAGGAAGCTCGACCCCCGATGAACCATATCTTTAACGCCAAAACTAACACTAGAGTAGGCACATGGAACGTTCGAACGCTCTTTCAGAGCGGGCGGATGGAGCAAGTGCTGAAGGAAATGAAGGCTTACCATCTAGATATTCTAGGCGTAAGCGAGATGAGATGGACAGGACAAGGATGCTTCAACAGCGGAGATAAAACTGTACTCTACTCCGGAAACGAAGATCACCACGTTCATGGAGTTGGCATCATCCTGAACAAGGATACTACAAAAGCACTGATAGGGTGGAAGCCAGTTAGTGAACGCATAATCACAGCGAGGTTCAACACCAGACATGTCAAAGTCACCGTAGTGCAAGTATATGCCCCAACCGAAGTCGCCACAGACGAGGAAAAGGACAACTTTTACGACCAACTCCAGAACGTGCTGGATGAGATACCAAGCTTTGACATAAAAGTGGTGGTAGGAGACTTTAACGCGAAGCTGGATGGAGACAGAAGAGAAATGTATACTACGGTTGGACCTCACGGTTCAGCTGGAAATACGAATGATAACGGTGAACGATTGCTCTCGATGAGCACTGCCAGTGGTATCAGCATTGGCAATACCTTCTTCAAACATAAACGCATTCACAAGAAAACCTGGATCTCACCAGATGGCAATACATCGAATGAGATTGATTACATCTGCATTAGTAGTAGATGGCGTACATCTCTACAGGACGTCCGAACCTACAGAGGGGCAGATGTTGGTTCTGACCACAACCTTGTGATTGGTAAAATCCGTTTGAGGTTAAAGAGAGTCAAGACGGTGAAGACGGTCAGGCCATATGCGACAGATAACTTAAAGAACACAGACACATCAAAACAATTCTACGAGGAAACTAAGAACAGATTCCAAGCGCTACAACACTCAACCGACATAGAAGAACAATGGCAGCTATTCCTTCAAGCCGTAAAGGAGAGCGCGAATGTAGTGTTAGGAAGGAGAAGAGGGTCCAACAGAGAACAGTGGATTACTGGAGACTCGTGGAAACTGATTGATAAAAGGAAGGATACGAAGATCAGAAGAGATCAAGCAGCTAGAAACATCCAACAATGGAGATCATCAGATGAGGAATACAGGAAACTGGACAAAGAAGTAAAAAAGAGCTGTAGGACAGATAAGAGGAAATGGTTAGAAGAGAAAGGTAAAGAAGCACAAACAGCAGCAGAACGGAATGACTCGAAAACGCTGTATAGGATTGTGAGAGAGCTAACTACCGCGAAAAGCAATTCCAACATACCAATAAAAGACAAAGATGGCAGAGTGCTTCTAACAAACGAGGAACAAGACACGAGGTGGATTGAACACTTCCGAGAAGTACTAAATCAACCAACACCAACCACACTCTTCAACTTCGAACAGGAACCAAACATAAAAGAGCTTGATGTCATCACCAATGACATCACCAGGGCAGAAGTTTCCAAAGCCATCGATAGCCTCAAGAACAACAAGGCAGCGGGCCTTGATGAAGTATCGGCCGAACTATTGAAACATGGCAAGGACGGGGTTGTAGACGAGTTAACCTACTTGTTCAATCTGATCTGGTCTGAGGAGGAAGTTCCTGATGATTGGAGACGAGGAGTGATCGTGACGTTACCAAAGAAGGGGTGCCTGAGCGATTGCAATAACTGGCGAGGAATAACATTGATGTCAGTACCTGGAAAAGTGTTCTGCAGTGTGATCCTAAACCGGCTGAAGACAGCAGTTGACCAACACCTCCGGGAGGAACAAGCTGGTTTTCGAAGAGGAAGGTCATGCTGTGAGCAGATCTTCACATTGCGAAACATCATCGAACAAAGCAGAGAGTTCCAGATACCTCTTTTAGTCAATTTCATTGACTTTAAGAAGGCTTTCGACAGTGTCCACAGAAATTCGCTGTGGCAAATCCTGAAGCTATACGGCATACCAAGCAAATATATAGACATTTTCAAATCGCTATACCGAAACACCAACTGCTGCATCAAGACCAACGATGGCTACACAGACATGTTCGATATAGAGACAGGTGTACGTCAAGGTTGCATCCTGTCCCCTTTCCTCTTTGTTGTTGTTATCGACTTCATCATGAGGAAAACGATGAAAGATCCGAACTTTGGTGTTAAATGGATAAATAATAGGTTGACAGACCTTGACTTTGCCGATGATATTGCACTGCTCAGCCACACGCCGGAGATCCTACAAGAGATGACCAATAATTTAAAAAAAATGGAGAGATGGTCGGATTACGAATCAGCTATGGGAAGACAAAAACATTGTCAGCTGGTGATGGATCTGACCCCCACATTGTGATCGGTCAGGAAGAGTTGCAATGCGTCGAGAACTTCCCTTACCTTGGAAGCTACATCTCTAGGAAAGGCGACGCGGAAGTAGATGTACGAGCGAGGATAGGCAAGGCATCAGCAGTGTTCCAAAGACTACGTCCAATATGGTCCAGTAACACCATCAGAAAGGACATAAAACTACGTCTTTACATGTCAATCGTAATACCAACAGCGATATATGCCTGTGAAACGTGGAAGAATACGGCGAGGATATAAAAAAAAACTAGACGTATTTCATCGACGATGTCTCCGGTTCATACTGGGCATATCGTGGAGAGAACACACCACAAATGAAGAAGTGAGGAGGAGGGCAGGTCTGGACAGCCTGCATCACATAGTTAAGTCTCGACGACGAAGACTAGCGGGACATATCCTACGCCTACCAAGAGAGAGAACAGCACATGTAGCAATGGAATGGGTGCCTGAAGGTGGAAATAGAAGGAGAGGAAGGCCGACTAAGACCTGGCGCAAGACGTTTAAAGAAGATCTGGCAGAGATGGAAATCACCTGGAATGAGGCCAAAGAAATTGCGAAAGACCGTAGTAGATGGAGAAAGCTCGTCGCCCGATGTCCCGAAAGGAACAGGAGGAACTAAGTCTAAGTAAGTAAGTAAGTAACAATATTGGCGTCGACCGGGACACGTACCTTGTCTGCGGGATCAAATAATCCACAAGAGAGAAGCGTGGTAACGGGATTCTGAGGAAAGTAACATTGGACAACAAGGTGTCAATAAACTGGAAATACTTTCATCGCAATGTTACCAACATACAGGAGCTATTTGCATTTCTCTCCATTAAGGTTGCAAGGCTCCACTATCTAGGTTGAAAGGAAGTGTTTGACACTTCAGACATCTCAGCCGTCGTCACTACATGCAACTATGACATGCTACATCCAGTAAGACCTAGAAGAACCTGGCACGCAACTGTTGAGCCTTGTGCAAAATGCTTTGTGGAAAAGGGATCAAAGCCATGCATGATTCGCAATGTGTTTCCGATCGTTAGGAGTTATGAGTTTGTCAAGTTTATATCCAGCTGCATACATTTGGATAGGCTTTGGGACAGACAAAAACGTTATTCAAGTTAATGGCAACGGCATCCACCATGCTCTGGGAAAAGACCTGTCACGTCATTGCCAGTTGTCAATAGCGTGGGAAACCCAAATTTCATACCACGAAGGAACCACAGCATTCACACGTCCATTTGGATCTGGATTCGCGACACTTCAACTCTTGCAACGCATCGCCATTGCCCACTGTGAATATAGTTGCAGCGTGCGTGGTCTCCGTTATCGAGGCAATGACAAAGATATCAGGAATAATATCACTGAGATATTCCAATAACTCTGGATGCTCATTAGCAGCTAAGTGCAGAGCATAGCGTAACAAGCTTTTATTTGGTTGACGAGTCAACTGGTTCATCAGCAGATGCCCACTCCAGATGGCTGGGGTGGACACAATACATGAAGAGGCTGTCATATGCACAAGAACATATCAGTTAATTAATAAAAATTTGTTGACACAAGATTGAGTTTGTGACCCTCAAAATGACATTCAAATTCAAAATTGAGGGTGGCGTGTTACATCTATTTTCTCATCCCAGGGGTGATGCAAAAATGCCGTAGAAGTATAACAGTTAACATCATCTACAATCCACGGAATGGAACAATTTCGAAAATGCATCTTTTGATGGTGACCCTGTTCAACCTTCACTCCACAGTTAGACTACCAGTTTACAATTTCATGCCAATCATTTTGACAGGGATACAATATGCATAGGTGTATAAAATGGCCCTGCGTAGGTAGACAAAGTAGATAATTATGCAAACATTGTAATTGTACAACGTTTGTGGAATGACGCAGTTTTGAACTCATCATTTGGTGATGACCTTGGTTGACCTTCACTCCACACTTACTGCACCACTTGATAGCTCCCCATTGTATTCTGTATTTTCGGGGAGACAGTAGGCTTTCAAAATGTATATCACATGGTCATGAGTAAGTAGGCAATGTAGATAGGCTATAAGCCACCATTGGTATTGTATAACGTTTTTGCGGGATGGTGCAATTTCGAACATTTATTACTTGATGATGACACTGTTTGGTCGTCACTCCACACAAACTCCATCAACTGACACCTTCAAGTGATATCTCATTTTGATGGGAAGAAATTGTTCTTTCGCGATGTATGTAACATGTCCATAGAAATGAAGTCGATACAGAGTTATTGCAACCTAATAATGTTCGCGGTATTGCAAAAGTTCGGACATTCATCATTTCATGGTGACCTTGTTTGACCTTAGCTCCACACTTACCATACAATGTAACAGCTCCATGTCGTATCCTGTTTTGACTGGGAGACAATAAGCTTTCCAAAAATGTATGTCATGGCTATTTTATTATTAATAAAAGTAGATATGCAACCATTGTAATTATAATATGTTTGCAGAAGTGGACAATTTCGAAATATTATCATTTGATGGTGACCATGTTTGACCTTGGAGTCACGCTAGTTCTACGATAGGCCTCGTTGTGATGGGGATACCTAGGGTTTTCAAATGATATACAGTTTGGGTGTTTGAATGGGGAGGGGGGCATTTAAGTCGGTCCGTTAAATAGTGCCTATCTCTCGCCTATTGAGGAGATATTAATGAATATCATGAAGTTATATTGGTCAGAGCTAATTTGCTTATTCATGTGACTAATATGCATACTATAATTTGTTCACTGACGTAATCATACCCTGATACTCTGAAAACATGGATATTTACAGTTTGGGATATTCAGAAAAGTAGTATATATTTTAATGGCGATGACTAATTTACATATTAATGAGTTTATACAAAAATACTCAAGGGTGCCAGGATGGCATCCATCGGATTATTGACTTTGAATGTTTGAACATCAGAAAAATGAGAAAAAAAACATTGTGCAGACCCTAAAGAACGCTTCACTAGCCAACACCCAGATAATCTTACTACTGTGTATAGCTAGCTACCTGGCTACCATAAGAACGTAGGTTAAAGTTTTCCTTCTAGGTGCTTTGCATCTTGGGTGCCACACTTTCAAGCATTCATCTACAATACCTTGGAAGAAAAGCTTTTATTTTGTGAAAATTCATGTTTATGGGTTTCTGCCAGTGTTAGGGTTAATATCAGACATTAGACAAATGTTAATTGATTGTCCACAAAGTTACTTATGTTTTCTGCTGTTGTTCCGAGCTATGTAAACCGTCCACGGATCAGTCAGGGACATGTTACTCATGTTTTCTGCTATTGTTCCAAGCTATGTAAACCATCCATGGATCAGTCGGGGACATGTTACTCATGTTTTCTGCCATTGTACCGAGCTATGTAATCTGTCCACGGATCAGTCAGGGACTTGTTGCTCATGTTTTCTGCTGTTGTACCGAGCTATGTAATCTGTCCATGGATCAGCCAGGGACTTGTTGCTCATGTTTTCTGCCGTTGTTCCGAGCTATGTAAACCATCCACGGATCAATCAGGGACATGTTACTCATGTTTTCTGCCGTTGTTCCGAGCTATGTAAACCATCCACGGATCAATCAGGGACATGTTACTCATGTTTTCTGCCGTTGTTCCGAGCTATGTAAACTGTCCACAGATTAGTCAGGGACATGTTACTCATGTTTTCTGCTGTTGTTCTGAGCTGTGTAAACCGTCCACGGATCCGTCGGGGACATGTTACTCATGTTTTCTGCTGTTGTTCCGAGCTGTGTAAACTGTACACGGATCAGTCAGGGACATGTTACTCATGTTTTCTGCTGTTGTTCCGAGCTGTGTAAATTGTCCACGGATCAGTCAGGAACATGTTACTCATGTTTTCTGCTGTTGTTCCGAGCTATGTAAACTGTCCACAGATTAGTCAGGGACATGTTACTCATGTTTTCTGCCATTGTTCCCAGCTATGTAAACTGTCCACAGATCAGTCAGGGACATGTTACTCATGTTTTCTGCTGTTGTTCCGAGCTATGTAAGCAGTTCATGGATCAGTCAGGGACATGTTATTCATGTTTTCTGCCGTTGTTCCGAGCTATGTAAACCGTCCATGGATCAGTCAGGGACATGTTACTCATGTTTTCTGCCGTTGTTCCGAGCTATGTAAACCGTCCATGGATCAGTCAGGGACATGTTACTCATGTTTTCTGCCATTGTTCCGAGCTATGTAAACCGTCCATGGATCAGTCAGGGACATGTTACTCATGTTTTCTGCTGTTGTTCTGAGCTGTGTAAACCGTCCACGGATCCGTCGGGGACATGTTACTCATGTTTTCTGCTGTTGTTCCGAGCTGTGTAAACTGTACACGGATCAGTCAGGGACATGTTACTCATGTTTTCTGCTGTTGTTCCGAGCTGTGTAAATTGTCCACGGATCAGTCAGGAACATGTTACTCATGTTTTCTGCTGTTGTTCCGAGCTGTGTAAACCGTCCACGGATCAGTCAGGGACATGTTACTCATGTTTTCTGCTGATGTTCCGAGCTGTGTAAACTGTCCACGGATCAGTCAGGGACATGTTAATCCTGTTTTCTGCTGTTGTTCCGAGCTGTGTAAACTGTCCACGGATCAGGCAGGGACATGTTACTCATGTTTTCTGCTGTTGTTCCGAGCTATGTAAACCGTCCATGGATCAGTCAGGGACATTTGATCAATCTTCCAACAACCATAGAAACCACACATAATGTTGCAACAAACTGGGGGATGGGTATTTTTTAGTAATGTTAATGAAGTCACTTAGATCACATCAAATTGTTTATGATTCAATAAATATAACTAAAAATTAAGTATTAATGGATAATGAAATGTCTGATGTCAAAATGTCCAGATACTGGCTCACTGACCTTGTATCAAATCCTTTGATTAAATGAGAATGGTTATTTCTGGATTAGTCTACCTTGATTGTTCCCCAGGGAACAGTCTCTATGGATTAATATGTGCTTTATGTGGGAAGCTGCCCTCAAGGATCAATATCCTTGGATTAGATTTTTAATTAACCCTCATTAATCAGTCTGTTGATTGGGCACCCAGGGTTAATCTCATAATTTACCCATATGGATTAGTTCATATCCTATGATCCTCATTTCTTGTCTGGGCATCTGGATCTGTTGAGTCGGATCTATCCATGGATCATGATCCTGCCTTATGCAGATACCATGTAATGATATGCATGGTCCGTCTCCATTGAAAATGTCGTACGAGACGTGTTCCCTCTCAGTCAGTGCTGGTCCCAATAGTTGCTTCTGCCCCACAGACACAGTTCTGACACTTATCCATGCAGGTATGCATGTGCACACATACACACACACACGCACACATGCACACACACACAAGCATGCACACAAATGCATGCATGTTGGTATTTACCTGTTTATTTATCTATGTAAATTAGAATACATTCATCACACTTCCCATACAACTTCTTCATTTAATCATATTTACATCAAAGTACAACTGTGCGGTGATTGCAATAAAACTTACAGAACAGTACCAGCCAGTGTTTATCAACCTTGCAATAACTTGCCCAACTGAGTGAACAGGATGAGCAAATTGCAATAAACAGCAGTTCAATGAGCTATAGGTATTAGTTATAGGTCATTGTCCTGCCAACATAAAAAACCAACAGCTGTTTGCACTGATTGCAATTAACATCAGAGCCAACTTTAAAGGGCCTCTCCAAAGGGACAGTTTGTTGATTTTATTCAATGACCTCAGCCCTTATTGTGACACAGCAAGTAACCCATCAAACTATTTTAAATATTTATCACAGTTAGGTTTTTATCTAATAGCTTAAAGACATTGCTTGTTAGTCAGGGCCGGCCTTCATGTCGCTGCCTGCTTTGATCTTCTAACTGTGTATTCTATCACTGCTTGTCAAGTCAATTTCAATTCACTCGTATGGAATGAAAGACATTTATCCTCTGTGTAGCAAAGCCAGCCGCGGCACTTAAGGAATAATTCCGTTTCCATCGTTAAATCAAATGTAGGCCCCACAAACATTTTTCATTATTATCTCACAACATTGACCTGAAGTCAAAGACCTCTCCAATAATGCATCGTTTTTTTACAATTACAGACATAGTTAATCAATTTAGAAGCAGTCAAATACGTTGGCAACAAATAGTTTTGACAATAATATTATTACATTTTGCATGGAAACATTAACTGCTACTTTTTGGCCAGTGACGCATTCAGTGATCAATATAGTCAGTGCGTGCCTCTGTAATTTCCTTTGATGTTTATCATTGTTATTTTTTTTTGCAAATGAAATATTGTGAATTGGTTTTGCTGAAATAGAAATGTGTCGGCCATTTTGAAAAATTACAAGGGAGCATTTTTTAAATACTCAATTAACAAGAAATATGATTTCTGGCCATTTCTAATGGAATCTGCACATCTTGTCTTGTCTGTTGTGCTAGGCCTCAGAGTGGTGGCTTCAAGAGTAACATATGCTTTGTGACGGTGATGTTTTAATCAGCACCCACCGATCCTTTGATGTCGACATCCTTCAGTTTCACCAGCCACAAAACCAGTGTCTTAATTAATTGTTAAGGAAACTATTGATCAATTTTGCATGGGCGTCTGACATTAGAGCCTTTGATGTTGGCTTCTGTGCAGTTTTATGTCAGTTGTAAATGTTCATGCGAGTCACTGTGACAGAAGGTATGTTATATGCACAGTAATAGCAGTCCTGGGTGCAGCCAAGTCTGGAACCAGTCTTCCAAAGAGGTTCTGTCAGGGACTATGTCTCAACATCATTCAGGCTGATGCAAAATGCAAAACAATTGTAAAATTTGATAATAATTTATTTTACTTCTGTGGTGCCAGAACCTCCAAAGTCCCACGGATCTCTCCTCACCACCTCAGTCACGGCCATCCTCTTCTCCCTGTCCTCTCCAAAGTAAGGCCATCAAATAAAGAATAACAACTAACAATAACTGCCAACATAAACTGTTAGAAAATTGTGAGATTTGGCCTTCAGATAAGATCAATGCTGTGGAAATGGCAGCATCGTGACTGAATTGACAGATATCTGAGAAGAGTGTGCCATGCAGAGATTGTGGAAAAGTCAAATGGAAGCTTTGTTCACAACTGTAGCATGTTGCTTTTAACAGCAACCTTGCTAAATCATATTCAGTGTAAATAAATCTGGGCCAGTCTTGTTAAATGTGGTTTTAAAAGTCATGCAAAATATTCTTAAAACTATACAAACCAATTAAATATGGTTAACTAAGCCATGGGGGTTAAATTTGGCTTGTTAATCTCGCTGAACAAATTTGAACCTGGTTGAATGAATATGGTTGATTCTGGTTGACTTATATTTATTCTGGTTGGTTCTGGGTGACTCTGCTTGACTCTAGTTTATTTTTGTTGACTCTGGTAGACTCTGGTTCATTCAGGTTGATTCTGATTGACTCTGGTTTATTTTGGTTGACTCTGATTGACAGTGGTTGAATCTAGTTGAAACTAGTTGATTCAGGTTGACTCTGCTTGACTCTGGTTTATTTTGGTTGACTCTGGTAAACTCTGGTTGACTCTGGTGGATTATGATTGACCGGGGTTTATTTTGGTTGACTATGGCTGATTCTGTTTGAATCTGGTTGAAACTGGTTGATTCAGATTGACTTTGCTTGACTCTGGTAAACTGTGGTTCATTCAGGTTGATTCTGATTGACTCTGGTTTATTTTGGTTGACTCTGACTGACAGTGGTTGAATCTAGTTGAAACTAGTTGATTCAGGTTGACTCTGCTTGACTCTGGTTTATTTTGGTTGAATCTGGTTGAAACTGGTTCATTCAGGTTGACTCTAATCGACTCTGCTTGACCCTGGTTTATTTTGGTTAACTCTGGTTAACTCAGGTTACAGTGGTTGACTCTGATTGATTCTGTTTATTTGTTTCAGCTGGTGGCCCTTCGAGGTCAGTATGAGGACAAGATCCGCGGCCTTATTCCCGCCTCCATCAGACAGGTGAGACACAAGCTCCTCTTCTCACATAGCATCTTCCTCTTTGTTGTAGAGCCCTGTAAGGCCGGTCCGTAACCTTCTCAAAGTCAAAAAGGTGTATAGTATTATGTGTGGTTTTCACCACATGTTATAGGACAAATACATTGTTTTACATTGGCGTCACCTATCGAGTGGTATGTATATATTGGTAATACACATTGGTGCTTTGGCGGATATCAGAACATTGTGAATGAATTAAATGATTCTGGTGGGCACTGGCTGTAAATTTGGAATCCCGTACCACATATGGGAGGGGTATGTCGCAGTTTTAACCAATATGATACACTACTGTTTTGGAATTTGTGACATATGAGAGAATTCTCTGAGTCGATGGCCTACTGTAGTATATATATATATATACTACAGTAGGCCATATATACTCTCATACACTAATGAAGAGATGCTTTTTCGCATTTCTAATTTCATAACCCATCATTTCTAATTTCATAACCAAAAAAACATGTTGAATGAATCAGATGTTGAAATGTGCAGTGCTCAATTGTTCTAAAATTGTTTGAGTGTTTAATATCTAAAAACCAGATTATTCAGTTTTAATCTCTAATCTTGTTATGTACATCTGTATAGTTTTTGTTATTGTGTGCATGCATGACTGCATGACGAGGCCAGGATAAGTCTTGTTCTTATCTCTTTGACTGATGTGTCATCTTTGCTGAGTGTGGAGTCCAGGTACTTGAAGTTATCCACCTCTTCTAGTCTATGTCCATTCATCCGTTCTCTTTGGCCTAAATCCTGCTTGCTCTTCTGCCAGGCTTTCTTCTGCCTTGCCCTTCAGAATGACTCAGCATGACTGGGATGGCTGATCAGACTGATGGTTCTGTAGTTTTGGCAGAGTCTAAGATTACTTTTCTTTGGAAGGGGTATTATTAAGTATTGGGTCCATTCTCTCGGCCAGTCCGTGGTTTCCCATATTCTTTGACAGATGGTTGTCATGGCCTTTACAATTTCTGGTCCACCAGCAGGGCTCGACATTAACGCTTGTCTGCTTGTCTAGGACAAGTAATTACCAATGGCGGACAAGTACATTGTCCAGGACACTTGTCTGATGGAACAAGTACATTGTCCAGGACACTTGTCTGATGGGACAAGTACATTGTCCAGGACACTTGTCTGATGGGACAAGTACATTGTCCAGGACACTTGTCTGATGGGACAAGTACATTGTCCAGGACACTTGTCTGATGGGACAAGTACATTGTCCAGGACACTTGTCTGATGGGACAAGTACATTGTCCAGGACACTTGTCTGATGGGACAAGTACATTGTCCAGGACACTTGTCTGATGGGACAAGTACATTGTCCAGGACACTTGTCTGATGGGACAAGTACATTGTCCAGGACACTTGTCTGATGGAACAAGTACATTGTCCAGGACACTTGTCTGATGGGACAAGTACATTGTCCAGGACACTTGTCTGATGGGACAAGTTGTATTTGTTGTATTTTGCATTTGCGAGTATAATCTTACATGCCTGCGACTAAATAAATTGCTTTAGTTGCAGTGTGCAATTTAGAACTTTGTCCATTAATTATTGTCCTACCAGTAAGCTACTGGCATTTGGGACCTTGTGTTGATATATTAATAGGCATTAGCTATCAACCAAATTGTGCATGATGCCACTTTAACCCCTCACCGCTGCCCCTGCTTATGGTCTACTGCAGCAAAATATTGATAAATTGTAGCAAGTGAATAATGACTTTGCCTAAAGCTATAGGTATGAAGCCCTATGCATGCACTGTACTGTCCACCCTTATTTCACTTGGTGACTTGGGTAACCAGTTACAGAAAGGGGCAACTCTTAAGTAACTAGCTAGTTTTTTATTTGCTTAAAGTTTAAACTCTGAAATAATGTGTGCCTATGCAAAATTCAATATAAAGTCTGTCAAAATATATAAAGAGGAGTGTTCTCTATGTGAATACTGTATGGACATACATACATTCAAAATAAATGTGTATAATTTCATAAAGGCATTTAATTGCTTAAGTTAATTAATTGTTATGGTTGTAAATATCAACAAAACTACCAGGTAGCATACATGGCTAAGTGCAATTATATAACTGTATCTGGAATTTATTCCAAACAGTAATTTGTATTATTAGTAGAGATGATAATTCAGAACATTGTACGTAGTGTTGATATAAAGTTGATATAAAGTTGTATTCAGTAAAATGCCACAACGTGTTTAGCTTTGCATTTTAATTAGTTACAAGGAGGTAGTCTGTTCCTAGTTTTTAATTTATTAATTAATATAATGTTCTTAAGACTATACTAACTATGTTGAAGGTATACTGCCTGCAAAGTTGTGTTTAGTAAAACTGTAACAACGTTCGTAATTTGGGAGGTACAACCCCAGAGCCAGTTATGGCAATAAGACTGGCATTTTATGTTTAAAGCAATTTTTTGGTGGGACAAGTATATTTCTGTTGGGACAAGTAAACATGAATTAGTACTTGTCCTACCGGACAAATGCTTTATGAGAGTTAATGTGAAGCCCTGTCACCATGTTTGAGGAGTTCTGCTGGGATGTTGTCTCTTCCCCAGGTGACTTGCCTCCCTTCAGTGTGCACACTGCTTCCTCCACCTCTATTTGAAGTATTGGTACATCTCCCATTTCTCTGTTGGTGTTCTTTGCATTGTCCAATATGCTGGTATCCGGTCTCAGCTGGTAGTTATGCAGTTCTTTGCTGTATTCTGACCATCTTCTAAGCACCACTGCATCTTCTGGTAGGAGTGAGCCATTTTTGTTTTCTATCACTGTAGCCTTTTGCTTTTGGGGTCTTGTCAGCTTCTTCAGCGTGTCAAATGCTATCTTGCTGTTTCCCTGTCTTAGTCCTGAGTCAATCTGAGCACACTGGTCTGTCATCCATTGTTCTTTCATTTTCTTCCTGATGGTCTGGTTGACAATGCAATATTGCTGTGCTGCCTCTGTGTCCGTTTTCTTGGTTTTCTTGACGTCGCTTCGTATGTTGCACAGGTCTAAGATATCATTGGTGACCCACGGCTGGTTCTTCTTTCTTTCCTTCCCAAGCACCTCTATTGCTGCCTCATGAAATGCTTCTTTCATGTTCCTTGCGAGGGTGTTGATGTTGTCCTCTAGAAGATTGAGAGCTGCAAACCTGCCCCCGGTGTTTGCCTCAAATGCAGCCAGGGTTAGCTTGTGACTGCTGGTGAACTCTAGGAGTCTCAGTCCTCTTTCGTTTGTTTTTCCTCTTCCAAAACGACCCACTGTGCCTGTCCATGTGTGCATGTGTGTAATGTTGTGGCCTTTGTCCTATTACTTTATTTATTGATATTGTTTCTGTTAATTTTTCCACTGACTGTTTCTATGACTTTGTTCCTGTAACTTTATTTCCTCTAACTTTTTCATGCAAATTGATTTTTTGTGATTTTATTCCATTTAACTTTTTAATTGTGACTTTATTTCCTATAACTTTTACCCATGACATTTTGTTTCTGAAACTTGTTTCCTGCTTCTTTGCTTCTGTAACATTTTTCTTTTAACTTTTTTCCAGTATTTCTTCCTGTAACTTGTTTCCATTACATATACTTTGTTTTCTATAACATTTTTCCTGAAACTTTTTGTTCACTTAATTTTCTCTGATTTTTGTTCCTACAACTGTATATCCCACGACCTATTAATGTTTATGTAACATTTCCCTGGGCCCTATTTCCATTCCTCACATTCCTGTTTCTTTCCCCCCAGGAGTTGGAGGACACGATATCGTCCCTCAAGTCCCAGGTGAGCTCCCTCCAACAGCACGCAGTCATCCTCCAGGAGGAGCTAGACATCCTTCGACACTCCGCCTATGCCAGCAACCACCTGGTGGCAGGCAGCAGCACTACAAGCACCTTGATCGGCTCATCACTGTCACTCAAGACAAGCTGACCGAGGACTAGTTTGATGATGTAGTTTGATGACATGAAATGACGTGGGCGATGACACAGTCATTGACTATGTTCCAAACAGTGATAATACCTGATATGTTTATCATTATTGGCACCATCAATCAATCAGTTAATTTATTTATTTCAAACATATTAAAACATAACGCTATAGACTGCATGAACAGTGATACTAAGACACATATTTAGATAGGATTCAGCATTAATATATGGATGATGTGACACTGTAGATCAGTTTCAAATGATGACACTGCATATGTGAAAGGTTTTACACCACGAGAGACTATGATCAATTTGAAGATAAGGGAAGATAAAGAAAGCAACATGTCAATAATGTAGAGAAGACAGTACGTGAAGACTTAGCTGATGTTGAATAGTTCTCGTTTGTTCCTGTGATAACATTTTTATGGAGTCTCTTAATTAAAACTTTCTTGCCCAGGAATTAATTCAAGTCGTTTTCAAAATTGGAATGTTTATGTGAATGCACAATGCCACCATGCACTTCTTTCTGTGTTGGTGTTGTTCGCTTTCCTTGCTTCTCAAAAACTATGTCACCGACAAATTCAGTTAGTTTTATGCTAAATGTCTAACCTGCAATTGGCTTTGGTTAGTCCAGTTCCCAGATGTTACAGCCAAAATCAATTCTTTCAACCATTTAAACAAATGTATGCACTTTTTCATTAAATGTACTGTGAATATTATTTAAACTATTTACACATCAAAGAACCATATTCATGGCAGGCTGCCTTACCCAGTTGATGAAGTAGCTTTAATGCAGATTTAACCAAAACAAGTTTCCACTTGCTTAGATCTGCACAGTGTTAGTATTTCAGCTACATCAGCCATGGATTCATTGTTTCTTCAAAGCACAGTGTTTATGTATTTATAATTTGGGTCGGAAAATCGTGTTGTCAGAACCTGCTCATTTACCTGGAAGTTGCCACTGATCTCTGGAATTATCGACATAGGTGAGTAATAAAATGCCAGCCAATTAGCTTTATGGCATTTGTAACAAAATGTATTGGGTTAACGACACTTCTGTTGTGCTTGCAAGGGGGCGTGCTTGAGAAACTGTATTGCAAGAGAGATTGTCTCGTATTGTACTTTTACTCACCTACTAAGAAGGAGCAACATTTTAAATATGACAAAGTTTTTTGAGCTGAAAAAGTGTAAAATAAAATATACATTTTGGTCGCCTTGATTTTGCAAACACGGAAAGGTATTAAGGTCACCCTGCCAAACTCACCTGAATAGCAGGTGACCATATTAGCAGGAATAATTCTTCCTGTACAGATACAGAAATAATCTGCGTCTGACTAAAGGTGGTCTTAATTGCAAGTTGGCTGTATTACCAAGGTGGTCATAAAGCAAGGTGGCTGGATTACCAAAAGCAAGATTCATATGTATTTCTGCAAAAGTATGTTTTATGTGAGATACAACAGGTCTATATGGTAGACACAGAATGTTCATCATACACCGGATTTGTTATTTCTGTCAACCAGGTCTAGCAAAATCAATCTTTATTGATTTAAGATGAAAAGGATTTGGTGAACACCATAAATTAAATATGTACATTAACTTGCATCTACATTGAACTCGCAAAAGCAGAAACATTTGTTGGTTTGTTCGAGTAGTTTGTATCGTGTAAATAGGTGAATTTAAAGCATGTGAACCTCCTGAGATGTGTTGCTTTTATAATAAATTATTATTTATTCCGATACATTGCACTTGTTATTTATTATCCAAACAATACACAGAGATGTTTTGACTGTAAAGTACTTGAAATTAAAGGTCCTTTCAAAATATATATTTTTGTAAATCTTGTTTAAAAAGTAAAAATAGCACCTGCCTATTATTTACAGCGTAATTGCGCAAATGTGTACTTTTATTAAATCATTGCACAAACTAATAAATAAATGCTTTCCAGATACAGCAAAAAAAATAGCAGAAGTTGCTCTGCCTCCGTATACTATAACATACAGCTACGTACAGTTTTGCAAGTTACCCATTCTAAATCAAAGGCAATTCTTTAGGAAATATAACAGAATCATGTACCCAATTAAGCACGGCATACACGCCACGACGCGACTGGGTTTTAATGTCTTAGACGCGTCTGCAACGATTTGTCGTGACACGTATGCGCCCTTGCGACAGGAGCGGATCCAGAGAGGGTATTCTGGGGGGAGTGGCAAATACCTCCACTGGCGGCCGACGCAAATTCATATTTGGTGGTCTAAGTCGGACCTTCAGCGGACTCCTCTGTCGCGCAGTCGGATCATGACATTGGAAGAAAAACAACAATGTTGAAAAAAATTCGCCACCGTATTTTCTCTTCAGCTTCTCGGCTGCCTCGGCTGGCTCGTTCGACTGATGACTTCGGAAGATGGCGGGGTGCTGTTGAAATCTTTTCGCCGCCGCATCGCCGAAACTTCAGCTTATTGTAACTGAAACGGGGGTCCATTAAAAAAGGTCTGGGTGCACGGCAAATTCAAAAATTCAGGGCCCCCTGGATCCGCCTATGTGCGACGCAACTCATGTATTGAATGCAATCGTTATCCAGTCTTTATCGAGTCGTAGAATATGAGACATGTTTGATATTAAAAACAAATCATGAAATGCTTTTAATTTCTCTGTCGGGGATTACGACACGCTGTGACATGTATTCCGGTACGATCTGCATTTGCGACGCATCAGCAACGTATTTTTTTACATTCCGAAATGTTTCAGGCACTTAGCCAATCGGGAGCTTCCTAGAAGTCATATGACTATCCCTAAAACATGGAGAAAATGTTGCAGATGGCGAACATTGTTTAGAATATAGCATTAGAGAAGATAGGTATAGCTCTCCGTCAGCTAGAGACGCCTAGTTTGTTTGACGCGAATTCCAAAGAAAATCGCAGCAGAGACCAGAAGGCGAGTTCCTGGGAATAAGTGGCAACAGGGCTCGTCCGTGTCCAATTCCTGCTTCGATTGAAATGACACGGACAACAATTGTAGACAATAAAATAATGTTATTTAGCTAAAAATAAAAGTCATTTTCGAAAGGTTCCACACGATTCCGCTGGCCAGTGGCGGTTGTTTCAGTCGGTAGAATGACCGCACAGGAGTGCGTGCATCAATCCGTTTGAACATTCTATGCAAATTAGTTCTTTTAGACATGTCCGATACGTGAATGTTTACCTTGTAGAAGCTTTCGTTGGTGTAACACGCCAACTTACCCAGTGGGCCCTACAAGTGACGTGTGACGTCATTGTACAATCGCCCAATACATGAACTTTGCGTCCCACCACCCCAAACACACACAAAGTTAGGAGTTGTCTGAACCGCGGTGTGAGACGATAACTTCGGTAGAGGTGGACAAGAAGGAAGAGGAGCCCTGAAAGTTTGTGGCCATCTGTCCGGGGCCTTAAAAAAGGTGACAAATAGCAACAAGAAGAAAAAGACTGAAACAAGAAAACGGCAAGACCTACAGAAGCCAAGTAGTCATCTCATATGTAGAGGGAGTCTCATAGAGGGTACATCATGTACTGAAGAAGTATGGGGTAGCAACAGCCATGCATCCGAGGAACAAATGGAGTCAGCAGAACAAGGCGAACTGGTCTACCAAAAACCATGCAAGAACTGTGGTACTGAACATACTGGGGGAGACGGGAAGATTGTTCAAAACGAGTCTTGAGGAACATAGAAAAGATGTTGACAACACCAGGAAAGAGAAATACTCGAGGAGCGAGAAAAATATAAATGTCGACCATCGACAAATCCGCCCTCACAGACCACGCAACAACATAAAATCATATCATAGCCTGGAAAGGAGTGGACAAGGAAGCCAACAGAAGAACACGGCAAATAAAAGAAGCCATAAGGGTCAGAAAGAACACCCATCAACCGAGACGAGGGGAATTACGAACTATCTCACATGTACGCTGACGTCATACGTCACATGTACTGAAGAAGTTGGCGTGTCACATCGACGAAAGCCTCTACAGGGTAAACAGTCACGTATTGGATATGTATAAAAGAACCCGTTTGCATTGCAGACAAATCGTCGTGACGTGTATGCCGGGTTTTAAACATGCTGCACATTTGTCTAAGAGCATAAATGGTAAACCATTGAGAGCTTGTTTATAATAACGTTCATGGCTGATTTTGGACAGTAAGACGCTTAAAAGGGATAATTATTTAAAAGTAAAAAAGGTAAGTTCTTATATAGCACAGTATCCAGTCGTCAAGACTGCTCAAAGCACTTTACACTTTACTCTCTACCAGACCTGATCAATAGAACACCATTTCGACTTCTCTGGGAAACATCCAGCCACGCTACAATTAATGCGCAAAGACTATTCGTACACGGATATCCACCACCACTGTCTATAGGCAGGTACTCATTCATAGTGCTGAGTGAACTGGGGCAAGGTAGAATAAACGAACTTGCCCAAGGTCCGACACTGCAGCACAGGATTCGAACCCGAAGAAGCGATATCCACTGCACCACTGCGCTTTAAACGCTATTGCTCCTCTTTCTATGGAACTCCACGGTGGAATCTTTCTATGGAACTCCACGGTGGAATCTTTCTATGGAACTCCACGGTGGAATCTTGCTATGGAACTCCACGGTGGAATCTTGCTATGGAACTCCACGGTGGAATCTTTCTATGGAACTCCACGGTGGAATCTTGCTATAGAACTCAACGATGGAACCCCACGGTGGAATCTTTCTATGGAACTCCACAGTGGAATCTTGCTATGGAACTCCATTGTGGAATCTTTCTAGGGAACTCCATGGTGGAATCTTTCTATGGAACTCCACGGTGGAATCTTGCTATGGAACTCCACGGTGGAATCTTTCTATGGAACTCCACGGTGGAATCTTTCTATGGAACTCCACGGTGGAATCTTGCTGTGGAACTCCACGGTGGAATCTTTCTGTGGAACTCCACGGTGGAATCTTTCTGTGGAACTCCACAGTGGAATCTTTCTGTGGAACTCCACGGTGGAATCTTTCTGTGGAACTCCACGGTGGATTCTTTCTATGGAACTCCACGGTGGAATCTTTATATGGAACTCCACGGTGGAATCTTCAGAGACAGACGGTTTGGCACTATGTGCATAGCATGACACAAAGCACTTGGAAAGTTGTGGTGGCTAGCACCAGACAAACCGCACCTCTTATACACAATGACGTTCTCGTTGTTATTAGATAGTTTACCACTATTGTTCAACGTAAAGTAAAGGTTTATGAAATAAGGCTATGAACCTCGAGTCACTGGTGAGAGGCAGTGTTACAAAACTTGTCTATTCTATTCAAAACCAATGTTCGAATTGTACATAAATTTACACAATTAACACATTAAACTTATCCAATCACCTAGTCTTGTAGATTCAGTCCTCTCTAACTGTGAATTATTAATGTCACTTCATGTCCTCTGGAGAGTCTTTCTTAACTGATTCAAAATGTTTCTACGTGTATAAATAACGTCACACACTTTCAGTCATACTATATGTAGCTCTAGTTGATCTCTTCCGACAAACTCAACGTCAGTGTGTGTGTTACTACGTTCGTCTCTCTGTGTAACAGAATACGCCAGATCTGTGGCCGATTCCATGTCAACGTTTCCGCTTCCAACTCACATTTAACTCCGATCCCACCCACGCTAAAAGGGTTTGTTAACAAGTATTTCTTATAAATGATTAATAATGCAATTAATGTTTGTGTTACTAGAGTTAGGGATCTGCGCTGCGTGACGCAAGTTCATTCGTGTTGTGTTACTAAAACTAATCTGGCGTCTTTCTTGCCCGCGTCGTCTGCAGATCGGCGATAGGAATACGTCCTGGCCTAGTCTGCACACGCAATCCCGTGGAGGTGTCGCGCGAAACGAACGCACACACCTTGCCCGCTAATACATATTGCACTTTTAGGTAATGCGCCACCATCTCGGCGCTTTGATCTTCTGTCTGCGCATTGTGCACGTCGACAGATCGATACACGGCTAGGTGGCGATGTAATAACGTCAAGGTGTAGGCTAATCCCCGGCGGATGGCGCATCGGTCGTTTTTTATACAAAAAATCCCGCGGCGGCGCAGATCAAAGAAGTCGGGGATTTACGATCGCCATTATCCAGGAAGTGATTCATTCGCTGAGAGTCCGGAGTGCCCCTAATGGCCACCATCGAGAGACGATAACGGTTGCACGGCGCATGCAAATAAGCGGCCTACGACGACACCGGAGTTCACGCTCTGCCGTCAGCAGCCCGACCGGATAGTCGTCAATGCCTTCACCTAGCGCCGACCAAAGTGGTTATCAAAAAATCCTCGAGGGGAGGCATAATTGATAAATTGGAATCTGGCGTGACATTTTTCGGTATGAGTAGACTTTGTAATGCGAGAACAAAGTGTGCCATAACGCCGGCCTATTTATACCGGCTATAAGGCCGCTTTGACGCTCATTGTTTCTGCCCGTTGAGCCGGGTCGGAGCCCACAGCCCACGAACGTCCACTGGCCGTTGAGATATAACATTTGTCAACGTTGACAATTTGAGATCACAAGCCGCTTATATTTTATATTGCTGTAATTCAATAAGTTACTAATGAAAAACAGTTTACATGTCATCGTTACCTGCAATGTAGTTTATCATTTTGTGGTGAAAACATGTATGACATCGCTGACTAATGTCTAATCCCAGTTCCACAACAAAGGGCATTCTTTCTCGTAATCAGTTATTCATTGGCAATAAATTAATATCCACACCAAGAATTTACGTACAACTGTTCTGTTGGCCCCATATTAAATAGTCATTTTAACAAAAACAACCCCTGACTAACGTTTCAGGGTTATCATCCACACGCACGAGGGGGCACAGCTGGTTACATCAGTCTCGAGCAGATCACCTTATGAAATGCTGCGAACTTAAGTTCAGCCAATACTCTTGTTGCCTTTCAATATTTGGGTGTTTCCATTACATATAGCCTTGTAGGCCCTAGTGTTCATGATTCCGGAAGTATAATTATTTGAATACACAATAACGCTCAGGCGTTGTGACAATGGTCGAACGATAATGACTATATTGGGATTCCCTGGGGCACGGGTCTGCAATAGGAAAACGTACAACTGGTTTGGCTAACTTCCGTACTTTGCGTAGAATATCTGCCAGGGTAGTGTAGCCAACTACCACCCCTGGCTTGCAAGGATGAGATTTATTAAATGCAATTTACAATAACTTGGATTACCTTCAACATACCCTAATATTAAGAGCATTATATATTTTTTTAAACTAGGAACTAGAGCCTTGGTTTGAGGATGGGGATCATGCATCCTACAAGAACTACACCCTGAATCCGTCGTCACAGAAACAAACCACAATTTACATGTGTAAAAATATGATACAAACTTTATTCTGCATTTCAACATTCATATACACAAATTGTCATCGGTGACCAATCACACGGGCTCCATACCTGACGCAGTCGGAGACCAACTTTTTACAATGACTATGTACAAGTCTCCAACTGTGACACCTACTACCACCGTATCGCCTCCACAAATAGACACTCGGGTAAAATCGAACTAAAACAACCCTCCCCACGTCTGCTAGACCAGCTGCTCACGGAGGTCGAAGGTCAGTTACAAACCAAATAAAACCGGTTTTACCAGAAATATAAAACCTAGCTAATTGACTGATGTGCTTACAAGATTTCGTAATTAATTACTGTCTTTGCGACATGCACACCAAGAACATTGCGGAAGATATTGTTATAATATTTTTTTGAAACCAATGATCAAGTGTCTAATAACGTTCGTTTGGTCACACTCATTTCCATTAAATATGATTCATGACAGCACTTTTCTGTTGCAAACTGGAGTGACAAAGCAGTTCTAATCAGTAAAATTTTTCATGATTATTTAAAATAACACTTAAAAACTTTCTGACATCTTTGATTATGTCTTAATCCCTGGCAGGCAAGATAAAAACATTTCAAACAAATAACAGTGGATTACGTCGAGAATAATCCAGTGACACTAGCTGATGAGGACTGAGCAACCACGAGTCTTATGGATCATACAGGACACATGCTCAGATCTGAGAAACATCACTGTCGCAGTACACATCAACAAAACAACACTGTGCTGTCTTCTTATTGCCCCTATCTTGCAGCACCATTAACCTATTAAAATATACACAGCATCACATACTTATATTGAGGGACTAAATAAAAACCTATATTACTCTTTCTCACATGCATACACACACGTAACCGCATCCCTTTTTTGCACACGCTTGCAAGAGGTATTTTACGACAGATTTAATTGCCTAAAATTTACATTTCAAAAAGGTTTGTTCAAACCGACAGCGTGTATGACACAAACTGTCCACCTCTGTTTGTCCCGTATCACCGTTCTCCCAAAACATATTTTGCTGCACCTGTTTTAGGACACCCAACTCACCACAAAACACAATACTTTCTGTTGTAATTTTCAAGTGAACAAAGTGGTAACATGATTTATGAACCAACAACTTTGATAGTTTTTATGTCACACTTTTCTAGAGATATGTCCAATTTGAGGAAAATGAATTTCACCACTACTAGTTAATAACCGCATTTTGGAATAACATTTATAAATATCTTCTAAAAATCTTGTTAACTTTGAGATGTAAAGTCAACTTAACTTTTTAATGGATTATTAATTCGTCAAATAAATGTTTCATTAGCAAACTGCTTGTATGAAAATAAAAAACTTGATATTTTTCAAAACCAAATTTGTAGACGAACAGTTTAAGACATACATTACATAACATACTATCTTACTAAAAGCCGAACAAAATACCTGCTCATTACTCAATAATGTGTACGAAAACACTTCAAATTGTTTGACTGATTCGACATATACATGTTTCCTTCCATGAAGCCATGCCCACTGGTCTGTCACCGGAAACTTAAATATATGGTGAAACATCACTCAACTCTCATGACAAACATGAAAACAACACGATTTACACATTTCGAAACGGAAACGAGAAGTATGCACTACCCAAATATTGGGGAATTTCCATGCACAATGCCCCCAAACTGACTGGCGTTTCAGTGCAACACAGTCCACCAGATACAACTGTCATATATGCGTCTTTGACTGGTGCTCAAAGATGTTCACAAACATAGTTGATTCTCGGAGGACGTCAGTCGCAACACACTGCAGCCATGGTCCCGAGATATACAAGTCAGAAAAACTAGATCACAGTCAAACAATATAGCGGTGGGCGACACACACAAGGTGGCGCCACCGTGACATGGCAAGCTGCAAGGCTGCTGCGTTTCTGTCCGTCGTTTTCACGCCAGCCAATGACCCGAGATCCTGCTGCTGTATTCCGCGACCGGTTGATTGCGATCGCTACACCTCACAATCAGGTGGAGCCACTGGGATCTGGACACAGAATGCGATGGTGTTCACTCGATCCTGTCGACCTTGCCAACAACCTTGCCCTCCCACAGCGGTAGAACTGCCAAGTCATCGATGATCTCCTCATGGACTACGCCAGAGTCAAACTCGTCACATGCCTTCTTGAAGAAGTACCTGAAGCACCAAGCACATGTCATCAGAGAGATCAGTTGCACGACCTACGCAGCTACATCTTAGTGACTTTACCTACATCTAAGTGACTTTAAAAGACCCGCTTTCTTTCGTGAGGCACACAATGTGTAGCCACTTTCATTAACACATTATGTGGTTTTAAGCAACTTACTGTTTATTTTATTTATTTATTTACAGTTTAAACGATGCTCATGTTTTAATTAACTTATCTCTATTTATTCAACTAGTTATTTTTATATATTACACTGCATATATGTCATGTTTTAACCATTTATATTATCATGTTTTAGTACCTGTAATTAATTTGAGTACTTATTTTAAGCACCTCTGAATTGACTTCTGTCTAGATTCACAGCACGTTAGAAATGCACTTCTTATTATTATATTATTTAGGGTATGCCGAACTTCCAAGTTACCAATGTGGGATAATGTAGACCAAATTCAGGGACCCTTACAAACAACACAAACCTGTGCGACTTACATAGCAACAAGGTTGTATGTATATCCTGTATATGGCCTCACACATAAGTTTATACTACTCAACAGTAAGTATACAAAACATAGATCTAAATAAAAATCAAGAATTCCCCAAGTGAACCTGATCATTTGCAGGTGTCTCACTGACTGGGGAAACCAGAACAGAACTGTGGACTCGAGTCACTAAGAGCAAACCCCGGCTATAATTTCACCAACCATCAAAGATTATATTTCTCACTGGGCACTACTGTAGGTATATTTCTATTTTTACATGAACAGGTGTCTTGCTTGTTAGCGAAACAGTTCAAGTAATTTTAGTAGTACATTTCACATTATATCTTTGAAAACCGCATTCTGGATGAGATGGTTTACGACAATAACGATTTTACGTTAACAACTACACGCCTTTACCATTAAAGGGAGCAGTCAGTTCTTCTACCCGGAATTAGCAGGCACAGTAATTTGTAACAGGAAGTCTGCTGTGTAAAACGTGGGAAAATATGGCATCATTGAACCTCAAAGGGTATTGCAGTTAAGTCAGCCCGACCCAGCTGTATTGTCAATGTTTTGAAACTGGATGTTTTGTTTTACTATTTGAACATGTTCGGAGTCATACCTTCTAAATTATAAACATTGTTATAGACTTACTAAACACAATTTGGCAGGAAGTAAACCTTCAACATAGTCTTAAGAACATTATGTTATTTGTTTTTTATCTGTCTCATGTATGCTATGATTTTATTTATTTATGTATTTGTTTATCTTTTTATATATTGTTTTTAAATTTTACTACACTGTACATGTTAATACCTGTTGTGTGATTGATGTAAATGAAGCATGAATGGCTCGTCCACTGAAAATAGTGTAAACTAAGCATGTTACCGAGTGAAAATTAAATTATCAATTAATCAATCAATCAAAACTAGGAACTGACTGCCTTCTTGAGGCTGTAGGCACACTGTGCCTGTCCACAGTTCGGAGCAGTGTTCAGCTGCCAGGTAAACACTGTCCCAGATGTTCATGTTGACATTACCTGGCACTGCCAATACACCAAAGAGCCAGCCCCTATATCTTCCAGCCTCCCCCACAACCACCCCCACAGCCACTGGAACAGTGATTAGGCTCTTTGAAGTCTAAATGCAGACAGCTTTGATGTGTTGTCTGCATGTGTGTAAGACATCATGACTCAACGAAGCATGCAGTCTCCATTCCATTTAAATGTCTGACAGTTGGAAGTTGCCCATAACAAGTCTGTGTTTATTTGTCTCATTTGAATCCGCTGTTTTTTAATATATATAATATTAACACTCTTCTCTTTTATTTATTTAGTTTTTGCCATGTATATTTATGTTTTAAATTCACACTTAGGAAGGTAAAATGTGTAAATAAAATGCTATATAAGGTTTATAAAAAATACTAAATGTTACTATTGTTACTGTTGTTAAATATCTTGTTAAAATATTTCTTGACAACTATGTCTCAAAGTACTGGAACTGTCCGTTGAAGGGCAATTTCTTACAACATATTACAATCACAAGGTTCGTTTGGTGTAATCTAAAAGTAGACTTCTCAATATCAATAGCTGAACATTAAAAGCTATTTGTGTAACAAGCTGCCCATGTTTGCGTGCATACTGCCCCTCTGCGAATCTGAACGAATCCACTCTTGCAGGGATGTGATCGCACATACTCCAGATATGCACATACATGTTGATAGCTGGTAGAACACTGTGAAACAATCCCAAGCAAGTCTGACTTGAAAGCAGCCTCCCACCTAATCCAATGTCAGCGCCCAATTAAAAGCTAATTAGTGCATGGAAAGCTGACTGTAATGAAAGGGTCTGCTTTGATGCCCACTAGTGGTCATCACACTAGCTGCTCTTCAAAGGCCAGCACCACCCTTTGAAGTGACCATGCTGAATGGCCACACAGCTTGCCAAACAGTTATTAAACTTGGCCACATCAAATGATAACTGGCTGAAGACAGCTGTTTAATCTGGCTGCTTTATGGAGATTTGGTCTTGTGGCAAATGCCAAGTCTTAGCGTGTACACAACGCCTCCTAGTAATATCATCTTATAATGCGGAACACCCACAGATTTAGTGAGGTGGGGCGCAGGGCTGTTACTTTTTTTCCGTTACTTTTTCCTACAAATATCAATCTGACTTTTTCCGATTCTTCAAGATGCATTGCTCTCCACCCACCTGTAGTTTCCGCGCTTGGTGATGAGTTGCTTGAACTGCGCCAGAGTAATCCTCTTGCCTGGGACGGTGATGCGGTAAGGGATCGGCTCGCCACAGAAGTAGTAACCAACAACCGTCACATCGGACGACTTCTTGCTCTGTTTCCTCCTGACAACAACATACAACATTGATGAAGTGATAGAACCTGACATCTAATAAACCTTCTTTCACCATTGTGCATGGATTGTATGTGAATATGCACATGCTACATGTATTATAAACATAGAACACTGTGTTAACAGAAGACACATATTTAGTTTTTATAATACTATTTATATTGTTTTGTTGATTGTTTTGTTTTTCAGTTTGCAATATTTGTATTCATGTATTTCTGTATAAATTAAATTGTTTGTTTCTGCCAATAATTTATGATAAATTTGCTATTGGTATAAATTATACACTTTTCCTCTATGGCATTAGCTACGTTTGTTGATCTAAATTTCTAGCGACACATGATTGATTGAGTGAAGTCCTGTGACAAGAGCATAAACAAGCGACTTACTCGGACGTCACCGATCCGGACGAGTGTTCCTCGGATGACGAGAGGTCTAGTGGCGCGCTCTGGGGAATGTTGCGACTGGAGGACATTGAGCGAGGGGGCGGGGGTTGCATACTGCGCCGGTCTCGCGATGACGAAGTACCCGTAAACGACCTGAACACAACAATGTCATGTCACTGATGCACCCAGAAACTGATGTCACAATCATGATCATGCATGTGACATCCACCATGCTTTGGCTTGTCAACAACGTCAACATAACAAGGGTGGAACAACATCGGCCATATGTGTAAATCTTACCCGTTACAATTCTCACTTAAACAACTTCGCCGTAAGTTTTTATTACAACAAAATGCATTGGCGTGAGAATTTCAAAACTAAGACAGAATATCGAATAAGTTCACATGTGAGTCACAATGTTTGCAGAATGTAAATTATAAGTATATATGCTATGCTTACCAAAACCTTCCCATTTGTTGATGAACTCAAAGAAATAATAAAAAATAAAAATGCCAAGAATAAAAATAACAAAATTATAACCATCACGAGATAAGCTGCTAGCGTGGAACACATTCTGATAGTATTTAGTTCACTGGTTCATCGCCACAAATGCATTGAATACTGCAGTAGTTCTGGGATCTAACTGGTTAATGCCCCACATGACAACAACAATGGATTTTTCAGCAAACAGGCTGTATGGCGAAAGAGTAATGAGCGACAGACAACATCACATTCCACACTAGTGATGAAGAGAAAACAGAAGTGTCATTTCCAGATCCACAACTGACCTTGACATTGTAGGCTTTGCTTCATCCTCGAGGCGCCGGCGAGCTTCCTCCAGCTGCACGGTAGGGTTGGGCGGGTTGAGAAGGGGCATGGACGGGTCCTGTACAAAGGGTTGATTTGGCTGCACCGTTCCATAGGGGTAGTTGTAGTCGCCTGGCTGCACAAAGCTCTGGTGCAGAGTGGCGCGGTCCTGAGAACTTGACCGCGTCGCGTTGTACTGCGACGTCTTCTTGCTTCCATTGCTGGCACCAAAACATGGAGTTTGAAACACACTGCACCCAAAGGCTGAGGAAGTCACAGAAAACATCCCTAGAATGTTTAAGGTTTTCTTCAGTTTGGAAAGGTGAAAATGAGAATGGCTTGTGATCAGAAAGTTTCACACCTCCAACATTCAAGTACAACCATGAGACAACATTTCGGAGATGTTACTTCAAAACTCAGTACTCCCCTAGCAGAAGGCATGCACCTGCATATAATGGTGCCTGCTCCACTGGATTATAGGGAATAAAGTCACAGGAAAAACATTCAAGAAAATAAGTCAAAACTTTATATATAAAGATATACACGGTTCTTCGAATTTACAATATAAATTGAAATATCAATATATTCGTCTGAATATTCATCTGATTAATCAAAATTAAAAACACCAGAAAAACATTCAGTGCATAACTTTAATAGAAAAGTCACTTATAAAAATCACAGTTACAGAAATGTCAATGAAAATATGCAAGACACCACCGTTAGGTGTTTCTTCGCAATATTCACCTTAATCATGCATGACATGTGCGGTGATCAATTATCAGCAAAAACGTGCAAGACTTTGTATTTAGTGCCATAGATTTCAAATAATTAATTTTGTGACTTAATTTCTTGCAACTTTTCATAGCTACACTTGTTCATGACTTTATGTCTGCCCAGCAGAGATGTATAGGTGTGTGGAAGCACGGGAACTCATGAGGACTCACCTCTTGTGTGAGCGTCTATGTGAAGATGAGCCTTTGTCGGAGTTGTCTGTTGAATACTGGGTGGTTGCGGAGACATGCTCATTCTCTGTCATCCATGCCAGCACCCTGCAGACACGATAGGAAGACTTCAGAGGCCCGTGTACAAGTGACAGCCTTTTCTACTAGCTACTAGTTAAGCCAATACCTTAGTGCTGTATACATGTACTAATAAAGTAAGTAAAGGTACATTCTTATACATCGCAGTAGCCAGTCTTTGGGACTGCTCAAAGCACTTTACACTTTACTCCCTGGCAGACCTGTTCATTCGAACATCATCTCCATTGTCTATACAGCCAGACACTCATCAGTGAACTAGAGCAACATAGAGTGAACGACTATGCCCAAGGTTCGATACAACAGCACAGGATTCAAACCCGGGTTCTCTCGATTGAGAGTCCGATGCTCTAGCTACTGTGCCACAGCACTCCACCAATGCATCAGAACTTGTGTTTATCACTAGCTGTGTATAAATCAACTACTCTGTATACAACAACGTGTGTACAACAAGCAGTAAACCATTTGTTATGACTGTACACGTACTATGTATAATTGGTTGCTGTGTTTGCAACTTGGTATTAGTACGTACAATGAATGGTGTGTGCCAGATGGCGAAAGAACTGGTTAGTTTGTGCTCAAGTGACCAGTATTAATTAAGTACTGTCTATGACTGGTTCACTTCGGTTGTATACATTAATGTACACGTTCCTTGAATGGACTGATGATCCGGTGTCTTGGTTATTATTCAACATGTTTACCTCTCTTCAGTTAATAGGTGTGTCACATGACATTGGCCATGTGACATATCTGCAATTTTCAATCTGCTGATGCAGTTGAAATATCAAGAATGAAAAACGAAGCTTTTTGAGAGGTAAATATGTCTAATAATGTACAAGTTGTATATATTAATGTACTGGTTGTATGCATTGATGTAGTGTTTGTACACGTTCACACACGTTATTCACATTCCTGTTCAGGTCGTACGTATTAATGAATGCCAGCTTGTACATGTATAAAAGTGTACACCATTGTAAACTACCACTTATACAGATCTACATACAACCAGCATGTACACATAATGGTGCTGCCAAACTGATCAAAGCTGATGTGTACAATGCTGGCAGACTGCAGCCAACTGCTGCCAGCCTCTGCCAGCTGCACACACCCAGTCCCAGCCTTTCAAGTCATCCAGCACTCTTTGATGAAGACAACTACAAAGGTGGCTATGGGTAAAGACCACTGACTAATCATCACAAATCATAGCTCTGAGTCAGCTTAAGAAATTAAAAGTGTGCCCTTTGTTGCTGGGAATCACTGGCAGCCTATTAACAAGAGACACACACGCAAGCAGCACGCATGAATCTGATGTGCATCGAGATCAAAATGAATCAGCCAGCGCATGAGGTTCACCTCGCATGCATCAGTACAAGTGCAGTGGTTGATGAATACCTAGTGACACTAGTGTGACTGGGTTCCATTGAGTAACAGGGTTAGCCACATCAAACAGAGTGACCCATACATTGAGACTCTTAGTCACCACATGCTCTTGTAAACATGCACCCAGGCCGACCTCAAACATTATACTTGGTTAACACTATTTATAGAATTAGTCCCACATGCGTAACAATTACATGTGGCACAGTGTAATGACATGAATTGTGTGGTATATCAAGTATAAATCAAACAGTTCAGAGATACAAACAGGTGTGCTATAAATAAAGTTGCAAACTGCAATTAAGTCTAATAAGCATCCAATTAAGTGTCCGATTTAACAGTGCCAATTAACTCACCTTGACCGCTGCTCACACACTCAACTTTCTACATGATGCCCTATGTAGACTATTCTACGTTTGTAAAGTATTTATAATGTGAACGCACACGTAAATTGTTATCAGAATAAGTAAAAGTTCACTTACTTTTCACTTGCCGGATCCTTCAGGTTTGGCATCTGCAACGATCCACTGGCGTCGTATAACATGCCGATACCACTGTCTATATTGCTGCTCGTCGACAATTTTTTCGTCGTGGCACGCTTCGCCTCGCGACTATGTTGCCTGTTGATGTCCTCCCACACGAGCATGCTCGCAGAATGGCGGTCGGAGAAGTTCGCCGTCACTGGTGGCGCACTCCGATAATAGGCACCACCTGCCTGTTGTGCATCGAGCTCCCTCTGGTGGCGAGATCGGCTCTCAGCGCGGTTCACGTGATGGTGGTGGTGGTAGTGGTGGACGTGTCTGTGGCTATCCAGTGACGTGTCGGCACTACCGACACCAACACTAGACTTGTCGGCGGCGGCGTCAACAACACTGCCGCTAAATGACAGCGCCGACATAAAGTGGTTGCTCGTGTTCAAGTCCTTCTCCTTGCGCTTGTGGTGATACGATTTCGGCGGAACTGGCGGTACCGGCACGGAGAACGACAGGTTGCTTGAGACATTGGGTGAGGGCCCCGCGATGTAGAGAGGCAAACGGAGGAAGCTGTGTTCGGGGGAGTGGCGGCCAGGGGACCGACTGGGTGTCTGGCCCGTCGAGCTGTCCCACACGCGTGACACATGGTCCTCCAGGATGCTCTGGGCATTCTCCTCCCGGTCGTCCATCGCCGTCGCGATGAGCGTGCCAAGAGGCACTGTGCCCACCGTTGGCACGAGTTTACTCGACGTCGGCGCACATGACACTGACGTGTCGGATTCGTCCTCTGTCAACTGTGGACAGGCAAGAAGCAACATTTACTTTAGACACCATGCTCAAGAACCTTGTCATAATAGTGCAGCCTGGCGACATTTAAACACCATGCTAAACAGCCTTATCCCAGAACACCCTGCATGGCTGATGTGGTGTGGTTCACTGACCAGTGGACACTGTACTGCTAAGTGGACTGAACCAACTCCTCAGTTACCTGTGGTCACACTAGTGTCAACACAGTGTCCAGACAGTGAGCAAGTCTCATTGGCACTACCCTCTGCTAGAGCAGTTGTACTGAGTCCATACACACTGGGTGAATTCACTTCTAAATAAACAGCCCCAGGCTATGAACTGTGCCCCCTGATTCCACCCACCCACTATCTGCCCACTCCACAATCAACTGATCAAGACCTGCCATTACCAGTGATCCACACCAAGACAAACACACTTCAGTGGGATGTGCCAGCTTTGATGAACATCAAAGCGAGATGAAAGGGCCGCCTCTTGCCCTGGTAATGGGGCCTGCTGGGCAGCCAGGGATAGTCACCTGTATAGCTGCCAGCCTCTCCCTGCCCCACTTCCCTACCCCAGGGGGGTGAGTCAGCAGACAACAATGACATAACACTGTATACAGTTCATGCAATCTCTCAATTCTTTTTATTTACAAACATATACATCAAGAGAAACACAACATTCAACAAAATTTATATTTTACCATAATAATCTTGCATTACATTATTATAGTAATAATTATTATAATGCTTATATATTAATATATTCTTTTTAGAGAACATTATATTTCAGGACTTCATTAATCAATAACAAATTTAACCTTAACGAATATTTTAGCACATATCATAGTATTAATTGCACAGCTTGTATATTTGCAAAATACTAATTTTTTTTATATATTAAAATATCAGAAAATGTTTTCCTTATTTTAAATTGACCACCAAAAATGAACGAAACAACCTATAATTTGTACATGTGATACAAAATACAATTAGTTGTATCTAATAAAATGTTAATAGTACTACTACACCAGTTACACTGGTAACTAGATTTATACCATTGCATTTGTTAACGATATCAAATATTCCATTTGAACACTAGGTATGTTTAAATAATTGATTCACTGCTATTTGCCGATGGGACTCTAAAGTTAACATTGCAGTGCAGCGTGCACCCATTAACATCAACAAAGCGCTGATGCAATCTGTTTATTATTCCTTATTCCAAAGACGCATGCCGCAAATATAGACTAGACAATTGTCAACGCTGTAAAAAATAAAAAGTGACAATCTGACAGAACTCGTAAAATAGCTGCACCGTAATAAACTAATGAAAGAAAGAGAGTAGAGCAAAGCTAATCCTTCGCCGTCTTCTACTGTCAACTCCTTCACGTGCGCCATATTCATCAAATGCCACCCCATTACAGCTTTCACCACATTTGCGCCGCTACAAAAAGCCACCGTCTAAAGATGGCCCAGACTTTTGCAGAAAAAATCCAGAATAATCCTGCAGCAAAGCAGCCGCGGACCACCGCAGCACGTGTAATCCGCGTTTGATATCGTTTGAAACACCAGCAGCGCACGCAGGGCTTTTGAATCACAGATGAAACGACACTTTGAACTGCCTGTCGAAAGAAATTGCCAAAGATGTGCGTTGATTAAAACAAGCCACTCGGAGTTGGTCGGCCCCGCAGTAAAAAGCATCGAAGCAACAACCTGCCTGTAAGCCACCCTAGTGTCTATGATCATCCCCACACCTTCACAAGAGCCATGGTCATGATACCCCAGCTCTCACACCCTGAATCAACAACCCCCTGGCATTTCACAAGCAACTAGTCTGGGTGCTACATTTCAACATGTTCCATGGAAAATGTGTAGACTTTAGCTGCACTGGTTTCAAACCAACGAACGCTATTAAAACGTCGACTTTACAACAGGTTAATAAAAACTGGAGTCGAGATGATAATTAAAATTACATTTTATCAACATGAACATTTAAAAGCTGACATTTCAGAGTTCGAGACTAATCCCGAATGAGATTTAGGCAGCACCAACTGGACGTTTTCTATCTGACAACTGGCAGGTTTTGGAATAAACTTAGTTCACATATACATAAACAAACCCTGTAATTACTTCTGCCAATTTGATTCTGACACAATTACACAATTACATGTTTGTTACTGTAATGTGTGTATCATCAGCTAAAATCTTGCAAAGTATTTTTCACAATGGTTTAACTGTAAATATGTTTTTTAATAGTGGCAATCAACTGTGACAGATGAAATTATTCTTGTCAGTTGAAGTTATGTAACTTGTCTGCACACTGTATAACACTTTCCATCCAAGACATTTAATACATCACAACATTAGTTAGCATTTCCAAAACACCTGATACAGTTAACCTACAATTTGTTCAAGACAGTTTATGATGGTAACTGTAATTTATAACATTAGTACTAATAAATACCTATAACAAAAATCTTCAACCATCAAACCAGGTAACGATTATTATGGTAATTTTCTGGGGTGCGGTAAGTTGAACTGAAACGATATCCTCACATTTGATTTTCATGTTGCAATCCAATTAACCTGTGGCCGAGAGATATTTAACGATGTACACTACAAACTTAAAATTGTGTTCATGTCGAATCATATCAATTAACATGTAGGTACCTTTCAACATTTAATTGATTAACCCTTTCCAGAACAGTCTGCCCAAATCCACCTACGTTCATATATGGACATGCTGCTTGGCTGGTCCTGTTTTCGATGCTGCCAAATGGCTATTTATATAGCCCAATCACGTTCCATCTTGACAAAACAACATTCCCATAATGAACCAGGCACATGGAATTGCCATCTTGATGGACTCATTTTTCAACTGTACTTTAACATGTGAAGGGAGTTAATTTAAGTTTTTCAAACTGAAAATTACACTAAAGACAAGTATGGTTGTTTTGAATTTGGTGATATTACATTGTTTCCCAACAACTTTGAGTCAGATATGGATGTCGGCAGCATCAGTAGTCACCAAGTTGTGTGAGACCGATCTATTATGACACAATGTAACAGTTGGACAGAGAGATGAGAAGACACCACTCTCTTCATATCGCCAGTTTCACGCAGTTGCTGATCTTGGCACCAGCTATCACAAGTTAGATTTAAATTTGTTTATTTCAGCTGTATTTTGTTAGCATTATTTAATTAGTTAATCAGTTTCATCAATGACTGATCGATTCGTGCTTTTGAACAAATTTCAACGAATTAATCACAACCTTGCATGTTATTTTTTTTTTTTTTTTTTTCTTTCTGAATTTAATTCCTTATCAATTATGACTGAGGTCATGTGTGTGATACCAAACAGGACAGAAGGAGAGCAACCATCTGATTGGTTCTTCTGCCAGGTATTGACCAATGAAAACCTTTGTATTATTTTTGTTGTTAACCACGTGCTAATCATGGCATCCGTCAACAAAGTCGTGTGCTCGCTCACCAGTTAGCGGTGTCTTCCCATTATAGCTACTTCCCGTTATAACTACTTCCCGTTATAGCTACTTCTTATTTCCGTTATAGCTACTCATTAAGTTTGACAGTTGAACTGGTCCCGTTATAGCTACATTTCAGGATGGGGCAGGAGGGGGAGCATTAACTATTTCAGACTGGATTGAGACACTGTGACATCTGACAAACCAGTTATGCATCGGGAGACAGGTCATTGTTAAGCTTTCTGCATGCTGTTGGACATTTGTTGAAACTAGAGTGATCAACAGACACTTCTTGAAACTAGAATGATTGACAAAACACGTTATTGATGACTGCTATGACTTTTTGATAAACGCAATTCTGTACTCTGTACAATTAATGTAGTTGTCTTAATAAAAACTGTTGTGCACATGTGTTTTATGTTATATTTTCCATTTCAAATAACTGATAGTTAAATTTATGACTTTCTGGTGACTTTTAAAATGTGTCCTACATTCACAGAGTAGGATATTTTTATGCATAAATCTCGATGCAATCTGAAATAGTTAATGCTCCCCCTTGCTGCCCCCTCTGGAATTGTATTATTAAAGAAGTAGCTATAACGGGACTAGTTTGACTGCCAAACTTAACGAGTAGCTATAACGGGGAAAAATTGTAGCTATAACGGGAAGTAGCTATAACGGGAGTCAGACACATTCACGGCTGTGGGGCAACGGGACCTGTGCAAGGCAGGGACTACTGCAAGATAATATTACCAGTCCAAATAGTTTGCAGTCGATAGGTGCGCCACAAAAACCTTAACCCTTACGCTTGATATTGCAGTGGCGGCATAAAAAACTCTGAACGCGACGACACGGACAGAGGTAACGACGCAGAACACGACGACACGGGCAGAGGTATCACCGACGACACAGGCACTGCCACTAGCGCAGTGTCTACTCTGTGTCCACGCCATCGTCTTCCCAGTGAACGATGGCAGTCACTGTAATTTTTGTTCGCTTTGATTAAAACAAATGTGTAATGTCCGTTCCACATTTCTTCAACAACGGCGGCATGATGAAAAAAGAATGCTATATTGCAGTTTCAATTAATAGTATCACATGCTTTCAGTTAACTGGATCCCTCTAGGGAAACAATGAAGCATGTGCGTTTAGTATATTGGGTGTCAAAACCCTGAATGCTCCCGACTACTCGTATTTGCATGCGGAGAATAACAGGCCTTTATAGTACTTTACATCCCATCCCGACTACAATTGGTTCGTGTCAGACTCTTTGGAAGGCTTCTTAGAATTAATAAAATAAAATATTTAAATTCATCTAGTACAACAAACATTAAACATGTAATATCCGCCATTACCGCTGTAATGTATATGTCCCAAAAACCTGACGACTACCAAGCCACCAGTACGTAATAACGTACGTATTGTTGAACGTTGAGAATGTATACTACCACCCATAGATGCGCAGCAATTTGTTTATTTGCAATTTAAACGTCCGAAACTTTTTTGACTGACAGCAGTAACTAACTATATATCTCAACCCGTGTCCAAATGTTGGGGTGATGGGTCTTTGCATCAGGCCCTCGTGGCAGTCAAAAAAGACCTTAATTTATTATCCATCCAAATGATGGGTTGACACAATTCTTACGTGCTCCCGGCCGACTCACACCGTCCAAATAACGGGGTGACGGGTCTCTGCATTAGTCTATGGTGCGAGCGAAATTAAGGTTGTCTTAGATCACGATATTGCGCACCATTTGCTGCTCCGCTTCCACATGCGTGACGTAATCAGAAATGCCTACTGGAGTGTGTTGTTTTTTCACCAGCGAAAAAAACTTGCAGCAAATAAAATAGGCTAAGGGCTTAGTAAACACAATTTGGTGAGCCATATATCATTAACATGTGTAGTGTTGTATTAAAATACACATAGATAAATGCTAATAAATTGAGCAACGCATATCATAACTTTAAGGTGAAGATAAAATGTTTTCTTTTAAAAACAAACAAAACGTTCATCAGTAGCTTTGACAGTGTTCAATCCAGTTCAATGTGTTACACAAGAAACAGGACGTACCTCAATAGCTTTGATGGAGTGTTCGACCCGGATCATCTTGTCGATGTCTTCCTTCACCTTCTGCAGCCTCTCTATCAACATCATCGCAAACTTGGCTGGCTCCGTTTCTGCCAAGTTCCGGTCTTTTGGTGCACGGTCAGTCCGCTGAAACAGCATCACGAGACGTTGGTAATCAAAAGGAAGTAACAGGAAAAAGTAAACAACAAAGACACTGATGTTGCTAGGAAAACAACAGGAAAGAAAGTAACTGAAATAAAATAGCACAATTTGTTAGGAATATAACACACTTTTATATTAACCAAATTAATCAGCATTTTTTCCTTTACATCATGGGTCGCATCTTTGAAAATGCAATTCTTTCTGGAAGAAATCTGCTGGGAATTGCATATGAAAGTTGTGCAGTTCATTCAGGGTTCACCAACATTTACCTATCTAAATATGTCATCATTTTGATCAAACAGTGAGTGTGAATGAACCCTTCAAACACACATTAAAAACTTACTTTTACGATGTATAAAAAAATTATCTGTTACTTTGTCCATTACTTTTCTCTACAATTGACACACTAAGTACCGTAGCACCCACAGTCTCATATGCTGCATCTAGCACCCACAGTCTCATATGCTGCATCTAGCACCCACAGTCTCATATGCTGCATCTAGCACCCACAGTCTCATATGCTGCATCTAGCACCCAGTCTCATATGCTGCATCTAGCACCCAGTCTCATATGCTGCATCTAGCACCCACAGTCTCATATGCTGCATCTAGCACCCACAGTCTCATATGCTGCATCTAGCACCCAGTCTCATATGCTGCATCTAGCAACCAGTCTCATATGCTGCATCTAGCACACACAGTCTCATATGCTGCATCTAGTACCCACAGTCTCATATGCTGCATCTAGCACCCACAGTCTCATATGCTGCATCTAGCACCAACACTCTCATATGCTGCATCTAGCACCCACAGTCTCATATGCTGCATCTAGCAACCATAGTCTCATATGCTGCATCTAGCACCCACAGTCTCATATGCTGCATCTAGCAACCACAGTCTCATATGCTGCATCTAGCACCCACAGTCTCATATGCTGCATCTAGCACCCACAGTCTCACATGCTGCATCTAGCACCCACAGTCTTATATGCTGCATCTAGCACCCACAGTCTCATATGCTGCATCTAGCACCCACAGTCTCACATGCTGCATCTAGCAACCAGTCTCATATGCTGCATCTAGCACCCACAGTCTCATATGCTGCATCTAGCACCCACAGTCTCATATGCTGCATCTAGCACCCACAGTCTCATATGCTGCATCTAGCACCCACAGTCTCATATGCTGCATCTAGCACCCAGTCTCATATGCTGCATCTAGCAACCATAGTCTCATATGCTGCATCTAGCACCCACAGTCTCATATGCTGCATCTAGCAACCACAGTCTCATATGCTGCATCTAGCACCCACAGTCTCACATGCTGCATCTAGCACCCACAGTCTCACATGCTGCTTCTAGCACCCACAGTCTCATATGCTGCATCTAGCACCCACAGTCTCATATGCTGCATCTAGCACCCACAGTCTCACATGCTGCATCTAGCAACCAGTCTCATATGCTGCATCTAGCACCCACAGTCTCATATGCTGCATCTAGCACCCACAGTCTCATATGCTGCATCTAGCACCCACAGTCTCATATGCTGCATCTAGCAACCAGTCTCATATGCTGCATCTAGCACCCAGTCTCATATGCTGCATCTAGCACCCATAGTCTCATATGTTGCATCGTTATTTATAACAAGTTGTCAATTTTCACAGATGTAATGCCAAAGCATAACTAATAATCCACAGCGCACATTTTTTATCATCAAAAATCCATTAATTCTGCACCTAACCGGAAAGAATGATAGTGAATTAACTGCACCAGTATTGCAGTGACCTGACGGCTGTTTTATTGGTAGACTCAGTGAACTATTGAGCCCAATGCAGCCGACAATTGGCAATAAAATGTCCAGCTCATATAATAGGTGGATTTTATGCAACTCAGTAATTATGCAGAACTGATGTAGCGACAGCAAGCCATGCAAGAGGTCAAAAGCTCCTAAGGGCATATAAACAACCACTCAAGTTGTCACCGATAATCTATTTTACTTTTACCTATATACATTTTTCTAACACTCTAAAAAGGTATCTGATCAATTATAAAAGTGTCTTTGATAGCTATTTTGAGGCAACAGTGAAATTAGAAACAGAAATAAAATAAAAAATTGAGAGAGGAGCTAAGTTGGCCAATTGGAATGAGGAATGTAAAAATAATGTCAGGTTAAGATAAAGTCAGCCAAAAGTAAAGAGGAATACAAAATATATGTCACGTTAAGAGAGGAGGTAAGTTGGCCTAAATGGAAGGATACAGAAATAAACGTTGGTTAAGAGTGGCATTAAGACAACTGAAATGGAACGAGGAAAACAGAATAAAGTGTGATTTAAGAGTGACGTTAAGACAACTGAAATGGAACGAGGAAAACAGAATAAAGTTTGATTTAAGAGTGGAGTTAAGACAACTGAAAAGGAAGAGGATACAAGGACAAATTTTGGTTAAGAGTGTGGTTAAAGATAAGCGGAATTAACCTTTTTATTCCCAATCTCAATTAAATAGACTCTAAAAATAGTGTCCTGATACTCAACTAATTTTTAAACCCCTTCTGTCACCCTGTTCAAAGCCCCTTTTGGTCATGCTTATCAGTCCATTTTCTGCAGTTTGTTGCGACACAGCAGTCGTAATGACGTCACCACAGGTGGCACAGCTAGGATTTAGCATGTCGCACACCTATGCGGGTTGGTGTTTCAGGCCATACCTAAAATTGCAATTGCTGAATTTAATATTATTTTATATCACCATAAAGATAAGAATCTTACCTACAAATGTGTCACTGGATGCACAAAGGAATTTTGTTTACTTTTTGAGTTACTACCGTTTGAACATGGCAAGTATTTAAACTGGCAATGGGATTTAATATTTATTGATATCACAATAAAGATAATAACTACATCTACAAATATGTCACTGGATATACCTGTGATTTGTTTTTCCTTCTTGAGTTATTGCCATTTGAACTTTGCGAATGCTTAATACGCAGCGGCGGATATAATGCAAGATTGAGCATTCGCAATGTTCAAATGGCAATAACTAAAAAATACAGTGACAAATTTGTAGACAAGAATATTATATTGACGGCGATATCAAAAAATATTAAATTCCACAATTGCAATCTGATGTACAGTCTGAAACAACCACACCGCCGCTCACTGTGCTAAAGGATAGAGCGTGCTCAGTGGCCCTGCCTGTGGTGATGTCAGCAACAGCTGGTTGCTTTCTGACATGCAAATGACCACATTTGAGCAGGCTTAGTGACATGAGTTCGCAATAAACAGGTTTCATATTTGGTATATTACTTAACAAAAGTGTTTATGTATACAAAGTTTCAAAAACATTTAAAATTAAATTTCACTTAGTGTTTAAGACAACTGAAATAGAAGGCAGATAAGAGGATAAATATTGGGTTAAAGGTTTAAGAAAGAGTTAAGATGACCAAAAGGGAATACAAAGATAAATGTTGCGCTGAGAGGGGAGTTAAGTCAAAAACAAAACGGGAAGAGGGCTACAAAGAATACTGTCGGGTTAAGATTGGTGTTAAGTCAACTGAAATGGCTTCAAGAGTAAATGTTGGCTTGAGAGGGAACTGAGCTGAGTCTAGAAGTGAGCTACTTACAGGGATGAGGGGCTGGTTGAGTCCAGTGCGCCTGTTCAGGTCCGCGTTAATGCGCACCACTTGCTTATGTTTCTTCCACTTCTTGCTGCCGAATGGAATCTCCCGTCCGTCGCTACAACACATGGCCCATAAAACAATGATGAAATGCGAGGTCATAGCAGGTCCGCAATAACACAACAGTCTCCCAACCATCGCCAGCCATCAAAACTCTCAAGGACAACCGCGATCACACAAACACACCCCACTTACCAGTGGCTGTCAATTATCACATCATCTAACATCTGAATCGTGCGATCCTCTCTCCTCTCACAGTGCAACTGATGGCAATGAACTGCGTGCCGCCGGACCTGTGCCTGTGCTGCCACCCAGCAGCGTCGTCTGCGCCATCAGCCCGGTATTGATCCGGTGGTGACAGGCAGCACATGGCAAGCCTTTGTAGTGCCGCCGCAAAGCCGTCATCAAAGGCTGCGTCTCATTGTTGAACGAACGACCATCAAAGCATCGCTTCATGAATTCGCAATAAATCGACATGGCAGTCGCCGGCTGGCTGGGATAACGAAGTCGAATAATATCACTCATGCACCGGTGGTGGCCGCATTCAGATGATGCACATACAAGGGGTTGCGCATTACATCAGTTGTCTATCAAAATTTCTATCAAAAGCATGTTTTTCTAATTACAGATCTCCCACGCCTCCCACAAATATTCCTTCAAATAACAATTATCACTGAAACGGTATTTCTCTACATTTAGGTGTTCGAGAAACATTCTCCCAGACCGTTTCATTTTCACTTCTACCGTGTAATGATGGTCAGCTGTTTTGTAACAACACAGGTACATGCGTGTAATGATGGTCAGCTGTTTTGTAACAACACAGGTACATGCGTGTAATGATGGTCAGTGGTCCAGTGCTGATGCATGCATTTGTTACACATTTGGTTTCGATTATCTGTCATATAATAACACACTATTACGTATACTGTCAGTTCTCCTGTCAGCGAGACATTCTATCAAAAATAAATTCTGAAGATTGGAGTAGTACAACGCACACTATGTGTTACCCAGCGGCCAATGCACTACAAAACAACAGCAATGATTAACTTATGCAATGTGATGGCATGGACACTTCCAGCAATCTGGAATTGATGAATTTGTGAAACGCAACACTAAACATAAATATAACCTTCAAATGTGCTACATTTTGAAGGATAGGAATACGAACAATACAATTTTGTGGGCTGCTTCGGACATAACCTTTCGTAGAAAAAACCCTCATGGACATAACTGTTCCTTCAGACATAAACCCTTAAGACATAACCAATCGTGGACAAAACACGTAATTGGTAAATATTAACAATTTTGTGGTTTAGCTAGTTGTGTATAATTCCATCTCTAAGAAGGGGTTTGTTTTTCAGAATCCATGTGAGGTCGTCCTACACTCAGCCACCCTCTGGCCTCACCCTGTTTGCTACAGACAGAATTAGAAAGAGAATACTTTAGAAAAACCCGAATCATTAACATCACTGTCTACTTCCTTAGCTACCATCAGTTGATCCAAGGATATTACAACAGGCCCACCTCTCATGCACCCTAGGCAGCCTATCTACAGGTCTATGATAAGCCAATCAGACTGATAGGCTGAGAGAGAGCCTCAGAAGACTGGAGTGCATTACAAGTATTGGTGGGGGTCTGTGTGGGAGGGATCAGTGGCACACAAAACCAAAGCCACATACACCAAGCTCCAGACACCAAGTCCTACCTGTTGCCAGTTTGTTAACATTAGCCTTGCGTGATCCTCAAGTCTGATGTACAACTACTGAACAAGTCATTGCCAAGAAGACCACAGTACACAGAGGACAGACTGGAACTGGGGCACTGTTTCCTTGTCCCCTCTTCTCCAGTTTGTCTACACCAATTTAGTTTACAGTGCAGATTGTAACTCCAGTTGGTCTACTCCTGTTTGCAAGGTTACCCCAAATGGTGTACCTAATGAAGGGGTGGATTACTAGGGTCTCACTTTGATTGGGGTCTTAACTTCAACTGCAGTTGCTAGTAAGGACTCAAGAAGTGCTCCATAACACTGACTCACAGACTTCCTTTTCATATAATTATGTACTTTCTGCTGCTACAACCTCTTCTAGATTCTGGCTAAGCTTTCTTCACTGAAGTGAATGAAAAGATCAGTAGACCTAGAAATGGAAATAATGCAGTAGGCAAACAAAATGGATGTAGACCACCTGAGGCTAACCGTTTCTTGCACTAGCCCGTGGGGGCACCCACCCCAACGATTTACCCCAAACCCAACAGCTACAATAGTGTTGACCACCGGACGTTGACCTGCATTTACAGAACACATACAAGTACCACCCTGATTGACTACCAACTTAGACATTTTAACCTAAAAGGGCCTGTTCCACTCTTCCCAAGATGGCAAATTCTGAGTATAATCCATTTTGTTAATAAATGTATAAGGTCCATGGAACATAATTATTGCTAATTCCTGCTCTATTAAAATGCACCAACTCAGCCATTTATTAGTATAAAACTTTCTTGCCTGAAGTGATTCCACTGTATTAAGGCAAAACCTTAAGGCAGGTAGATAGGAATATTTTTTAATTTGTGTTAACAGTTCAATTTTGTTTGCCTAATGCATGAAATGGGTCTTACTGAGTAAAATATATATTGAACTTTTTTCTGCCAGACCCTCCGTTTCCATGGTAACAAACAAAATGGCTGCCATTTTTAGCAAATATTGGCAAATTTGGAAACACTGCTATTTTTTATTGAATCCGTATATAGTTATAATTCTTACAAATCCATGTTCTCTATAGATTGTATTGTGAAATGATCAGAGCATTTTTTTAAATGTTGTTTTTATTTTTTAAATAATTTATTGGTAAAATACGAACAAAAATCTTGTTTTTTGGCAACAAATATGGCTATATCTTTCAAACTATTCATGATTTTAAAAAAGTGTCTGATCATTGCACATAGTAGAATATGCTGAATGCAACACTGAAAACATTATTTATATAGCATAATTATTCCAAGAGTTATCTCGTTTCCAAATGCAGAAATTTGAAGAAAAATGTTTTTTGAGAAAATGGCTGTCAAAGATTGCATAATGGATTTCATTACATGATATCGACATGCTTGATCCATGATTAAAACTCACTTAGAAGTACGTAATTGTCATAGAAGTAAACTTTATTGATAGTATGCATACAAAGGTATAATAATCTGGCAGAAAACCATTTTCAGTATTTTTTGTCAAAAAACACCATTTCACCTGGGGTGTCTGGCCTTAAGCATACCACGTGAATAACCATTTATTTTAGTTCACAAAAAGTTTACCACATAATTATTATATAGTCATACAAAACATACTTTAATAAAAAAGTTATTTTTATAAAAGTCAAATTTACATAAAATCATTCCACCAGTAAATTGCAAAAAAAACCACCACGGTCACCGCACAGAACTGCACCTATTTAACTGTTCGGTCACGCAGTGCAGGAATCAGTGGATTCCACGAATCTGCCCTTCTCGTTATTACAGACAAGCAAAAGCCTTGTAATAATAACAACCAGTAAAGGACATCAATTGGCGGCTTACATAGCGTGATCCACTCATCCAACAAGACCAGACCAGATAACTACCTCTAAAGTCTAACATGAATCAATGCACATTATCACTTCAATCAAGATCAGATCTTAAAAAGAAGGACCCTTATCTTGGCTAACGAATGGTTAGACAGGCGAGCTATGATCTACAAGGGAAGGAAAAAGCTTACATGTGCAGTAATGTTAAAAGAGTGATCTAGATGAACGGGTGAACTAGATGAAAGGGTGGGTGTGCTATTCTAGTGGCAGGCTTTGTCATAAGACCAAGATGAGCAACACAATACACTACAGATACTGTGTGAACTACAATAAATGTATATAGATCAACAAATGTATATGGTTACAAATGACTATCAGTTTTCTGTACTTAAATGTTACTCCAGTAATCTAGACATATACCTAAGAATCTAGATGTGTGCATTGTGGTGATTGGACAGCAGTCCCATTATTTATAGCAGTATCACCATTATATCTTGATTTAATCTCACAGAAAGCTGCAAAAATACTAGCTCTGACACATGTGTAAACAAACCAGAGTATGAATAACTGACCCGTATCATGTCAGAACTGACCACTGCGGCATGGATTGAGTCCCCAGTCTCTCACAGAATGACTGACTATAGAATTCATAAAAAGATCCTACCTCTTGATTGCCACTGAGCACTACAAATACAAGGTTTCAATATCGACCTGTAATCATTCGCCTTTCTCATCCATCATCAATATCCTTATCAAACTTCAGTACGGGGTGTAAAATAAATTAATACACTCGAGCCAAAGACCAGTAATTTAGCGCAGCAGTGCGACTTAGTTCCTCAACTCAACTGTAGGTTTCTCAAGCAGAGAACAATGCGTGACTGTGAGATCAACGTGGTAGAACACAGTTCCAATGTCTGAGCAGTCGGAAAACATTTCTATGAATGATTAACTGAACAGACCTAGTCTAATATGACATTTCCTACTAGTATTTTTTTTTTTTTTTTTATTATTATTTAACACTGACATATGTGGCTTATTTTTGTCCAGACAATGTTAATTCTTAAATACTCCAAACAGGTGCAATCTCAGTCAACAGGAAGCTTCAAACGTCTGTTAAGTATATATTTTAAAACTTAAACAATTGGCTCAGTGAATTCTGCCCTTTCATGTATTGCACCTTCGGTGTAACCAAGTACATGTGTGTTAGCCTTCTCTAAGGATCCACAAATAGTTTGAAATACTAATGACAGAGTTTCAACAGTTTGAGAAACAAACACTGGTGACACTTGAAGACATCAGAGGAAACAAACTAGTCCATGCTGCTCTCTACCCCACACCTGTCTACATGACAGGTGCACAAGAGATTACACACAACAACCCCACAAACATCATCCACCCCACTGTCACTGCCCTAATACACTGCACCTTTCTTTTCACCCTGCTCAAGGCTAGCTCACACCCCAGCTGAGCCACTTCAAAGGCCCCCAAATGACAGGGTAGGGTTCAGTGAGGCGTGACCGAGGCAGGTCATCCTGAATGGTGGCTTGCATAAGTGGATTATAATGAAGTTGCAGCAGGGCACTGTGTAGTGACCTTTTTCTCAGCCCACAGCTACAGGCTGGAGGGAAGGTACCAAAGCCTTATCAAGACAGATGCCAATGCTTTGCCAGTGTGACTGCACGCCTCACTGATCACAGACCAACAGGCTGCAACTGCACTTCTTCAACTGTGCCTGCATTGAGGCTAACATGGCAATTAAACAGCTCCACTGTTATGTTCCTGTCCAGTGCAAATAATCAACTCATCAAACATAAGACAAACCTGGACCATTCAAGAAGTCATTCAATCATCACACTTCAATACACAGGCACAAACAAACAGGTAGGCTTCATTTCTAGAGACTATCCTACAAGATACACATCTATTACACAGGTCAACCAGGAAAACACTGACAGACTGGTGGAAGGAAGAATTGTATTTGGTGAATACTATGTACTGGTAGTTATTATCAAAAGAAAATCGGTATAACACATACGCTTCTTATATATGAAACTATAAAATTGTTATTATTTGTTTAAGGTAAGATCAAAATGAATAGAAATCCCCAAATTATAAATTGGGTAAAGTTTCCAGTTCCCAAATACTAATGCTGTCATGGAATTAGCTTGCATGGCAAACCAAACATAATTTCCGATCTTATCAAAATAGAGTCTGATTCTAAATCTGACAAGAATCCCACATGAAAACATTTGCAAGGCAATCACAGTTAACATTTTACATAAAATAAAAAACCAGCAAACCAGCCAGTCTCTCAAACGCATATTTCTTGAGACGTATGTCTACATTTGTTATGTTATTTCTATAGACCTACTGAAGCACATAAATTTTTAACTGATGATCACATTAAATATTCAGCATATCATAAAACAGATCCACTCATGTCATGTACAACACCCCATGGACCCCAAGGACACAGTAGAAGCAATGGACTTGGTAAAGGCAATACACCTGGATCATTCAAGTGTTAGTTGGCCCTCTGATCCAAGACCTCATCATCTACATGTGCATGAACATCAAAGCCACCACCAACATCCATGCTTGCCAAGCAACAAAGGCTTCTATTTGCTCAAAGCTTTGATTGTGCTCTCAGCCAATCTGCCTGCTGTTTCAAACACCAGCCTCAAACAAGAGCCCTCCTGGGTGCCACTCAAAGCCCTTGTAGCAATTACTGGCCATAGCCTCCAAGGGGGGAGGCACATATATAACATCAGCCACTTCACTGGCCTTACTGGCCAAACACAACACATTTGGAAGCTGCAGTTCAAATCAACTAGGGTATAATAATTGTTAGGATTATAATAATTTTATTTATAAAGCGCCGTATATCCGGAATATAATTCTGCTCAGAGGCGCATAAAAATACAACATTGTTAAAATATAAATATACAATTGTTTGAGCTTACATGGTAAATATATTACATAAGATACGTAAAATATATTATGTAAAAAATGTAAGGCTTCTAAAACTCAGTTTCAGAGTTAAAAAAAAACTCCTATAAATTATAATGATAAAGACAGTGCAGTTAAATTGTTTAGTTAAGCAAATGAGATGGACATTATGTAATAAAAAAACAGGAATTCCTAGGAATTATACTAGAGAAACTATATTGAGACAAATCAATTAGTATTAATGGATTAAAACTTTAGCAAACCACTTTAATAACTCACTCAAACCAAGTGCAATTTATCAAGTCCCATCAGAATAGATGGTAAACCGAATAGATAATTTGGTTTCTTTATGAGTCACGCACTGTATGCTGGTGAAACTGTATTAGCGGTTTACTATATTAGAACCTAGTCGAGGGGCAGAAAATTACACATTTCTCAAAGGCACATAATGGGTATTTGACAGTAATGGGTGATTCGCATTAATGGGTTATTCACATTAATGGGTTATTCACAGTGATTATACCTAGTGGGGTTCACAGGAAGCAGGGTAAGAGTGATAGGGGGAAGTAAATATTTCATGCAATTATTACTTATCTATTTACTATGTTAAGGCCAGACAGGTGAAATGGTGTTTTTGACAACAAATACTCAAAATGGTTTTCTGCCAGATTATGATACCTTTGTATGCATGTTATAGAGTTCACTTCTATGACAATTACATACCTCTAAGTGTGTTTTAGTCATGGATCAACATGTCGATATCAACAAGTAATCAAATACATTATGCAATCTTTGACAGCCATTTTGTAAAAAAAATTCTCAAATTTCTACATTTGGAAACAGGATATCTTTGGGGAGTAATTACGCTATACAAATAAAGTTTTCAGTTTTGCATTCAGCAGACACTGCTGTGTGAAATGATAAGACACTTTTTTAAATCTTTAATAGTTTGAAAGACATAAGCATATTTGTTGCCAAAAACCAAGTTTATTTGTTGTACATTAAAAAAATTAAAACAAAACATGGAAAAATGCTTTGATCATTTCACAATAGAATGTATACAGATAATATACGTTCAAAAAAGAATAGCAGTGTGCAAATTTGCCAATATTAGCTCCAAATGGCAGCCATTTTGTTCATTACCATGGAAATGGGAGGCCTGGCCAAAAATGTTCAATGTATTTTCTACTCAGTATAACAGAGATGCCAACTTGCAACCATATAGCGAGTAATGTTCTTGTGGGTTTGTCAGTACGACAAATGCTGAAGACGGTCACAGTAAACACTGAAGGCATGGTAGGGTATGGGAGGGGTATTGTCTCTTGCCCATCGGAGTGGTCTGGGGTAAACACATTGAGCTTGAACATCAATTTGGGTTGCCCAATAGACGTTTCTCCAAAATGAAAACTTCAAGCTGAATGACCAACCAAGTTTTGACTGTGCATTCCATGGGCAAACTTAACAATCACTCTCAAGAATGCTCACTAAATAATTATTAATAGATATCATGAATGTCTCTACACAGAATGCAAGCTGCATAATTCATTACACATAGCTAAAACCATTGGCCTTACAAGAGAATCAACAATTATTGACTGAATGTCAACACGAAGCTCCAACTTCGCAGCTTTTCAGAATAAAGACATTGTTGTTTGTCTGATCATACAAATGTCTGACTGATTTAGAAAATGCACCACTATAGTTACTAGATATTTATAGTTATTTATACTATCCAGTTTATTTGCTATAAATTTGAATTGTAGCAAATTTGTAATCTTACATCTTGATCAAAATGATCAACCACATTTACTGTGCCAATTTAGTTGTTGCTGCTTGTTTGGCCCTCTTGAGGGTGTTCTTGGATATTGTGGTGCTGTGGCAGCACTGACCACCAGAATGGAGACACATCTTATGTGTGGTGATACTGCATAACACGGAAGTGCTCAAGTTGGGTTTGAATTTGGTTTTGTTCTTTGTCACAACACTGAAGACTCTTTCGCTGTCGGCATTGGAATGAAAAATTGTTAGGATTCCAAGCACAACTTCTGCCAACATGTTGTACATGAGCTGGCCATTCTCATCTTTCTGCACAGACATGTGGTACCAGAACTGGTCAACCCGTCCAAACTGTGCCTCTGTGCAGTCATCAATTTGATAATTGAGGAACTGGCCCTCCAAATTACAATGTATCCAGGCAGTCGGCTTTGTCTTGTGGCAGCAGACACGGAAAGCGGTCTGTAAAATAACGTTGGTACACTGTTTTTGTTCTTTTACACTTGGATACAAGGCCTGCAGACGACCTTTTTTTCAAAGATGACATGGCATTTTCGCATCAGATTACACAGCCAAAACAATGCTCACACGAACTGCACTGATCACGAACCCAACAAGCAGGGATTCATATTGTCAAACATTATTCCTGCGCATGTGACAATTTATGCAACTATGGCTGAATAAGATCATTATTAGCGTAATTTCTTCAATGGTAATTCTCGAAGAATATATGATTTTTTTCAGCTAAGATATCAATAATTCAACTTTGTTTTGTTGCAACGGATAAAACCAACACAAATTACGTGTTTTGCCGTTTTTGACATTGTGCCCTCTTGCGGGATCAGCTAAAACTTGTGGCTAAATCCACCGTGTGGCGCCACTGTTATCGGAACCCTGCCCATTGTGGGTAATACCGTAGTTACGGGCTACATTAGACTTACACATTTTTTGCACTGAAAAGCACGGGGAGCGTAATTATTGATTTACGCATCATAATAGCGTAACAGGGGGGCACAATATCGTAATGATTACGCCCAAATCGTAATGGTTGGCATCCCTGGTATGTTCTATTCCATAATTTGGGCAAACAAAATTGCATAATTTGCACAAGTTAAAAAATCCATCTACCTGCCGTATCTGGCCTTAAAACAATTTTTTTTCAGTCAAATTGTTATAAGTCTGACCTACAAAATCATGAACAACCGCAACCATCATGTGACTCATGTAACATTGTGTACTCACACACTGCTGTCGGTCAGCGACATCGTATCGTCCGTGAGGGCGTCGCTCGAAAGACTCTGGATCTCGCTATCCTGTGTCGACACCGGAGCATACGAAACATGGTATGGATTTGGCACCTTCGTATTTGGCACAGGATAGATGCTGAAACAAATGAAAGAAATTTATTATATATTGACAAAAATTATATACAAAAGATTATCATCTCAACGAAGTGTTCACACAACATAGTGGCCTCCTGTCTCGAAAGACAATACTTGTTGCAGCTGCATTGATGTATGGAGAAAAAGAACATGGGTAACGTAACATATTTACAGAAATAATAAAAAGGACTTACATAATGTATGCATGTTTAGTTTTTTATAGCTCAAGAGCTATAACTATACATTAATAACTGAGTGAAAACTAGACTACACAATTAAAAAAAGAACACTACTAAAAATAGGCCAGACTTAAGCTGCAACAGTAAACTACAGCACAATCAATTCTAAAAACGTCTGCGTCTAACTGGTAAATCAGTGGCCCAAAAATAGATTCTGTAAATGTGTTTTGACACCTATTAAATTAACTTGTAGGTGTTAAACGAGGAACATGTCTTGTGAACACATTTGAGATAAATTCCCTCTCATTATCTGTCCTGATTGGTCATGGACATCAACAAAGGTCTACAACTGACTATTGGATTACAAAAGGTGTCACGGCCGGATACTTTCACACTGCCTGGTCATTCATTCCCAGTGACCAGTGGCTATTTCAAAGGAGATCCGGCATGATCAGGTCTTTAGATGAACTTAGTATGTGCTATATGGCCATTATGATCATGTCATTACCAGGAATGGTGGTGGTGCTGATCAATGTGATGCCCTAATCAAAGGTCTGCTTCTTTAATACAAAGGACAGATCACTAGGTGGTTGTGCAGGCCTCTAATCAGACCTAATACTCTCACAAGTGGAAGGGCCAAGGAACAGAAACTTCAAACAGACTGGCACCATCTAATAAAAGTACTTGCTGCAGGTAAACTACCACCTGATAAAAACTATCCCAAATTCTACAATATCAACATAGTGATCCAACTTAACAACTTTATAGTTACTTTGTTTCAAAATTTATGTATAACATTGTACCAGCCATAGAGCTTTGGTTAACTTTGATCAACTTCTACAATGTATACAATGTATACAAATCCCAATATTGGATGGTGAACAAAACTTTACAAAAATTAATAGCCTTTCTAATGATAAAGTGTAAAGATTTATTACAAAATAATAACAAACTTGCTAAAAAGCATCTAAATACCACACGGTTTGTTTATAAACAGGAATATTTTTAGGTTAGAATTCGTGCCATGTCAACTAGTAATGTGCTAGGTTAAAATAACATTGATTTGCCTTTGGAGTGACTTGGGGAACAAAAACATTTAAATATAGCCCCAATGTGAGACAGTTTATTTTAAGGCAAGTAGAGCCTTGAAATTTGCCTCTGACAAAACGTTCATTTTGTGCAACTATACTGAATATGAAAACTTGTATGTATCGCTGTTTAAAAAATAAAATATGTTGACACCTTGATAGCTTTCATCTTGCCTGCTTTGTATCCAATGTCCCTTTGAGTTTAAAGACATGCCTTTACTTCAGTTAGATATCAGTGTTTCTAATTTATGTGCAAAATAGCAAAAAGGTTCCAGTAACCCATTTGTAAAATGCAATTTTATAATTTATTATCTGTCAAGTAAAATCTACAGGGCCAGGCATTTTTGAAAATTTCTGAAACCAACACAAAAAGGACACAATAATATTTTGAGGTTTTTGACACGGGTCTGACCTTTGCTCGACTGCACGAAACAAACTTTTAAATACAGTCCAGCTTTCCAAAATTACATCCCCAATTATAACATGGACTCAGACATAATTCAGTCAGTCTTTTACCCTGGTTGTTTGACGATGGGAGAAATCCGGACCTGTAACTGCACGGATATATTTCATAACAAGTGCTTGTTTTGCAAGATGTACTCTCTCTTTCTAGTCCAATTAAATAACATAAAGTATGATATAAGCACGACTTCTAAGTTATAATATGTAGTAAATGAATTGCATCGCAAAAGTTGTTTGCTTTTTTGTGAATGCTGTACATCCAGCAGCTAAATCTGTTCATTTTAAAATGTGCTCCTTCAATCTAAAGTCATCCATGGATATTTGTCATAACTCTTTCAATTGCGCATTTCGTTAGTATACCCAAACAAAAAATTTTTGTAAACTATTCCGCTTTTGAATGACAGATTTTACCACTTCCGCTGGCATTTATTTTATCAATCAGCCCAGCAGTCACATCAAACGTGGTTGCAACTGTAATTTTTGATTCATTTTTGTTTGATGTAGTAATTTTTTAATTTAAAATGCATGTGAAACAAATGGTAAAAACACCCTCAAACGACTCAAAACCCAAGGACCTTGTTTTTATCCAGAACCGTCTCTGTCAAATTCTATCAAGCCAAAGCTATCGATCACAGCGCTTGCAACTGGTTGAAATCGCCTTTCAAGTGGCAGATGAAATGGCCAAGAACAAACGACAGACCCGCTTTGATATTCTAATATTACGAATCTCTCTGGGGCCCACCAGTCCACATGCCAAGAAATTAGATAGCAGGTGAGCAAAATAAATGAATACCAGTTTTAAATTGCACAAGTTGGCCAATGTAAACATTTACACAATTGAATGTGTTCATCTTTGCTCGCCTGGAAGATCACAGAGCGTTAGACCGCTCGACCATAAGCAGTGCGGTATGGATCACAATACCACGAATGACAGTGCCTCATCAGTTTTGCAATTTGCCTCAGACAGATTGGTTAAAAAGTGGCTGCTCATAATTGTTTAGAATGATGACCCAAATTAGGCCGAGAGGCCTTGTAGGTCTCATTTCATCGAACTCACTAAATATACACATCAGTGGAAAGGACATGACAGAGAAAGTCAGGCCACAAGAGAGACAGGTGATGATTAAACATATGCATCATCCAGTGACAAATATTAATTCTAGCTGACTTTTTATAAGTTTAAGCCAAACAAAAACAGCCAGTGCAAAATGGGACAACATCAGTTAACTCAGGCCGGACGAAAAAAGAACATTAATTCCAGTCCAATTCACCTTGAAAAATTGGAAACAAATGACTTACCCCTCTGGCTTTTTAAAACTCATTGATTCGCGTGACCGCCGCGTCGCCATTAACGACTGCGGTGTCAACGCAAGCATGGATGTCAGCGACTTCTTGATGTCTTCATGCCTCAATTCTTCATCTTCATGTAGAGTTGGCAGCGGCCCAACAACTGGCCGCGCACTGCTAGATCCGCTCGAGTTGTTGCTCGTCTTCGGACTTTCGCCACCATTCTGAATGTACTGCAAGTAGATATCCGATTTGAGGAACAGCGGGTACATGTTCGTGCGCATGCTATTTTCCACCTCCCTCTGCGCCTGGTCGAAGAGTGTCTGATCGACCTGGCACTTTTTGAGTTTCTCCGCGATTGCGTGCTTCGCGTCATGACTCAGTTTCAGCTGGTCTCCTTTGATGTACTTCTTATAGATCAACCGACCGAGGTTCTGAATGCGTTTTGCATCGTCGGCATCGACGATCTTCAGCCCGTTGCAGGCGAACCAGAAATCGAGCACATTTGCACACTGCTCCTGGTCAAGGAACTGCTTGAAGATAACAATGCCATCACTGTCTTCGAGCAGGTACTTCAGGTTCTGCGCCCAGCGAAAATACGGCGGGGTGCTATTGGTGCTGTTCTCTGTGAACGGGGGTGAGTTGGTGGCACTGCCCTCCGGTTCGAACCCGAGTGGTGCATCGACATCGCCACAATCCAGCTTGGAGTCGGCCCGAACAGAGTTGGCGGTGATAGTCTTGTCGAGATTCGAGCGCCGTGGCGTTGCTGCTAGTGACACATCGCTGCGAGCACTTTTACTTGACGTGTGGCTCCTGCCGGAGAGCTGACTCTTGTGTGAGCCACTGCTGCGTGTTGACATTCCCCCGTTTGACTGGAGTTCATTTTCCTCCCCGGGGACTGGCGGCCGCGGCGCTGTCTCAGTGAAGCTCCCTGCCGAGTTGCTAAGAAAGCGGTGCACTTCCATGCTCATGTTGTACATCCATAATCATAATCTTACATCATGTTGCACTGTTGTCTTGCTACAACTGTAGGAACCTGGAGGCAAACAAACACAGATGTTATAACCTAATTGATACTTGCACGCCACACAAACAAAAAACAGTACAGTACATCCAAAGATTTTCCAACAAAATCATCTACTTTGAAGTAACTAGATATACCAATACCTATGTTAAACTTGATAAAATTGCTCAAGCTATGTATACAGCTCACGAGAACTGAAACATTAGTGCAGACAGTAGTCATATTAGAAATTATATGCAACACAGTGTACCAATTTGGTTATTACATTCCTTTCTATAATGTAACAACATTTTTTTACAAAGCTGAGTCCTTAGCTTGTCTGCCCATAGTAAATATGGTTCTTTTATATCCAGATGTGTAGTGCGTTAACAGTTTAACTAATGTGTTCCGAAGTCTGCACACATTTTCAATCATCTAAAGAAATCACAAGCTACAAGACTTGCTGAATTATCATAAGCTACAAGACTTGCTGAATGATTACAAGCTACCAGATTTGCAGTATCATCAGCTATGAGAATTGTAGTATTACCACAAGATATGCAGTAATGCGACAAACTACAAAGATTTGCAATTGCGATGCAGACATTTAGAACCAGGTGGTTTTCACTTTGATCATGATCAAACCACTTATCAATGTTTGCCGCAGTCAATCCAATATCTACAGCCTACACCAAAGTGCCACATCAAAGATGTGCGATTCTCAGTGAATCGTATCTAGGATATGCAATGATGCGCCAAGTGATTCTCTCTGCACATTCATTATTTAGAAACATGTCGAGCTATAACTATCCACCATGCTAATAAGCTGCGAGAAGACAACAAACGAAGCCAAACCTTTAATTGAACTTAAGGTGCCAACAACTATTCTATTTAAGAATGTATCTGACACACATAATTTTACGGACTCCCATGTTTTCCTCAACAGTTTTTTCTGTCTGTGTAATGTACGATTGTACTAAATATGAATTTAATACAATAAATACTATATATCACAAATGTGGTCACACAACATAAATCCAAATGGAACAGTCGTTATTTACAAAATGTTAGCCCACTGCTTGCCTAGAACATGTATTACAACATGTTTAAATTCGTCCATAGTACTGGAACCGACAGCAGAACAACTGAAAGACGGCACTGGATGTACTATGTAGTCGACATAGCTCACGATTACGGGTGCTTCACCGAGATAACCGACAGTTTTACAAATAATTTGCCTATTTAACTCGCAAAACGACAACACTGACTGATACCCAACGTGACCAGTGGCATAAGCAAACTAACAGCTATCTTCTACTACAATTCACATTTAACACAACGAATTTGTTCGAACGGCCGTCGCTTTACGATGCCAGGGCAGCGCTAGCGGTTAACCCGGGTGCAGTTTGTTTTTCGTTCGCTGGCGACATTTTCCTTTGATCGCAAAATCGTGTTTAAACTACATCTGCCTAGTGACCTTGAATGCGTTAGTAACTACGCAAAGCAGTGTTTTCAGGCGTCAACAACAACAATACTTATAAATGGACAGGCTACATATCATAATATTAGTTCGGGTGGGTTCTAACGGGCCGCTGGTGGAAACCAGTTTGCGAGTGCCAAATTCACAACGTGCACTTCGACGACACAATAAAGTCAACAGTTTTCCCGACAAATGGACACAATTAACGGGCAAAGTTGCCAAACAACATTTTGTAAAGGCATTCCACATGCTTGCATGATGCTTACCCGCTATTCGATTGATTAAAAGTAGTCCAAAATCACAGAATTTGTCCGTTCAACACATCAAAGGAAACAAGTCGTAATCTAGCACACTGAGCCGCCATGATTTTATGTAAATGAGGGGGCACCTATCGGGGTTCCTGGTTGGCTGAGTTTATTTTCAGCTTGTGTTTAACCGCAAACATGCATACTTCTACATAAAAGAAAATATGCTTTTCTAGAGTGTACTTTCTACCGATTTACTTTTGTTCCTAGAACGGAACAACTCCATTCCCACATCCAAGTATGTCTTATGAAATAATCTACCGCAATGCAAAGCAGTCCAGCTGAAAACAAATGCCCGGTTTCTGACTCCTCTTACACCGTGTAGAAAATACTACTACATCAGTGCCAGTGACAAATATTTCGTACATTTCATTTAATTTTTGTAGCAGTTTGATAAAGTTATAAATTGTTGTTGTGCTGCTGGATTTTTAAAACATCAAATTTTATTAGTGTATGTGCGCATTTTCCTAGTGTTATATAACATAACATGGTGATAGATACATTTTTTATTTACCAAGTACGACATTGATATATAATTATGATAAATAAAATATTTGTGAAGACCAAAAATATTGCTGAAGCTTGGAATAAGTTAGTAGCTGAAAGTGATAGAAAGTTTTATACAACCTTGACAGTGATGAAGAAGCACATATACAGAGTGACTTAGAAAAGAGTCCTATGCTCCAGTGGATTAAATAAAATAATATTATCAAAGTTATGTTGATTTTATATATCCTTAAACTTAGTTAAAGTAACAGTAAAAATCAAGTTGCACAAAACCGACAAAGCTAATTATGAGCAATACAACAGTTGCTGGTGCTATGCATTTTATATGTCTTTGATAAAGAAAACCTCCCTACAACATGAGATGGTTGTAAAGTTCCATATCAGAATCATTGGCTCTGCTCTACAGAGTGTTCAGCACCTTCATGGTCTCTTCATCAGCATTAGTGTACACTATTCACTGCTGTCATGTGATCAAAATATGAGAGAGACACAGGTTCAGCCATCAACTGAGACAGTGGCTACAATGTTCCCCGATTTTCTTAGAAGTGCAGCCATGTGACAATCACCAACATCATCACATGAAAAAGAGAGTAGTGTACATGTACAGTAAAGCTGGTGAAGAAATAATGAAAGCCCCAAAGCGAATCACAGAACCAAGGATAAATTTTACAACCTTTTCAATATGGATCTAACAGAATCCCAAATCAATATACCTACTGAAACCTCCCATGTACTTGTTTATTAGACCCAACAACCATTATACAGAAGCATCCCATTCCTGACCCTAAGAGCATGCACATATAAACAATAGTATTTATCAATATCAACACCAATATTTATTTTGATAAGATTGCTGTAATTCTCAGTTTTAAAAGATCTTATGCCCCACTCATAGTTTTAACATGTACCACTATAGTTTTTGGTTAATCATTATTTAAATACTGCTAGAATATTTAAATATGTTATACAGTGGAAACTTGTTAATCGAGACCCTGGTGATATGGAAAACTCAGCATCCAGATGTCATTTCACAGTGAAAAGAATCTCCCAATAGATGCTAATGTACCGTTACATGCATTATTTGTTCATCAGGAAAACTGTGGACTAAAGTATCCAGATTAATGAAGTTCATTGTACATTTTACAATGGGACGCATGTTAACCGGAATCTGCAAGGGTGGTAATTATTAACACAATTCGTTGTCTTGAATGTAAGAATATCACGACCATGCTGAACATCACAGCATTGCAGTTAAACCAACCAGCATCCGCTATATTGCTAACTGAGTTCCTTTTGAGTGCAGTGGCACACTGGCTACAGCTTCAGATGCTCAATCAGGAGAACCAAGGTTTGAATCCTGTGCTGCCATTTCGAATTTTTTGCAAGTTTGTTCACTTTACGTTGCCCCATTTCACTCAGCTGTATGAATGAGTACCTGGCAATAGACACACAGTGGTGGATATTTGTGTACAAAGTCTCCATGCCTTAACTGCAACATGGCTGAATGATTCCTAGAGAGGTCAAGATGGTGTTCAAATTAACAGGTGTCATAGGGAGTAAAGTATAAATGTTTTGAGCAGTAATAAGAACTGGATACTGTGCTATATTACTTTTTAACTGTTTTGTTTACATTAAACATTTTGTGGAAGAAAATTCAAACACTCTTTTGCACTTAAAAATGCAATTTGATGGACAGTATACCCTCAGGATATTTATTTTAGTCTTATTATGATTATTTTAATTAATAAAAAAAAACAATGAACAGACAACCTCCTTTTGAAATATTAAATGCTTTTTTAACTGATACTTACGAACCCAACGTTCAATGTGCTGCATATATACAAGATTATTTTATTTGTGTTGTGTGTTCAGAATTTTCTCATCAAGACATGTTGGAAGGCTTTCTTCTGTTAGAGGGTCTAATTAGAAGTTTGCACACTGAATACAGATGTTCAGCATTGACAGAATGCACTGACAGAATGCCGCTGTATATTAGAAGACTGAGTGCTTGCTATACGGGTAACCCTTGCTATACTGCCCACATATCAACAGTCACATACTCTAAGGAAGCCTACCACTTGTAGAAGACTGGTTGTCTAGAATGACAAAATAAAAGCTTCGCTTCAAAGTACACAGTATGCAGCAGTTCATGCCTGAACACATAAAAATAAACAGTATTGTTAACACCATTTGTTCATTGATCATATGGTGACCAAGCATAGAGATTACCCACAGAACTGTGTAGCTTATAATTGGGACACACCAAAAATTCATTATGTGTAACAACACTCTATAATCACTTTGCACAAAACATGCCTTTGGTTTTTTCTACAGACTTGTCAGTCTTTGTACCAACTGCCTGGTGAATTAGTTAACTATTTCTTGATCTGTACCTGTCAAAACACAATAGCGCATAATGTTCCTGTGATCACAATTAGAGGTAAACCCTTCTTGTAGCAGTTATAATTTTTTTTTTATAAAAATATGTTGTCTCACCAGTCATTAATAAAATGTTTATATAGAAGATACAATGAGATTGTACTAACAGAGACATACTGGTCAATTTAACATTCTCCAACTAGTTATGCAATTTTGATGGAAGTTGATCTAATCGCAAGCAGTGATTCCACAAACTGATCACCCACATGTGAAATTTCTTCTGCAGTCTTCATGGATAATTTAATTATATAGAATTGCAGCAACCTATGAAATATTCTCTTGTTCATTATGTGAATTCTAGAAAGATATATCATTGACCAACAATATAATTATAATGGTAATTGGTGACAACAAAAATCCTATGGTCAGTAGGGACTAGTTTTGTTTAATTACTAACAATGCAAGCTCTATATATCATATTAATCAATAAAAGTACAGTGATTGAATATGTGTCTCACATTCATAATTATTTTTACCTAACTTCATGAAATCAACCCCATTTGTAATCATTTCATACATCTACACCATGTGTGGGATGTGTCTCAACCTCCCATCTCCCAACTATTTGTTGGGCCAAGCACCCACCATTTTGGGGCCCAACCTCCCACATCCTGCTGTACCCTTCCAGCCACACCCTTCACCTATATGCAGCTCTTTAAACCATGTTTATCTGTTACTGCAAAATGTTAAAACATGTAAACAATGCAGTCTTGACTTGAGAACCCACAAGTGCACCAACACCCAACAACGTCTGGGGGTAACAAACCCATATCCTGTTAGTCTATAGACATACCCATGTGGAAATGCAGGAGTTACTGGTATGGAATGGGTTAAACTTAAAGAACCAGTAATCTTTAATTGAGTTAATTCGTCCAATGGTGTCTACGACTTCCATAGAGACATGCTAATTATGTGATGGTATATTATTATAATTATACGACAAACAACGTTTACCCTTAATGCTAAGTCGACTGGCGTTAGTCCTTACCAACTCTTCAAGTCCCTGAACAACACGAGCATCACTAAAAGTTAAACGCTGTCCTTGTTTCCTGTTGCCTAACCTGCTTACCGTGAACCGCAATACCGTCCGATATGGAAGGACGACGTTGTAACTAACGCTGACGACGCGAATCCATTCATGCAGGTGTTCAATGGACCCCTACACTCCGTCCGGTGTAGTATTACCGAGCCATAGACAGCAATAGTTTCCGGCTCTATGTAGATCAATCTGCCAATCGCATCAGACGATCTACACTGCACAACTTTGACAAAACTTGAAAGGCACTGTGCCGCCAAGTTTGTTTTAAATATCGCCTTCTCGACACGTTTTATTTCTGTATCGCCTCCGACTCGCCGAGAAAGTCACTCTAAACAATGAAAAATGTCCATGGAAATTTGAAAAGTTTGAACGACGACATCAAAGAAACTTGCCGACAGCCGACAATGCCATTGCGGACGATCGCCGAGCCTTTGGACATGCCGCGCCAATCAGCATCGAGCGGAATCAACATTGAAGATAAGTAGGTCAATTCGTCCGCTTTTAACGGAGGGGTGGTGGGTTGTGGACGTTACAACCCGTATTTTCTTTACGACACTTACCTTATTTCGTTTTTAGCAGCATGGCACCGATGTATTGCTAAACCGACATACGTGGCGTTTAACTGCTGAACCGAACAGCGAGTGTAGCGCACACGTTCGTTGTACAGGCTACCCCCACCCAGTGAGTGCGCGACTTGAAAATACTCGAAGTGGGGAGAACTTGGATGCTTTGTAGAATGCCGCCTAATCGCCGCCTGTGTAGTTGTTGTTTCGGCTTTTTTTTGGCTCGTTCGGTGTAGCTGTCCTGTTTGTGCGTGCACCAGTGTTTGGGTGCTTGTGCCTGTGTGTCGGCATGTCTTCACCGCCCTGAATCCAGCCCTGGTTTCGATTCAAACGAATCGTGTAATGTCGGAACCGAGGCGGCCGGCGAAGTTGCCGCGTGTGGTGCAGGCATGAAATTTTAATTAGATAATTGATAGACGAGTTTTACGGGCTTCCTTCGGCTGGGTTTCTCTCGTTCTTTGGTTCGCTGACTGGACGGCGTCTTCGGGGACGGGGTGGCGGTGTGTGGGGAGGCGGTTGAAATTCAAGCCGGGCTTTGATGAGGCAAACAGACCGAAGTGCGTCAAGGCAGCTGTACCGAGCGACGGTTACGGCTTACACGGCGACAGACGGCAAAACACCTGTGATCGTGACTGTCCCTTGGTCCTCATGCTAATACCCGCCAACCGTCCTTTGGTTTTGTTTGACTACGCATCTTGTGTTGCATTGTTGACTATTTTGGTAATTATACCGGCATCCAATGATGTGTACAGTTTAAATTTGTTACAAAATAAGTTAGTACGTCATTAAAACTCGTTGGCGTCGGAACGTGGTGAATATTAAGGGGCTGAGGCTCTCCATTTGTACCCCCGAAGCTAAAAAAAAACATTCTAGCTCTACAAAATCCTAAAATTACACACATCCTTGAGCCTCGCCAAAAAAAACTCACATTGAGGCTCTCCAAAAAACCTCAAACTTGAACCCCCCATTTGAGACTAAAAAAAAAAACTGCATTGACACTCTCCGAAAACATCAAATTGCAATGAGGCTAGCCAAAACAACCTTCAGGGGTTAAATATATATATATATATATCCCCTTCCAACCCGCACCGGCCAGCGTGGAAGGGTAGGCCAACAACACCAGCATGCAAAGTACAATGAAGCCAAGTTCCCAGCAGCATCGAAAGAGTATTTGACCAAGGAGGCGGTTAGGGTAAACTAGGGCTACGTGCAGAGGGTTTCTAAGAATCTCTGGGTCAAGAAGATCCGCCGAGAGAAGGTAAGTAGACTGAAGATAGCAACATATAACGTAAGAGCACTACTAAGAGATGAACATATACAAGAACTGGAGGAAGAACTTAGGGAAACCAAGTTCGTGTGGGATGTGATCGGGATCGGATAAGTCAGAAGAAGAGAAGAATACTTCATCACCTTACAATGCGGCCAATTACTAAACCATTCCACAGCGAACAACGGCCAAGCTGGAGTAGGCTTTCTCATAAACAAGAAATGGAAAGACAATATAGTGAGGGTTAAAAGCATTAGCCCCAGAGTAGCAGAATTTGTTCTATGCATAACAAAGCTCTACAAACTGAAGATAGTACAAGTTTATGCACCAACAACATCATACTCAGAAGAAGACACAGACAACTTCTACAACGACATGGATGAGACCATAGAAAAGCCAACCCACAACACGATAGTGATGGGATACTTTAATGCGCAAGTAGGGAAACGAACAAAAATTTTTTGCAACAGGCAACTTTGGCATAGGTGTGAGAAACGAAAGAGGCGACACCATGGTCAACATCAAGAAAGTACAAAATCATGAATACCATGTTCGAGAAGAAAGCAGGGAGGAGATGGACATGGAAAAGCCCAACTGGAGAAACAAAGAACGAAATTGACTACATCCTGACAAACAAGCCAGACATGGTCACTAACGTTACTGTCATCAACCAAGTCAATATGGGAAGTGACCACAGAATGGTAATGAGCAACATCAAACTGGACGTCAAGGCTGAAAGGAAGAAGTTGGTAAACAAGAGACCACCGAGTGTAAATACCACACAAAACGGAAGAAAAAAGATCGAACTGCGAAATCGATTCGAGACACTACAGGAACTAGAGGACATCGACACCATGAGCGAAAACATCTCTGAGATGATCCAACTAAGTGCAAAAAGTGTAGCCAAAGCAATCAACAGGCATGTAGTGATGAGAATATCGTCACCGACACGAGCACTAATGAAGAAACGACGAGAAATGGTGGATAACGGCGACCGTAACAAATAAATAGAGTACGCAGAAATAGGCAAGACCATCAAAAAGAAAGCGAAGGATGACATCAGAAAGTACAAACAAGAGATCATACGAGAAACGATTATGTCATCAAAGAGCCTGAAGAAAGGAAAAAGAACGTAGGCACTAGGCCGAGACAGACTGATTACACTTCTAGACAAGCAGGGTAGAGAAATACAAGACCAAGATATGAGTATGGAACGAATAGAGGAATTATACACCGAGCTATATGACAGTGAACAGAGTACCATAATTCACATCGACCCGAAAGAGGTACCAGAGCACCATGGGAAGTGGAAGCTGCGCTAAGAGATATGAAAAATGGGAAGACATCAGGCAACGACCATGTAAACACTGGAACATTAAAAGCAGGAGAAGATATCATCTCGAAGACATTGGCTAAGCTGTATACTAAATGCTTATCAGAAAGACGAATACCCACCGCTTGGAAGAACGCAAAGATGGTGATAATCTTCAAGAAGGAAAATAAGAAAGACTTAAAGAACTACAAACCGATATGTCTGTTATTAAACATCTACAAATTACTCACAAAGATACTAACGAACAGGCAAGAGAAGACTCTCGACGAAAACTAACCACGAGAGCAAGCAGGATTCAGAAGCAGGTACTCAACGACAGACCACACACACACATCGTAAACCAACTGAAAGAGAAGTGCCGAGAATATAATATCCCACTCTGCATCGCTTTCGTCGACTACGAGAAGGCTTTCTATTCGGTGCAAACTCAAGCAATATTGACTTCCCTTCAAGAACAGAGGATAGAAGATGTGTACATCGATCTCCTGAAAGACATCTACATCAACAGCTCGGTGACAGTCCACCTACACAAAAAGAGCAACAAGATCAACATAAAGAAAGGAATACGACAGGGTGACACCATATCGCCCAAGCTGTTCACGGCAACACTCGAAAGCATATTCCGAAGACTGACCTGGGAAACCAAAGGCTTGATGATAGATGGAGAATATCTCAGCCACCTTCGCTTCGCCGACGACATACTCATATGCGCTACTACATCGCAAGAACTACAAGCATGGTGCAGGATCTAGCTGATGAAAGTGAAAAACAAGGTCTCAAGATGAACATCTCGAAGACAAAAGTGATGCTTGAAAATGACACACCAATATATATAAACACGACGCAGACAGGGAACGTCGAAAGCTACGTTTATCTGGGACAGCGATACAGTATCAGAGACAAAAACCAAGACAAGGAGATTCAAAGAAGGATCACTGCCGGCTGGACAGCATTCGCCAAACACCGCCAAACAGTTCAAGAATAACTTTGGAACCTGCTTGAAGAGACAAGTCTTCAAATCATGCGTACTTCCAGCGATGTCATACGGCGCGGAAACATGGGCACTCACCATCCAGGCAAAGAACAAGCTAGCAGCCGCACAAACAAAGATGGAAAGAAGTATGTTAAACATCACATATCGGGAGAGAAAAACAAACACCTGGGTAAGGCAGAAGACAAAGGTCATAGACGTGATAGAACAAATCAGAAGACAGAAGTGGACCTGGGCAGGGCACATCAGCAGACTACGAGATAACCGATGGACATCGCGTATCACAACCTGGAGACCTTACGAAGGGAAACGATATAGAGGAAAACCGGCGAGACGGTGGAGAGATGAACTAGACGAGTACTGGAAGGGCACCATCTGGCAGAGGATAGCGCAAGACAGACATATTTGGAAACGACATGCTGAGGCCATCGCCCAACCACTGGATACTACGGCTGCACAATGATGATGATGATATATATATATATATATAATTATATAGTCCCCACCTAAAATATTGGGGGATGAGCCCCCAAGCCACCAGCCCATCCCGGTTCCGACTAATTTGTAATAAAGCGTGTCATTCGATATATGACCTATACACAAATACATGTCGATTATTAATTTAGTTGGGCGATTAGTTAATGCATTTGGATAATTTTTAATAAACACGTTTTATTATTGATGCTTTTACATCCATTTATAGGGAGGGGTATATTTACCAAGGGGCAATTGCATGTCCAGGGACAACAGTCAGGGTGAGGGACATAGTGTAGGACAAAAATCCTTACGGACATGGGTACTGGCATAACCACGGGGCTTGGATACTCCAGGGCAGGATATATACATAACCCATCTGGGCAAAACTCGAGGACAATACCCGTCAACGTTTTAGAGGTGGAATTATACACAATTACCTAGATTATTATGATGTGCTGATATGTATGTGACTGGATCTTTTTAAATAAACAAACTGTAGAAAAAATAATGACCATTACTAGGCTTTTTTTCCGCGAGGGATTATGTCCGTGAGGGGTTATGCCAGTAGGGGTTTTGTCCGTATGGTGAATATTCACCGTCAAGGAATCACGTCTGTCCAGATAGCTTTTGTCGTGAGGCGATATTTCCGTATTGGCTTTTGTCCGTGAGGAGCTATGTTTTTAGTGAGCTTCAAAAATTGTGAACGTCACCACGAAATAATTTCAACTGCACCCCTTCCCATTTTTCTGATGTCATAGTCCGACAGCGGGAAGATGCAGAAGCTTCAGCCTAGCCGACCTATTATATTAATTTCGTTCCGGCTCCAGTGTCGCAGCATAGCATTGCACGTATATAATATATAGCTTGGCATTGCAGGTACAGAGCGTGGATGCAGCACTATGTGTACAAAACTTGCGGCATTGTAGGTAGAGAGCTTGGATTGCAGCACTGTATGAACTTGGATTGCAGTATTGCAGGTGAATAGTGTGGATTGCAGCACTGTAAGTACAGAGCGTGTATTGCAGCATTGTAAATACAGAGCGTCGATTGCAGCATTGCAGGTAGAAGATTTGGATTGCAGAATTGTAGTTACAGACTACAGAGCGTGAATTGTAGCAGTACAGGAAGAGAGCGTGGATTGTAGCACTGCAAGTAAAAGGTTTGGGTTGCAGAATTGTAGGTACAGACTACAGAGCGTCGATTGTAGCAGTGTAGGTATTTAGCGTGGATTGAAGCATCGCATGTAGAGAGCTTGGATTTGCAGCACTGCAGGTAGAAAGCGTGGATTGCAGCATACCAGGTAAATCGCGTGGATTGCCTGACACGGCCGTCGTGACGACTCGGTTGGATGGAGACCGCCGAGTCACGCGCGGCCATGATACAACATAGGGCTGTCGATTAATGATTTATTTATACGTTTTCATATCGATGAAGTTGCGCAGCGTGCCGACGCCGCGACTCGATTAATTGATATCATTCAAGCGCACCAAGAACAATAGTAATTTACAGTGGGAACGTTGGCATGCTGACAGCAAACATAACAAGGCTGTTGCGTCGAATTCTCCCGGTTACGTGACCACGTGGCGGGTTCAGAAAAGTGGCGTTCTAATATTACAATTTCCCTCCAGTTAAAGTAATTTATTTATATTACTATTATAACGAGTAATCTATTTCAATACGCTAACTTTGGTGGCAGTATCTCTTCCCAGGTGCCGAAGGCCGCACACCTCTTTCTTTATTCATTCATTCGCTTCCGTGGAGTGCTGGCGTTTGATCTACCGACTGGCGATCAATTTCGAAAAAAAACCCAGAAACAGTAGACGAATTAAGTGGAGAGTCACCTGTCGTTCGCGTTACCAGGAAATGTTGATTTAGCATGCCGTTGTAACCAGCCAAAAGGAGTGCCGTGCCGCGTTATGAGCGCGCAAGAGCAAGCGCAGTGGACACCTTAACCTACTTATCGACATTCTTTGCCTTGCCAAACGTGTGTTTTCTTTTTTGTTGTCTTTATTATGTTTCCGACGTTTATATATAATTATATGTATTCTAACAGTTGCAGTATTTCACTTAAACATATTACTAGCGCGATCATCTTAGAAACAAGTATTTCTGGCATGGTCCTGTAGAAGCTTACTTTCGGCACGGGACTACTTTAGGCCCCGTTACAACATAACGTTATATTCAGCAAGCTTGTAGGTCTACAGTTCCTCCTGGACAAAGTAGCGTTACCAGGAAATGAAGCTTTAATTCGTGCAGTTTACTACACATGAGTCACTTTCGTTACCTCTTCGTGTATGCAGATGTCTGCCACACTACGCTTGCCTAAACTCTCGCCAGTTCCCTGTGTGTTGGGGTTTCCGTAAAATTGCTGTTGCACCCTATGTCAACACAGTATAATTCAGTTCTTATCCCACGGTTCGTCTCCACTTTGTTTTGGCCTCCCCCTTTTCTCCCCCGTGGTCTAAAAAGGAACGATGGTCTCGCATGCGTTGATGGTTCTAAAACTTCAATCACATTTGAACCGGGGCCTCGAAGGGTGTTAGAGATTTTTCATGGTCGAGGAGGTAGTGATGGATATCCTTAAAAAAACTTTACACCATGATTATCAAGCACAACTACTTCCCTCTAAGCGGAACTACTTCCCCACAAGCGGGAGGGATGCGTACGCACCCATCGCACCCCTATCCTACGGACGTGGTATTGGCGAAGGTTTTGCTTGGTGTTACCCTGTGTATGTATGTACAATCTAGCAGTTTCATGTTGCTGAACCTGTAACGTGTGCTGTTGCAGCGGCTGTTTACAATGGAATTGGATACGGTGTATGTGGCTAAATGCGGTTATTGTTATTCTTTCTTACTAATTGTTAGAAAACGCGATCGGTCACCCTGTATTTGGACCGTTTAACATTCTAGGTATACAAAATAATGCCGACGCGTATTTTAATAGTATAGGTTTAACCTCTGAAGTCGGCAACATCCATAAAGACACGAAAACATTGCACAATACAGTACACGGTGGAAATCCTTTCATGTCTTCTATGATATACCGTATGTTTGGTACAATGATATGGGCAGTGCTGATCAAATATAATATAAATTGCAGATGACTGGCGACTTGTCATCGGCGCTCGAGTGTCACGTGAAGACAAAAATCGACATAGGACCTATCAATATCATGCAGATTAATTAACGGACATTAATGTTACCCATTAATATGCATCTTACACGAGGAGAGATTATAATGTTATATAGATTAATGATGTACCGATACTGCTGTGTATAAACTCGGATTGATCACAATGCCTGTGTAATGATATTATTGTTTTTATCTTTGAACGGTGTACGGAAGATCGGGCCGGTTGTTACACGAGCAGGTCGGTATGTCTCGACAGGTCCTATCATATATGTCTAACAGATGACGCATTGCACGTGCATTTTAGCCAGATATGTTTTATAAAGGTAGGGCCACAACAGAGTAGTTTAACTAATTTAACCATGTATGTTTTTACATTTTCATGACCTTGTCAACATGCACAACCTTGCAAAAAATAGCCGACAGTCGACGCCACTTGACACATACGTTCTGCTGCCAGGCCCTGCGTACCCTCAAAACACTACTGTAAAGTTCAAAACATTACCTCTACATTTTTTTCTCGATTTTTCAATTTCTATGTTTTTCCAAACTTTGGAATGCTTGTCAATATTACACAAACCGATGCAAGTATAGATTACCCCGCAATTCACATCCTTACTGTGACATTAATGTGAAAATAGTGGCATACCTTATTGTGTCGGATTAGTGTTTTGTAATTTGTCAGTATCTTTGATTTATACCACATAGTAAACGTATAACTGCTAGTTCCAACTTAATACATCGTCCAATTCAGGGGTATTTGTGTTTTGTGGTATTACTATTAGTGCTTTACTTTATCTGCGTCTGTTATATCTCATTAGTTTACAGGCAATGCCGAACTGACAGCTGCACGTGTTAATAAATCTGGTTGGCATTGATTAAATCAATGTAAAATTAGCTTAAGTGCCTTGATACCTTCTGGAATACACTTGTAGAGTAACTATACATGTATGGTATGTGTAAAGCAATTCAAGTTTATTTATAATTGGACTATAGTGATACAAAATCACAATGACTGCGCTCTATGAGGAAATTTTTTTCGAACCATGCAGAAGAATGAACCTCTGTATATAATACGTGTGTGCAAGGCAATTCAATCACCGAGTCAGACGAGTATCCATATATGATTTGACCGATTTTCAACTGGCTTCAATATAACTCGGCATTGGCTATGTATTATTGGTTAGTACTAATGAATAAAATTACATGACATCACTACAATGGCTTGAACAATTATCTGCTACTTGAAACACTTATTAAATAGGCTTGCTTCGAAGCAGCTCTCCCTCAGGTGTGTACACAGATGCAAATTCTATGTTGAAGCTGCAAATGGCAATCATCTAGAAATAATTCTTTTCAATGAAGCTTTGTTGATCACTATGAAAACAAAGTTAGTCAACAAATTACATGAATTTTAATTGAAATAATTAGCAAATTGAATTTTAATTGAATAAATAAATTTTGTCAGTACACTGAATGTTCACTTTTTAAATTAGCATACATGTATGTGGGAATTGGAAATTAATTCGTATAAGTTAATTGACCATGTCTGCTTGTTTTAAATACATCACATGTGCATAATTTTGATATCTTGACCTGTGTTGTCTTTTAAGTGGCAACATAAAGCATTACCTTGTAATGTATATATTATAGTCAAAACACATGTTTTACAATAATAATGTTAGACAATTATCTACTTGTACATGTTTTTGCTGATTGCTTGTACATCCAACATACCAAGTGCTAAGTAATGCACTTAAATATCACCATGGCTGCACAACAATAACATTTCACATAACCATATATTATTCTGTTGTATGTTGAATGTGAATATCACATTTACCTACTCCAGCGGCTACAGTTATAACATAAATATATTTATTCTATGTAACTGACTGTTCATTATACTATTCTGATTGATCCTTGGTTATGGCAAAGGTCCACATGGATTAATTGCTGCCCGAGCAATTGTGACATGCACTGTGTCTTCGTTCAGTTTCCTCAGTCCAGCTCGTGTGTTTCAAAATCCATCAGTTTGATGTGTTGACAACAAACTCTAGTGTTGTTAGTTATCTGCAACAAATAATATCATATGTTATCTGCATTACAAAATATACATTTTCTTACTCACTTACTTTAGTTCAGCTAAAATCCCTGGGTTTGGGCTAAGGGACAAGGCTTGGCTATCTGCATTTTACAACTTTGCCATTTTATTTTCTTAATTATATTCCATAGTTCGTCACAAATCATTGGCTAAAATAAATTGCATTTTTATAACAATATATAAATGGCAATGAGCTGTGGTTTATAGTTGACTCAGACATAAGAATAAGGGAAACTATATTTTTGGTGATCCTACCATATCTCAGGGGCTCTCATCATATTTATATTACGTTAGCCATGTGGAAAAAAATATTTGTTTCTAAATTGTTGAACATACCTGTTTCTGAATCCTGCTTGCTCTCGTGGTTGGTTTTCGTTGAGTGTCTTCTCTTGCCTATTTGTTTGTATCTTTGTGAGTAATTTGTAGATGTTTGATAACAGACATATCGGTCTGTAGTTCTTTAAGTCTTTCTCATTTCCCTTCTTGAAGATGATCTCCATCTTTGCGTTCTTCCAAGCGGTGGGTATTCGTCTTTCTGATAAGCATTTAGTATATAGCTTAGCCAGTGTCTTCGAGATGATATCTTCTCCTGCTTTTAACCTTTATAATATACAAACCGGAATTTGTTTCAGAAATATCTATGAACATGGTTTCATTTTTGGAAAGGTAACATACTGAAGAATCTGTGTATGGAGAGAAAAGTAATTTTGACGTCCGGATTATCATAATTTATTCAAAATGGCCCCCAAATTATGAGTAATATCATACCATCACACTTCACATGCAATAACAAGAACACTATTAGTCACAGACGAATGTTGATTACATATTTAGAAAGAACATTCATATTTTCACAAAGTGACTAAATATGAATGGAATAAGAACATAATTTGATATTTTATAGAAATGTTATTGGAAAGTGTAAAAATCGTAAAATTTCAACATGTGCACACTTACCAGCCTAACTGCCAAAATAAAACTACTGGTCATTAAAGAATGATGAATGCGTATTTAGGAAGAATACTAATGCTTACCCAAAGTGGCACAATATGAAAGTAAGCAGTACAATATTCAATATTTTATACAGGATGCATTGGCAACTGTAAAATTCTATACGATTTATGTATGTATACGCTTGCTAGCCAGCCTGTAAAAACTATTAGCCACATATGAATTATGATTACATATTTAGAAATAACACACATATATTCACAAGGTATCAAAATATCAATGACATCCATTCATTATTCGACATTTTATAGACACAATGGCAAGTGTCAATGTTCGGATTATTTCCGTGTGCAAACCATTGCAACCTTCCGCCAGCCTGGGGCTTACACTTTCGTGTGCCAGTCACGCCAACAAATGCTGTCTTTTCTCACACACAGATGAACACTTTATGTTCGATCGTCGTATGTCCAAAGGCAATGCCTAGTTGTTCACACCACGTGGAATAACGCCACAAGGATATGCAGCACGATAGCCACCAACCAACTGTTCCCCCAGTTCCTCACGGAATGCCTGCTGAGTTAGTAGCAGGCGATTGTTCGTGCCACTACGATGATCTTTGAAGTACGACTCGATCACGTACGCATTGTGGATGGCCAACTCCAGCAGGTGGAAGACAATTCGTCGATTTCACCTGCAAGAGGGTCGCGCGCAGTTGTAGTATTTGATGATTCTGTCCGCGAAGTCAATGTCTCCCATGTTCTTGTTGTAGTCGCGAACGCATGGTGGTTATGCAACGTCAATGCCGTCTCTCTGTCTCTCTGTCTCTGTCTCTGTCTCTGTCTCTCTCTCTCTTTCCCTCTCCCTCTCCCTCTCCCTCTCCCTCTCTCTCTCTCTCACTTAGTTGGATAATCTCAGTGATGTTTTCGCTTATGGTGTCGATGTCGTCTAGTTTCTGTGGTGTCTCGAATCGATTTCGCAGTTCGAGTTGGAATTCGATCTTTTTTCTTCCGATTTGTGTGGTATCTACACTAGGTGGTCTCTTGTTTGTCAACTGTGGTCACTTCCGATATAATCATATGTTAGAGTAATTACTGGATGAATAGATCTAAGATAGTAAAATAAAACATATATTTGTATGTATAAGTTCAAAATATAGGCATACAGTGAAGTCGTCGGTGTGATCGTTGGTAGCTTAACCCTAACCATAAACAAACCGAGCTATTACCAACCCCAACCATAGCTGAGCTCCAACCACAACTAATTATAATAATAATCTTAACACTAATTAATAATGACATTTCACACTAACTATTTATTCCCGTCATCTGATTCGTCCCAGGTATTACCCTAGCCCCAATCATAATTGACTCCAATCATAACTAATAATAATAATCTGAACCCTAATGAATAATGGCATTTCACACTAAGTATTTATTCCCGTCGTCTGATTGGTTCTAGCGATTACTCTAACCCAACCATAGCTAATGATAATAATTTTAATATAATTATTAAGGATATTTTACATTAACTATTTATTCCCATCGACTGAATGGTTATAATGACTATGCTATATATAATCCTAATTCACCACGATTGACACCAACCGTAACTAATAATAATCCTAACAATAATGAATAATTATTTATTCCAGTCGTCTGATTATCACACTAACTATTTATTCCCGTCGTCCGACTAGTTCCAACGATTAGGCTATAATTAACCTCAACCTCAACGATAACTAACTCAAACCATAACTCATTATAATAATGGCATTAAACATAATTAATATTTATGTCATTTAGATTAACTATTTATTTCCGTTGTCTAATTGACTCCATCGATTACAAACTCGACCCTAGGCTAGTGTATAGGATGATTCTCAAAAAGGTGTCTAATGTAATTGGCTTGTCAGATATACTGACGGTAATGTTTTCAAATTGGGTAGTGTTTTGAGCGTACGTAGAGGTAGTGTTTTGAATTAAACAGTAATGTTTTCAAAGTATGCACAAAACACTGCCGTAGTGTTTTCAGTGGGGTAGTGTTTTGAGCGGCCTACACTGGGAATGCGAGACTGAAACGCGGAGGGAGAGAGAGTGAGAACGTATGACTATGATACGATGATCAGCAGTCGTTGGTGTTTTCTACATTGTGCTGAACACATCAGGTGACTGATATTCGCGTAAAAAAGCTTTCATTACACGGACCAACAATTATCGACGGGACTCCCCATGGGCGAGGGTCTGGGGGCATGTGCCCCCTAGACCTTTGGAATTCTGCGTGCTCGTAGACCTTTTTAAATGGGCTCATTTGATCGTGCCCCTACTACTACACCATTTGGAATGTGCCCCTTACAACAAGCGGAAATTACTACGACGCGATGGCGAACACACCATCCCCCACCCTCACCCAACCCCACCCCAAAAATGTTCGACACCGTTTGGAGGTTTTTACGCCCCCCCTTGTCAACCCTCTCTGGACACGCCCCTGACTCCATATATTGATTATTTTCAGGAATAGTAAATCCCTGGACGGACTAGTAAACCCCTAGGTGGACTATTAAATCATAGGTGGACTAGTAACTCCTTAGATGGTCTAATAAATCCCTAGGTGGATTAGTAAACCCTAAGGTGGACTGAGTGAACTAGTAAACCTCTAGGCGAACTAGAAAACCTCTAGGCGGTCTAGTAAACTACAAGGTGGACTAGTAAACCTCTACGCACACTACTAACCCATTACACGGACTACTATACTGATAGACGGACTAGAAAATACCAATAGGACTAGTAAACTCCTAGGCAGACCAGGACCCCCCCCAGGCGAACAAGTAAACCCCTAGACGGACTAGTAGATTCCTAGACGGACTAGTAAACCCATAGACGGACCAGTAAACCCATAGACGGACTAATAAATATCTAGACGGACTAGTAAACCCGTAGTCGGACTAGTAAACACCTAGACGGACTAGTAAACCCCTAGACGGACTAGTAAACACCTAGACGGACTAGTAAACCCCTAGGTGGACTAGTAAACACGTAGACGGACTAGTAGATTCCTAGACGGACTAGTAAACCCATAGACGGACTAGTAAACACCTAGATGGACTAGTAAACACATAGACGGACTAGTAGATTCCTAGGCGGACTAGTAAACCCATAGACGGACTAGTAAACCCATAGATGGACTAGTAAACACCTAGAGACTAGTAGATTCCTAGACGGACTAGTAAACCCCTAGACGGACTAGTTAACACCCAGACGGACTAGTAAACACCTAGACGGACTATTAGTTTCCTAGACGGACTAGTAAACCCATAGACGGACTAGTAAACACCTAGATGGACTAGTAAACCCATAGACGGACTAGTAAACACCTAGATGGACTAGTAAACACATAGACGGACTAGTAGATTCCTAGGCGGACTAGTAAACCCATAGACGGACTAGTAAACCCATAGATGGACTAGTAAACACCTAGAGACTAGTAGATTCCTAGACGGACTAGTAAACCCCTAGACGGACTAGTTAACACCCAGACGGACTAGTAAACACCTAGACGGACTATTAGTTTCCTAGACGGACTAGTAAACCCATAGACGGACTAGTAAACACGTAGACGGACTAGCGAACCCTTAGACGGACTTGTAAGTTAAGCCCCTAGATGGATTATTAAAACCCCAGAAAGAGTAGTAAACCCCTAGACGGATTACTAAATCCCTAACCGGACTAATAAACCGCCAGACGGACTTGTAAACCTCTGGGAATGGATAAGTTATAATCACACGATGGTGAAACGATCGAGTGGCCAGGTTCTTCTGATCATGAGTACATGTGACTGTTCGCTTCACTGAGGTAGAAAATTAGCCGAAATGTTTTTTACTTAAAAATATAATAAAACTGCACTATTCGGGTATATATATCCCATTTAAAGTATGTGTTGGCGAACATCTCCAATAAAACAACCAAAAACTGACAAGAATCCAACAATCCATCTCTGCGATCACCTCGGTGCCATGAACACTCGCGCTCATGGTGGACTAGTAAACTCCTAGACGGACTAATAAAACCCTAGACGGATTAATAAATCACTAGACGGACTAGTAAACCTTTAGACGGACTGGCAATCCCATACACGGACTTGTAAACCCAAAGACGGACTAGTAGACCCCTAGACGGACTAGCCATCCCCTACACGGACTAGTAGACCCCTAGACGGATATAAGTTATAGTCACACGGTGGTGAAACGAGCGTGTGGTTAGGTTCTTCTGATCAACAGTACATGTGACCGTACGCATCCCTGACAGTAACAAATGGCCGAAATATTTTGTTTACACACAAAATAATAAAACTGCCCTATTCTTATTTATATATCCCATTTAAAGTGTGTTGGCGAACTTGCCCCAGCCACTGGGAGGACCGGCCCCAACATGGGACAAGTCCGCCTTCGTTTGTTTAGGTCTATTAAGAGTCAGATTTTGCTATTTCCTTGCGTCATTTTTGCTATTTCTTGATAGAACAACTATTAGCGAGGTAATATCGTTTAAATTAAACAACAAATTACCCCATAGCCCCATAAATACATTCTCGGGATCTATAAATACGGATCTACAACAGTTGATCATAAAACATTTGGTGGCACGTTTTTTGGTGACACGACATTTCGTTGCGAGTGTTGTGTAACTAAGAACAAATTGACAGGAGAAGATTAATGATTCACCGCTGATATATTTAACCTGAAATGCACATCTACATTATGCATGTATATGGGGCTGACATGTTGTATGGGATATAGCATTGGGGTGGTTCGTAGATTTATATATTTTTTTAATTCGTCGGGGGCGATGGTGATCGATCTCGAAAGGGGGGGGGGTCGCATGCGTATGACTGCCTTTCCCCTGGGCAACGCTGGGTAATCTCCAATAAAACAAAGAAAGAACTTCCAATCTAATTCTGCGATGACCACTTCAAAGTTCACGACACTTGTCTGATCTCGTGCGGTGGACAGAAGCGCCAGATTACTCAGTCGCTCCATTCCCATACTTGAGCGAAGGTAGGTTTTCATCAGCTTGAGTTTGGAGAAACTAATCTCACACAACGCGATGCACACTGGTGTGATTGGTGAGAAATGTCACGAGTATGTTCGGGAATAATGTCTTGTTTCTCCACATCACCATCCTCTAAAGTAGATCAAGTGCTGTCCATTTAGCCGCCGTCTCTCCCGTTTGACTTTGGTAACTGTGTGCTTGACATCGCGCATAACGGATTTCCCCTTCAGTCTGCAACACAGTTGGAGTACGTTTTGTCAATCGGTCATGAAGGAATCGATATAAGATCTGTACTCGTCATTGGTCGGGTTGACAGGCTCTCCATATTTGTCAAAAACCCGAACTTCTCATTCACTTGGACTAAGTGATGCATTCAAGTGGTCATCTTCCCGTGGAGACAGATATTTGCAACTCGTCTCAGCTCACCTTGTAGTCCCGTGCCGGCATCCTCAGTGTCCCCTCCCTTCCGCCATGCGTCTTCTGAGTCGTACCTGTATTTCCGTTGTGCATTGATGCTTCGTATGACGCGGTGGCTTTCGTTGTTGCGTCTTCGACGACGTACGTTTTATCGCAATAGAGACGAATATACCCGAGGGTGGTTACGGAACTGTCCAGCCCGAGGCCGAGCCCGGGCGTATGTAAGAAAACACCATACAGTTACACTTCAAACTGTGGAATATTCTTCTGGATAGAAGTAACCACAAGATTGTGAAGACGAAGAAGAAGAAGAACATCGTTGATGTCCCGCAGAACTCGACGCCAGGAGGTCAAGTAGGCACAACAACGTCTATGACATCACCCATAGCAGGATGGCGCCATCAGAGCGCACCTACGCCGACTCGTGATCACATAATTGCCTCGCGAATGATATTTTCTACTTAGTTCACTGTCAGTTTCTACTTTTTTTCGTGACGTTTTCGGCTGCTTTCACGGAAAAAAGGTAAACCGACTGTAAAAATATCACTCACTTGAACTATCCAGTCTGATGAACCTCTTCTCTCGTTACTGACATGTGTTTGAAAAAAGAAATTGTATCCTAAACGTGCACATTACATTGTTACGATTGGGAAACACGAACTGGACTTTTCTCGATGTCTTTAGAATTCGTGTGACCCACAACTAATAATAAATAATTTATGTTTGACTTTTCAAATGTAATAAAATACCCGAAGGCTTTGCTCCCCCCAAAATAAAATACCGCTGAGGCATTTGGATCCGTCGCCCCGCCTAGTTACGCCAGTGATAATATCACTGCAGCAACTAAACGGTCGTCTAGACGGAGAGACGACCACGGCACGTACATGTCGTCTTTCAATGTCAACATAAGAAACACACCGCGACACTACTAATCAATATAATAAAAAAGACCACGCAGGTTATCAAAGACTTCTTAGAAGCTTGTGATCATCGGATATGCAAGACGGTCACTGTTATAAATAAGTCAAACAGTTGATACATTGCGTCGTTGTGAAAGCAACATTTCTTTGAATTTTGGCATTGTTATTTTCGGAAAACTAATTAAACGCGTTGAGCCAGAAATTGTCAGCCTGATGTCGGACGTTAGATGTATCAGACCATTTAGATGCATTGTTCTTTGACTCGATAACCACAGTATCGCTTCTAAGGTCCTTAACTAGGTTTTGTTGGAGGGGGGTCGTTATTGACATTTTGATCGCACAAGTATTAAACATTGCGGTAATTCTAGTTTTTTGTCGACATAATAATAAACATGTAGCTATTACATTTTGCTAAGAATCATTATTATGTACACATTTCAAAAAATATATCTAGAAATATACAAGACAATACGGTTCTTTGTCAGTCTGTTTGTTGACCCATATCTCCGTTAGTTTTGCATGTATAGGGCTGCACATTTTTGTGCGATTTATCAGGCCCAGTCCATTGGAGTGATTCGTAGGTAGATTTATATTTTTTCGAAATTCATCCGGAGGTAGGGATCTTGGGATCTCACCATTTTAAAATTACATTTATCTCCGTCAGTTTTACATGTGTGGGGCTGAACATTTGTATATGATCTGCCAGATCCATTGGAGTGATTCGTAGATTTAGATTTTTTCGAAATTTGTCTGGGGCGGTGGAGATCTGGAGGTCATACATATGACTTCTATTTTCCTCGGGCAACGCCGGGTAACTCGGGGGAGGGGGGGGGGGCGGATGCGTATGATTTTTTTGCCGCCGCATCGGCGTAACTTAAGCTTATGGTAATCTGTACGGGGGCACAGTGCCAAGGATCTGGAGGGACACAGTCACGTGGGCCCATTCAAAAAGGTCTAAGGGCAGGCCAAATTCCAAAGGACTAGGAAGGCACGTGCCCCAAACCCCCCTAGACACGCCTATGTGTCTGTGTTCTTCCACCTTTGGTTCCCTTTGTAGAGGAGAAAAGCCGATAAGTCTTAATTCTTATAAATATCTGCTGTTTTAGTTATCATTCTTCAATACTAATTGCTGCCGCCGTTTTCTTTCTCCACTTTTGAATCATCTCTGTTTATTGTAACCCACTGTATGTAGTATGTATTCTACATTTCCATCTCAATTGTGGTCTGACTCTTTACTCGCCGTCTCATCTCTTCTGCTTTCTGTGGCAGTCAGACTGTCAGAACGCCTTCAGCTACTACAATCCAGTCCCCCTTTTGGTCCTAGAATTAATTATCCGGGCCTAGTTCATTGGCGTCGGAACGTGGTGAATTTCGGAGGCTGAGGTTCACCAAAAACCTCCAAATGCACACACCCCCCTAGAGGCTCTCCAAAACCCTCAAAGCTCCCCCTTCATGCTCACCAAACATATCCAAATGCACCAAAGTCACCCATTTCCAAGATATTGGGGGCTAATCCTATATCCAGCCTCTCAGCCCCCCGTTTCTGACGCCTTATCAGTTGTTCTCACATACTTCCAGTCTTGATCTGTTATTGTTGCTCTCCAGTCGTTTTTGACATTTTTGATTACACCAGTTTCACGCGACTACCACTGTCGTATAGTTGCTGACTTGTGGTTAGACATATATTTGTAAAACAACGTATTTATTAGAGAGTAGAAACCACGCATTACGCTCTCATATTTCCAACATTGCCGATAGGGGTCAAACTATTCATGTCATCCTTGTCCGCTGGGCGGCAGCACAATAATTAAGTACATCATGACAACCGTCACCTTCCTCCGTGCGTTCGTGCGCGTTGGCCCGTTGATATTCTCCGCTGAAGTTATGCTTCTGACTATATATCCTCAATAACCATTCTGACAGTCACCCCTTGCTTGATTATCTTTCCTCCTACTTGATGTCCAACTCTTCATTCTGCTTTCCGGACCCACATTCATTTCTTCGTGCACATACTTCTCGAACAACTCCTTTTCACCCAGCCCTCTCTGTAACCAATGTGTGTTGTGTCATGTTACATTTTTAATATCGTCTGCAAACAAAATCTTCATAATAACATTTCGTTTTAATCTTCCTGCTGATTAACTCCATCAACACGACGGACAGTTACCGAAATGTGCATTTCCTTTCCTCAAACAGATGTTAACTTGAAACTCATTCAATATCTCAAATTCATCATTGCTCTTTCTTTCGTTATCTCACACAATGCTTCAACCATCCTGACACCCGCTTCTGGCCTTCCCATCGGTCTAAACGACGCCGTCACCATCTTTCTCTGGACTGCGCCATTATAGGCTTAAGCCTTGAGTTTGCTTATCCATTTCCGGACGTTGCAACCTTGGTGGATTGTCTATAGACAGCTCTTTCGTTTGCCAGTCTCCCCACTCGCCAGACATCTGCTCCCATCCATTCCTCTATGTCCTTCCCCCATTGCCTCCTAGGTCTTCCTCTGCTTCTGCTGCCTTCCACTTTTCCTTCCACTGTTAGTCTCTCTAGAGACTGATGCCGTTTCACATGGCCGAAATAACTTAGTTTCTGTTTCTTTACAAAGTTCAATGAGCTTAAGCCATCTGAATAATTTAAATTCATTTTTGTTGTATACGTCAATAGTTAAAATCAAACACAACTTCAAACCGAACTACTCTCCATTAGCAGAACTAATTTTGCCTAAGCGAGGGGGTGCGTTCGCACCTATCGCACCCTAGTTTTTCGCCTGCTGACAGTAAAATGTTGCATGCAAATGTGAATTTTATCAAACTCAAGTTTGTTTTTAACACGTGTTCAATTTTTGAGATACGGCCTATGCTTGCAAGTTGTCTCGTATAAAGCGTCTGGGTTGTGTATTTGTAAACCGTTGATCCTTTATTCTCACTATAGGCCTACAATTATATATAGCAAAAGCTCCGTTAAGCCATCAAAAATGGACGCTGAACACGTTGTGCGTTCGTGCATTCCGTCGTATATATATTTTTAAATAATTTATTATGGCCAAAGAAGTGTTTCTTTATGACAAGTAATATAATTCACGCGTATAGCCATTAACAACATTGGTGGAGAAGGTCAAGCTTGACGAAGGTCACGCGCCAAATGTTGATTGTGAGTATTTGTGACGTAAACACACCTCGACGTACTGGATCCACTGGGTAGCGGAACAACTTTTAGGAACCCTACACGGTTTAGCACACACATTCGAGGAGGGAGAACAAATGGACTGCATACTCCTTGATCAAATCAAATCAAATTTTATTTTTGCAACAACAAACAGCAACATAAACTAATACACAAAACAATCGTCTAAAACGTAATGTTGTGTTGCATGGGGTCACATGGCATATTAGATGCCGTTTTCCTGTGACCCCACTGATATCAGCAAGGCTTTCGACAAAGTGCCTCATCGTAGATTCATACTAAAACTAAAATATTACGGGGTCCGGGGCAACACCCTAGAATGGATCAAATCATTCCTACATAACCGTTCACAGATAGTCCTAGTGAATGGAAGCTCTTCCAAAGAGACCCCCGTCCCGCAAGGCACTGTGTTAGGACCGCTGCTGTTTCTTGTTTACATCAACGTATGCCAAACTGCGTGACATCAAACTGTATGCAGATGACAGTCTAGCTACTATATCGCAGAATCAGCAGCGTGGAAGACTCAGTGCGCCAGGAATGGCAGAATACCTGGCTCACGAGCTTCCATCCAGATAAATATGAGATTTTAAAAATCACCAACAAAACTAAACCCATTATCTCAGAATATTTCATTCATGACCACAAATTAGCCTTAGCCATAGACCACATCCCCAAATCAAAACAGCAGAAAGCTAGACAGTTGTCAGCGTCTACAGGAGAACACCTACACAACACAGCAAAGTACTTAGGCGTCAACACCAATAGCAAACTGTCCAGGAACCACCATGTGGACGCCATCACTAAAAAAGCCAATAGCACCCTTGCCTTCCTTAACCGAAGCACCATCAACTACCCCAGACCAGTTAAATCATACTGCTATCAAACATACGTCAGACCAACAATAGAGTATACTTCCACCGTTTGGGACCCTGCCACCAAGCGAAACATCGACAAACTGGAGATGGTACAGAGGCGTGCTGCCAGGTACATACCACCAATTGCAATGGCAGTCCCTGGAACAGCGCAGATGTATGTTGAGGCTCAACATGATGTACACAATTCAAAACGGCCTCGTCGACATCCCCGCCAGTCTATATATACAAAACCAGCCCGTACCCACTGCGCCACAGAACTCTTATAGCTGAGGGGCGCAGAGGGCATCCATTCCAATTAATGGTTCAACGTTCCCGAACACAGGCTTTCCAACATTCCTTTTTATAGCCACAATAGTACCCTGGAATAACCTAACCGCGCAATCAGTTAAATCTCCCTCTCTATATGCTTTCAAAATTCAAGCAGTGCCTTGCCGACACTGCCACAAAAAAGTCTAACTAAGAGTGACCACTGTTTGTTTTTTACTTGCACTTGCACATGATTTTATAAACACTTACAACCAGCACTGCACACCTGCACACCTGACGCACGCAACAAACACCACACCATCCACGAAGTCGTCAATAATGACGGTAGTGGATTACTGAAAGAAGACTGCGTCCCTTTAATGACACGGTCAACGGATTTCACATATTATGAGCAGCAGCTATATTATTTTGCCAGTTTTACGTGAAAACATGTGTTTTTGTTTGGTTATGCAAAATGCACAACAATCAGAACATATTTTATTTAATTCGAGTAAGAGAATATATGAAAAAATCTACTTTTAGAATTGGCTTTAAAATTATAAGAACTGTTGTTTGTGAGGTATGAAATACTATAAAAATATATTACATAACATATTATCGCTCAAAATTGTCGGCAGGCTATGGCCTTAGGCTATGCCTGGCCCTATCAATCATCCTATGGCTATGTTGGTGATGCTCTTGATGTTGGACTCATTTATTTTTTTAATTTCACAACCACTTTTTTATTTTGCTTATGCAGAAATACGGTACAAAATACATACATATGTAGTTATTATCTGAAGAAAAACCCGGAAATCAATTTGTAGGCCCTACTTGCTAAAAATAGCACATACTTTTGGGCGAAATCACCCATTTACTGCGGATTGGACACATTAACAAAGTAAATTCTGACATTGCTGGCATTATAATTCGTCACCTGTCTAATGGATCTTTGGGTTTTAATTCTAAAGGCAAAGTCATGTTGCTTTGCTTAAATAAAAATACATGTAAAATGTTAATGTACAAGTGTAATTTATATGTATATAATTATAAATTGTATAGCAATAATATTTAGAGTGGAATCAGAATTGCAATGGTACATTGGTAGAATCATTATAGCCATAGGATCTAGCGAGATGGAATCTGAATTGGATTAAATAATACATGTTTGAATCGGAATACACCAAGTTAGTTGGAATCAGAATCGTCATAGTGTGGGTGGAATCAGAATTGGAATAAAAAAGTTAAGTGGAATTTCCATAATCTGGGTACAATCGGAATAACAAAAGTTTGCTGGAATTGCAGTCATTGATGTGGATCCAGATCTGGTAGTAGGATTTGAACGCCTCGTCTGCTGGTCTGGTGCTCTATCGATTGCTGGTCTGGTGTTGTATCGCTTGACGCACGCACGCACACACGCACGCACGCACGCACGCAAGCATGCACACACACACACACCTGTATTTAAAATCCATGGCAACACATTCATTGTCAGTAGGTGTGATTTGCAGCATAAGACACAGTTTCTAGACTAGTGCAGTGAATGTGAAACGGTTACAGCTAGGTTATTGAACATTACATTAGTGATTGCTAACAGTTTCAGGCTGGTAAATAAGGCTTCATCACAGTTCAACTTGTTACTTGATCTGATGCTTTCTTTTATAATGAAGCTGGTTTTTATTCACACACAGAAGGATGCACCATTCCAGAAGGTTTGGGAGAAGCATTCAAGTCAGCCAATAACATATGAGGGGTAAGATTTACTGGCCAGTCAATCCACAGCTGTGCTGCTTGATGCATTGTATAAAAAGATACCTGAACCATAATCTAGAGACCCATCAGCCCGTTATTCTGATGGGATGAGTTAGTCATGGACTGGCAATCATTGTGATTGACTGGTATATTTACCCATTAATGTGTTTGTGTTATGATCAATTTAAGTGCAACATATGATGGGTATAGTTTTCAAACATCTCATCATATATTAGTCCATGATATGAATATAATGCTAAGCAGGGTGCATGTCATCCTCAATGGTTCTTTTCTGTCTAACACTAACTGAATGACTGAAATTAATGTACCGGACACTAGAGATGTTTGTGGAAGATACCATAGCTATAGTTTCAGATGATTTTAAGATGATGGGGCATAAGTGATCCATTGTCCTAACTCATAAGGTATGTAATATATGCTTATTATTAGAGATTGAAGGCAGGCAGTTCATGTCATTGTTTGTTATCTTGGAGAAACAGTTTTGTGAAAAATTCTTATGTACGAAAACATCATGTCTGTTGCAGAAGTATATAATAATTATTAATTAACTTAGACCAACATAAAAAGCTGAACTTATTCCATACACGAATCATTTAACTAAGTTTATTGTAGGTGATTCATAATTGAAAATTAATTGGTTCCACTCTATTGTGTTTAATTTTATTTTCTGTTGCAGTGGACAGTTATATTTCAGTAACTACACAAAATGTTACAAATGGTAAGTGTTGATTTGAATCAGATAAGTTATTCTTTCAAAGTAAACATTTAACCAATAACACATATCTGCAGATAGTTTTAAAATGGTCCCATTTAAACATAATACATTATCATTATTTATTGTTATTAGTATCAAAGTTCTGTTTATATCAAAGTTACAACATTCTACTTGTACTTGTAGGGTTTGTAGTTTTGGACCGGGTGGAGTACCATGTCAACTCTACTCATCTTGTACTTGTAGTTTTGGACCAAGTGGAGTGCCATGTCAACTCTACTCATCTTGTGCTTGTAATTTTGGATCAATTGGAGTGCCATGTCAAATCTACTCATCTTGTGCTTGTAATTTTGGAACAATTGGAGTGCCATGTCAAATCTACTCATCTTGTACTTGTAGTTTTGGACCAGGTAGAGTACCATGTCAACTCTACTCATCTTGTACGTGCTTGTAGTTTTGGACCGGGTAGAGTGCTATGTCAACTTTACTCATCTTGTACTTGTAGTGTTGGACTGAGTGGAGTGCCATGTCAACTCTACCCATCTTGTACTTGTAGTTTTGGACTGGGTGGAGTGCCATGTCAACTCTACTCATCTTGTACTTGTAGTTTTGGACCAGGTGGAGTGCCATGTCAACTCTACTCATCTTGTGCTTGTAATTTTGGGCTGGGTGGAGTGCCATGTCAATTCTACTCATCTTGTAGTTTTAGACCGGGTGGAGTGCTATGTCAACTGTACTCATATTGTACGTTTTGTAGTTTTGGACTGGGTGGTGTGCCATGTCAACTCTACTCATCTTGTACTTGTAGTTTTGGACCGGATGGAGTGCCACGTCAACTCTACTCATCTTGTACGTGCTTGTAGTTTTGGACTGGGTGGAGTGCTATGTCAACTATGCTCATCTTGTACTTGTAGTTTTGGACCAGGTGGAGTGCCAAGTCAGCTTTGCTCATCTTGTACTTGTAGTTTTTGACCGGATGGAGTGCCGTGTCAATTCTACTCATTTTGTACTTGTAGTTTTGGAGTGGGTGGAGTGCCATGTCAATTCTACTCATCTTGTACTTGTAGTTTTGGACCGGGTGGAGTGTCGTGTCAATTCTACTCATCTCGTACTTGTAGTTTTGGACCGGGTGGAGTGCCATGTCAACTCTACTCATTGACTGATCATCCGACCTCAGAGAAGATTGAAGACTGCCTCGTCTGCTATGGTTCTTTGGTTAGTTATATTTTGATGACAATTTCCACATTTTATTATATACAGGGTTTAACTTGAGGGTTGTCTTCTTATATCATGTTCTCAATTATTTGTTAAACATGAATTCTCATATGCATTGTCAATGGCTAGTGCAGTACTGATATACAAATTATATATGATAGTTTATTTTTTATAAATAATCAATATGAAAAAATATTTTATATGTATTGTCTAACTGGAATATAATTTGTTAATAGAATGGTTACTCTTGGTAATTTTATCGGATAAGTAAAACCTCAAAGATGGAGAATGTAAATGTGGATGGTAAAACATATTACATAATATATTAGTTATCACAAATTTATGGAAGTGTTATTACATATATTTTGCACAGGTCACATTTAGGGGAAATCTTGATGTAATCAGAGAGTATATTTGGAATTCATATAATCCGATAGAGAACGTTTTCAGGATAAAATACCCACAGAACATAAAGGTTACCGACCTAGTCTTCTTGCCCTCAAGAACAGCTGGTTAATGCGCTATGACTTGGAGACAGGAGCGATGTTTGAGCAAGTCTACCTCTCACCGTCATTGAAGTTTAAGTAAGTTATACAAAACGGTAAAGGACTGCTCAGAGCGCTTTACACTTGACTCCCTTCCCTAGCAAACCTGTTCAATTGAACACAATGTCAACTTCTCTGGGAAGCGTTCAGCCATGCTATAATTAATGCACAAAGATTATTCATACACAACTATTCACCACTGTCAATAGCCAGTCATTCATACAGCTGAGTGAACTGGAGCAACGTAGAGTGAATGAACTTGCCTAAGATTCAACATGACAGCACAGGATTTGAACCCAGGTTCTCTCGATTGAGTCCGACACTCTAGGCACTGGGCCGCTGCACTCCACACAAATGCAGTCAACACTGCAGCTCCAGATGCTGAAATAATATACAACTGTAGACATGTGTACAAACATGCATCACAGATGAAAACAATTCCAGGATCTGTAGCATGCAACAGTTGCTATATTTGTTTTCTGCTTTTGTTGTAATCAGATAATTCTCCTACATAAAATTATGTTTTCTTTGCATATGGTATTACAGCCAGTAATATTGAACTGACTTTCAGCTGTATGCACTTAAGACATTTGAGAAGAGAGAAAAAGGAGACCGTGTATGCATGGTAATTTATGATAATTATTTCTGTATTGCAGGCATTTAGCATGGGACACGGCCATGGAATATGTCGTTGCTCGTACGGTACAGATGGCTGTACGAGGCCAGTCACAACAGGTTTGTCTTCAAGGAAACCTCTAAACATACAACTCAATGACAAATTTAAGTCATTAAGACTTATCCTGTTCCTATTCAAGCCATTCAGAAACAGTCAGCCATACTATTTGCTATTAAGTGGCTCATATTAAGTTAATTATTCCTAGTGAACTAGAATATAGCTAAACAAAATTCAATTCAATTCTTTATTTCTCCAATTGAGAATACAACATATATATACATATTACAGTTGACACAGTTCAAAATGGAAAGGGGGAAAGTAGAAGCTCACTGCTTATTATGCACTTTGCCCATCATCAATATAACATGGTCATAATCTTAAATAGTGTTAGTAACAAAGAATATGCTATTGCTAAAATGAGACCACCACTACATTCGTGCTTCCAAATACTTTCTGAACTTTAACAATAACCAATTACATAATTTATACTCTTCATTTAAGTAATTTTTATATCGTTTGTTGAGATTTCTTATAGTAAGTGATCTTTTTATGTGTTCGTGTAAACAATTCTACAATTTAATACCATACACAGATGTACACTTAGCCTTTAACGTGGTTCGGGCATAAACATGTTTAGTTGATTTCTTTGGCGTATTACATAGGGTGTAGTATATTTGGCATTGAAAAAAATTGTAGGTTATCAGGTAACAAATTATTGTTAGCTTTAAACATTACGATAGAAATGTTTAATTTTATTAAGTCATAATGGATTAAAGAATAAAAGAAGTACCTGCGAGTGGAATAAGATAAAAAAATTGGGTTATGGATTTAAAGAATATGATGACAATTATTACGACAGTGATGTGAATATTCCATTTAACTATAATCGAGCTAGTGTATGTGTGTGCTAATGTTTCCCTCCTAGTCGGATTGCACCTCGGGTGCCAAACTTTCAGGGATTAATCTACAACCCCTTTCTGTTTTTACAAAATACCCCATATGACAAGAGTTCTTATTGGTGAAATGTAACTTAGCAAACGCAGAAACCATGCGTGCATTTGTCTGCAAATACTTTGGAAACTGGCCCCAGCATCACCGATTAGGTTGCTTGGCAACATAAAGTAGATGCTGACACAATAGGCTTATGTATACCCTCATGCAAATACCACAGGAATAGATAAATTATTTGACAAATCTACACTCTCATTACTAGGGCCTATCGATGGGCATGAACTTCACTTCCTCTCCAATTTTTTTTCATTTTAATCATACAATGAGTATTGCAGCATGTGCGTGATGTAGTTGTCTATGGATAATCCATCGCATACATATGCAAGCGCATTATGGTGTTTATGTATTGATGCTGTGTGTTAACTAACATTTGGTAAATATTGCTATCATGACTGTCACATATGAACTATCAAGTTTTTCCATCTGGGGACGGACATTATTGCTTGTTCTGTTGAAAAAAAGTTGCTTTTAACTGTGAACCAAGGAACCATTTGGTGTGAACTCAACAGATGATCCACTTGTAAACTGCAAGAGCCCATAACACAAACTCACCAGGCCATGACGATGTTGTTTGCCAGCCGTTCTTGCATGGCTGTTGGTCCAAGAACGTCTGTGTAGGGTGTCTCTGTAGGGTGTGGCTTAACAGACATTACTGTATCCTATAGAGATTAACCAAACCAACAAAGTTATGTTTCAATGTACAAGACACTATTGAATTTCTCAAAAGAGAACTTTATCAGGTGGTTTGTTATAAAACTACACAAAACATAGATAATCACAGTAAAATAAATATAACTCACATTCTCACACATTCCCACAAGTTCATCCCCCCTCACCCATACAGTGATGATGGAGGTGACAAGGAGGAAATAACACTTTGGTTAACAATTTCATAACCTGATAAAAGTTATACAATATACAATGTTTTATAAGTGATGTTTCTTGTGCAGAGAAACAGAACTCTACTGGTGCTGGCGGTCTTCAGTGTGTTCCCTCTTCAGTTTGTTGCCATGCTCGAAGTGTCTGCCAATGTAAGTGCCCCTACAGGCGAGTTCTGAAATCATAAGCAACATATCGGAAAGCTTGACAATGTTATGAAGTTACAGAAAAAGTTATTAATCAGGTTTGTGATTTTATAACAGATGGTATGACAGTAATATATGTCATTTGATAAGACAAAGTATCTGAGGTAATTTTTTATTAAACAACATATGTATAAATTGTATGTTAGAGAGCAGCGGAAAGAGCTTCAGACTCTCGACTCAGAGAACCCGGGTTCTAATCCTTAGTGGCGGTGTTGTAACTTGGGTAAGTTCTTATACTCTACATTGCTTCAGTTCACTCAGCTGTATGAATGAGTACCTGGCTATAGACAGTGGTGAATATGTGTGTACGAATAGTCTTCACGCATTAATTGCAGCATGGCTGAATCCTCCCCAGAGAAGTTGAGATGGTGTTCGATTGAACAGGTCTGCCAGGGAGTAAAGCGTAAAGCACTTTGAGCAGTCCAAAGGACTGGATACTGCGCTATATAAGACCTTACCTTTTTATGGTAAGGTCTTACCAGTTGTGTGTAAATTTTGAGTGTAAATTTTGACATACTCAGTTGTATAAATATGTAAGATAGCCTGACATATATATATTTTAATAGGGTATTTTTCATCAGTATCCATGCAGAAAGATCAACATTTCCTTAAATAAGTATTTTACCTGAGACATTAGCAGAGTGACATCTCTGTGTTCAAGTATTTGGTTGAGATATATGTAGCTGTATGTGACATTTGTGTGTTCAGGTGTTTGGTCGAGACATCTGTAGCTGTATGACATCTGTGTGCTCAGGTCGAGACATCTGTAGCTTACTAGCTGTATGACATCTGTGTGTTCAGGTGTTTGGTCAAGACATCTGTAACTGTATGATGTCAGATGGGCTTCTTCTTATCATGCATCAAAACAGTTTCATCAGATTCTACAGCTTTGACCACATCTTGAAGCAGGTAAAACCACGACTGCTTTGATCATAAAATATACTATTAAAGTAAACAGTACAAACTGTATGTATAATAACATACTGACTGCCAAAATGTGTTTTAATCAACGATTTTGTGTTGAGGAAATTTAAGTGTTTTAAGATGAAATAGTTTATTTCCCTGGCAACACACCACTTTTGAAGACATCATCTCAGGTCCAACGCCATGATGATAGCGTATTGACATTAGAAGCTCTGCCACATTGGGTCACAATCTTCCTCGGAATTGCGCATTATATATATATATATATATATATGTATATTTATTTGTGTTGTAATCATAATAACGTACAGTTTAAGCTAATCCCCTTAACTGATGTTGGCTGTTTCCTGTCTAAAATGAAATAGGGAACGGTACGACAGTTAGTTATACCATAGGAGTGATGTATTTGCAGGGTAAACTCCACAGTGCGAGTCTGTACCAGTCGTGTGAGGAGCTGGGAGGGGTGGTGGGAACACCCCCCTGTGGCCTCCCTGTCAATGTCACCCTCACAGGTAACCCTGTTTTATTTAGATGCAGCAGAGACTGCTTCAAAATGCAAGTCTCATCTGGAAATGTCACTTGAATTTCCTACTTGTGTAATAAGAAAATCTGTTATTTAATTGGTCTGGAATAGATACACACATGCCACATTTTTATGAAACCCATATTTTTGACTTGAAATTCAGTGTAAATCCATATAACATTTTTCGTTGGTCGATTAACCGGCTTATAGCATTCGTATTCTGATTAAATGTTGTTACTAAATATACGTACATCAAACAGATTTCTTAGCGTTTTGTCAAGAATCTGCTTTGCGTGAGAAGTATTTGCACTTTGACACGTGATAAGTCTGTCAATCAAAATTAATACTTGTAAATTTATACAAGAAAATAGTACTCTGTAAAGGCATTTACATTTTAAGCAAATCCATATTGTGTATGGGAAATCTGAATGTGACGTGTCTGTACTTGTAATTTTACACCACGATTTTACAATGACATTGATTAGACTTTGTGCCTTTGATACATGTGTTGTCAATTCTGTAATAACAGTGAGTTTCATCACTCTATCACCAATTCTATTGGCACAATGTTCAACATCTGTGTATAGTAACGTCATTGTTAGGTGAAACAATATTTTGTTGTAAAAGCGTCTGCTCTGCCAAGTGTATTACAGGGCATAGTGTTACGTGTGACCTGCCTTCGAAAAGTTGTGTACCTTTTGGGACTCCACAGACCCTGTGTTTTAAAAGGTTGAAATATCCTCAGTATTTGTCGACATATTTCTAAAGTTGAAGCAATCTTTAAACAAGCAACATTTTTAGAAACAAGATAATTTTGTCTCATACAGTTTTTTGTTTTTTAATCTATAGTTATATAAATGCAGCATGAGTCTTATTAGTTTTGGAATATGTTTCAAGGAAAATAGACTGGCAATTGAAAGATTATACATATATATATCATAATAATAATATGATAGATATAAGTATACATTTCTGCCATAATTCACAAAATAGATGGGATGTGACCATGACAGGTAATTTAGCTAGTTTGCCCAATAAGCTTATGCGTCTTAATACCCAGTTTCCTATGGCATGTCACACATGGTCACCACCATTAAATAAAGCTTTTACTACTACTACTACATGTGATTTACACAATTATTTAAATATTGTATTTATTCTTGCAGCCTGCCCTGACGTGTTGTTTGAAGTGAGAAGTGTGGAGCATTTCCTATGTATTGGAGGCATTCCCTGGCATTATATCACCACTCCACACGGCCAAGAGGGGTGTTTTCATGTTTTCACACTCGATACTAGACAACTCGTAAGCATGTGATTTTCAGTTTCAGTTTTTCCGTCAAACAGTTGTAATTGATATTTCTCTCTGTAAAACAGTTCTCTAGACGTCTGAACTTTAAGCAACTTTAACAATGTCGCACATAAATTTTGGGAGCATGCATTGTTTAGCTAGGAGTATTATCATGAAGTTACTTCTTTTAATCTTTCGTAGGGCACATGGGGTAGTAGACACAACAGACACAATTCTATTACTTGGAGAACTTAGAAACAAGAAATCAAAATTGCAATACAGTCTGATAAGTTTTGATTTATAGCCTACCTTCATTAAACTTAGTCATTCCATGAACCTATATGCAAGTTATATACTACGCGGCTACACTATCACCAGTGTGACCTCTGTCTGCCACAGGTAGGTTCTGGAAGGATAGATCAGAAGGTGTTGGCTCTGGAGCCAGACAAGTGCAACTTTCACCCCGACGGACGCATCATTCACACCAGCGAACACGAAATCAGGAAAGTAGGCAGTGTTGGCCGATTTAAGACATTTTGTATGATTGTCAGCAGTTTTAATATACTAGCCAGGACAGCATAAAATGATGTGAGTCACAAAGGATTATGCAATACAAAATACTTGTTGTTACAATGAATGATGTAATGTATAATACTATAAGTACTATTAGTCACAATGAAGGATGTAATGTATAATAATATAAGTACTATTAGTCACAATGAAGGATGTAATGCATAATACTATAAGTACTATTAGTCACAATGAAGGATGTAATGTATAATAATATAAGTACTATTAGTCACAATGAATGATGTAATGTATAATAATATAAGTACTATTAGTCACAATGAATGATGTAATGTATAATACTATAAGTACTATTAGTCACAATGAAGGATGTAATGTATAATAATATAAGTACTATTAGTCACAATGAAGGATGTAATGTATAATAATATAAGTACTATTAGTCACAATGAAGGATGTAATGTATAATAATATAAGTACTATTAGTCACAATGAAGGATGTAATGTATAATAATATAAGTACTATTAGTCACAATGAAGGATGTAATGTATAATAATATAAGTACTATTAGTCACAATGAAGGATGTAATGTATAATAATATAAGTACTATTAGTCACAATGAAGGATGTAATGTATAATACTATAAGTACTATTAGTCACAATGAAGGATGTAATGTATAATAATATAAGTACTATTAGTCACAATGAAGGATGTAATGCATAATACTATAAGTACTATTAGTCACAATGAAGGATGTAATGTATAATAATATAAGTACTATTAGTCACAATGAATGATGTAATGTATAATAATATAAGTACTATTAGTCACAATGAATGATGTAATGTATAATACTATAAGTACTATTAGTCACAATGAAGGATGTAATGTATAATAATATAAGTACTATTAGTCACAATGAAGGATGTAATGTATAATAATATAAGTACTATTAGTCACAATGAAGGATGTAATGTATAATAATATAAGTACTATTAGTCACAATGAAGGATGTAATGTATAATAATATAAGTACTATTAGTCACAATGAAGGATGTAATGTATAATAATATAAGTACTATTAGTCACAATGAAGGATGTAATGCATAATACTATAAGTACTATTAGTCACAATGAAGGATGTAATGTATAATAATATAAGTACTATTAGTCACAATGAAGGATGTAATGTATAATAATATAAGTACTATTAGTCACAATGAATGATGTAATGTATAATACTATAAGTACTATTAGTCACAATGAAGGATGTAATGTATAATAATATAAGTACTATTAGTCACAATGAAGGATGTAATGCATAATACTATAAGTACTATTAGTCACAATGAAGGATGTAATGTATAATAATATAAGTACTATTAGTCACAATGAATGATGTAATGTATAATACTATAAGTACTATTAGTCACAATGAATGATGTAATCTATAATACTATAAGTACTATTAGTCACAATGAATTATGTAATGTATAATACTATAAGTACTATTAGTCACAATGAATGATGTATGTAAATTAATGTTAGTTACAAATGGTATGGTGTACAATTGCTTACTTACATCATCCATTTAACGTGGTTGTGCCAGGGAATCCTCTTCTCCAAGTGCCCTCTGCCTTCAAGAGTAACATTTTGTTTGTTACTTTGTCATGGCGCATCACGTTCCCTGCCTGGTGAAGATAACATGGTTTCACAGTGGTGGAGGTCCATGGTGGATTGCCATACAGTTCCTAGTTGGTGATGTGATCTCGCCAAGACATTACGTATTGTGCCTAGTGGTCTTGTGTATGAGCCATCAGGTGTTTTCTCAAGTGTCTTGTCAGTGTCCATGATTCACTGTCATATAACAACTACTAGAGACTAAGACAGCTACTAGAGACTAAGACAGCTACTAGAGACTAAGACAGGTGTCCTGTACGAGTGCTACATTGTATGTTTTGCTGTTGTTCTTTAGAATGCTGCGACTGCTAGAGTGTGACACACAGTCCGACAACCAATACCGCCTGAGAGAAGACTTTGTCATCAAAGCACCAGAAAATACCACTTCAGCAGTAAGATTTTGAACTCTCAACATGATCTATATGTTTGTTTTAAGACAAGCTTCTGTAAGACTCTTGAATTTCCACGTAAGTATTTAAGTAGCTTAGGAAACAACTCTCCCAAATTTCCTTAACAATATATAAATAAGATGGGAAACAATTCTGCAATGTGTGTAACTAAATATGATGTAGTTGTATAAATAAATAATAATTATAAATTACAAACAATTTGAATATTAATAAAATAATTCTACATACTGCATTAGAGAGCAGCATCTTCCATTATTTAGTGTTTTGTGTTGTACGGTTTATCTAGCACTGGCCATTGGCACTCCATGTTATCTCGTGCTGAAGTTGTACCTGCCTTATAAAGTTGTCCAGAACAACTCCAGCAGCATTCAGTCAGTAGCCTGTCAGTCGTCTACTGTGTGCTATCAGTGACCTTCACCTTGTAGGTGTCTCAGCCCAAATACACGTCATCAGGCCGAGTGATACGGAGGACAGCGAGGTTCTCCAAGGATGCCCTGGATGATTCACTGAATGTAAGGGACATGTGATCTTTCCAGTTGCTTCATCTGGTATTTAACATCCTGTGTGGTGACCAATGTTTGAAATTCTGGCCCGCCGCAGTGGACCGGGTATAAACTCACCCAGGCCTATTCTGGCCCGCCGCAGTGGACCGGGTATAAACTCGCCCAGGCCTATTCTGGCCCGCCGCAGTGGACCGGATATAAACTCACCCAGGCCTATTCTGACCCGCCGCAGTGGGCCGGGTATAAACTCACCCAGGCCTATTCTGGCCCGGGTATAAACTCACTCAGGCCTATTCTGACCCGCTGCAGTCGACCGGGTATAAACTCACCCAGGCCTATTCTGGCCCGCCGCAGTGGACCAGGTATAAACTCACCCAGGCCTATTCTGGCCCGCCGCAGTGGACCAGGTATAAACTCACCCAGGCCTATTCTGGCCCGCCGCAGTGGACCGGGTATAAACTCACCCAGGCGTATTCTGGCCCACCGCAGTGGACCGGATATAAACTCACCCAGGCCTATTCTGACCCGCCGCAGTGGACCGGGTATAAACTCACTCAGGCCTATTCTGGCCCGGGTATAAACTCACCCAGGCCTATTCTGACCCGCCGCAGTAGACCAGGTATAAAGTCACCCAGGCCTATTCTGACCTGCCGCAGTGGACCGGGTATAAACTCATCCAGGCCTATTCGGCACACAAGTAAAAAATAGCGTTCAGGTCATGCCACATCCATATTGGAAGAACTGCTACTTTATAATGTTATTTATTTTACTCTACAAATAATCTAAGACTAATAAGATACATGCATACCCTACAGGTTAAAAAACAATAGCCAGTAATATTAGTCAAAATTACCACGTTTCTCAAAATGTCGTTTTTAACGTTTGCTTCAATGTTTACACTAAATCAGAAGCTACCGTCGGGAGATATTTCAACAAATGAAGTATTGTTTTAAAGCTCATGGTCTATGGAATCAAAAAAGCTACAAAATTCCATTTCACAATTTTGCAACTGAATATTCATTTCGCTGCGACAGGTCACAGTTGCTGTCAGTGTGGATCCAGGGGGCCCCCAGAGCTTAATTTTCCTGCCTGTCGACCTTTTTGAATTGGGCCACGTGACCGTGCCCCCTCTAGACTGTTTGAAATGTGTCCCCGTTCATGTTACCAGAAGGTGAATTTATGTCGGTGTCAGATGAGATTTGGACCCGGGTGATCTTTGGATCTATGGGTCCAAATATCATAGCAAAATATCATAATAAGATCTGTTCTGCGGGAGCAAATTTCATGAGATTTTGACCCAGGATTTACATTAGAAAAATGTATTAATAATAAAAAACTATGGCCAAAAAACAGCCTAGAATTGTATTCTTGGGATATTGATTACTATGATAGTATTTGGCTATGAAATCTTTGACTTTGGATCCAAATTTCATATGATATTTGGACCCGCGGATCCAAATATCACCGGGTCCATATCTGATATCACATTGGCGTGGCGGCACAAAATTGTCAACAGCACCTCCCCCCTATCTCCCAGTACCCCCCTACCTTCCAGTACCTCCCCCTGTCTCCCAGTACCTCCCTCTATCTTCCAGTACCTCCCCCCTATCTTCCAGTGTGACAGTCGAGAATGATGAACCAGCAGAGAAAGGAGAAGCTGAAGAAGAACTGAAGATACGGTCGCACAGCAACAAACATTTTTCAGCAGCACCCCCTCATCTTCCGATGTCACCAGTCGAGCGAGACAGCAGAACTACTGAAGCTACTGAAGCTACTGAAGTTACTGAAGCTACTGAAGTTACTGAAGTTACGGCAGCGACAAATTGTCTGCACCATTTGGCTCGGCCGCCAGTGGGGGTTTTTGTACTCCCCCTAGACTCGCTTTCTGGATCAGGGGACCACCAATTTTACAAAGTTGAAGGTCCTGCTGATTATCAAGTTTTTAGCTGACGTATAGAACACTAGTGGTAGCTACAGTATAGAACATTGGTGGTAGCTACAGTATAGAACACTGGTGGTAGCTACAGTATAGAACATTGGTGGTAGCTACAGTATAGAACATTGGTGGTAGCTACAGTATAGAACACTAGTGGTAGCTACAGTATAGAACATTGGTGGTAGCTACAATATAGAACACTGGTGGTAGCTACAGTATAGAACATTGGTGGTAGCTACATTATAGAACACTAGTGGTAGCTACAGTATAGAACATTGGTGGTAGCTACAGTGTAATTGGTGATATAATTTCATGCGATATTTTTGCATTCGTGTTCCAGACCATTCAGACAGTGGATTATGAAGATGAGCTGGATCTAATCGTGACTGTTGTCACGGAAACCAAACACGGAGACATACAGGCGAGGGTGGAGGTTTATGACAACGAGACAGGACGATTCATACGGGACATAGAACTCGATGAACCCTGGGCTGAGGTAGGGACCATAGGGTGCAGCCTGGCCTGTAACATGGTTAATTTTTTAGGTGTGTTTCCAACATGTAACTGAAGGCTTGCAAAAACCCTTCAACTGGATCCCTTTTGAGACCTCCAACTGCACCCCCCCCAAAAACCTACAACTGTTCTCCCCTTAAGACTTAACTGCACCCCCTTGAGACCTCTAACTGCACCCCCTTGAAACCTCCAATTGTTTTCCCCTTGATACTACTTTTTAGTTGATACTCTTAACTACACCCTCTTTGAGACCTTCAACTGCACCCTGCTGAGACCTCCAACTGCACCCCCTTGAAACCTCCAACTGTTCTTCCCCTTGAGACCTTTAACTACACCCCCTTGAGACCTCCAAATGCCCCCTTTGAGACCTCCAACTGTTCTCCCCCTTGAGACCTTCAACTTCACTCCCCACCTGGAGCCTGGCAAAACTTCCAACTGCTCCCACCCTGAGGCTCCCAAAAATCTTCATCTGCTTCCACCCTTGAGGTTCCCCAAAATCCTCCAATTGCCACTCAAGCGGAACTCTTGACTGAGCAGGACGCAAAAGTTCACTCATCACACCCCACAGCATACGGGCCTGGCATGTACAGACCATGTCAACTCCAGTATTAGTGAGAATGTATTTAGCAAGGGTTAGAAAGAAATTTGATAGATTGTTCTGTAAACAACTTAACGAACAAATCTGACTCTTAATTTAAAGTACACGTGTACTATTAGTGTAGTGTTATATTATCCACCAGAGGTGCCACTGGTTATCTCGGGGAGCCTCTCTTTTGTTTCAGTTCAGTGAACATGTTGTTATCCTAGACCTGGACACAATCATCCACACAGTGAAACAGCCTGGGAGGAAGTTTGCCTGCTACGTGCACAGATTACAGAGAACTCCCACGGAACCTCAACTTATACGGAGGAAAGCCACATTGCAGTCCACTTTAAGCCAAAGAAATAGGTCAAATACTGCAAATAGGTCAAGACGCCGAATTGCTTCAAGAACTGTATCACAGTAATTTAGGTAATTCAATTGTGATATCTTGTTACAAAAAAATCTTCAACTGTGCAGCATCTTTTCAGCGAAGAACGACTGTCTGGTGAATAATGTGCATCAGTATTGTATTATAATAAACTGTAAATAATTTAATATTAAAATGTTACAAAGTACATATGAAAATGTTGCCTTTTAGCAATCAAGTACATCTGAAATAAAACTGGTAGCAAAATAATTACTGTTGAATTTTACATCCTTCAGCAGTTGTAGATTATTCGTAAATCATATACCACAATTTTGTCACCTTCACTGACCTGCCTTTATAAGCCAGTGGACGGTATGTTGGTGGTATGACTTGGCAGTAATGCTTGCTTTAGGGGCCACACACAGGTACTTGTTACCTTCACACGAGCCCTTGGGAAGGTCTGAGACAAAGGTCAAGGAAGGCTCTAGCAGGGCCCCGCCCTCCAGGGTGGGTGACACACCAGAAACAGGTCCTGGCAGGGGTAACTTAGACACGAGACGCTCGCCGCTCCTCCGAGAGGCAGCTGATGTCATTGCTCCTTGCTCTGGTTGAAAGCGTGTCATGACCGGCGAAGTGTAGCTCGATTTGTGAGGTGGCACATTGTGTCATAACCCAATTCAGACTACTCTACTGGCAAGTCCTCTCTTTTAAAGTTAGTTAAAAAATCTACTTTACTGACAAGTCCTCTTTTTAAAACGTATTTTAAAAAACTTATCTACTAACAAGTCCTCTTTTAAAACTTATTTTAAAACTTTCTAAAACTGGGAAAATTGGAGTTGAAGTTATAATAATAGACAGGAATAGTATTATATGCTCACTTGCTCGCAGGCTCACTCACTCGCCTGCTGGCTCATTCACTCTATTCTCTCATCACTCATCCGCACACACAGACACACACACCACACTCACACACACACACACACACCACACTCACCACACACACACCACACACACACAGTCAGTTTAAAGTAGCTAATTTGAATACCTGAACTTGCAGTCGAACTGGCTGTGATTCATTCAAAGTAGTGATTTTACTTAACAATATTTATTTTGACACAGGTCAAGTTCTGTAGAGATTCTGTGTGGCCAATGTGCGATCGAGATAGAGCATTTTAACTACCACGCCGTAATGCGCTTCACCCAGTTTAATATATGAAAGCATGAAGCCCGTGCTAGACCATAACATTTAATAGAAAAGATCAGTTCTATGCATGGTGCTGGTGACTTGTACACTTTACCCTATACAACAAAAATGATGACAGAAGGTTGATGACTTTGTCGTCGTATGAGCCGAGTGTGAGAGTGTAAGATGAGCAACCCAGATTGCAACTTCTGAGGTGGGCTGTGATGGAGTACATGACGTCTTAGCTGAGCGTGGATCGTGATGGAGGGTGGGCGTGACATATGAGCGTGGACCATGATGTAGGGAAGGTGTACACGTGACGTTGTCACAGCTGAGCGTGGACCGTGGTGGAGGGTCGGTGTACACGACACAGCTGAGCGTGGACCGCGATGGAGGGTGGGCCGAGATATGTATTTAGGCTATGAACTATGGTAGGCCTACAGGAAACAACTAGTAACATCACACTATTTGAAGGCACAGTGCCTAACACGTACACACATGCACGCGAACGCATGCACGCACCATCACCAACACACCACATGCACCAGCATGGCGCAGAGCGCATACATAAGTAGAAAGATGTGAGTCTGACGCCCCCTGTCGGCTCCATCTTCCATGACGGACTTTGATTTAATTCAGAATTTGTTCAATATATGGCGCTACTGTAGCATGAAGCAACCAACCAATAACTGGCTTACAAGTTACAAATGACGGAAATTGCCGCTTATTTTGAAAAGAATGGCGGGTGTCAAACAAGCAAGTAGGAATGCTATAACTTTGAAAGGGTCAACAGATATTGTTGCCGAATTCTTTAGTAAGTTGGTTCCGTTATATGACATGCAATTTTCCACACTAAATAGTTGACATGATAGACAGGTCATGACGGAGACGGCAAATCGTGTCTTCTTCTTGCACTGTTCCAGGAATCCACTACACGTCTACCGTCATTACTACTGTAATTTGTAAATACTATATAGTATATGTAATACTGACCATTTCGTGGATGGTGTGGTGTTTGTTGCGTGCGTCAGGTGTGCAGGTGTGCAGTGCTGGTTGTAAGTGTTTATAAAATCATGTGCAAGTGCAAGTTAAAAACAAACAGAGGTCACTCTTAGTTAGACTTTGTGATATGGCAGTGTCGGCAAGGCACTTCTAGTTCTAAGACTAAGTTAAAAGCATCTATACAATAATCTAGGAGACATGGGGTCCCGGATGGTTCGCCCCCCGACGGCGAAGTATGTGTTCGGCCCACGCAGACGGATGGTTCGGGAGAGGGAGATTGAACTGATTGGGGGGGTTAGGTTATTCCAGGGTACTATTGTGGCTATAAAAAAGGATCGAAAAAGGAATGTTGGAAAGCCTGTGTTTGGGGACGTTGAACTATTAATTGGAATGGATGCCCTCTGCACCCCTCAGCTAAGAGTTCTGTGGCGCAGTGGATACGGTGGATACGGGCTGGCTTTGTGTATAGCCTATAGGCTGGCATGGATGTTGATGAGGCCGTTTTGAATTTTATACATCATGTTGAGCCTCGCAATACATCTGTGCTGTTCTAGGGACTGCCATTGCAATTGGTGGAGCATGGAGGTTGGGCTGCTGCGGCACTGCCAGTCACCATAAACGTAACTGGCAGCACGCCTCTGTACCATCTCTAGTTTGTCGATGTTTCGCTTGGTGGCAGGGTCCCAAACGGCAGAAGCGTACTCTATTGTTGGTCTGACGTATGTTTGGTAGCAGTATGATTTAACTGGTCTGGGGTAGTTGCTGGTATTTCGGTTAAGGAAGGCAAGGGTGCTATTGGCTTTTTTAGTGATGGCGTCCACGTGGTGGTTCCAGGACAGTTTGCTATTGATGTTGACGCCTAAGTACTTTGCTGTGTTGTGTAGGTGTTCTCTTGTAGATGCTGACAATTGCCTAGCTTTCTGCTGTTTTGATTTGGGGATGTGGTCTATGGCTAAGGCTAATTTGTGGTCATAAATGAAATATTCTGAGAGAATGGGTTTAGTTTTGTTGGTGATTCTTAAGAGTCCACATTTGTCTGGGTGGAAGCTCGTGAGCCAGGTCTTCTCCCATTCCTGGAGCCTATTGAGGTCCTCCTGCGGCGCACTGAGTCTTCCACGCCGCTGATTCTGCGATATAGTAGCTAGACTGTCATCTGCATACAGTTTGATATCACGCAGTTTGGTATATCGTTGATGTAAACAAGAAACAACAGCGGTCCTAACACAGTGCCCTGTGGGACATCTGATAGGATGGGGGTCTGTTTGGAAGAGCTTCCATTTACTGGACTCTCTTTGTCCGGCTATGGACCCCGTAGTATTTTAGTTTTAGTATGAATCTGCGATGAGGCACTTTGTCGAACGCCTTGCTGAAATCTAGGAGTATGCAGTCCATTTGTCCTCCCTCCTCGAGTGTGTGTGCTAGATCGTGTAAGGTTCCTAAAAGCTGTGTCTCTGTGGATCGCTTCTTCCTGAAGCCATGCTGGGCATCTGTGAGGATGTTGTATTTATCAAAATGTGTCATGATATGGGAGTATGTATTCAAGGAGTTATAATAATATATAATAATAATAATACGGTATTTCTTTAGTGCTAATTCCCGCATAGCGGATCGATACGCTGTACAAGCGATAAAATAAATGTATATTAAAAACTAAACACTGGTTTTAAGACATATAATACTGAACATTAAAATATAAATACTACTGTTAAGACAAATAATAAATTTTTTTTATAAAATAATGTCCGTCACGACGAAACAATTTAAATTAATTAAAATGAGTCTTTAAAGACTTTCTAAACCTATTCAGTGTCCCTGATGCACGAATGTCCACCGGTAGTTCATTCCATAGTCGCTGCGCCAAATGCCGAGTCGCCGATGCATTTCTTCGTGATGCCTTGGTGCAGTGTTGGCGCATGGTCCTGGTGTAGATGTCCATCACGCTCTCGTGGCTGCACAAGTTCTGCCAGATAAGACGGCGCTAAACCATGAATACATTTGTAAGTCACCACCAACACCTTGAACACAATTTGACTCGCAACCGGCAGCCAATGGATTTCCTTTAAAACTGGCGTTATGTGGTCATGTCTGCTGGTGCGTGTTACTAGTCGGGCTGCATTGTTCTGGACTCTGTCTGGGATAACGGTAAGTTGTGCAAGAGTGTGTTGCAATAGTCCAATCGAGAGGTGACGAGTGCGTTGACAGCACTTTTCGCGGCTTCAGCTGTAAGATAGTGCCGTATTGATGACAGTCTGTACAGATGATAGTTACATGCAGCACACAGCAGTCACATGATGTGTCATCGTTAGATGTTGGTCCATGAGAATTCCCAAATTTCATATGCAGTCTACTGGTGAAATTATCGTCTCCAATGGTCATAGGGCAACCTCCGTACATCTTGAGATGATGTTTTGATGTAAAGATGGTCATCTTAGTTTTTTCATCATTTAGTTTCAGCATGCGCAGCGCCATCCATCGCCTGACTTCCCCAATGCAGTCTGTGAGTCACCTCATTGTTTCCGCTTGGTCGCCTGGTATAGTTGGATTGTATGACGCATATAGTTGAATGTCATCAGCATATTTATGGTACTTTATTTCATATCTTTTGAATATGCGCTGCATATGAGTTTGCATAAGACAGAGGTTAGGGAGATGGGGCGGTAGTATTCAATTTTCCCTCTGTCGCCTTTTTTTGAATGCTGGTACTACATTTGCTTTAAGCCAATCAGATGGGGGGGGGTGTTGTTGAATGGAGGCCTGGAATAAGAGGGTTATGACAGGGGATAGCTCATCAGCAGTTTCTTTCATCACTCTGGTGGGGATCTCGTCGGGTCCTGTGGCTCTATGTGAGTTTAATCCAGCCAGGAACTTGTTCACCACTCCTTTGGTGGTTATGTTGATGTCTGGTAGTGTGGGATATGGGCTGGAGCCTAGGCTGGGTAGAGAGCCTTCTGGTTCTTTTGTGAATACTGATGAGAACTGGTCATTTAGTATCTCGGCCTGGGTTTTAGTGTCACTGTGTGTCTGACCATCTCTGTTAAGGGGGGATACTCCAACATTGTCACTGCACTTTGATTTGACATAAGTCCAGAGCTTTTTTTTAGCACTGGAACCTCCATCTGTGATTAGACCATTGACATAGCGGTCGTGTGCTTGTCTACAAGTGCGCTGCAGCTCGTTTTTCAAGCTGTGGTACCTTTCCCATTTCTGGGTTTGTTTGGCTTGAGTGTATGCTCGCTGCTTACATTTTGCTAGCCGCTTGATTTGTGTGTTTACCCATGGTTGGTTGCGTCTAGTTGAGGTCATCTTAGTTGGAACGTGCCTGTTTGTAAGGGATTTCAGGCCTGTTTTGAGAGACTGCCATATCTCTTCCACTGGTGATTCTGCTGAGAATTTGTGAAGGATTAATGGTGATAGTTTGGCGGCTTCTGTCTTTATTTCTGTGATGTTTACTTTGGACCGGAGGAAGTCTTTTTTCCTGGCTCGTTTGGTGCGTGTGACACTAACTGTAGCCTCAAGAAGGATTGCTGCATGGTCGCTCATGCCGACTATGTCCTCAATTCGATTTACAAGGGATGGTCTGTTTGTGAAAATTAGATCCAAGCAGTTAGGTCGGCTTTCATATTCAGAAAGAGCTCATTGAGAGGTTTGGGATACCGAACTTTGTAAGGGGCTGGTTTGATGGAGTCAGTTTGCCAGTCAATGTCCATCGCTCAGTTGAAGCCTGAAGTTGAACTCGGAACTGAGACGTCCAACACCAAGAATCAAGATCGGAGGTGTCACTGTCAGATGATCATTCGGGATGAATTTGATTGAATTTGAAGTAGTCGAGCTGAACAACCAATTTATCTGTTTTTGATTCGCCTACGAAACCGTTACAAGCTTGACATACGACCAAATATTAGCATCGAAAACTGCCTAATTGGAAACTACCTTAATGGCTCAGTACCTGATCCTAGACTGCCAAAGCCTAGGAAAGTGTATTACCTCATTTTTGGGCCGAAGGTCCAACGGACTATTGCCATCACTCTGCGTCCGCCGTCCGCTGTTAGCTGCTGTATCTCAGAAACCATTCAGCAACTTTTTCTCTAATTTTGCATATACATTTCATGTGGTAGTGTCACTGTACACAAGAAATCTATATTTGATTGAATCATTCTCAGGGCCTCCCAAAAAGCTAAACCCTTTTCCAACAACATCCCACTCCACTGCAGCTAAGATTCTCTGGTTTCAAAAACTCTAACTTTTTCTCAAATTTTGCAGACATTTCATGTGGTAGTGCCACTATACACATTCATCATCATCATCATCGTCGTTTAGAGGCGGTGTTTGCAGGCTCTACTGGGTTCGTCTTTCTTCCAATTGCCCTCTTCCACTTGACACGGTCCCGTGCATCCCGATGGTCGATACCCATCAGATTCAAGTCTGCAGACACAGAGTTCTGCCAGGTCTTCCTTGGTCTGCCGACGGGAGCTGTCCCCTCCACGACTAACTTTGTACAGCCCTTCACCCAGTCCTCGTCGTCTTTTCGCTGTACATGCCTGTACCACCTCAGCCTGCTTCTTCTGATCACGTCCCCAATCGCCTCCACTCCTACTCTTCTTCTAAGCTCTAGAAATCTGTACTTGATTGAATCATTCTAAGGGCACCACCTACAACATCTGTCACCCCTCACTGTGGAGGGCCGGCCTGCCTGGTGGAACCTGTAACTAATCTGTAATTGGTCACTGGCAGAGGCTTCCAGGTTCCTTTTCTGGCACAATACACAAAATCTGCTGCTAGGGGATAGTCTCAAGGGCCCTTCTCAAAACCACATCACTAGATAGTGTACAAATTTTGCATTTTGGGGGGCTGTGTCAGCCTTCTTCTCATGTGATGTAGAGATACCACAAGGAGAAAACTTGTCTCCTTTGTTATTTGCTATTTACCTGAATGATTTTGAAAACTCTGTTAGTCATAATTATAAGGGACCTGACATGGCAGCTGGTGAAATTTACAACAACCTTAGTGATGATGAGACATTTTCTTGAAAATGTATGTTCTACTTAGTGCTGGTTCGATACCAGAATTCTTCGATATCGATCGATACCAGAATTTTGTTTGATACTTACATTGTAAGTCTAATTCATATACAATATAGATCCCAATAGAAACACACTGTCCATCTAGACTAATGGCATGGAAGCACACACTGTTTTTCATTAGGGAAACGTATAAAAGTAGATTTTTCATGAATGAATGTATGCTAGACATAACTGATGGCAATACTGTTGCTAGCGCCACCTTGCAGATGCTTGATAGGTCATTCATAGTGTGCGTGTGTGCCTTTAGCTGCAACATGTTGCATTCTTTTTATGTGTCGATGTTGCATCAGTCAGTTTGGTAGATGTGCACTGCTGACTGTGTGTTTGAAAAAGTGTTGCCTGGTACCACTTTTGAGAAACAAATAGTCGTGCACCCAAGTCTTAGCACACGCTCTGAGCATCTATTGGGAACTATAGTAGTCTATACAATACACCTATATATACATACTAATTGATATAGTTATGCAAACAATGATTAATTTGCAATTTTCATTTTATTTCAATAACCAAATAACAGTTGTAAATTGTAATTGTTTAATTCCAATTTATTAATGTTGTAAAAGTAATTGTAATGTAACATTAAAACAATACAGTATTACTGTAATTACAGACAATAGCAATAGAATACCTAGTAATAATAAATAAATAAAACTGGTAGTCACATCGCGTACGTCACTTCTTGACGCTGTTGCCGCAGTAGACTCTGCAACCGATGGCGATTCCCCTCGACTGTAACTACTACTAAATGTCCATTGCTTGGTTTCTGACGACAATTTTGATGGAACACGTCGTTCTCGTTGATGTTGTTACTGTTAGTGTTACCACGACTTCCTTAAATCATCATGTTTTGGTAGTCTCTTGGATGATGGACAGTGATATGTTTCGTCAAATTCGATGTATTTCCCCCACTAGTTTGGGGGAAGCGTTTCTGGCATAGTAGACACTCTACAGTGTTTCCATATTTTGGAACCTGGGTAAACGAGTCTAGTATGTCGCGCTTGAATAATTATTTATATTATTATATTAAACTAGATTCATGAATACTAATGCGTGCAATAAACACACTATAAAATTACTGGAATGTTGTGTGTTTTTGGTATGCTGTAGAGTGGGCAAGGTAAAGTGGTGAAGCAAACGGTAGTGCCACCCAACGTCGTAACGAGGCTTGAATAATCGAGGCTAAGCTGAGATCGCACTCAAATAATTATATATATACAGACTTTTTTGGAAACTGACACCACAATAAAGCTTTATAAAACCACTGAGATGTTACATTTTATTATGTTTTTTTAAAAAGAACCACGCCTAAGCGGCCTCATACATACAACATAGTCAACCCTCTCAAGTTAGGAAGTGAAGCCCGCAGCGGAGTAGCCGTACTTTCCGTACATCCGGCTGTAACTTCGTCTTCGAAAACGATGTTACGTCTTCGCATAGACGTCGAATGGACTTGATATCGAAGTATAGGTATCGACAAAGTATCGAAATATCGAAGGTATCGAAATATCAAAGGTATCAAACTGTGGCCGTTCGATACCAAAATATCGAAGTATCGCGATACCACAAAGTATCGGTATCGAACTTTCACAAGTATCGCGATACTTCGATATATTGAATATCGAACCAGCACTAGTTCTACTATATGCTGATGATACTAGAATGATTCAATCAAATACAGATTTCTTGTGTATAGCGGAACTATGTCAACTCTTCTAATGGTTGACATTTGGTTGTTTCAGGATGACCCCTTAAAATGTAAGCCCAACTGTCCAGGGGTCTAGTGGGTGTTGGCTGAGAAGCTATTCCCCTTCCCTAAACATCTGTCACATGCAGAGTCTGTGTCTTGCATAGATATATATTTTTATGCAGTTGTTTTATATAAGCAGGAAGTTTGTGAAATGATTTATTCTTAAGCCACAGAAAAGTAATTCCCAGTTTCTCATCAATGCACGTATTTAAAAACAACATTTTATTTTCTATTATAATTATTCCTCTAAATGCAAGACATGGTACAATAAGTGAACAGTAACCATGACAACATTTTACTTCCATCATAACCCTTTATGGTCTGTAACTATGATTCACCAAAAAACATTTGATTAATAATTACCTACAGGGTTGTTTGATTTCTGCCCGGCAGAAACGACAACAATAGGAAATACATGCCATTGATAGGCAAACGTGTTCTTTTTATAGAAAACGTTAGTTTCTTTCTGTACCTGTCTACGTATGATAACCATTTGTCCGCCCTGCTCACAATAAACATCACATGAATGATAAAAAGAAGATCACTGCCTCTTAACTTGTGGATTATTATAAAACTGCTCTGCTACTGCTTGGTGGACAGTTAATTAGTGGCTCAAGTTCAAATACATCAGGACGTTTTTCACACCTGCATGGTAGTTTAGGCTCAGTAGAGTGTTGGCAGAAGAACTAACTTCAAAGCACCATTGCATCCATTTGGCCACGCAGCAGTCACACTGACCCAGTGTCTGATGCTACCTTTTGCTCTCAAATAATCTGTCCTGTTAGTTTTACCTACCGTGTTCAATGCTCCATAACTTCGCCAATTTTTGTAGCAGTCATAATTTTTGAAACTGTAAAGCACTCTACCCAATTTACAAGGATGACAGAAAACAATGTTACCATTTTTCCATCTTATCACTCATTTGATCAGCCGGGGTCACGTATAGACATATTAGTCCAAAGGACTTCAGGGCCTCTTGGCCCATTTTTGTTTTCTATGCCAATGTCACGTGTTCATGACATCACGACACATCATGCTACAGTTTGGCAATTTTGATTGCTAGAGATGCACTAAAGTGCAATTTTTTAATGTAATATGTGAACCTTTTCCGTAAAATTACAATGAACATATTGCCATAGTCTAGAAAACATACTTGTGGCATATGTCGTTTAAGGGCAGAAATAATTGAGGCCAACTGTTACACTGTAGTTTTACCCTTACAGTCTTTACTGTTAACTGGCCAGCAGGGTGTAACAACTAAGAAAAAGTATCATTATTGACATAGCACAATGTCTCTAATCACTAATACCTTCCATGACCAGCCTCACATCCTTGCATTGTTGAATTGACGTCAAATCATATTATACATCTTTTTTCTTCTCACAATTCAGTGAAAACACAAGAAATCATTTTACAAAAAAGTTAAACCCTACTAAGCAAGTAAGTCATCTACAGTATACATTGTGCACAGAACTCACATACATGTATAAATCTTCATAAATGTACACAATAAGAATACTACATATACAAACATTATAATAAACCAAATTAAATAATTATTATGTGAAGCACAGTAGTGCAGTGGTAAGAGCTTCAGACTCTCGACTGAGAGAACCCGGGTTCGGATCCTTGGGCAAGTCCGTTTACTCTACATTGCTTCAGTTCTCTCAGCTGTATAAATGTGGGCGTTTCCATGAAAACGGGGAAAATGGTCTTAAAATATTGTTATTGTATTTCAAAATTTCCAGTTATTTTTTTATGGTGGGACATAACTTAAAGTTGTCAGAGAGAAAAAAAATTTCAGTGTTTGCACACTACATTATGTGAAAGTTTTTTACATGTATCATAGAAAATGTGCTTTGTTGTATATATTTGTACTGTGATGCTATAATAAAGTAAGTCTATGTTGTATGTGCAGCCTATGGCATCAACAGCATCCTGTACCAGCGTGGTCTCTACCCTCCTGAGTCATTCACCCGAGTACAGAAGTACAACTTGACGTTGTTGGTGACGGCGGACGATGAACTCAACAATTACCTCAACAGCGTTGTCAACCAGGTCAGAGGTAAGTCGTCTGGGGTAATCGAGGCAAGCGATCGATCATGCTAATTGCTAGAATCACTCATTTCATTAGACCTGCTGCATCATCGCGAGTACTTCCTGTGTCAAATGTATTGTCAGCATGTAACTTTTCAAGTTATGCCAATGCTTGATGTCAAATTAACCCTTTGAAAGCCATTTTGGATCACCCAAATCTTGTCCCATACTATTTTTTGTTGGGTGGTAGTTGGCCAGACATGACAGAATAATTCTTTTAATTTGTGCAAGCTGCACAATTTTTTATGCCCAGAAAATGGAATGGATCATACTGAGTGACCGAGTAAAAAATATAGTGAATTTTTTGGAAAGAACCCCGTTTCCGTGGTAACAAACAAAATGGCCACCATTTTGAGCCAACGTTGTCAAATTTGGAAACACTGCCGTTCTTTTTTGAGCACCAATTTAATTATAATTCTTGCAAATCCATGTTCTCTGTACATTCTGTTGTGAAATGATCAGAGATGTTTTGTTTTTGTTTGAAATATTTTTTTGAAAAGTGAGGAAAGAAAACTTGGTTTTGAGCAACAAATATAAATATATCTTTTAAACTATTGATGATTTAAAAAAAAGTGTGATCATTTCACAGAGCAGAGTCACAGATATCTCGTTTCCAAATGCAGAAATATGAGAGAGAAATTTTGGAAAAAATAGCTGTCAAAGATTGCATAATGGATTTGGTTACTTGATATCAACATGCTTGATCCGTGACTAAAACTCATTTGGGGGTTGAAATTGTCATAGAAGTAAATTTTATTCTTAGTATGCATACAAAGGTATCATAATTTTTTGTCAAAAAACACCATTTCACCTGGGGTGTCTGGCCTTAAGAAATAAAAAAAACTGTTTTTAGACTGCATTGATGACACCATCCCTAAGCTTATAGTTGTCGACATGAACACTGAGAGAATAAGAACTGTTGAGCTGCCATCTTTCAGGATGGCTCTACAATATGACGGTTCAGAAGCTTGTGATTGTCATCAAGTGTGCAGACACAAATGAAGTGTTGGAGCGATGGCAGTTTGACGTCGAATGTGACAAAACTGTCACAGAAAACAGGCGAGTCTAAAAGTCAGTTTGACTAGTACTATTATCAGGGTGTATAATCGAGCTATCCTATGTATGTATATGTGTATGTTAATGTGTTTTCCCTCTTTTGCACCAAACTCGGATTAATCTATGACCCCTGGAAATAAATTTAACAGTTCTATTTTTTCTTAATCTATCAGTTAATGGTTTTTATCGGTTTTAGGGTTCGCACAGGATGGTAGATGGATGTAAACAGATTCTTTGTAATATTACGCATGGTTTCTAGGATTGTTCTGAGCCACGAAAACGGTCCGCTGATAAGTTGGGGACGTTTTGCGTAACTTGCTTTGCAGAAAAACTGCCCAAATTTACATAATAAAATATGAAATTTCGTGCGAACACTTCAGAAAACTATCTACTGTGTCAATGTTACGCCAACAGGAGTATGGGCGTTTTGTTAGTGTTTGTAATGAACATTGCAGTGCCCCGGGTGAGAAATCGGTGGATGATATAAAGAAAGAGATCAGCGCAGTCATCAGACAGATCACGGCATCCGTCACATTTCTTCCCCTACTTGAATCGGCATGTAAGTACTAACTTGCATCTTTGGTGTCACCGACCTTGCCTGTTCAGAAATGTTTTAATATGATTTTCTTAACCCTAGAAATGACCACTGTAGCATACTGTTCCTATAAAAATCCGAACTTTGCTAATATTGCTATAAAAATATGAATGAGGTATAATTTTATTGCTAAAGGAATGCTTTATTATAATAAAATTATAATAACTATATCACTTACTAAAATCATGGGGATATTACTATCTGAACATCCCCCCCCCAAAAAAAACATTTCATCGTACTGCCAGATAATTACTGAGTGGATGTACGCCCTACATCCAGTGAGACAAATGTAGCCAAAGATGTTAGCTGCCAAATAACACCAAAAAAAATCCTTTTATTTTTTGACAAAAATAGGCCGGTTCAGGCAGGCCGATCACTACCTCGCTCGTTACCGTTGCAACTCATGCGCTTGCCCGGAGAAATGTTGCGCTGCTAATATGTTAAATTTTCACATCAAAAAACACCCCAAATTCGTTCTAACTATCTGAACTAATATAATAACCTTATCTATGAATACTGTCAGGCATTTTGTTAAAATATTGACGCAGAAACTTGAGATAATTCAAAGTGGAGAAGTTGCCGAACAGCGCTCTGCCATTTTGTTTTCGACTGTCGCTTTGGAGGACTATTGATGCTACATTTGAGACCATGGTTCTGATTCACTGAATTAAGTCAGTCCACTGAAGTCGTTTTTGGCAGATCGGCCAATGACAGAGCTTTCCATTGATGCGGGGGTTTAGACTTTATGAATGGATGTGTAAATTCAGTATGCAGAACGTAGTAAAATCACCAAAATTTGGGCATCAACCGCATCACGTGTTTTGTAAGCTAGATTGTGAGTTGCTGTCATTGAATCTGCTCATGAATAAATATACATGATCTCGATACCAAATGTTCGTGTGTCTGTTGCATGTGAAGGAAATGAAAATTGTTACAACAAAGGCAGGTACGTTTGGGCCAAATTTCAGCCCGAGACACTCCGAGGGTTAATACACTACTAGAATAAATAAGTTGAAGGTATACCACCTACAATTGCATTTAATAAGTCAGAAACATTGTTCGCTATTTGAATATTGCTCCTGCGAAATGTTCAAATTGTAAACAAAACATTCAAAATATAAACAACTGCTATTGGCATTTATCATGGAGGTATATGTCCATACGCACAAGTAGTTTTGAAGTTGGTTGGTTCCTACACTCCAGACAGCAAAGTGGGACAAACACAGACTGATTCAGCAAACTGTGTGCTAATAATTACTACCCCTGGCTGATTCCGGGTAGCGGAACAGACAAAGTTGTTTTAAACAAATAGGATTCTGCTATTTTTTGTGGACTTTCACAATATCAAGAGGACGCAGATGTAGCCAGATAGCAGTGTGTTGCTGCCAAAACAAAGGCCACCTGTGATCTGATGTAACTATATTCACTTGTATAAATGATCATTATATTTAAAGTAGTTTTTTAGAATATCTTAGTATATTTATTTTGTTAGTAGATTTATTATAATTTTTTATACTTTTTCGTGTATTACACATTTGATTTTACGTAGTGTTATATAATTTGTTACATGTTTTTTGTTAGCATTTCTTTTTAAAATACCAGTATGAATGTAAAGCACCTGAGAGCAATTTCAATCGATCGGGCGCTACATAAATGCTCTTACTGTTATTATTATAATGAGCATGTGCTTTCTGCCGCTAGGTGTCTTTGACATCCTCGTCTACACAGACAAAGATCTCGAGGTGCCGAGTGAATGGGGTGAGTCCGCCCCAGGGATCATTACAAACTCTGAAGAAGTTCGACTGCGATCCTTCACGACGACAATACACAAGGTGGAGGGAATGGTGGCCTATAAACTGTCGGCATGATCTCCTGGCTGCAAGGTCTGGATGGATCATCTCCTGGCTGCACGGTCTGGATGGATCATCTAGCTGTACAGTCTGGATGGATCATCTCCTGTTTGCATTATCTGAATGGATCATCTCCTGGCTGCACGTTCTGGATGGATCATGTCCTGGTTGCATGGTCTGGCTGGATCATCTCTTGGCTGCATGGTCTGGATGGATCATCTCCTGGCTGCAAAATCTCCTGACAATGACCAACATGAGTTACACATTTGGTTAGGTGCTGCAGAATACAAGTACTTTGTCTGAATGACAGCGTGGGTGCTACAAACTGAATTTTCCACCCAGCATGTGGTGGGCATTCTATTCGTACATTATGTGAGGGCCAGTGTGTTGTCGGTGCCGATGTCCAACTGGGCAATATGAAACTGACTTGACCGACAACTGGCTACAAGTGATGTCTGATGACAAAACATCGAATACAGTTGTGCTGCTACAAAAACAAGAGTTTACAATTATCTTAATTAAGAGCAGAATAAATAATATGATGTTGAAGGTATGCTGCCACCAAATTGCACTCTATTAGCAATATAACAAACTGCAAAGGTATTTGATGTTTAGCACAGTCACAGTTAAGCAAAGTGCTTGTTAGTAATTAATGCCCTGGCTCATTACGGGTATCATAACCGACAACCTCCTTTTAATAACCAGATATAACGTCCGATTGTTTTTACTATGAATGGTTAATTATGCATCCAATGAGGATCATTATTAACTGACTGCAGAGGTGTAATGTATGAATTTAATACTAAGTTCAGTTTATAGTTAGTCACATGTTGAAAACATGACGTCTGAACTCATCTAAAGTAATGCTGCGTTCCAGTGGGCTCGACTTCATCATGTCTACTTGACCCAGTTGCATAAATTACCAGTGATGAAGTCGGGTTGCTGAATTGTGTTCACAGTATAGACAAGGTGTTTGGAATGCAGCATTATATACCATGTGTGTGGCGTCATTAATACTAGTATACAGCAATTGTCATATTTCGATGACAAGACTATTTTTATTGAATGCTCAAATATTTCAGATATGTGAATACTGGTAACGTATTGATTACTGCCGTGAATGTATGTCAGCGTCCCTGTGGTTACCATGCTATGTCACTAAGTTTAGTCACATACACACACACTTCATGCATGCAAATACATGGCAGTTGCCACAGATAAAATCATGTAACTAACAAATCTGGTACTTGTTGTCTTTATATAGTGTAAGTCTCCTATTCCACAGATAAAAACTTCAAGGATCATATAACAAAGTTGAAAAATCCCCAAAAAGTTCCATTCTATTAAATCCCCAATCTACTCCTAAAGTGACATCAAGTTGGCATTTGTTGTTCGACTGAATGGAATACCAACAACCTGCAACACGTATACCTTTTATTACGATACTGCAGGAGCAGAATGAATTTAACTAGAATTTATGACAACATAACAAGCGAATTTACACAAACTCGACGACAGCAAGCAAGTACAAATGTTGAATATGTCAAGTCCAGCAAAGCTGCTTAACAAAGCACAAGTACAAATGTTGAATATGTCGGGTCGAGCAAAAGAAAGATAAAGACAACTAATAGAGCTTGTGAATCATCTCCTCCTTGGTGATGAGATGAGTGGTCTTGTTGAGTAGACACATGAGACTGTTGATGTTGAAGGACCAGTCGTTGAGGATGTCATTTGGGTCCTTGGTCCTCTGGAAGTGGATAATGCCTGCGAGACGGTCTATCTTCGCCTGTACTGTCTTGTTGACAACAAGAGCTGACAGGCAGTCTTCGGTCTCCTGCACGACAAACAACAAACTGCCATTAAAAATCACTCGCCACATCCGTTCTTCTGTTAAGCATACAATACATATATGTGAAATATGTCAAAATATACATTACATTAAATGTGCACCCATTTAATCACTATTTCTTTGATTCCCAAAATGGTTTCAGTGGCCGGCCATGTGTGTACAGCCATCTCAACAGACATGACTGGCAAGCAATTTATGTATCCGCATATGAGCAAATGGTTACCAGAATACAAGTATGATAATTTAGGTGGAAATTTCAATCATTTGCCATCGCTGTGCTTTGAATCTAGTTTGACATTGGTACAAATTAAATTGCATTGGTGGATTCAACAGTTAAGGGGAGACCAGGGTCGGAAAATAATGCATTTTTTGCGAAGGAAATAATTTTCGCGTTTTACTCATTTTCGTGTAGAAAAATTAGTCAACTTGCCATTCATGCGAGTTCTACAACTGAAATAAATTTATTTGTGTCACAAAACATGTCTTTTGTGCACTGTCCCTCGTTATAAGTCTTTGTTTTTGTCAAATGAAGCGTGAATAATCAAGAGTTTGATGACTTTTTCGGACATCGTTTACATGCGAACCCGTAGACCAACTCCATCATGGCGCATACCACCGGAGAGCTCCGTTTTCGCTCTGCATCATGGGTATAACCATTGCAAAGTGTCCCCGAATGCGGCCGAATAATCCCGACTACTAGTGACCCCCTATTTGCACACGAGAACACAAAGAAATTAACATTAGCGTCGATGATTGGTCAGGCCACGTCACGTGGTGGGATTTCCTCGCTTCGATACGGGAATGCCTCGCACTGATTGGTTGCGCTAACATCCGGGTGCTACATCTGTTCACTTGCGTTCCCGTTTGTTTACATTATTCGATAGCTATTCTCCTGTGTTTTCCGTTACTTTATCGAAAGTAAACGACGTAATGTCATCGATATGCCGTCACCTAAGATTAATGCTGCAAAGCAGCGCAGGTGTGCGCAGCTACAGTTAGCGCGAACTGCGAAAAAACAACGTGCAAAGCCCCGGCCTTCTGCGTCACCGTCGAGTTCAGTCATGTCGTCTGCGTCTGCGACAATGGCAAACGAAGTGAGTTCAGTTTCCAGTATTCCACGCTCAATTACACTCATGGCAGACCGTTGTATTATATATCTATGGACATACTATTATCGTGTCACATTAGTCTAGCTTATAAATCTTGCTACATTACATACAGCCCCATACGTTGTTGGATGTTGACTTGTCACCACCGAGACATCTACTGATCCAGGGTTGTTATCCAGGCTCCAGGTGCCAGTTATGTATGAACTTATGGACAATTTTGATATTGTACTACTAGTACAAGTTCTTCATTGTGATATCCAGTACAAATTATGAAGTGCAGTATTTCCAATGGCATAGATATAAAGAAAAACATATTTGCTGCCAAAAGTGCAATGCAACTACATTGCTAGAGTCATACATTGTCTGTAAGTTTTCAGTTACTATATAAAATGAATGTATAACTATAACAGGAAATATATTAGCATAATTTGCTTCCAGGTCTCGCATGCACCTACATCCTGACGCACTTCAGCCACGGAGAAGAAGTTTGGATATGCCAAACTTCTCGAGTCTATGGGGGCAACACGTTTTGCTGATGAAGATGGCGACAGCACACTGCAGCGTACTATCACGGTTGACAGCAAACTGTCAACCGTGATAGTACGCTGCAGTGTGTTGCCTGCCCTTGTCGAGCACCTTCCTTGTACGCTGTGTGACTCGTCGCCAAGTTCAGGACACTTCGGTTGCGGCACGTCGTGCTCGGGCTCACGCCCAGGATATGAGCTATGAATCAGGGGCACACTAAGACATTGCGGACAGTGTACTGTACATATATATATATATAGTATGTACATCATGTCTACACATTCTGCATTTATTCTATACATGTGTACAATAAATTTGTCAAATTACTGAAGACGTTTTTCTCTAGTTTTTTCCAGATTCACATGAAATGCTTAGTGTTGTAGTTTCTATGTAATATAATGGTTTTACCTTTGTGCCATCTATTAGAAGGCAGTTGAGAGCTCATATGTACAAGGTTTCATCCATCTGGACAATTTTTTAGAGGTTGAATTCTACAGCCCAACGTATATAAACTTTGATCATGATTTTCTCTAAAACGTATTTATTATTCCTGTTGTTATCTTCAAATGAGCCTCATTTGGTTATTTCTCAACAGAATGACTTGAAACTTCTCACACATTACCTTTATAGTATCCTTTTCAGTGTCTACAGATCAGTTTTTGGAAAATGTTATCGGTTTTTACAATATATGCCATCAATTCAGGCTAACGCCACCGTTTTTCTTGATAAAATCTTTAAAAATAAAAAAATAAATTGTTTTAACAAATATTGAAAAAACAATCTGTACATGCTTTTAGGGTTATTATAAGGTATGTGCACACCAATTTTGGGACATCTATGACAAGTAGTTTCCAAATGGGGCTCACACCATTTTAAATCCAAGATGGCTGCCATGCCATGTAAAAACGCGTAAAAAAAATTCGAAAAAATATTCATCATGTGTACTTTGGCACACTTTACAATCCCTGTAAGTTTCATTTCTCTGACTAAAAAAGAAAATGACCCTCGAAGTCCGACCCTGGTCTCCCCTTAAGGTTGGCCTTGGAGATTGCTGTCAAAGTGTCAGATGCTGCTATAAAAGGGGGTGTATCCTAATTAGGACATTAGGGATTATTTGAGTGGAACAATGTTTTTGTAGCATTAATACAGTTTTCAAAGCAGTAAATTGAAAATTGCTATAATAGTTGTTTTATCTGTCGTTCTTTACACATGCGGGTTCATTTTACTGCCCCATAGGCTGACTACATGTGTACATAGACAATAATTATATTAAAATGTATTTAAAAATAGCTTTAACAAGTTTTAAGATGCATATAAGTGGTCATACTACTACTTACAGCTTCTGTTAAGTCAAGCAGATTTGCCATACGCTTCATCGTGATTCTTGTGTAGTATTTGGCCATCACTCGAATATTCTGCAAAGCAATATTCACTGCTTGGTCAACACAGGTGTATTACTGGTAGCATAATATAACGTGTATTCTAAGTTCTCTTTTGTTCAGTACATATAAAACAAAGAATTTCTGATCTTCAATGGCAAAAATATTAAAGCTGTTTTTCTCTTCTATAATAGTACACATCTTAGGAAATGTTATAATGAAAGTGTTGATATAACTGCTCAAGGGGATGCATTTGGAAGTATACATTATTTTTAGGCACGAAGCCATATTAATGGAATACCATGAAAACTGAGGATACCATACTTCTGTGTACCACCAAGACTTTGCCAAGTAAATATTAGTTCGTTAACCTACTTTCTTACAAATATGGTTCAGCTGTAAAAAAGCTAATATAAATTTTTGTTGTTGCCGATATAAATTATTGCCACAGATGAAATCATCAACCATAGTAACCAGACGTTGATAGAAACTAGTACTGTGTATCGTATTGGCTCTATGCGGTACAAGGAACACATGGGGTGGGATTTCATATCCTTGGCTACATAGCACACTGCCTGGCTGAACGGGATTTCAAATTACAATTTGCTCGTCTGAACATGCGCACAATGATGAAGTGTCAAAAGTCCTTTCATTCAAATTCCATGACTTATGTGGTCTGCAAGCTGTTAATTGTATTGTCAGTTACTGAAGACATAACATACCTGATGGCATACCGGTTTGACTGAATAAAAATACGTTTCAGAACTGCATAAAACGCTAGTATACCACCATACACGACTTGGAGAAAGTTGCAACTTACGTGCTCCACCACCCTGGCCTTGAGATCCTTCCAGCGTTTGATTCCGTCCTCTGCCTTTGGGTTGAACACATCTTTGCCCGGGGAGTTGGCCTGCAACTCCTGCTGGTACTTCTGACACAAGTCCTTCCAACGCATTATCTCTGACGTAGTGAACAACTTCAGCAGCTCCCTGGCAGTGGAGCGGATACATTCAGAAAGGGTTTACGATATTACCAAACATACCTCCATATTAGAATGTGTAATTTAATCATTAACATAACACACATTTGATCAGGTAAATTGTCAAGGTGTGTAAAGCATTATGTCATAGTATACAAGTACAGTCATGGGTCAATTCCATTTTGTCAATAAAAAAAAAAAAAAAATTCCATCTTGGAAAAATCAATTTAAACACGGTTTTGTATGTACTTAAAAATGTGTGAACAATCATATTTCATCTGATATAATCATAAGATTCACTACTGTTCATTCAATGTTAGTTGAATAAGTTGAGTTCATCGACTCATGTCTGCTGCTGCAAAAATTCAATTCCAACTAACCTTCGAAAATCAATTTCAGAATTGGAATTGAGGTTTCTGGTATATAATTGAGCCCATGCGTAACACAGCCTAATCACTTTTACCAAAGATCAAAGAATTTTGACAGGGCCTAGTTGAAAATAGTTTAGTAGGCGTGTTAATTTCACCAACATTTTTTTTTAAATAACACATTTTCACAAATGGGCTAGCATGTTGTACATAGTTTTTGTGTGAAACTATTCTAAGACAAGACTAGCAAAAATCTGAATTGCTGATAAAGCTTTATAGTAAAAACAAAGATGGAATATTTTTGAAATAAAATTTATCTTTGAAAGCTTTTGTTCTAAATAATGTGCTAAAAACAGCAAACTAAAAGACGTACATGTATATCGGCAGGTCGTCCATTTGTTCAGTCCCCTTGACCCGCTGTAGGAGGTCACATTGCTCATTGTCATAGGGGGCCAAAATCAGATACATGACGACAAATTTGAGTGCCTGAAACAAATCACAAAACTTCACATCAAAACCAAACCACTAGTGTTAATGCTGTTTGCCTGATACCAGTACACCACCAGTTAATGCAATTCTTCTTTCTCAGAAATTTGTTTACATATAAGTAACCGGGCAGAATAATGGGTGCTATTTTTGAGAACAATTGATGTTTACTATTATGTTGTTTTTCATTTATAAGCAACTATTAAAACCTGATAATAGCGAGCATCTACTAGAACCCAATGTGAGTTGCAATTACTAACTCACCTGGTTTCGTTTCTCCTTGTCGTCACGTATTGAGGGTGTGTCAACGACGGCGCGGTAGTGCTTACAGATCTGTAGGTAGGCCCCTTCATGCTGGTCCAGCTCAATCATCAACTGGTAGAACCTTAACTTGAGGTCCTGCAAAACAACACAACCAACAGCCATGTAACGTCACAAAGTTGATGTCTACAACACTTGTACAGTTCACATTTGGCTCCAATTGCACAATTGTAATTGAATACAAACAAATGCTGTAATTGTAACGGATTCAGGTTTTGAAATTACTCTGCAATTATAAATGATTTATTTTGTGTGAATGAAACAATTTTACCAACTACGATCAATTACTGTATTTTATCTACAAAACTATGAAATTTGAAAACGGCTGTATCGCAGATGTTCTTCAATAATATACAGAATATTCCAATGCTATAAGACAACCCTTGGAAGACATGTTCATTGGAACACCATCTCGACTTCTCTGGAAAGACTATTTGTACACAATAATCCACCATTGTCTACAGCCGGGTACTCGTTCATACTGCTGAATCAACTAGAGCAACAAGGAGTGAAAGAACTTCCCAAGGTTTGAAACAGGAGCAATAAGATTGGAACCCAGAATCCCCTGATTGACAGCCATAAGCTCAAGCCACTACACTATTGTGCTTTGTGTAGTTCCACAATATTTATAAAATTATAAATGTAATGCATCTTATTCTATACACATAAATAAATAGAACATCAGAATTGCTTGTAAATAATTATTACCAGGTACATCACGGTCATTAAAAAACAAGGAAAATTACACAACCATATGTGGTAACAGCAGAGCACATACGTATGTCAAATTTTAAAAAGGTAATTTTTTGTATTAATGTTTTGTACTCTTACAGTAACATTAAAATAGACTAAGAGGGAACGAACCAAATCCACGTACCTGTGTCGCCTCGGCGGCGAAGTACTTTGTACTGATCTTCTTCGAGATGATCTGTGTTTGCACAAAGTCCTTCTTCGCGAGACACAGCCGCATCTGCTCGAGAATAAACTCAACTTTCTCCTTCTTCTCCATCGAGCCGAACGTCTCCACCTGCAGCTCCTGGAGGATGTTGGCGGCCTCCGTCACCGCACCCTGCTCCTCCTTGATCTTTGCCAGGGTCCGGGTGAGGCGGGCTCGCTCTATCTCCACGTAGATCTGACAAACATGTCAACACGTCATTACACAGTCGATACAGAAGAGCACACGCACAAGTCAACATTATCTTACTATGTCTGTATGAGTTTTCAGGGTTAGAATTTAGCCTAAAATTAATGGGGCCAGCAGCATCCTATAAGATGTTCTTTTCGAAACCTAGGGGCCCATCACTAAAAACAAGGGGCTAAACCAGGCTGCATGGACAGACTAAATTTTTTTTTATTGAACTGTTGCATGCACACTTATTCTGTCGTGACCTGTTTCATTGAATCATACTATCCAGCCTTTTGGTCTCGTCATATTTCGACTGTGACATGACTATTTTTATTTAATGCCCAATTATTTCAGAAATGTGACTACTGATATGTTGATTTCTGCCATGTGAATTTATACGTGTGAAAGTTCCACTGATGCCTGTTTGTATCCTCACACGCACACATTCTTCCTGCATGTAAATACATGGCAGTTGCAACAAATTATATCATGTAACTAACTAATAAATGTGGAAGTTGTCTGCTATATAATGTAATTCAACTGTACGATTCCAATAATAAAGTCTGTTTTAATCTAATTTTCACTGATTATAACATCGATAAAGAATTGTTCAGTGGTAACAGCAGAGCACACATGTAAGTCAACATTAGTTTATAATGTGCATGGGTTAGAAACTTAGAATTTAGCTTAAAATTGCACAGCAGGACCCCAATTTTTTTTCTCAAAATCTAGGGGCCTTCCACCAAAACTAAAATAAATGTTGTTGAAATGCACAACTGTTCTGTCGCGTCCTGTTTCGTTGAATCATATGATCTGGTCAAGGTTGATCCAACTAACCACATCACATACCTTAGAGTCTTAGAGACTAAGACCATCAAGTTTGCTGAAGTCAGAGGTTACAAGCTAAACATCACTCAGATGAAACATATATAAATGTGCTGCTAAAACAGACAATTAACAAGTTTTATTTAGAGAACTGAAAGACTCGGTCTTGATTATATGATGAATAAAAATACTTGGCCAAGAAGAGACATTTCAACATGAGTTCACCTTGCCATCAGTGACTGTTCTCAGGGTGGCAATCAACTTCAACTTGACATCCATGTTTGGTGTCTTCTCAACGTATCCATATGCTTCTTGGACCATCTTTGTCACAGCCTGGCAACAGAAATGGGATTGTATCAATCCATAATCATACACTTTTTCACTGGAAGATAATATATTCAGTGTTTCATTTCACCTCAATTGATAATCATAAGTGGGCTGACAGTTAACGATTTATTAATTCTGCACCTTCATAAAAAGTTCTATTGTCAGAAATCTAAGAAAACAACCAGTCAGTCATTTTATATAATTATTCAACAGCTGAATGTCCAAGAGCTTATATGCACCAACAGGTTTGTCTTATTGTCACTCAACTCTTAAATTAATAATTTTAATATATAATTTTTATTACCCGGTATATTATGTATTTCAAAGTTAACATATAATTTAAACATGACACAGATAGTAGAATTCAACATATTTAATTAAATAGTGGAATTAATATGATTTAACTTAATGAGAAAATGTACACAACATATACCTGTTTTAATTGTCCTCTCCTCTTTGTCAGAAGCACAATCTGTTCATTCAGCAAGTCCCACTTCTTCGCCTCAAAGCACATCTTTACAATGCCCACCAGAAGACGGCCTGTAGATATGGCATCCGAACCCTACAAACAGCCACGTTTCTCTCAACAATCTCACATGTCTGCTGTAGAAATTCACTGAATCTGGGTTTTGTGAATGTGGAATGATAGTCCACAGAATCACACTATAGTAATTTTGGGCATACAATGAAAAATATGCATGGTGTTAGACGTATTCACACAGACCTAAAATTTTACCCCACATAAGGTTATGTCCAAATCTCTGTGATGCATGAGGATATATTAATAATATTTTGTCATGTTTATATAGGGCAGATGTTAATCTGTTGACTAGATCTAATAAAATGTTGTTTACATAATTTTTTTTAAATATACAACAATATGGTGTCGGACGTATATATATGTATATGTGAAATACAACATAACAAATATATAAAATTTTAATTATATTTTCTAAACAAGGTTCTAACAATGACAGAAATACTATTTGGATTGATTCATCCACACAAATTCTGACACATAAAAGACAAAACATTGATGTTTAACTATCCAGACACAGTGTAAGAGGGCAGTTCCATGGTGTCCGACGTACTGCATCATGAGATAGAAAGTGCCACAACTTTTTACTGTCATGTTGTTTAAGAGCCAACTATGACATCATTGTCACATGTGTACAGACTTTGTTCCCTCCTATAGGCATTCTGGCCATACAACGAAAACATATATTCACATGGATCTCAAATGTCCATTGGTGTTACGCTTAAAAGCTTGATTGATTCACCTGGATTCTGACACTCAAAATGCAAAGAATGATGATCCACTGTCCAGTCACTGTGTAAGACCAAGCAGACCTTAAAAATGCATCAAAACATAAACTGTCCACAGTAACAGTAGTAGTTGGTGAATCAATCTTCTTAATGACATCACTGTTATTGTAGGTATGATCTTCTGGGTAAAGCTACTTTCACAAACTCCGCAAAACTTTCAGTTTGTTTTTCTAAAATGTGTTTAAAAAAATGTTAGCATCACCACAGAAATCTGCCCTTTCATACGTCACGACCACCCAGTCAGCTACACTGACGTTGATTTCCTGATGCACTTCTGTGGGTGTGCCCTGAATTTTGGAAGTAATGGTATTGGAAGTCAAAGAGATCAGCCAAATTAATATTTTCCTTATCTCAGGACTGTGAATCTGAGGTTTCGGCATCCAGCTCAGCTGCTTGTTTCCCTTGATTTTAATTTATTCACTGTAGCTGGCAAGTAGTGGCTACCAGTAATGCTTTGTTTTGTTGCAGTGTGCTTCCAGGATTCTTTCTCTTTGATAGTAGACAAATTTGACATAACTTACTCCTGTATACTCTCATAATACAATCACATCAACAAGGCCACCATTGTAGTATTGTATGTGACATTCTCCACTTTGACCAATGTGTCAACCTGCTCACTTGATCATTTCACCAATACTGTCTACCCTGCCCTTGCCATTTTATGTTTTTACAAATTCCTGCCCACTGTCATGTCATACTGTTCTTCCCATAGGTGGAGGTTTGGGAATAACACTCTTGGTTTGTATTGAAAATGTGCTCTATCTGAGACTACCAAGATGATCTAGATGCATGATCAATCGATACTTCTAGTAGTCTTCTATAATGTCTTCCAATCCAGGAAATTTATCCATGAATGCACACTCTAGACTTGGTGTATTGTAATTCATCCATGACAATTTGTCATAATTTTCAGTGATTCCATTATTTATTCATGCATACTTCTGGCAATAAAGAATAGAGTGTGGCTTTAACATAATTTCACAATCTCTATATATATATGGCAAAACGAAAATGACCCTTTGCCTCCAGATGACATGAAATTATGTCAGTGGTTTAAAAGGTTAATTATATTGAAAAGCTATACATAGGTTTTTGTTTCTTCAAACCAATTTACCAAGATTGTACTAAGCTTTGTAATGTTCAGTTCAATGTTCATTTGTTGAATCTATGTTGAAAGTAGGCAAACTCAGTGTAAATAGTTATATCTAGGCTAGTGCTGGGCCTCAAATCAAAATTGTCTTCATCCAAATTAGATTTTCTATAGCATTTTCTTAGCAGACACTAAGATTGTATGACATAAAAATACAAAACACAGCATATATAGAACTTTATATTATACACATGTATAGGCCTACATGCTCACAAGAAAACAGAATTAACACACAATGTAACTTACCCAAACATAACATAATAATAATTATTATTATAAAAAAGTCAAACAGCTGTAATGCTAACAAACACTCAATTTATAATTTAATAGAACAATGCGTAACTATAAAAAAGAAAGCCAAACACCCAAAATAAATTAATGGGACAATAAAGTTAGTATATAACAAAACCTGAAATATAGAGAAAATAACAAGGCAAAATCATTCAAAACAATCTAAGATAAAACCTGTTGCCACCTAGTACCTACTCTTACTGCTCCTTCTTCTTCTTCTTCTATGTGCCATGTCTGTCACAGGCGATCATGGCCCTCCAAACCGCACGGTTGTGTGTAGTTTGTAGCAGTTCTGTTGTGCTCCTTCCACACCATGTTGAGAGACTACCAGTATCTATTATTTTTATTCTCTGGCGTCCTCTGGATCTTTTTCCTTCTATCTTTCCTGTTGTTACTATTTGTTCTAACTTTTTCTTTATCATGACATGGCCTATAAATCGTGCTTGTTGTGTTCTAACTTTGTTGATGATCTTTCTTTTTGATTTGGCTGTCCTAAGGATGACTTCATTGCTTTGCTTTGCAGTCCATGGCACTCGCAGCATTCTTCTTAAGAACCACATTTCAGTGGCTTCTATGTTTTTTTGTGATCTTTTGGTTATTGTCCAGGATTCACATCCATATAGCAATATGGGCTCTATGTAACATTGCAGTACACGTTTTCTCACTTCAATTGATATATTTTTATTTGTTAAAAAGTTTTTCATGTGGTGAAAAGCTGTTTTGGCTTGAGCAATTCTTCTCTTTATCTCATCGTTGCATCGACCGTCGGATGTTATTAGTGATCCCAGATAGTTAAACGTTCGGACTTGCTTCAAAACAGTGCCATATGCTATCATGTTGCATGTTGGAGTGTAATTTTTCTTTGAGATGACCATGATTTCTGTTTTCTTTTTGTTCATGGACAGACCTTTTTTCTCACTTTCCCTTATTACTGTATCTAGCATCTGTTGTAGATCTATTTCGTTCTCAGCAATCAGTACCGTGTCGTCTGCATATTGTAAATAATTCATGTTGTATCCCCCTACTTGAATGCCTGGCAAATCTTCTAATGTGCGTAAGATAATCTCACTGTATAGAGATCGGGTGATAGGACACACCCTTGTCTTACACCACGTTTTATTTCTTGAAATTTACTGATGTCATTTTCTATTCGTATTGCTGCTGTTTGTTCCCAGTACAGATTTCTCACAACTCTCAGATCTTTCCCATCAATGTTCAAACTTTCCATCATTGATATGATTTCTTTATGACGAACTCTGTCAAATGCCTTTGTGTAATCAATAAAACATACATACAGATCTTTCTGTACTTCCAGTGCTCTCTCAATCAGTGTTCGTAGGATGTATATTGCATTACTTGTACCTTTATCTTCTACAAATCCACATTGTTCTTCAGCAATTTCCGGCTTTATTTTGTTTCTCATTCTGGTCATAATAATTTTAAGCAACATCTTGGTGAAGTGACTCATGAGACTAATTGTACGGTGTAGTTCACATTCAATCGCACCTGGTTTCTTTGGTATTGCTACAAAAATGGATCTGGATAAATCAGTTTGGATTCGTCCGCTGTCATATATTTTGTTCAAGAAGTCTGTTACTATATCAATATCAAATTCTTCTAAACACTCAATCATTTCAATGGTAATATTATCTGGTCCACAGCTTTTCCCTTTTTCATTGATCTGATGGCTTTTCGAACCTCGTCCTTCACTATAGGAGGACCATCAAAGTTCTTCTTAATTGATGGTCTTTCACCCCTTTCATCATCGTACAGTTCACCAATATATTCTGACCATCTCTCGAGTATTTTGTCTTTGTCCATTATTATGTTTCCTTCTTTAGATTTCAGGCAACCTGTAGCTGAGCATGTTCTTTTCCCTGTGATTTCTCTTATTCTAACATGCATGGATTTTGTATCGTGCTTATTCTTCTGTTCAATTTCTTTGCATTTTTCATTAAGCCATTCCTCTTTCACTAGATTACATTTGGCCATTTATATCCTTGTTCATTGCTACATATGCATCATGATTTTGCTTAATTTTCCTCCTTTCACCCATCAACTTTAGAATATCGTCAGTCATCCATTTTTTCTTTGCTTTTCTGCATTGCCTAGGAATAGTTTCTTCTGCAGCCTGTGTTATTGATTCCTTCATTTGTTCCCATTGGTCGTCCACATCTTGAATGTCATTCAGAACATTGAAACTGTTTTGTACTGCTACATTGAATTTCTTTTTGATTGCTGAATCTGATTTTAGTATATTCATATCTAGTTTCAGGTTCCTTGTTGCTCTTTTCCTTTTCTTCAGTTTCAATCGGAACTTGGCTCGCACTGGCACATGGTCGGAATCGCAGTCTGCCCCGGGAAAGGTTTTTGCCACCAGTAGGGCATTTCTAAATCTTTTACTGACCAGGATATAATCAATTTGGTTCCATGTACGGTCTCCTGGACTTTTCCAAGTCCAAAGTCTTCTTGGGTGTTGTTGGAACCAGGTGTTTCCTACAATCATGTCATGAGATTTTGCCCACTCTATTAGTTTATCTCCTCTCTCATTTCTGCTCCCCAGGCCATATGGTCCAACTATGTCTTCGCATCTTCCCTCACCAACTTTAGCATTAAAGTCTCCCACAACTATTACAATCTCCTGTGATTTGCAATGTGATTTTGCTAATTCAAGATCATTATAAAATGTCTCGTGCTCTTCATCAGATTTGTCTGTGGTTTGGTGCGTACACTTGTATGATGTTAATGTTAAATGGTTTGCCACTGATTTTCACCAAGAGGATGCGATCCGATATGGTCCAGTATCCTAGTAAGCATTTTGCTCTTTCTTCATCCAACATAATTCCAACTCCTCTTTCATGTTTATCGCCTCCTGAGTAAATTATTGTGTTATTATCTGATGTCATCAGTCCTGCCCCTGTCCATCTAACTTCACACATTCCCATTATATTTATCCCCAATCTTGTCGCTTCTTGTTTGATGTTTTCTAGTTTTCCTTTCTGATATAGAGTTCTTACATTCCATGTAGCAATATTCAAAATCTCTCTGTTGCACACAGTAGCTGGATGACGATCTGGCGTCACCTGTCGCACATGACTATCCCTACCGAGCGAGGTGGTCCAGTCAGAACTGTCAGAACAACCGTTCACGCTGTTAACATTATCTTCTGTGGTTTTGTGGGTCATGATTGTCTTGGGAAAGATACAGCATTGCCTTCTGCCGGTTTTTGATTTGGTTTATTCCAAAGAACAGTAGCTCGTACTGAGCTGTGCTCGCCGTCGTTGTCCATACAACTGGATCTTCCGCCGCCGGAACTGAGGGGACATGCTGTCCATCACATCCTCTGCTTTGCTATTTGCCCCATAGCTGGAACATGATTTGTGAGGGTCGGGACGTGTCCACACACTGGTGGGCCCTGCACCCTGCACATATCGGGCTCATGCTGCTCCGCCAAGGTTTTTCGTGGCTGGACCTTACTGCTACACGATGCTTAATTAAACAAATGTTGTATAAACATATAACCTATTTGAATTGAAAACACTATTTGGCTGCTCAGTAACTGATTAATTAAATATATTAATTCCCCAAATTAGTTGTTCTGTAATAGATTGAAGATCATCCTTGGTGATGTAGGCTATAAAATGTAAAACATGTTTTCAACATGCATCTTTCCATTTGTAATGTGTTCTGATTATGACACTTATCAAACAAATATGCATTAGATCAAACGTATATTGGCATTTGGATGAAGATGGCACATCGATTGATGGCCATGTGACTTCGTCTATGGTGAGTGATAATGGGGTATATGTTGTGTCTGGTGCTGTAATCACCTCAAACTTATAACTACCGGTAGGGTCAACAGTAGGTCAAACAGGTCTTAGTTGTCCAGGAAACACAAAACTTGATTGAATTAACCGGCACTATTGTCTGTGGGCGTGGATATAACTAGGGAGTAACAATCTATTTTTACACTGCCTGGCACTTCATGGTAACTGGTTATTTGGGTCGACTTAATAAACAGTCGTTTAAAACAACTCCAAGGGAGGCTGTCTGTGATATACTACTGATAATGTCAATAATAGTGAGTTAGTGACCCTATTAACGCTTCGCCAGCTTGGCAGAGTTCAAATTTATTTTCGCCAAATAGCAAACAATTTCGTCTATGGCGCAATTGGTGGTCGACAGCGCTATCCTATGTTCATAATGTTGACATTGTTAAACAAATTCCACTATATGGATTAATAATGGCTATGATAAGGATAATGTGTGTTAACATCACACAGAAATTGCATAAACATTATAATTCTGTTAAAAAATTGGACCCAAACAAACATGGTATATGGTGTCGGATGTAGGGAAAGTACGTCCAGCACCGCAATTGCGGATTAATTAGCACATAATCAAACATTTTAATTTTGTTTACTCAAACACATCAAATTAACATTGTATGTATATGTTTGTATAACTTTGCAATCATCCAATAGCAGTAGAGATTTTAAAATGTCACTGTTTGGTGTCGGACGTACTTGTGTACATACCCGTTACTATTTTAATTAAAACTCAGTTCAAATTACAGCTACAATTTTTATATTTTGCAAATTAGTTAACTACATGTATAGGAGTATACTGTATAACAAATGGATAATCCTACTTTAAAATTTATAGTAGATAATTTTAATGATAAATATTTTGGTTGAATTGTTTGTGAAATATTCTCATTATCATCAACATGTCATTAGTTGCATTATAAGTGGTTACATAATATCTATTGAAAAAGGCTTAATGTGATATCTAAAATAATGAAATATTACCTTATATGATACCTCTTGCTCAATTTGAACCAGTTTCAAAAAATGACATGTTGGTTTACCTGAACGTGGTACTGCCCTAATGTTTATATGTGTGTGGCGACTTAGGAAAACCAGCCGGAAGTCGCCATACATAATTGCCCGCAAACACGTCATAAAGTTGATTTTGCATCATTGGGTTGATTTTGAGCTTTCGCTGCGATCTTTAAGTTAACATACTTATTTATAACTTCACCAAGCAGTTTCCTGATTACCTACGAGAAAGTTGTACTTTTTTGTGTTTTTGTAACCGTGAAATTCGTTCTAGGTTGCAGCGTTTTAGAATTAAAAGCGCACTATTTTGCGAACGCTTAAAACCTAGGACAGAAGTTCCCATGCCCATATATGACATACCGTTCGAAAGCTATTTACAGCAAGCAGTTCCCTAGCAGCAGTGCGCATGAATACGTTGGAAGAAAATTGAGTGCGCAGTGAAAGTTAACAGGATTTTATTTGGATTGGAGTTGTTTATGTAGTTCGATTAATTATTAGTTTAATGTTGCTGTAGTTTATATCTGTACATATTTCTTAACAGTTTAACGTGTTATCGAACCGGATATCGTTGGAAATACAGACTACGGGATGAATTTCGTTTCGTGTTTACGATCTTCGAAAAATCAAAGATGGCTACGCCCATGGATGGACCGAAGTCGAACGATGTTGCTCGGTGTTTCAACGCATTGGCATTGGTGAACATGCAGTATATCGCAAGTGGGGACATCCTCAATGAACTTGTGAATGACTACTTTATGACACACCCGATCGGCAATGATGACAGTGATTCGGACTTGTCTGATTCGAGCGAGGAAGACTTTGACCCGGAGCTGGCAGAGGAAGTGAACGGATCTGTCAATGGTGACAGTCAAACTGTTTATGACGACCCGAGGCGCAAGATGAGAACACAAACGCCTCTCTTCAGACCCAAACAACAACAGTTCTATTCAGAGCTAACCACATATTCATGGAAGAGTTTGCTACCTCTTGCGTGTTGATTAGTAATATACATTTTGCTAACAAACTACAACTTTTTTGATGGGTGGTCTCTTTAAATTATTGTAACTTTACAAGTAACCATCAGAATTTGACAATAGTTTAGTGTTCCAAAGGTGAGATATATAGTTACATTTTCTTCACTACATTGGACATGGTAATAGCACTGGATATTTTTATATAATATTAATACTGCAGCCAAATTTTATTTTGACATGAATTATGATGATTCCAGACACTACGAGTACTTTTCTCCTGCAATAATGTTTGATGGGTGCCCTCTTTAAATTCTTGTAACTTTGATTGTATACAGTAATAGCAGCAGATATTTTGTTATACCACCATGAAGTTTTGTTTCATGTGAATAATGACTCTCGACTTTAAAACTGATTTTTCTCCTGAACTAATTTTTTGATAGGGGCTCTCTTTAAATTATTATAACTTTGGTTCTGTGGGAGAATATTTGAATACAGTAAACTGTATTGAAATTGGAAATAGTGTTGCTTTCCATTTCTTGAATAAAAATACATATTATTTTTTTGTCAATGTGACTGGTTTTCTTAGGCCGCCACACATATTCTTCTCACTTATCATTTAGTAATTTACTTAGAAGTTCATAACAATATTAAAAGTATATATTGATCTGAAAATAAACATGAATTTTGGAGAGAAAAAAAATCGGATGAATAAATGTTACATCTAGATTAAAATGTAGCTATTAGTGTAAATTATGTGAACATTGGCTTCATATTAATATATTTAAAATAGTGTACTTACCGTTCTTGTTTGTTTCTCTAATGCCATCAAGATATCAATGGCATCACCCATTTTACCAGTCTGAAATTAAAAAAAATTAACGTTTTCATGTTAAAAAAACTAAACACAGAAAGTAATTCTTTCAATTCAAGGGTACAGACACATTCACTTGCACACATTTACGTGACAAACAGAACAATCAGACATCATAAAGATACAGTACATACATAAAGACAAACTGTGCTATAATTGCCTTTTGTCTTTCTTTGAAACTGGTATATCAAATGTAAGTCAGAATCACCAACAGCGAAATTGAGGTGGTCCGGATTCGACACAAGTATCATGAAACATTACAATAGGCAAGCGCATACAATGATCAACTTCCAACTTAGAATATGTAAATCAAAATAGTTGCAATTCAAATTTTCCAACAAAATTCGGATTACATTTCAGCCCATGAAGCCGGTTACGTAAACGGGTGATTCAGCCCAAGTGAGTGCAAATGGATCATGGTTACCAAAACGGATGGTTCTGCCATGGCTGAAATATACGGCACCACTGTGTAACTGACAGGCACTGAGACAGCTGACACTACGACAGACATGCAATGCTATTGTCGTGAATACATGATATATATAGTTACCGGGTCATGGTTTAACCCACACCATCGCTTTGAATCTCACGAGATCTAGCCGCTGATCTCTCTGTGTATGACTAATGAGAAGTGAGCGTGACTTCCCTGTGCAATTACGTCACATGCGTCAACATATCTTCGTCATTGGCTATAATCGCTAGCAAGTTTTCCTGCGGCGCTGTTTTCATATGGAAAATGTAAGTATTTCACTAAAACCAAGTTTTCTGACAATTTATTTGCATAACATGAGACAAATAAATGATAAGGAGTTACAATATGGATATCTTTCACAATGGTTTCTTCAGATTTTTATGAAAACAGCATGTTTATATTATTGACACGATCGGTGACAAGACCATGTTAAATTTATTAATTTAGATATAGTCAGATAGATAAAGCTCAGATTTTCAAGAAAACGCATCTATTACTCTCATAGAAGTAGTGTTTTGCGACAAAACTTCTGAAGATTTGGCATATTTGTTACGTCAGGAATAACAGAATTGACAAAACCAAACCGGTATGACAAAAGGGTGCAAGACCACAAACGACCGAAATGTATATAGTATTGGTAACCAAGTGGGTTGTTGGTGGCACGTAGGTGTGTGTGCAGCTCGCCAGATTTCAGATATGTTCTTCATGTCTTTGGAGTAACAAAATTCACAAATTTTATTGTCGCTTGTGGTAACTCGACTATTCCATTCGCCAGGTGGCGCTACTGCGTCAAGACTAAATGCTCGTCCGGAAGATCGGATAATATGCCTAAAAAAGGCTAAAACTCCTGCGCCCTGGGTTGGGACTGGGTGAAAAATGAAATACAGACTCAACATTTCTTATAACTTGCCTGCATAACTTGCCTGGATCTTCGGGTTTTAAAGTAAGGCTACAGCCTTGTGTACACCCGCCTTTATGCATCGTATTTTGATATTGAGAACGTGGCTTGTCTTGTTATTTTGTGCTTTTATTAAAATTTAAACCTGTCCATCTTCAATTCTTTGTCGAGTTTTGTTTTGAAGGAGAGGATGTTTTCAGCGTTCACTGTTTGCTGAGAAAGGTTGTTCCAGTCTAGGAAGATGCGTTGTGAAAAGGAGTGTTTCCTAATATCAAGTCTGCTTGGTGTCTTATACAATTTTTTTTTGTGGCCTCGTGTGCGGTTTGTTGTGATCATGAAGAAGTCCTCTTGATTGATGTCGTCAATGCCATTGGTAATTCTGTAGACTTGGATCAGGTCTCCTCTTCTTCTTCGGTATGCCAGACTTGGTAAGTTAAGATGTAATATAATGCATACACAAACCATATATATATATATACCATCTACGGCCAAATTATCAACCAACTCATTATATTACATGGTCGTGCGTGGTCGTTTATCAACTTCGTGGTCATGCGTGTTGGCGTCTTTTACTAGTAAAACCCAACAAAACAGCAGTCGGTGATGTGACTGAGCGATAATGTGATCGTCAATGACTTGCATATTTGGCCCGACATTATGAGCGTATAACTGACATTGTGGACTACATAGCTTCTCACTTTTGCTAGTTGCGCGCATTCTGGAATCTTTTCGTCGACTGTTGAACTATAATCCACGTCCATTCGCTCTAATTTGCCGTCGCCCGACATCTTCGTTTCTCTTTATTAGCCACGGTCCCCAAGCTGAAAAGATGCCTAAAAGTTGGTTTCGCCACCTGGCGTGTACTTGGTTCTCAGTTTATTTAATTTACAGAGACTCCAGTAGGGTACTGAGCATCTGACAAACGGTTATTTCAGCCGTCTTGACGTTTCGTGCGGGAGTACGAATTTATATCACATTGCATCTTTGCGGATTGCTTGGAGCTGTAATAATCGGCTGCGATGGCTATACCAATAACCGTCGAGGGTGGAGATGCGTGCAGGGCGGTTGAGAGCACTGCAATGCACGTGTAGATGGTTAATTTTCAATCAATCAGTCAGTCAGTCAACCAACCAATCAATCAATCAATCAACCAACCAACCAACCAATCAATCAATCACGAGCACAAGTGAGGAAGTTTGTTGTTATCTTATCCTGCATGCTTTTACAAGCCACCGCAATGAGAAGATAAGCAGCTTTGAAATAATTCTGGTCAGGACTACTATAGTGGCTAATTAGAAGCAGTTGGATGTAGACGAAATCCAACTTATGGGCAATGAGAAAACTAACACACAATCCATAAAAAAATGATACACAATCAAACATTTTTGACATATTGCAGAGGGGCAGCCTGAAGAAGAACTATAATTGCTACTCGGAAAAATTAGTGGAGAAGAAGCCCAGGCCGATCGGAATTCACAGTTGCATAATTATTCATTTGGGACTCTCGATGGGAGGCAGTTCAAACAACTCAAGACTGAATCACCTAGATGGGAATTGGGAACAGATTATATAAAAAGTACTCTAATATAGGCTTATGTTTGGCTTAGGCTGCACGATCAGTTCATGGGGGAGCAGTGTGTGACTGTGTGCAAACAATGTAAAAACAACGTATAATTAAATTTAATGCTGTGAAACGTTAACAGTCCTTTTTTCTTTTTTTTGACCTTCCAACAACTGTTTATGTCATGTGACTCTTGTCTTATAAAACAGTGTCGCCACACGGTGGCAAAGAAACAAATCGAACGCCTATGGTAGCGACCGAAACGATATGACGGCCGAAATGACCACAACGGTCTGACTGCCACCTCTCGACCAACCGAAGAACGAACGACAACAAAACGGAAACGTGTTGCATAGGCTGAGTCCACAGTCTCGTTCAGGTGATGCGTTCACCCGTGAAAATTATCGGTCAGTCGTCAAATATCTGCTTCAGTTTTATCTGGCATTTACTGGGGTTATATTGGAAGGAAAAGACAACATGTTGATTAAGGAATACCGAATATGTATGCCATTAACCGTAGAAGAGGTAAGTAAATAAATAAGCAGTCTACGCTAAGTTTACATCTTCGATCGTGCACGCGTTGCCGTGGCGTTGGCGCCGTTGCGTTGTACTTGAGGCGAGGACATCACAACGAACTGTCATCGGATGACTTCGAGTTATCAGACAACTGTCAGTGTTACACACTTAGAACTGGTGTCGTGGTATCGGGGGACAGAGAGTGTGTGGATATTTGGCATTTTGCGAGACATCTATTTCACCTCTACACAATGCAGCAATGAGCAATTTCCACAGCACATGCCATGCATCGCCCATGCATGCCATTGCATTGGCGTTGATCACATTGTCATGATTGTGTTTGACATTTGACCCCCCATCAGGCAAATGTGATTGGCAGCCCATGACCATGCCCCGTACTCCCATATATACTATTAGTACGCACCACACACACTGTGTCTATTTAGTTGGGTAATCTTTTAGTTAACTGGCTACAATTTATTGTCCTTGCATTAACCCTTTCCTTCATCTCAAGCGCCAAGCCAAGGCAAGGGAATTCCTTGTAGACAGAAGCGGTTAATAATTGTTAAGACTAAGACAAAGATTGCTGATGGTGGTATCATTGACTGTCTATCCTAACCCTAATTTATGCCAGTTAATTGGAACATTGCCCGGTAAACGTGAATCTTTTTGGCCTTTATTATTAATGCTATTAAACTGTTTTTTTACCTAATTATGTTTTGCTGGTGTGTTCTTTCCATCATTCCCCATGAGTGCAGACACAAAACGGAACTGTATTTGTTAAATTTATTGTGTTTGGGGAACTTTTATACAACAAAACAGTACTGTTTTGACAGGTGCGTGTTTTGTTAATATGGCGATCGTCCGAAATGTACTCTGAATGTGTTGTGGTGCTATCACAACCGGAGAGGCGATGTCACTAACGAATGTCTAGTTCTGTTCTACACACGTATACTGAAATGTCAAGGAAAGATTAAAAAAGTATATAAATCCTTATTTTAATGTTTAAAAACAGTTAAAAGGCAATTTATCTGACAATTATCTCGACTGCAGTGTCATGAAACAGACAAAATTGAGGTGTTTTTATTTTTTTAAATGCCGGCTTTATAACAACGACATAATAGCAGTTGTTAATATGTAAAATGAAAACATTAATGAAAGTGTAGAATTTTTAATCAACTCAGAACTGGATAAAATTAACGAGTGACTTAGAGTAAACAAATTATCTCTAAATGTAAATAAATCTAAATATATGATTTTCAAAGCAGCTAGAAGAAATAATAATTAAATGGTAAACCCACCTAATCTACTAATATATAACACAAACATTGATAGAGTATATGTCATGAGTTCAATTAAACTGGCAAAGCCACATTGACAAAATCTCAAATAGGTGCTGTAAATAAACTCAAACAATTGTTACCTCTGAATGTAAGGATTATGTTATACAGCTCCCTGTCAATATTAGTGTCACATCTAAACTATGGTGTATTGGCCTGGGGCTATTGATGTGTCAGAATAAAAAAACTTAAAAAGAATGCCGTCCGTATAACACGTTTAAGTAAATATAATGCTCATACTGATCCACTGTTAGTCTTAAATTACTAAAAGTAGAACATATTCTAAAATTGCACGAACTAAAACTACATGAATAATATATAAATGACTACAGAGTGGCAAATGTTCTGCATTATTACCACGCAGTTTTGCATTTGGCCCTAATTCCTCTGCTGACATCTGTTGCACCACAAGAATGGAGTTAGGAGTGTCGTGTTAGTTGGTTGACCAGCCACCATACTTGTATGATCACGATTGGAAACCGAAATATACATCTTTTGTGACACATATGACTGACATTATATCAATTTTTAGGATGTGCTTGTGATGTTCAAGCCTCGCGAACTAAAGTGTAGTGCACTTTACAACAAATTGAACTTAGCAAGCACACGTGGCACTAGTGTCAACAACTCTTCCAACTCCTCTCCACATCTCCCAAGTAATGAATCTCCAGCTGTGCAATCCCCTTCCAAGAAAAACCACCTCTTCAGCAATTTAAATATCTGATACTAGGAGAAGATCCTTGTTATCAATTATATTTATATAATAGTGATTCAGTATCATTACAAAAATGTACAGTAATAATAAAATATGTAAAATAGTTTATTTACAACTATTAGCAAAATATTATTTAGAATAAGATATTTTGATAAAAAGTATACTTCTGTCCAGTGTCTTTATTCTTTAACACTAGTCTCTGTTCCTCCCCATGCTTACAGTGTACTGTGTTGAGGTGTTGCTCTACTACAGTGGCACTATCATTGTTCTTGTTGCCGTCTACTGCTTCTACCCGCAGCCTCTGCCTTACATCTTCCTTTCACTTGCTCAAATCTCTCTTCATGCAATCTTCACAGCTCGGCTGTGGTCTTCCACTTTTCCTGCAGCCCATTTCTCCACCACTTTGGTAGTCTGCTGGCTGCTACCCTGCTCATCAAATGATCTACTCACATCATCTGGCTTCTTACTAATCTTCTGTCATGATGACCTGCACCCCAAATATCAGTGTTCCAATGTATGGACATTTAAATAGTTTGCAGCCTGTTTATTAACGTGTGTTTTCTGCAGTACAAGTTGGGGCAGCTGTACATGATAGCCAAGCACAGTCATGAACAAAGTGAGAAGGGGGACGGGGTGGAGGTGGTACGCAATGAACCCTGTGAACACCCCAAGTACGGCAAGGGCCAACTGACGGAGAAACGCATACATCTGTCAAGGTAAGTGTCACCAATCTACGATGTGTAGCTGTCACACAATTTTTACAACTTACATCTTACATTTAATTATTATTTATTAATCTACAAAATTGTCACGCAAAATTTCATTTTTGAAATGTTCAGCTTTGGGGTTTGGATTATAGTAATTGTTTGCAGTGAGCTGAATCAGATGTACACATTTCTATTTTTAATTCCAATATTATTTATTATTTTATTAATTTAGCATTTAATCTTGATGGTACATGAAATCGCATAATTTGATAAAATGGTAAGACACCAAATGTTATATACTGATTATTAGAACTTTATTTAAAAGACAAAAGATAAAAGTACTGAGTTTTGTAAAATCAACTAGTAAAAAAGTATGCGTGCGCATGCTTGTGTTCCTGGAATCATTAGTGTTGAACTTGGAACTGTGAGAAATATTGACCATCACAGGTGATGTTAGCACTGTAACCTAATCACCAGGGGAGTTGAATGATAGAATCGGGTGACATCTGGTGCAGCCTTTAAGATTTTATGCTTTCGTTGGGGTTGTTGATCTCATTAATTTGTTTAAATACTCGTAGTTGGTGAACGTAAAGTGACACTGCAGAAATGACACTGCAGTAAGTCAGTGACGTCAGCACTTGATCTTGGCAGGCTCTAGTGTGCGACCTTGGAATGCACTAGCATGTGAGTTATCTGGGAGAGGACAGTTATGGGAGATAGAGTATCGGAGTGTAGTCACATGTTCCTGATTATAGTTGCTGAATGGATGGTGTCGTTTAATCTACACTGAAGTCTAGGCAGAAGACAGTCCATTAATTTCTCACAAAAGTCTCCATGTCTCTGATGTGTTTTTCATCATCAATATGCTGTTCCATATCGGTGTGCACCACTCAGATTTAATTGGGATTCGTTCAGCTGTTCTGGTTATTTTCCTGCACAACATCGCCAAGCAGCTTATTTAGTTTTATTGATTAATGTGAGAAATGTAGTTAAATTTCGCTGCGAGCCATTCTGATACGATGATGACATTTAAAATATCTAGTGTCATCCATGGAAGTGTTGAGGCGAGTGCACATGATTGATATTGATTATGATTGAGTCTGCAGTATATCAGTTGCTAGATGTGGAGATGGTGGGCGTAGACAGTGTTATTCACTATATTATGGACAAACCAGTCCCACCCATTTTTGCAACTTTTCTGTAACGAGTGTGTTAATATTTAGGAAATTTATTAATAAATAAAGGTATTTATAGTTATATCAATTGACATTTAATGTTTCATTTTGAAATAACGAAATAATTAAATTTTAATAGTTATTCTAATGAAAGCAATGATTACAATTTAATTTATAAACTTATCATGAATTTATAAACTTACACGGTCATTATCATTAATGTTCGTCCTGGCATGATCTCGTTTAAGTCAAACATTTCAGCATGAACATGATAGATATATATAGATCTCAGTTTCTACCAAATAATTTTTACAAAATATCAGCCTTGAAATAAGTAAAATTTATATCAATTCAAACTTTCTTCAGGTTGAGTAAATAATAATGTTTTCATGATGAACTGTAAGATCTAAATAATTTATGATGTATCATATATTGTGTGTATTGTCAATAAAAAAAACTGACATCTAATTCTCAAATCTTCAGAATTTTATGTAATTCATCTTCCTCATTTGATGCCTATCATGCACAAGCATGCGATGGCATGCGATGGCATGCAGGCTGGCAGATTCACTATAATTTTGTGGATGTCAAGAGGGTGGTGTCTTTACTTGTCATCCTTACTTCACAAGTGAGAACTAATGGTGTTCTCAAAGTGGAAATGTGACACTTATGTAACTTGGAGAATATTAAGTTACCAGGCCATAAACCTGTTGAGTCTACAATTCTGTAATAGATCAAGCATATCTGTACATGTGGACCCGTTAGTGTTTTCAGAAATCCTCCTAAATGGGCAGCAGACTTTCAGAGATTAATCTACACCTTCTCAGAAGAAATGTAACGCCAGTCTTTTTATAATTCCCCGATAAGGCAGATGTATAGTGCTATCATTTGTTTGTTCACAATCTTGCGTATGTTTTCTGTGAACGTTCAGAGGTCTGTTGATGAGTTGGGGACATTACATTTTTATTTAAAAAAACTTCAGATTGATATCAACACAAACATGATGTAGAAATACCTGTGGAAACCATATCGTGCGTCTCTGTGTATGTGATGCCATTTTTCTAGTGTTTATAAATCCTAACAAATTAACAATTTACTGTGGATATTGAGGCTGTGATCTTAGACTTGATCAAACGACAGAAGACTTGATACCTTATAATTATACAACTACAAAGTCTGTAACCTTCGACCATAACAAAAGTATCATTGCTTTTACTGCCAACTACTGTCTTACACTACATCTAAATACGCTTGGCCACTAACTAGTCAAGTTCGACAACACACATTAAACCTTATTGTGATTTCTTAACTTGTATTGTAATTGTTGTGATTTTGGTGATTAGTATCAGATAATTATGTAGGCGGACAGTTTAAGATGAGTGTGTGTGCCATGTGATGACTGTCCGAGCACACTGGTAACCTCTGGTCATTGTGAGTCTTTCCTCTGGCAGTGACAGGTGCTTCCTGGGAGAGTCACTTCGTTATCCAATTAGGCTGGTAATCACTCTTCTGTCATTACGACAATCAATACACACTTCACCAGTTACTCACTGGCTGCAGGTGCAGGCCTCTGTCAGGTCAGGTTAGTTCTGCATATATCGCACCATGTACTGTCTCTGGCAGTCTTATGGTGCCCAGTTGTGCAGTGACTATAGCATCCGTCTCTCAGTCGAGAGAACCCAGGTTCAAATCCTGTGCTGCTGTGTCGAACCTTGCGCAAGTTCGTTCACTCTACGTTGTTCCATTCGCTCAGCTGTATGAATGAGTACCTGGCTGTAGACAGTGGTGGGTAATTGTGTACGAATAGTATTTAAACATTAATTGTGGCATGGTTGAATATTTCCCAGAGAAGTTGAGATGGTGTTTGATGGAACGGGTGTGTCAGGGAGTAAAGCGTAAAGCGCTTTGAATAGTCTAAAGGACTGGATGTACAGCACTGTATTATAAGAATTGATCTTTATGTTAGGCCATGAGCCAGACGGTTTCTTGGGAGTGCTGTGATGCTATCTCATATTTTCTATCTCTAGGGATGTAGGCCTAGCCAAAAATTACTATGAGCATTCTTCCCTAAAAATGTACCGGTGGCCCAAATTTTGGGTGCTGGCTCAAGGCCTATGTGTTGCATAGTGCAGTTTTATGGTGCTATGTCATGCCGCATAGTATGGCATTATAGTGGTATGGTGCATAGCATGTCACATGATGCAGTATTAGTGTGGTATGGTCACACAGTGCATGTCATGTCACATAGTGAACATGGTGGTATGGTGCATATGCCACCTGGTCATGGTGCATACCGTGTCACCTGGTATGGTGATATGGTGCAATATTATAATTATGCCACATGTAGTGGTGCCATGCTGGTATGGTGCTTAGCATTCCACATTGTGTACTGGATCAATGATGAGCATTTTGATGCATTTGCAAGATGTGGAGCTAGCCTGGTGGCCAGGTGGTGCACTTCCATCCCTGATTGACTGTCTGTCTAGTTGTTTAATTACAACAGCTGGCCATGTGTGTTACTGAGGACATCTAATGGATGTTAGTGGGAAGACAGATGAGGCTGTTCTGAGGACGACTGTACCTGTAGAAAGATGGCTATACAACACCAAGTAAACACATCTTACTGGCAACTGTGAGGGGACTGCTCTCCACCCCTAACCCTCTGACAAGGGGGATAAAGGGTTAAATGAATTAAAAGAGGAATTAATACTATGCTGTGTATAGTATCATGCCAGACGTTTTTAATGTGGACAAATACATCGAAAAATGTTCGTCTTTTGTGACCATTGGCTGAAAATTGGCTCATTAATTAAGGTACCATAAATGTCCGTGTATAATACACAGTTTTTTCCTTCACTTTTTACTCAAAAGTCGGGGTGCGTATTATACATAATGCTAAGGCTAAACAAAATTTTTTCTTACCAATTTATCAATGTTTGCAGACCAGGATAACGCTGCTGGAAAACTAGTAATTATTGTCAAAGTCAGCGTGATGTCACAATCATGTAAACTACCTCAGCAATGCAAACGAAAGGCAAGAATCGCACTCCCGTAACCGCCTCTCTAGCCCTAAACTAGCAGCGAGAAATTACAAAGACGAGAGCCCATATGTCCGACATCGCGAATAACACCAATGAGCAGGAAGCATACGAGACCGGGAAGAGCAGCCCGGGAAGAACACGTGTTACTCCCTGAGCGCTAAGGCATTATGATTGGCGTTCCTGAATCACGTGAATGATGCCCGCGTCACGGGTCGAGTGTCAACAAGTGTGACTCCGTGTTTAAAGTTGTGAATGCAAGTGTTGTGAATGTAAATAAAGACGAATGTAGCGCATGTATGCTTCGCAGTTTAAAGTACCAGGTTTGCATGTAGCATTTCAGAACAGAACTTGGTGTTAATTTAAAAGTGAAATCAGAACGACACAATGTAAGTTCTAGCAAGCGCTGATTTAATTAGTTGTGCAATTGTCATGCTGCAACACAACAAGTTATGTAGTGCTTACACACTAGTCACTAGCGAGCGACAAGCCAGCAGCAATGCCGTAACTTTCATAGGTGACATGTTTACAATTAAGAGATGGATTCATGGGTTCAAGCAAAATCTTAGAAGCAGAGAAATTGGGCATTGCTATAAAAAGTCAGGGTGCGTATTATACATGATGATATAGAAATTCTATCAAAATTTTGCAAAAGTCAGGGTGCATATTATACATGGGGGCATATTATACACGGAAATTTGCAGTAGTAATAATTATAATAATATAAATTATTGAAAAATTTACTAAATGAAAAACTAACATAAATGTGCATTATACTAGATAATAAATAAAAAGTAAGATAAATAATATACATAATTTACAAGTATCGGGCTGACATTTTGTGACCTACCGGGCCCATTGAGATGGTTTGTAGATTTAGACATTTTCGAAATTCATTTGGGGGGCTCAATATTCAGGCATGAGATTCTTCTGCGGAAACACGGATTTCCACAGTTCATGAATTTGATTTGGCCATTTCTGTGATTCGCCAAATCCGAAAAAAAATATTAATACGGGGGGTTGTGACTTGGCAAACATCGACAATAAAAATTAAAAATTTGGTGATCATCGTCATTTTTCAAAAGCAAGTCGCATTCTGAATGGCCAGAAACTGCGAATCACAGCCCAGCTTACAATCCATGCATGAGTTTTGGCTGCAGATCAGTTGCGGCTGTAAGTTGTTTTCGAAGTTCACAGTCGCGTTCAGTCGAACGAAGCATGAGCTAAGGTCTACGGTAAGTTTTCCGCTCTTATTTCAAACATTCTTGTATGAGTCAATTACAGAATTATTGGAATTAACGTAGCAGTCGAGTGGTTTTAAGAACGTAATTTCAATCAATATTATATCGTTTAGCCTGCCACTCAAGGCGTTGTAATGGCCTATGGGACTTACATTATGGTGCCAGCATACGCTCACGTCACTGGCGTGATGGGTCATGGCATAATACAGCACCGTTAACGATATGTAAACGCAAATAGTAAGCAGAGTATACGTTTTGGCGATGACTTTAAGGTATCCTAGATGGGTTTATAGATTATTTTGGATAAAAATAAGTATATGCCAAAACTTAGTAAGTTTTCTTGGATGGGCGATAATGTGTCAACATAAAGTACGCCTGTTCACTTTAACGTATGGTTTAGGTTATTATTAATTAAATAACAATTTGAATTAAATTGACCTGACATTGTTAATATGACCACTTTTAGGGGATATTGCGTGCACCATGCAGGATGTTGTACAGAGAGGGGACGAGTTGAATTTGAAGAAGCAAAAGAAAAGCAGCTGAACGGGTTTCCCAGAATAGACTGAAATCTGTCCACCTCCACTCCCCAGTCCTTGCTCAGGCAGAGAAGAGAAAGAAAGCTGCGAGTGCCAGGATCAAGCACAGGCAAGAAAAGAAGTGATGTCACATGTCCACAATGAACACTTGTAAAGTTTACAAGTTTATGGTTTCAATGAACACTAGTAGATGTGGACATTTCTGTGTGAATTTCAGTGTACTGTACATTAGAATTATCATTTTAATAAACATTGGTTATTTAAAGCATTTTTGTGTATTTTTTTCACATTGACCACTTGTGTAATGTTGTAGTTTTGACAATGTAGTATACACTGCTTCTGGTTTTTTGTGTGATATGAAAATGATGTGCTTTTACAGTTATGTGCAGGGAATTGTATGCTTACATTTTTGATTAATAAAATCCCAAATGTAGTGTTTCTATGCACTATGTTTGTGATTTAATATGAAATGGAAGTTACAGGATTAGACAAAAACAGTGTGAAAGTACACTAGATTGCATCACAAACAACGATGTCTTTAAAAAAAATTCTGAGTTCCAATCCAGACCCCCCTTTCTTCCCCAGTTTGCTGCGCTGCGTGCAAATGTTCCTCAGAAATGACTTGCCTTCTCTCACATGTCTGAATATTTCAATAGGCTGTACGTGGAGTTCCAGCCGGGAAATTAATGTTTTTCTATATCACCAAGATAATTATGCCATCTACAAATATATCGCTGGATGTATGCAGAAATTTTGAATAGTTTTTAGTCCTTTGGCCGAAGGTCCAAGGGACTATTGCCATCACTCTGCATCCTCCGTCCGCCGTTAGCTGCCGTATCTCAGAAACCATTCAGCAACTTTTTCTCTAATTTTGCGTAGACATATCTTAGGGCACTGCCACTATGCACGAGAAATCTGTATTTGATTGAATCATTTTAAGGGCTCCCTTGGGCCTCTAAGGACCCCAAAACTGGTAAAAATGTAACATTTGGCCTATTTTTTCAAAAAACTTTTCAACTTTTTTTCTAATTTTGCATAGATGTATCTTAGGGTGCTGCCACTATATACAAGAAATCTGTATTTAATTGAATCATTCTAAGGACACCTAAGGGGCCCTCAAAGTGCAAAAGTTTTACATTATCTAGTGATGTGGTTTTGAGAAGGGCCCTTGAGACCACCCCCAACAGTAGATTTTGTTTAATGTGCCACAAAGTCAACACGATGACTAATCTCTGCAGCCTAGTGCTACTGTTCCATTGAGACCTTGACTAATCTTTAATTGGTCACAGCGGCCCAGGCAGAGTAGACACGCTTGACCCCTGTTAGACTGAACAGTTGCCTAACACTTTTTATCTTCAAAACTATTGATTTTCTATAATTGCAAGTTGTGTTTATTTTGATGTTCATTTAATTATTATAAAATGGTGTGACTGTGGTGTCTATTGGTTAAAGATGTATTGTCTGTAGAAACCTGTAGGTGACAAACATAGAAAATTAATATTCTGTCACCTGTAGGTGACAAACAGAAAATTAATATTCTGGACAGCTATAGAGTGAAATATCCTACACTTTATTGATATCAAATGCATTCTACTGTTCTGTTTACACTTGCCATGCCTTGTGTAGACATGGTACTGTGTAAATCAATTGTATCAATATAGACTAATAATTACAGGCTCACAATATAGTTGACACCTGAAACAACCAAATGTCAACCATTAGAAGAGTTGACATAGTTCCGCTATACACAAGCTAGAAATCTGTATTTGATTGAATCATTCTAGTGTCATCAGCATATAGTAGAACATACATTTTCCACATCATCATCACTAAGGTTGTTGTAAATTTCACCAGCTGCCATGTCAAGTCCGTTATAATTGTGACTAACAGTGTTCAAAATGATTCAGGTAAATAGCAAATAACAAAGGACACAAGTTTTCTCCTTGCCATACCTATACATCACATGAGAAGAAGGCTGACACAGCCTGGCCCTGATTTATACATGATTTAACATTTTTGTATATGTTGTATACAACTTTCAACACAATACCATTAATACCGCATGAAATTATCTTAGACCACAGGGAGGACCGGTCTACTAAATCAAATGCTTTCTTATAATCAATGAAGGCACAATAAAGCCTTTTGCGTCGAGACAAACACAATTCAACCAATACCCCTATTTGAACACTGCCTGTTCTTCACCTATTACATTCGCTTTGTTTAGGTATGTAGTCAGTCTGGTGTTCTGAACAATCACTAAGGATTAATGAACACTTGTGCAGAATGTCACCCACTTGGCAGGTTTAATTGATCTATTCAGCAATGAGGACACTGCTTAGGCCTCACTCTGGACACTGTCACTCACAGTGTTGTGTATTGCCTTAGTTGGTGCATTGAGCTAATCTACTTGACCATGAATCAGTGGTGGCTCTGGTTGTGTATTACACCCAGCTGTGGAGCTAAGATTCTCTGCCTGCTATTGTTTTATGGAAACTGTGACTAATGTGTAATTGGTCACTGGCAGTAGCTTGTGTCAACAGACATCATTAAGCCACTAGACCCCTGTTAAACTGGACAGTTGCCTGTAGGTTTTAAAGGAAAACAAAAGGCAACGTTGTGGTGTTAAGCACCTAAAAGAGTTAGCACAAACTAACCATTTGCATCTACAGTCACAATTTTCAGTTCAGTGGTTTACTCGGAATGTAGTCTTAAAGTGGAAGATTCTAACGAAATCTGCAATAACATGTAAACTGCCGTCTTACTGATGACGCGTTCATTTGGCCGAAAGCAACCAATAAACAAGCAGCATTATTTTTGCCGTGTACGACACACTGTCTTGTTGTGTAGTTCGCGTAGTTGGTTCATGTTCATGGGATGCGGTTCGTGATATTAGTATAAGTTTAGCTTACAGTGAAAACGTGACTTGCAATGTGCCATTCTGCTCTACATACGGTTGTAACAATAGTACAGCGAAGGATAATGAGCCAGAAGTGAAATAGTGGATTCACAACTGTTGACGGGCTGGTTGGAAGCCTTCGAAATACAATGCACTATGTTAAGATAATTTTGAAGAAACGTGCTTCGAAGGAAATCTATATTGTCAGTTAATGACACACGATCTGACAAAATGTCGTCGATGTTTGAAGCCAGGTGCAGTTCCTACGATATTTTAGTTACGGACCTCAGCCGTCGAAGTGATGCATATTTTCGATCAAACGCGCCGCCGCCGAGAAATCGATCGCAAGAAGGTTAGTACCGAGTTACTTGGTATCCAATTATAATCTGTTGACATTTGAGATACAAGATATGCTGGAGGCAAGCTAGAACAGTACCAGAATGTACTATATTGCACCATAAAGAGTTTAGACTTTAGTCTTTAGAAGATAGCCGAATAGCAAAAGTTAACGGCAATCAAGTCGCGTGAGCGATATTACAGTAACGGATTAATATGGGCTGGAATAATTGTCGTTTATAATAACATTGCAAAACTTACTGTATTTTGTGTTAAATGAACAAAAACTTGTAAATACGTTCTGCATTCATATTGCATTAGACATTGTCATATATCAAAATGTTTGGCCTATTATTTATGTCATGATGTTATATAATTATGCGTGACTACGTCTACTGTTTGTGTGACGAAGAATATCATCACTATATACTCTATTGTAAAACGTTTAAAATGGGTTCATTTGTATTTAATAAAATTACATAATGTTACTCAATTTTAGTTAAGGGGATACAACCCAGGTGAAAGTGTTTTTTTTAGAAAAAAATACTAAAATGTTTTTTTTATGCCAGATTATGATAGCTTATTATGTTTACTGTGAATATATATATCGTTTTATAACAACTACATACCTTTAAACCACTCTTATCCATGGAATAAGGGTGTCAGTATCAAGTAATTTGTATCCATTATGCCACATTTGATGGCCATTTTCTAAAAAAAACATTTAAATTCAGCATTTGGAAGGATATCTCTGGAAGTAATTATGTGATTCAAATATAGTTATCAATGAGCTCACCAGATACACCATGTTTGTATTATAAAAATACTGGCATCACTCAATAATCATATATTGTCGAAATATCTTTAATAATATACCATGTGCACACATCTTCACTAACTTGTTTTTTTTGTACACTAACAGTAAAAAACAGGTAACAGCTGTTGTGAAAATATCTTGAATTTGGATCAAAAATAGAAATAATTGTAATTTGCATTTCAGCTCGATCACAACCATGATGTGGCACATGGGGAAAGGCATCAACCGCAAGTTTACTGCGAAGGTCCGAGGCAAGGGATGCGAGGACCTCCTTCATTGGATACAGAATGTATCAAACCATCCGTGGTGGTGTTGTGTAACATGCAACGGTGATGCACAGTTGCTGGAGTAAGTACCAAACTTGATATGTATCCATTTTATACCTGAGGCATGTCCAAAGCAACAAGTAACCTTTAGATTTGCAATCAGTAGATGATGAGTAGGGACCACGACCCAAGTAGTGTAAGGTGAATTCCAGTCACCGAATCCCAAATACACTAAATCAGCTCCTATGCATAACTAACATTATAATAAGTTTTTGAAATTACTGCATTTCAACTCGTTTTTTTTCAGGATGGCTACTCAAAAGTACCAGCCAGCATGACTACTACCTTATCAGTAAATGTGTTTATCCAGACTTCCAAAACTGATAATGTAAATGCTGTTTACATGTTATGTGTTAATATGTGGATCACCGACTTATGAATGGGACCAAAAATGTTACATAGTCAAAGTTCCTGATGACCAACTTTTCAGTAGTTTAGTCACTCGGATGTGAGGGGGCGAATACTCCACAGATGGATAGTGCTCATTCTGAATAAAATAAATAAGAGCACTTGTGTCATTATCACCAATTTTATTAAAGAAATATAAAATAAAAACATGATATCAAAATACAGTGACTGTATGTACAGTAGATACATAAATTAAGATGAAAAAAACAAGTTATAATAAATTATGTGAAGGAATGTGATGATGGAATGCCTTATTTGTAAGGATCAGTATCGGTTAACTAATGTACCAGTACGATTACCATGATTGGCCATTGTATCTTTACTAAAAACAAACAACACTTTACACAGGAAAAGCATTTTAAAGTTCACTGAATGCTACAGTCATAAGGTAAATAACAGCAGCTTACTAACAACATACAGACTGGTGTGTTACACCAGTTGTTTGCAGACATTTTATTAGAATACTGCATGCACTATTCTTCACTGTAGGAATGAAAGCGAGATTGATGCTGTCTGCTCTGGCGTGGAACTACCGACCACGTCCCAGCCCAGACAAACCTATTGAGACTGGTGTCATGTGGTCCAAAAGACACAAGCAATGGGTGCTGCATAACAGACCACAGCAGGTGAACCCACGTACCCACCTACCAATGCTCACGGATCGAGTGACAGATGTGTTTATAAAGAAATATCACACTGCATCCGATCACAGTCACTGGGGCAGATGTCCCAAAACCAGAGAAGGAGGATCTGCTGGCAGCAAGAGTCAGTCAATTTGTAAAGAAACAGTAAATACTGCCACCACCAACATACACCTTCATAGGTCACATGTACATTGTCTAGTTTAGTTTTCAAGTCCAACGTGGTATCCCTCGTGTTGTCTCCCATCGGGGGCAGGGAATCTTGATCTTATTTCATGGCTGGTGCATGCTGGTAGAACTCTCTGTACCCTTCGTCCCAGCTTGCCATGGATCCACCAGGTAAACTGTCTGTATGCAGCCCACCTGAGAGACCTGACATAAATTAGGCTCAAATAAACATCTGACATTGTAAATAAATGACATATAAAAATCGGTTCTATAACGACACCATTCCTTTATATAAATTGTTTACCATTAAACATGTGTTCATCTGGAATAAGGCAAATATTAATAAGTTTGCACTACAGAACAAATTATGATGGTGCAACAAACATTGTATCTATACGTTATGATAACGTAAGTGGAACCATTATAATTTGTTCTGTAGTGAGAGAGTATCACTTTATTCATACAGTAGAATACAATAAAGTGTGAAATGATAACCCAAGTACATGTGTGAATACAGTAAATAACTATGTATAGTAGTATATTGTAGCAGGCTAAGGTAAATAATGACTAACAGTTAAAGTAAGTCGTATTGAAAATGAACACATTTATGTATAGGATTACTTGCTGTTGAGGGGAATTTTATTTTGTACTTATTGTCATATTAGGGTGATGGGCATCATATTTAAATTAGTCGTGGGTCAAACCAGTGTGGTTCGTCTTTACATTTAGAAAGGGTGAATGGCGTTAGCAGGGCTAGTTTAGACAAGATTGAATTAGTTGTTTTGTTGGTGGTTTTATTCCAAGAGATTTTAAGGAGGTTGTCAGTCTTAGATTTGTTGGGTTCAGATACATAGCCTCTGCAACCTATTTCATTGCATGTTAATTCTGATTTTATTCCGTTGTTGTTTACATCATGGATTAGTGCGACATACTTGTTAGTTTTGAATACATGATCTTTCTTGATATTAGTTTCAAATGGTAGTCAGTTCAATGATGTGAATTTGCTTAGCATGGTAGATGACGTATGGTAAGTCCACTAAGTAATTTCCCTGGAAGATTGTTAATAATTTGGGCATCAGGCATGAGATTGCTGATAAAATCATCTATATATATTTGTATTGCTAGTGCTACTATGATGTTGTATTGTGTTCATTATTAATACATTTCAATAAATATTTAACAACACATTTCACTGGTCTTGTAACAATGCATGCACATATATACGTACTTGTTTGTTGGACGGTCTAATTCCCATTCTGCAGCATCACCTGCTCCAAACAAAGAATTCTAAATCCCCTGCTGTTTGTAATGCACAGCAGTCCACCTGTAACAAAGAATTAAGCATTTAAATAATAGTTTTACACGAATGTTAAGCAAACATGGATTATTATTCTGAACAGATTTCACAAAGAATGCATCACGATCCTCTAACTGTATTGTATGCTTATTTTCTATCATAGCTATGCCCTGTACAATTTTGTTTCACATGAATCATGGAACCATTCAACTACATTTCTGTTAAAAAGTGAGGGTACAGCCATGGGTGGTATTCGAAAATGGACATGTCAAAGTTCAAACACTGAGTCCAGTGGCACTGAGAGTGAGATCTAACTAAGTTAAAAGTCAACCAATCCCAAATGTAAGACAAGTGACGTGTCCCAGCCCGAGCGATCATCTCTCGCTGTTCATACGCAGCCCGGAACTTAGGCTCATCGGTTATTTAAACAATAAATTAAACAGATTAATAATTACCTTCACCAACAGCGTTGCTGTCGAGTAGCAACCGCCTCCTGGCAGCAGACATATTTAGTTCTTGTTCCTGAACAAGGAGATCGCTGCAGCATTTTTCACACTGACACCAGTATATTTCATCTCGGCATGGTATGCGCCTTGACATTTCCACTGCCCGTGGGCCTTCCTGTTCGTGCCCACCGGCACACGCCTCTGCCCTATCTTCCAATATAGGCCCTTGTTTTTGTTGTTCAAACCGGTATCCAGCTGCTTCGAAATCGATTTGGTTTTCGTTGTCTTCCGAAGAATTAGAAAGCCATCTTATTTACACAGTCACAGCGCATGCGCACATAGTTTAATTGGTAAACTTACCATAGCGCCACCTAATGGAGTCGGGAACAAATAGTACGCAGAAAATTTACAAAGCAAGTTACGACAGTGTGACGTCACTTTCTTCTAACAATGGCGTAGTCCATAGAAATTTTGTAGTTGTGTGTTCAAAAATGTTTTCCTGGTAAACCGCTGACGTTAAAAATTTGATTGTAGTTGGAAATTGTTAGTTTGTATTAACTCTTTTAGATGCTTAACACCAAAACGTTGCCTTTTGTTTTCCTTTAAACTATGTCAAACAGTGAGTATACATCAAAGATTACTGCTTAAACTAAAGGCCCATGGCATAGGAAATGGTATAATTAACTGGATAGAAAAATGGCTGATTGACAGAAGACAACGGGTAGTTGTTGATGGGGATCGAGGCTTCAAACTGGAAATCAGTTTTGAGTGGGGTTCCACAGGGATCAGTACTGGGACCTATATTATTCTTAATATATATAAACGATTTGGACGATGATATAGCTAGCAAGGTGTTGAAATTTGCAGATGATACAAAAGTGTTTAGAAGGATTAAAAGTGATGGAGATAGACAGCATTTACAAGATGATCTTGACAGGTTGATCAAATGGTCTGAAAAGTGGCAAATGTTGTTCAATTTTGGGAAATGTAAATGCCTCCACACAGGACATGGGAACGAATATGTAGAATATACAATGGGGGCAACTGTACTAAATACTACTGTAAAAGAAAAAGACTTAGGGCTGACAATTAGTGCTGACATGAAGGTTTCAGAGCAGTGTGGAATTGCAGTTTCAAAAGGAAATCAAATCCTTGGATTGATTAGGCGAAATATAGCATACAAAGAAAAAGAACTAATAATACTAGAGACCAGGAGATTGAGAGGAGATCAGATAGAAGTGTTTAAAATATTGAATGGTTATGAAAATATTGATAGAAATGTTTTTTTCAGTTAAGAAAGATAGAAAGACTAGAGGACATGAAGTTACATTAGTAAAGGAGCAGTGTAGATTAGACGTAAGAAAGTTCTCATTTTCACAAAGGACTGTGAATGAATGGAACAGATTAGCTGATGATTGTGTGGGTGCTAGTAGTGTGAATATGTTTTAAAATAAAATCGACACATACCTCGGAAGGGCTGGATATATGTAGATAAAAGGGTTGGACTCTCGATAAGCCAAAGGGCTTCCTTGCCCACCTGCCATCTAGAGTTAATTCTCTGGATGGCAATCTTGTTAAATCTACCTTTTGCTCTCAAATAATCTGTCCTCTTAGTTTTACACATGAAGACATAATGTGGCATAACTTGATAAGTTTTTGTAGCAGCACATTTGTACTTCCAGTGTATCATTGCAACATAACATACATATTACATACTGTGTGCCACATTTGAATGTTGTGCATGTAATATTTCCATGCAATCCATTTGCATATATAATGTAAAACTTCAACTGCCATTTTCTTCATTTTCATTTTTTGACCCCTGCCCTGTTCAATGCTCCATAACTTTGCCAATTTTTGTAGCAGTCATATTGTTTTAAACCGTGTAAAGCACGCTACCAAACCTTTACAAGGATGTAAGAAAACAATGTTACAATTTTTCCGACTTATCACTCATTTGGTCAGCCGGGGTCACATATAGACGTATTAGTCCAAAGGACTTCAGGGCCACTTGGCCCATTTTGTAAGGTATTGATGTTTGAAAATCCTCAGCACTTAACATGCACCAGGACTACCAGTCGTTGGTCACATCCGCATGCTTACAAATAGCACCCTCTTTCACATTGCATATATTTCCTACAGATGGAACTATTTGCCATTTTGTCATTTAAAGTTGAAATTATCGCCCGTCAAGTTAGTGTATTATAAAAAGTGAGTATCAAAAGTTATATTGGATAACTAGGAATATGACATATCTATATAATTATTATAAAACAGTTCGTGCTCTCTTTGTCTGTGCACTCATATCTCCGTTAGTTTCGCATGTATCAGGCTAAAATGTCAACCCAGCATCCGCTGTTGCTGGTTATGTCAGTTAGATGGGTGAGTGATTGAGATTGTCCTAAGGTTGCCGTAATAACTAGACCAGTGACCAGTTACCATTTATTAATGCGAGTAGGCTGGAAACATCTGGGATGGGTTTGGTCTGGTACATGTGACTGGCTTTTTTCCCGGGCAATGCCAAGTAACTCAGCTAATAGTTAATAAAACAGAGTGGCACCTGAAAAGTAGTTAACCCTAGTTTAGTTAGAAAAGCATAACTTGTTGATGATTGAGGAGTTGTGTATCATTGGTATAAAGATGTCGTCCAATCCTAATGTCCCAGTGAGTCCCCAAGTGCAGTGTATGCTGTAAATAACAATGATTCGAGCACATGGCAATGTGGATCACAGTACAACATGGCATTGTGGATCACGGTTCAACATGGCATTGTGGATCACAGTACAACATGGCATTGTGGATCACAGTACAACATGGCATTGTGGATCACAGTACAACATGGCATTGTGGATCACAGTACAACATGGCATTGTGGATCACAGTACAACATGGCATTGTGGATCACAGTACAACATGGCATTGTGGATCACGGTTCAACATGGCATTGTGGATCACCGTACAACATGGCATTGTGGATCACAGTACAACATGGCATTGTGGATCACAGTACAACATGGCATTGTGGATCACAGTACAACATGGCATTGTGGATCACAGTACAACATGGCATTGTGGATCACAGTACAACATGGCATTGTGGATCACAGTACAACATGGCATTGTGGATCACATAACAACATGGCATTGAGGATCACAGTACAACATGGCATTGTGGATCACAGTACAACATGGCATTGTGGATCACAGTACAACATGGCATTGTGGATCACAGTACAACATGGCATTGTGGATCACAGTACAACATGGCATTGTGGATCACAGTACAACATGGCATTGTGGATCACATTACAACATGGCATTGTGGATCACAGTACAACATGGCATTGTGGATCACAGTACAACATGGCATTGTGGATCACGGTTCAACATGGCATTGTGGATCACGGTTCAACATGGCATTGTGGATCACGGTACAACATGGCATTGTGGATCACGGTACAACATGGCATTGTGGATCACCGAACAATATGGTGAACACAGACAGAAAAGATTTGTCAGGTGCTTTTAATAAAAATAAGAAGTTGAAAAAACCACCAGGCATTTATTCACACAAGCATTGGTTATTTAGGCTTAATTGCTAAGGTTCTTCCTGACCGTGTGTGTGGTGGCCTCAGTGGACAGATTCCCTTGGAGTGTTCTACAACTTCCTGGCAAGGCGATTGATAGTTAGTTGTATATTGTAATACTGAAGAATTACTCTCTAGCTATAAAGCCATCTTGCCTTGAAGTTGTGGAACTTTCCAAGAGAAATATGTAGTCGTAGATTTGTCCAGCGAGGCCATTGCCTGTGGTCAGGAAGGCGTCAACTACGACCCTCTGGTCAAATGAAACTTAAAACACTTAAATGTGTTGTTGGTCACACCAAATAGATCTGTGAGTATGGTCAGTACAATCCCTGGTCAATGGTGTCATACAAAGTGGTCAGTGGTCAAGCTGCAGCAGCCCAACAATAGAGCAGCAGTCTATTGATGAGAGTGCCATTGTGTGTGGACCACTAGAGAGAGTGACTGGTTTGGTTGAATGGTGTTCTTGGTATGCTGAATGAAACAGGTTTTGCAGGTTATCTGCATGGCTAGGACTCATTTGATTACTTTCATGATAAATGGCAAAAAGAAGTCATCAGTTCTATGCAATTTATTTTATATCATCAGGGGTTTACGGGAGATCCTGCATCCTATACACATAGAAACGGTACCTGGATGTGTGCAAAATAATTGTTGCGTCCCACGGGACAGATGTGTATCTGTGACATATAAAAAATATATATTGAATATGAATGTCTTTAAATTGGTAGTTTATTACCGAATCAGTTCATTTGGTATTTCTTTTCACGAGTCCTTTCAAATAAACATTCCCGTAGGCGTATGTTTCCTGATTCCAGCTAGATTCCGACGGGTGCCTAATCCTCCATGTGGCACCGCGGTGGGCTTAGTTTTGCAAAGTGCCTCTAGGGACTGATTCGCAAACCAGAATACTATTCCAATCCGTGCACATGTCTGTTCAGGCTTCAAGGTTTGAGCGCAGTCGCTGTGCGTTTTAAGACTTCCTAATTTATTAGAGCTATAGCAATAAGTGACTTACAAACATTCTTTTGTATAACTCACCGCTTGTTATCACCAAACAAATGACGGATCGTACAGTGACAATACAGAGAGCTAGCACTCTGATCCTGACTCCCATCCCAGGGCCAATTGCACCAGTCATTCGTCCAACAATCGAACAGATTTGATACCTCAGTGTGTTTATGCCATCATTTCACATGTACAGTACATTGTTATAAAATATTGATTTGAGGGCACTTTTGAGGCCCAAATAGTGCTCCAGTTTGCGTCAACATGCGATTTAACCGTGCAGTAATCCACGACTGATTCAAACCAGAGTGAGCGCTATTTGGGACATTATACTCCTGAAACGATGTGGAATGATGGAATAAACGCACTGAGGTATAACATTTAGGCACAACTGTCATAATGCCGACATCGGGGTGGGCCGGATTCTACACAACGTCACAATTAAGTGTCCACAAAGTAATGCCCAACTCTGCCAGTGCCGGTCCCAAGCCCGGATATGAGAAGAGGACAGTTGGGCAAATGGCAAACAACCCTTTCCCGTAAAAAACAGATTGTTATAAAAACATCGACCAAAGGAACTGTACTGACCTTGGGAAAGGGAGGGCCTCCCATGGAGAGTATGACATACGCTATGCAGTGAAAGCCGAAAGGAAGCTAAATTGCAGATGCCCTTTTTATCTTCCAAAAAAATTGGAACGTGGCATTCATGTTGTCACAAGAGGCTCAGAGCGCCCTCATCAGCTGGGAGGCAGTGGGACCAAGGATCATCTATGTCGCAGTCAAAACAAAGAAGAAAAAGATGAAGCTAAACATCATACAATGCTATGCGCCAACAAATGACAAGTACGAAGAAACAAAGGACTTCTGCAACTGAAGGACAAGGACATGGCGATACTCGTGGGAGACTTCAATGCCAAGATAGGATCAACCAACAGCGGGTACAAAAAAGTCATGGGTAGACGTGGACTGGGGACAATGAATGAAAATGGCGAGATGTTGGCAGACTGGACTTTGCAGATGACCTCGTTCTCCTGTCCCACAGTCACCAACAGATGACCTCGCTCTCCTGTCCCACAGTCATCAACAGATGACCTCGCTCTCCTGTCCCACAGTCGCCAACAGATGACCTCGCTCTCCTGTCCCACAGTTGCCAACAGATGACCTCGCTCTCCTGTCCCACAGTCGCCAACAGATGACCTCGCTCTCCTGTCCCACAGTCACCAACAGATGACCTCGCTCTCCTGTCCCACAGTCACCCACAGATGACCTCGCTCTCCTGTCCCACAGTCACCAACAGATGACCTCGCTCTCCTGCCCCACAGTCACCAACAGATGACCTCGCTCTCCTGTCCCACAGTCGCCAACAGATGACCTCGCTCTCCTGTCCCACATTCACCAACAGATGACCTCGCTCTCCTGCCCCACAGTCACCAACAGATGACCTCGCTCTCCTGTCCCACAGTCGCCAACAGATGACCTCGCTCTCCTGTCCCACAGTCACCAACAGATGACCTCGCTCTCCTGTCCCACAGTCACCAACAGATGACCTCGCTCTCCTGTCCCACAGTCACCAACGCTCTCCTGTCCCACAGTCACCAACAGATGACCTCGCTCTCCTGTCCCACAGTCACCAACAGATGACCTCGCTCTCCTGTCCCACAGTCACCAACAGATGACCTCGCTCTCCTGTCCCACAGTCACCAACAGATGACCTCGCTCTCCTGTCCCACAGTCACCAACAGATGACCTCGCTCTCCTGTTCCACAGTCGCCAACAGATGACCTCGCTCTCCTGTCCCACAGTCGCCAACAGATGACCTCACTCTCCTATCCCACAGTCACCAACAGATGACCTCGCTCTCCTGTTCCACAGTCGCCAACAGATGACCTCGCTCTCCTGTCCCACAGTCGCCAACAGATGACCTCACTCTCCTATCCCACAGTCACCAACAGATGACCTCGCTCTCCTGTTCCACAGTCACCAACAGATGCAGGATAAAACAGCTTATAAACATAGTGTCAACACAGACAGGACTCAACATCAACAGAAGCAAGACAAAGATCATGAAAGCCAACTCGAACAATAATAGCCCAGTCATATTTGGAGGGGAACTGGAAGAAACCGACTCCTTCACATACCTGGGAAGCGTAGTTAACAAGAGTGGAGGCACATGAGAAGACGTCACAGCAAGGATACAAAATGCAAGAGTGATATTTCTCATTTTGAGAAACATGGAAGACAAAACAAATCGAGTTTAACACCAAATTGAGGATATTCAACTCAAATGTCAAGTCAGTGTTACTCTATGGCCCAGAGACATGGCGAATTACAGAAAACATTAAAATGATTACAGACCTTCATCAACAAATGCCTGCTCAGAATCATTCACCTAAAGTGGTCAGACAAGGTACTCAACACTACACTGTGGGAATGGACCAAACAACTACCAACAGAAAATAAAGAAGAGAAAATGGAGGTGGGTAGGACATACACTGAGGAAACCTGCAACAAACATCACACGACAAGCAATTACATGGAACCCCCCAGGGAAGAGAAGAAGAGGAAGGCAGAGAAACACCTGGCAGAGACACAGAAAGCGAAAGAAAGCAGATGAGAAAAACCTGGAAAGAAATTGAGAAAATGGCACCAAACCGACAACAGTGGAGGAAATGGTCAATGGCCTAGGAGATCTCCCAATGTGACATTTACACGCAAGCCAAGGCATCTAGCAGACTAGCACGCCCTCTCATAAGTGAGGAAGGCTGCTCTAACTTCCCAAACTACATCGATTATCAAGGAAAAATATCAAAAAATAAAACAGTATATTGTAACAAGGCACATTAATTTGTTCAGTTTTTGTTAGTATTAAACTGTTAATAATAATAACCAGGTTTACATGGGTTGTGTAAGTTGTGATATTTAGAAAACAATACTTACAATTAAAAAAGAGCAATAAGTGGGACACTCGCTACAGGCTTGGGACCCCCTCAAAAGAAGTATACCGTAATGACTGTATGTTTTGGGACACCTTAAAATCTAGAAAAAAAATTATTTTCTGTACCCTATGATTTGGGACACCCTGTAAATGTATTATTTTGTGTCCCTATGTATTTTGGACAACAATTTTTCGTATCTGATGAGCATGTACAAACTGTATTTCCAGATCATCATCATCATGCAGCTGTATTGTACCGTGGTTGGGCGAAGGTTCAGCATGTCGTTTCCAGATCTGTCTGTCTAGCGCTACCCTCTGCCAGATGGTGCCCTTCCAGTACTCGTCTATTCATCTCTCCACCGTCTCGCCAGTCTTCCTCTAGATCATTTCCCTTCGTAAAGTCTCCAGGTTGTGATATGCGATGTCCATCGGTTATCTCGTAGTCTGCTGATGTGCCCTGCCCAGGTCCACTTCTGTCTTCTGATTTGTTCTATCACGTCTATGACCTTTGTCTTCTGCCTTACCCAGATGTTTGTTTTTCTCTTCCTATATGTGATGTTTAACATACTTCTTTCCATCTTTGTTTGTGCGGCTGTTAGCTTGTTCTTTGCCTGGATGGTGAGCGCCCATGTTTCTGCGCTTTACGTAATTTTCCAGATGCTGGCGTGTCAATAAAAAACCAGTGTATCAATAATATGTATTACAATCCCAGCTGCTCTGATGTAAACAACACAAACTTGGGTGATGTAAACACTGTAGCACCAGCACCGATGTTTCACCCTTCTCTCAGCCACCAGCTGGCCTTTACACATTTAGGAAGTGTCACAGTGTCAGTGTCATTTAAAATCCTGACAGTAATGTACAAAACTGCGTGATCTCTCGACTGTCTACGTTGTCCCAAGACTTGCACGTCGTTTCACGTATAGTTGATGTTTTAATCTGCAGTTTGTTTAGTAGGAATTCGAAAAATAACTCGGGGCCGATTTTAGCGGGGGCCCGGGTGCCCGCTGGCCCCTAGATTCACTGCCTGGCCCCTAAATACTCCATGTCTATAGGTTCGGCTGGCATGTTAATGTTGGCCAAGGATATAGCTGTACTGTTATAATTACAGCTGGGAAGATCTTCTAGTACACTGACTGACACAATTGTTGCCACTAGCCACACCTAGGCTCAGTCTAATTATAGCTGGGAAGATCAGGGTTCAAGTACTCTGAGACAATTATTGCCACTTGTCACATCAAAGCATAGTTAACCACAAGTGCAACCATGATCACCTGATGTCAATAACTTGCCCCACTTCCCACCCTTCCAGGCACCTGCTAGACTAGTGGTATTTAACCTGGGTGTAATTCAGGCATTTTTTGGGTAACATAAGCTTTTTAAGATATGAATTGTTCAGTATTAATTAATCACGACAACACTTACAGAGCGCGATACATTGCATACATGGCTTGGAATGACGTACCGGACGTTAAGAACGCCTCATACTGATTGTAAGAACTCCCTTAAGATGAGAGAGGATCTCATCAAGCCATATCTATTCAAAGCATCAAGGCTCATCCTTGGTGAGGAACAAGACAGATGAACCATATATCACTTTAAGTCACAACCGTGGAAATTGAATCTCTGAGACGAGTGAGATCACCTTTAGATAACACTGTCGTAATTGCAGAAGTGCTAGCTCTCGATGCTTTGCCCTTCAATTGAATCAATCAACATTTACATTGTCTACAGTGCCAAGCTGCTTGTACCAGAGAGGCGACTCTGTAAAAGAGGACGGTCTGTTCTCTGAACTGGTTACCACCACGGAGTGCCATGAACTCCACAATTGTAAATGAATGTGAACAAGTTGGAGCCGATTTCAGTGTTCTCCTCTTCCATGATTTTTATGGAGGATCGATCGCTGGTTATCATGGGGACAACATTTCACTGTGTGTTCGAATTAAAAGAACAAACCCATACTGTTCATGGAAGAGGGAGAACCGCTACATACCAACATTTCTAGTGACAATGTCATACAATGAGGCCATACATTTATTATAAAGCTAAGTTATATTGCACTAATTTTGGTGCCATAAATCAGCTGAACCTCTCGCATAAAAGAAATATGGCGACTGTTCTCACTGTTCAAGGCACGTTTCCTGGCTCCCTTCACATATCTAGTTTTACCAAAATCAAGTTTACACTTATGAGGTATCCATGTTTTTCAATCTGTCAACACCATTTGGAGAAAATGAAGAGCAGTGCAAGTTTGTTGATGATAACATTCCGCACCACACATACTTTCCAAGGAAGAAGCCAACCATGGATATTTGCCAAGTTTAACTAACCATTGGGGCTGTACATGTAATTATAAAATCATATAAAAAGAAAACTTTTGAAGTAATGTGATTGTTTTGTTTTCTGCAGTAGCTTATATGTACCCGGCATTACCACATTTGTCTCACTGGATATGTGGACATTCAGCCACCAAGAAATTAGTTTCCAACAGTGTAATGCACGACACCCTGTTAATAACAGTGGGCGGAAACGAAGTCACACACAAAAGTCATGGAAATTAAGTCACACGAAGACTATTCACTAAATACAAAGTTTTGCAAGCATTAACTGATAACTCAACAAAGTAAACTTTGACGATTAAGATGAATATTCTGAAGAAACTTTGTTTTACATATTCTCACAGATGATTGAACACAACAAAACTATGGACGATGAAAGTGGCCACTAAAAATAGCAAACTGGCAACACTGTTGCAATAGAGTGCATTTAGTCTGACAAATGTTCACAGTTTCTTGAGCTGAGAAGATGCAATCTACCTTATTTTGATGTCACGGAAGTCACAAAAATAAGTATTTTGTTTTATATCCAGGGAAATATGTACCTGGTAGTTTAGAAAAAAATCCTCTGTTTGTAAATCTCCTAGTACTAAACTAACTAGGGCTGGCCTAATGTATAACGTAAGTGCTTTAATGTAGTTAGGAAATCTACCTCAAGGTCTGTCACGGAAGTCACGCTGAGTAGGAAATGCGTAATGTAGAAATGTTTGACATGTTGGCATCTCCTACAATTAGAGTAACAAAATATTTTATATTATGTTCCTTAAGTTAATACTGTTGAGCCAGGATGCCAATCACTCAGGGAAAAAATACAATCATATGGGGTATCTGCCAAATACAAAGTTAGCAGCAGGAGATGGACAAAATATTTCAAGAAAAGCAAATATGGGAATGTTTTAGATTTAAGTGAACAAAAGAAGGCCAGTTAGAACTTGTGTAGAAGAAGGAAGCAGCTAAATTAAACAGTGAAAATATATGGACAGAAAACTTCTGAAACCTTAAATAACATATATGTTTACAATGTAGGCCTACGTTATTCAGTCAATATTTACTATCACAACCCTTGCACTACAGTGTGCATGTTATTAACGTGTAGTTAATGTGCAGTTCTTGAATTAAATCATTACTTTTCCTTCTAGGTGCTGTAGCTAAATTAAAAGGATATTTGTCTGAATTTTGTGTAGACCTACACAAGTGGTAATTTCTACAACTGGAATCTCATCGAGGATAATCATATATGTCCAACCCAGAATAAAGTTAATGATATTAAGGGGTCAACTTTTTCTGCTGACACTGTAAGAAGCCAGGAAACTAGCTTTGAGCATACCAGACTAACCAGAGATCAAAGCTGTTTATTTCAAGTAGTCACATGAATAAATGAAGCTACAACATAATTTTAACTGTAATTCATGAAACATTTTATCTTTCATTTACTTCATATATACACAGGATTTTGAAATTAGAATATTTTGAGAAATTTTGATCATAAAATTGTACTTTGGCATTTTATTTGTTTATTGTGATCTGTGTTTTTGGGTTTTATGAAAATGAATAATAAGAATTTAACAAGTTTTGCATTTTGTTTTATACTGGTGGAGCTACTCATCACGAAAGTCACGTTTGTTCTGTCACAGAAGTCACGCGCATCCAATACTCTCTAAAAACATAAAATGACTTATTGCGGATAGCTTGCCTCCTTTGCGAATCTATAAACATCAATATAGTCAATTATGTCAGACAAAATGGTGTATCTCTCCTAGAAATCTATGAAATGGATGAAACATGTACTTGGTCTATAGATTTGCAATAGTAGCTGTCACAGAAGTCACGTTTTTCACCTCTCATTTTTCCCATGAAATTTGTAACAGAATTGAAAAATTGTTTGGCTAAATTAAAGAGCTTTTCATGGTCTTTGAAATAATTGTACAACAGTTAAATTTTGTTCAAGAATTTAGATGCAGAAGAATAATATCACTATAATTCGAGTAGCTTTTGTCACGGAAGTCACACTGGAATAGCTGATGAACAAGTTACTGAACATTCTACAAGACTAATACTCAAAATATGATTTTGAAGTAGAGTACCTTTAGGGTATGATTTCTCAGTATTGCCTTTTTTATGTACTATATATGTCTTTCAACGTGTTTAAGATGGCACCAAACCATAAGACTCATTTTGTGGTGGCACGTCATATATTAAATGGATATATTTGTACAATTAAGATTTAAAGAAGAAACACATTTCCTAAGATGATTTGTAACTAATGTGTGTATAAATGCAAATAATTAAACAATGCCAATTTTTCCCATAATGTATATTTAGTAGATTGTAATTAATTGAGCACTGGCTTACCACATCTCAGCCATTTTATTTCTATACTCATGATGGATATGTTGTCTTGTTTCAGTCGGTTGCCTGGCTGGGTGAAAGCCTTTGTACCAAACATCTTCTACATCACCGAGACAGCCTCCAACTTCTACCCCTACACAACCACAGGTGGGTGCGGTCGAATACTCGTCATTTCATTGATGTTTATCTCGAGGAACATCTGTGTCATGAGTAACCGGCGACACCTTCTGGCAATTACCTCAATTATGAGTACTTACGTAGGTAGTCAGCAGTGTGATAAGATAGTGTCGATACTTCACACACACACACACACACACACACACACACACACACACACACACACACACACACACATATATGTACAGTTATTGTTACAATATCACTCGAGGTTAAATAAATGCTAATGAAATTCCCAATTTACTATATTACGTGTAAGCAAATTTAGTACGTATTGAAACAAGATCATTTTCTAACCAGATGTCGTAGATAAATTCCAGAAAGTTTGGCTCCTGAGCTGCAAACCTTTTGGGAGGAAAACGTTAACATACCAACATACATACATATGCTAGCTAGGTTATAGTGAGATTCGATTTTTTTACTAATTAGAGATGGCCCATTCATGGTCTCGTCGTAATGTCACGTTAGCTATGAATAATGGGATGCCTGCACGGTCGCAGTGGGCGATACATGTAGTCATCCTTTGTTTATTTGGCAAGTAATCAATATGAATATCCTGGAAGGAAATTTGCAATGGCTTAGTACATTAAATTGCAGTGATATATAGCAGTGAGCTTTTTTGGAATAACTAATAAAATGCGATATTCTTTGAACTTGTGCATTGGTGCATTGGCAGGTGCCACGTATGTTCAGGAGAGATACATGAATCAATTTATTGTTGTTTATTTAACATGCACTGTTCAGGTAACCCCTCATATATAAAATGTATAAACCATTTTACGATGTCTAGACAGTTACTACAGTCTATAGCATTGCGATCACGCCTTGATGCAGGATAATATTTTATGATGTCTAGACAGTTACTATAGTCTATAGCATTGCGATCACATTTTTTTGCAGTCCAAAAATGTTCTGGTAAATATGTATGTTTGCGTGCGAGCACATACAATCCAAATGTGCATATATATATATATATATATATATATATACAAGGCACAATACACAAAAATCATATATATGTATACAGTATTACATGCATACACATAAATCATATAATGGGCATAAATAAGAGAGAGAGTCAATAATGTATCAACTTTTTTGCTCCTGAAATTTCCACCCATCCAAAATAACATTTTCACCCGTCAAAAAATGAGGTCAACCCATCCGGTGTCTAGATAAAGGTATGATTGCAATCTATGATGAGTGCACAAGGGCACAGGTTCAATAAAGGAATAAGTACACACAATGTTTTATAAGACAACATTAATTGATCTTCTGTAGGCTTCGTAGATTGAAATACTACAGCAGCAGTCCAGTCATCATGAATTTTTTGTAAATGTTGGTTAATGCTCAAAATATTTTATTTATAGATATATAACATTAGCCAACCAAACTATGATAACAGTTTGTCATCGTGACAAGGCTTGTCAAGGATTAAGATGTTACAAATAGATTAGCAGGACACCAATAACTGATGGGTATTTATCATAGACTGTCGGGATGTTAGGACAATGGCCTTTGATATAAGTGACCTCAGTGAATCCTGTTGGCATTGTTGCTTGTTCAGGTGATTATGTGGAATTACAGTGCTGTTTATGTAGGACTATGTTTGTGTGTAATGTATATGTATATTAATATATATTACATGTAAAAAACTAAACTTCAGCACAGTAATACTGTACTGGGTGCAGTTTACGAATGACATTATTTTGTGTGCATGTTTGATGTTAATTAAATGTGGTGGTAACATTACAACTTTTGCTTCTTCTTTTCATGCCACTGACGACCACGCCTACAGAATACACAGTAAGTGTGGCCCAGTACCACCTACAAGTTCCTTCCTTCAAGTCATTTCTACATTCATATTTTATATATACATATATATATATATATATATATTATATATATATATTATATATATATGTTATAAACCACCTATAATAGATAGGGACAGAAATTATTATTTTGATTTCTCACATGATGTTGATCTGAGTGTGTGGTGTGCTTGGAGATGAGGTGTTCAGTTGGGATACTGTGTTACACGAAGGTGAAATGTTCACAAGGACATGAAGGGCAAAAACTTTAAATCAACTTGTGTTCCAAAAGTTAGCTCTTTTCCGACAACTTTGCATGTTCGTTATATTATTTATACCTTTTATGGTCGCTGTGAGAGGTCGTAATACATTATATTACAGTTTTTAGTGTGCAGAACTATTTTGTGCAGTGTAAAGTATTCTCAGATTGTGATATAGGCCTCTGGGTCTGGTTTCCAATTATTTAAGTGCAATAGAAGTTTGCTTTCTGTCTTAGTAGCAGAAAGCAAACAAGAGCTGCAAGACTCTTATGGAGGAATGGAATAATTAGAATGAGCCTGGAGAAGACAGAAGTGATGTGGGTTGGACAACAGAGAGAGAAATTGGATATCAGGTTGGATGGAAATGAAATTAAACAAATGGACAGCTTTGTGTACCTTGGAGGAATGGTTACGGCGGATGGACGTTCAGATGTGGAGGTGCGATGCGGAATACAAACAGGAGAGAATGCTTGGAGAAAGGTAGAGGGAGTCATGATGGTCAGAAAAATCTTGAAAAAGCTGAAAGGGAAAGACCTGAGAGTGTGAGTTACACCGGCATGCCTACATGGTCTGGAGACAGTGGCACTGACAGAACAACAACAGGAGCTGCAAGTTTGTGAGAAAAACTGGGTTAGAAGAATAACAAGAACAAAGAGGGTAGACAGAAGAAGGACGAATGACCTAAAAAAGAGGTTGGACTGCAATGTAGTGTAACAGGAGGCTTATTGAAAAGCTGGATGAGATGGGCAGGCCACTTGGCAAGGATGGATGAGATGGGCAGGCCACTTGGCAAGGATGGATGAGATAGGCAGGTCACTTAGCAAGGATGGATGCCAGAAAAATAGCAGAACAGAGGCAGAACAACGGTGCGAGGACAAAACCCCAGTGGACATAACCCCAGTGGACAAAACCCCAGCAGACAAAACCCCAGTGGACAGAACCCCAGCCCCTTATTTCAAATGTGGACAAAACCCCAGCGTTATCCAACGAGGTGGTGATGTCGTGATTGGTGCTTATTGCACCTTTGCACGAGAGAGCAGCACGCTTGGTATATTCCCATCTGATGGTGTTCTTAGACTTGAATTTTTTGGTACAGAGATGACCTTCAAAACATAGCTTTATGCAGCGTTTGTTGTTTTTGATAACCTCCATACTCGAACAATTTGGAAACAATGTGACACTATCAGCATCTCACATCATTTTATAACATATACGGCATACCCAATCCTAAACTACTCGACATTGAACTACTCGTAAATCCAATTAATGTTAACTGTAAAGGCCACAATCCACGTTTGAAGAAAACATCAATAGGAATAAGATCAATAGGAATATATATGCAAAGAACTCCACTAGAAAGTGACAACTCCTATTTCCACTGATTATAATTAACATTTCACTGAGCACTATTCAAAGGGGTTCATGAACAGGAGTACATGTACATCACTTTAATCAGTTTCCTTTAATCTAATTTCACTCCATCAAAAAACTGTTAGTTCCAAATACCAGCCAATGCCATGTATTGAAGCTAATTTGAAAGGAAAGATCAAACAAGTAATTACACTCAAAGGGATACGATATGCACTTTTATGCTGCTAATTGTTTATGATACCCCTAATTGGAAAATACCCCTACTTCAAAAGTACCCCTAATTGGAAAATACCCCTACTTCAAAAGTACCCCTAATTGGAAAATACCCCTACTTCAAAAGTACCCCTAATTGGAAAATACCCCTACTTCAAAAGTACCCCTAATTGGAAAATACCCCTACTTCAAAAGTACCCCTAATTGGAAAATACCCCTACTTCAAAAGTACCCCTAATTGGAAAATACCCCTACTTCAAAAGTACCCCTAATTGGAAAATACCCCTACTTCAAAAGTACCCCTAATTGGAAAACACCCCTACTTCAAAAGTACCCCTAATTGGAAAACACCCCTACTTCAAAAGTACCCCTAATTGGAAAACACCCTTACTTCAAAAGTACCCCTAATTGGAAAACACCCCTACTTCAAAAGTACCCCTAATTGGAAAACACCCCTACTTCAAAAGTACCCCTAATTGGAAAATACCCCTACTTCAAAAGTACCCCTAATTGGAAAATACCCCTACTTCAAAAGTACCCCTAATTGGAAAATACCCCTACTTCAAAAGTACCCCTAATTGGAAAATACCCCTACTTCAAAAGTACCCCTAATTGGAAAATACCCCTACTTCAAAAGTACCCCTAATTGGAAAATATTATAATCTCTATCAACAATGTTGATAGTGCATTACTATATATTTTTATTTTATATAATGATTACAAAGACAATTTATGATACACCAAAACATTCTAGGCAGTGCTGGAGTTTTGTCCACAATTGATATAAGAGGCTGGGGTTTTGTCCGCTGGGGTTTTATCCTGGATTCGGAACAACATGAAGGACACAGGAAAAGAGGAAGGCCACAGCTGAGATGAGAGGACTGCATGAGGAGGGACATGAGATTCGAGACGATCAGGGAGAATGAACAATAGAGAGGGAGCGATGGACAGAAAACTATGGAAGGAAAAAACAGTGGTTCAGCTTTACTGTAAAATAAATAAATAAAAGTACTTATATAGCGCCCAATCAATTAAAATTGCCCTCGGGCGCTTTACATACATGCACACGTATATAATAGTATTATACATTTTAAATTTTTTTTTTTTAAATGCTAACTAAGAAATAAATATGTAAAAAATATACCATTACCTTAAATATAATTATTAAAAAAAAAAAGAGATCATTAAAAAAACGTTTAAACAAATTAAGACATTCTTAAAAAAAAAAAAAAACTACTATAAACACCTTCATTTATACAAGAAGAATAACCATAAATATGTTAAGAAACTAATAAAATAAAATAAAAAACCTGACCCTCACCCCTGTACAGCAGGGAACAAGGAGGAGAGCAACAAGAAGTTATCTTATTATTATTCTAATAAACTCACAATTCACACAAAATATAAAACACATCTGAGAAGAAGAAATTGGTGCTAAACCTGGCAGGATATGACACTGGCAGTACATGACACTGGGTGATCACACTGGGTGGTCACACTGAGTGGTCACACTGGGTGGTCACACTGGGTGGTCATACTGGGTGGTCACACCGGGTGGTAACGCCAGGTGGTGGTCGCACTGGGTGGTCACACCGGGTGGTAATGCCCAGTGGCGGTCGCACCGGGTGGTCACATCGGGTGGTCACACCTGGTGATAACACCGGGTGGTCACACCGGGTGGTAACGCCGGGTGGTCACGCCGGGTGGTCACGCTGTGTGGTAACACCAGGTGGTCACACTGGGTGGTCACACATATTTAGGAACGATCTCATTATTTCGCAAAGTCCAAAAAACTTGCATTTAGCATTGTTTGAAACCTCCCACTCGCCACTATTAAAATGTGCTGTCGGTCTTGCGATTTTAATTATTCAAAAAGGCTATTATAATTATTTTACTGTAACGTATGTTTTTCTTGCTTGATAGCACCACTAGTATTTTGTTTTCCAAATGGTGATGACCCAACCACCCTCTGGATGTAATGCTTGCTGTATTTTGGGACTTGGTGAACTGATCCGACCACCCCGTGTTGTCAGATTAAACTTGACTTGTATGAACATCTCACCTAACTCATGGCTTAGTGAATGCTGTGTAGTGAGCATGAGGCATTACTACAGAGTATTTGTTATTAGATTATTGATATACCTACTGACAGTTATGAGATGTTCTCAAGTCTGTGTGTCACGCTGTGTATAAGTTGAGGCGTGTTCTCAAGTCTGTGTGTCATGCTGTGTATAAGTTGAGGCGTGTTCTCAAGTCTGTGTGTCACGCTGTGTATAAGTTGAGGCGTGTTCTCAAGTCTGTGTGTCATACTGTGTATAAGTTGAGGCGTGTTCTCAAGTCTGTGTGTCATGCTGTGTATAAGTTGAGGCGTGTTCTCAAGTCTGTGTGTCACGCTGTGTATAAGTTGAGGCGTGTTCTCAAGTCTGTGTATCATGCTGTGTATAAGTTGAGGCGTGTTCTCAAGTCTGTGTATCATGCTGTGTATAAGTTGAGGCGTGTTCTCAAGTCTGTGTGGCACGCTGTGTATAAGTTGAGGCGTGTTCTCAAGTCTGTGTATCACGCTGTGTATAAGTTGAGGCATGTTCTCAAGTCTGTGTGGCACGCTGTGTATGTGTTGAGGCATGTTCTCAAGTCTGTGTATCACGCTGTGTATGTGTTGAGGCATGTTCTCAAGTCTGTGTGTCACGCTGTGTGTAAGTTGAGGCATGTTCTCAAGTCTGTGTGTCACGCTGTGTATAAGTTGAGGCGTGTTCTCAAGTCTGTGTATCACGCTGTGTATAAGTTGAGGCGTGTTCTCAAGTCTGTGTATCACGGTGTGTATAAGTTGAGGCGTGTTCTCAAGTCTGTGTATCAGGCTGTGTGTAAGTTGAGGCATGTTCTCAAGTCTGTGTATCACGCTGTGTATAAGTCGAGGCGTTTTCTCAAGTCTGTGTGTCACACTGTGTATAAGTTGAAGCGTGTTCTCAAGTCTGTGTGTCCCGCTGTGTATAAGTTGAGACGTGTTCTCAAGTCTGTGTATCACGCTGTGTATAAGTTGAGGCGTGTTCTCAAGGCTGTGTATCATGTTGTGTACAAGTTGAGGCGTGTTCTCAAGTCTGTGTATCACACTGTGTATAAGTTGAGGCGTGTTCTCAAGTCTGTGTGTCATGCTGTGTATAAGTTGAGGCGTGTTCTCAAGTCTGTGTATCACGCTGTGTATAAGTTGAGGCGTGTTCTCAAGTCTGTGTATCATGCTGTGTACAAGTTGAGGCGTGTTCTCAAGTCTGTGTGGCATGCTGTGTATAAGTTGAGGCATGTTCTCAAGGCTGTGTATCATGCTGTGTACAAGTTGAGGCGTGTTCTCAAGTCTGTGTATCACACTGTGTATAAGTTGAGGCGTGTTCTCAAGTCTGTGTGTCATGCTGTGTATAAGTTGAGGCGTGTTCTCAAGTCTGTGTATCACGCTGTGTATAAGTTGAGGCGTGTTCTCAAGTCTGTGTATCACGCTGTGTGTAAGTTGAGGCGTGTTCTCAAGTCTGTGTATCATGCTGTGTACAAGTTGAGGCGTGTTCTCAAGTCTGTGTGGCATGCTGTGTATAAGTTGAGGCATGTTCTCAAGGCTGTGTATCACGCTGTGTATAAGTTGAGGCGTGTTCTCAAGGCTGTGTATCACGCTGTGTACAAGTTGAGGCGTGTTCTCAAGTCTGTGTGTCATGCTGTGTATAAGTTGAGGCGTGTTCTCAAGGCTGTGTATCACGCTGTGTACAAGTTGAGGCGTGTTCTCAAGGCTGTGTATCACGCTGTGTATAAGTTGAGGCATGTTCTCAAGGCTGTGTATCACGCTGTGTACAAGTTGAGGCGTGTTCTCAAGTCTGTGTATCACGCTGTGTATAAGTTGAGGCATGTTCTCAAGGCTGTGTATCACGCTGTGTATAAGTTGAGGCGTGTTCTCAAGTCTGTGTGTCACGCTGTGTATAAGTTGAGGCGTGTTCTCAAGTCTGTGTATCACGCTGTGTATAAGTTGAGGCGTGTTCTCAAGGCTGTGTGTCCCGCTGTGTATAAGTTGAGGCGTGTTCTCAAGTCTGTGTGTCACGCTGTGTATAAGTTGAGGTGTGTTCTCAAGTCTGTGTATCATGCTGTGTATAAGTTGAGGCGTTTTCTCAAGTCTGTGTGTCACGCTGTGTATAAGTTGAGGCGTGTTCTCAAGTCTGTGTATCATGCTGTGTATAAGTTGAAGCGTGTTCTCAAGTCTGTGTATCATGCTGTGTATAAGTTGAGGCGTGTTCTCAAGTCTGTGTGTCACGCTGTGTATAAGTTGAGGCGTGTTCTCAAGTCTGTGTATCATGCTGTGTATAAGTTGAAGCGTGTTCTCAAGTCTGTGTGTCACGCTGTGTATAAGTTGAGGCGTGTTCTCAAGTCTGTGTATCATGCTGTGTATAAGTTGAAGCGTGTTCTCAAGTCTGTGTGTCATGCTGTGTATAAGTTGAGGCGTGTTCTCAAGTCTGTGTGTCATGCTGTGTATAAGTTGAGGCGTGTTCTCAAGTCTGTGTGTCATGCTGTGTATAAGTCGAGGCGTGTTCTCAAGTCTGTGTGTCATGCTGTGTATAAGTTGAGGCAAATTCTCAAGTCTGTGTATCACGCTGTGTATAAGTTGAGGCATGTTCTCAAGTCTGTGTATCACGCTGTGTATAAGTTGAGGCATGTTCTCAAGTCTGTGTATGACGCTGTGTATAAGTTGAGGCGTGTTCTCAAGTCTGTGTGTCACGCTGTGTATAAGTTGAGGCGTGTTCTCAAGTCTGTGTATCACGCTATGTATAAGTTGAGGCATGTTCTCAAGTCTGTGTATGACGCTGTGTATAAGTTGAGGCGTGTTCTCAAGTCTGTGTATGACGCTGTGTATAAGTTGAGGCGTGTTCTCAAGTCTGTGTATCACGCTGTGTATAAGTTGAGGCATGTTCTCAAGTCTGTGTATCACGCTGTGTATAAGTTGAGGCATGTTCTCAAGTCTGTGTATCACGCTGTGTATAAGTTGAGGCGTGTTCTCAAGTCTGTGTGTCACGCTGTGTATAAGTTGAGGCGTGTTCTCAAGTCTGTGTATCACGCGTGTTCTCAAGTCTGTGTATGTTCTCAACACGCTGTGTATAAGTTGAGGCGTGTTCTCAAGTCTGTGTATCACCCTGTGTATAAGTTGAGGCGTGTTCTCAAGTCTATGTGTCATGCTGTGTATAAGTTGAGGCGTGTTCTCAAGTCTGTGTATCACGCTGTGTATAAGTTGAGGCGTGTTCTCAAGTCTGTGTATCACACTGTGTATAAGTTGAGGCATGTTCTCAAGTCTGTGTATCACACTGTGTATAAGTTGAGGCGTGTTCTCAAGTCTGTGTATCACGCTGTGTATAAGTTGAGGCGTGTTCTCAAGTCTGTGTGTCACGCTGTGTATAAGTTGAGGCGTGTTCTCAAGTCTGTGTATCACGCTGTGTATAAGTTGAGGCATGTTCTCAAGTCTGTGTATGACGCTGTGTATAAGTTGAGGCATGTTCTCAAGTGTGTGTATCACGCTGTGTATAAGTTGAGGCGTGTTCTCAAGTCTGTGTGTCATGCTGTGTATAAGTTGAGGCGTGTTCTCAAGTCTGTGTATCACACTGTGTATAAGTTGAGGCGTGTTCTCAAGTCTATGTGTCATGCTGTGTATAAGTTGAGGCGTGTTCTCAAGTCTGTGTATCACGCTGTGTATAAGTTGAGGCGTGTTCTCAAGTCTGTGTATCACGCTGTGTGTAAGTTGAGGCGTGTTCTCAAGTCTGTGTATCATGCTGTGTATAAGTTGAGGCGTTTTCTCAAGTCTGTGTGTCACGCTGTGTATAAGTTGAGGCGTGTTCTCAAGTCTGTGTATCACGCTGTGTATAAGTTGAGGCGTGTTCTCAAGTCTGTGTGTCATGCTGTGTATAAGTTGAGGCGTTTTGTCAAGTCTGTGTATCATGCTGTGTATAAGTTGAAGCGTGTTCTCAAGTCTGTGTATCATGCTGTGTATAAGTTGAGGCGTTTTCTCAAGTCTGTGTGTCACGCTGTGTATAAGTTGAGGCGTGTTCTCAAGTCTGTGTGTCATGCTGTGTATAAGTTGAGGCGTTTTCTCAAGTCTGTGTATCATGCTGTGTATAAGTTGAGGCGTTTTCTCAAGTCTGTGTATCATGCTGTGTATAAGTTGAGGCGTGTTCTCAAGTCTGTGTATCATGCTGTGTACAAGTTGAGGCGTGTTCTCAAGTCTGTGTGGCATGCTGTGTATAAGTTGAGGCATGTTCTCAAGGCTGTGTATCATGCTGTGTACAAGTTGAGGCGTGTTCTCAAGTCTGTGTATCATGCTGTGTATAAGTTGAGGCGTGTTCTCAAGTCTGTGTATCACGCTGTGTGTAAGTTGAGACGTGTTCTCAAGTCTGTGTATCATGCTGTGTACAAGTTGAGGCGTGTTCTCAAGTCTGTGTGGCATGCTGTGTATAAGTTGAGGCGTGTTCTCAAGTCTGTGTATCATGCTGTGTACAAGTTGAGGCGTGTTCTCAAGTCTGTGTATCATGCTGTGTATAAGTTGAGGCGTTTTCTCAAGTCTGTGTGTCACGCTGTGTATAAGTTGAAGCGTGTTCTCAAGTCTGTGTGTCATGCTGTGTATAAGTTGAGGCGTGTTCTCAAGTCTGTGTATCACGCTGTGTATAAGTTGAGGCGTGTTCTCAAGGCTGTGTGTCCCGCTGTGTATAAGTTGAGGCGTGTTCTCAAGTCTGTGTATCACGCTGTGTGTAAGTTGAGGCGTGTTCTCAAGTCTGTGTATCATGCTGTGTACAAGTTGAGGCATGTTCTCAAGTCTGTGTGTCACGCTGTGTATAAGTTAAGACGTGTTCTCAAGTCTGTGTATCACGCTGTGTATAAGTTGAGGCGTGTTCTCAAGTCTGTGTATCACGCTGTGTATAAGTTGAGGCGTGTTCTCAAGTCTGTATCACGCTGTGTATAAGTTGAGGCGTGTTCTCAAGTCTGTGTATCACGCTGTGTATAAGTTGAGGCGTGTTCTCAAGTGTGTGTATCACGCTGTGTGTAAGTTGAGGCATGTTCTCAAGTGTGTGTGTCACGCTGTGTATAAGTTGAGGCGTGTTCTCAAGTCTGTGTGTCATGCTGTGTATAAGTTGAGGCATGTTCTCAAGTGTGTGTATCATGCTGTGTATAAGTTGAGGCGTGTTCTCAAGTGTGTGTATCACGCTGTGTATAAGTTGAGGCGTGTTCTGCCTTCTCCAGTGCTCCTTCCTGCCGAGATTCTCAATCAACATCGAGACAAAATACGAAGACAACACTGGAACGACAGACAACGTGAGTGACATTGTTTATCGTGGATGTTTCTAACTGTAATGGTGTCCTCTATGCTCTTATAACCACTGACAGCTGTTCCAGTTGACTATGACTAACATTTAGGCAAAATGTGCACAAAATCTGTTCTGTTTATTGTAGTAAAAATATCTATGTTACAGATGGGATAACTTGGTACTTCAGCTCGTTCGTATAACTTGTAATTGAGACTATGATATCAGTGTTTCATCCTACTTGCAACTTAGAATGTGGCATTGGTCTCTTCCTATTGTAACTGAGAATGTGGCACTGGTCTCTTCCTACTTGTAACTAAGGATGTGGCACTGGTCTCTTCCTACTTGTAACTAAGAATGTGGCACTGGTCTCTTCCTACTTGTAACTAAGAATGTGGCACGGGTCTCTTCCTACTTGTAACTAAGAATGTGGCACTGGTCTCTTCCTACTTGTAACTAAGAATGTGGCACTGGTCTCTTCCTACTTGTAACTAAGGATGTGGCACTGGTCTCTTCCTACTTGTAACTAAGAATGTGGCACTGGTCTCTTCCTACTTGTAACTAAGAATGTGGCACGGGTCTCTTCCTACTTGCAACTAAGAATGTGGCACTGGTCTCTTCCTACTTGTAACTAAGAATATGGCACGGGTCTTTTCCTACTTGTAGCTAAGAATGTGGCACGGGTCTCTTCCTACTTGTAACTAAGAATGTGGCACGGGTCTCTTCCTACTTGCACTGGTCTCTTCCTACTTGTAACTAAGAATGTGGCACTGGCCTCTTCCTACTTGTAACTAAAGATGTGGCACTGGTCTCTTCCTACTTGTAACTAAGAATGTGGCACGGGTCTCTTCCTACTTGTAACTAAGGATGTGGCACTGGTCTCTTCCTACTTGTAACTAAGAATGTGGCACTGGTCTCTTCCTATTTGTACTAAGAATGTGGCACGGGTCTCTTCCTACTTGTAACTAAGAATGTGGCACTGGTCTCTTCCTACTTGTAACTAAGAATGTGGCACTGGTCTCTTCCTACTTGTAACTAAGGATGTGGCACTGGTCTCTTCCTACTTGTAACTAAGAATGTGGCACTGGTCTCTTCCTACTTGTAACTAAGAATGTGGCACGGGTCTCTTCCTACTTGTAACTAAGAATGTGGCACTGGTCTCTTCCTACTTGTAACTAAGAATGTGGCACTGGTCTCTTCCTACTTGTAACTAAGGATGTGGCACTGGTCTCTTCCTACTTGTAACTAAGAATGTGGCACTGGTCTCTTCCTACTTGTAACTAAGAATGTGGCACGGGTCTCTTCCTACTTGTAACTAAGAATGTGGCACTGGTCTCTTCCTACTTGTAACTAAGAATGTGGCACTGGTCTCTTCCTACTTGCAATTAAGGATGTGGCACTGGTCTCTTCCTACTTGTAACTAAGATTGTGGCATTGGTCTCTTCCTACCTGTAACTGAGAATGTGGCACTGGTCTCTTCCTCCTTGTAACTGAAACTGTGGCACTGGTCTCTTCCTACTTGTAACTGAGACTGTGACACTGCCGTCTCTACTTCTCCGTGAGTGTGACTGTTCTGTCCCTCCTGCAGTGTCTGGAGCTTGATGAGGAGGAGTTGGTGGAGAGGGAGATGGACGTCATCGACATCGCCTACGACGAGGTCCCAGAACACCATTACAAGGAGGAGGAGGTACGTCAGACCGGGGGAAGGACAGCTGGTCACATGACATCTTATCACATGACATTTGGTCACACGTTTATTTAATATTTACTACTTTTTGATTTTCCCAATATTACAAACAATGCGTCCCTCTGAAAGATGTGATCGCAGAATTGAGAGATTTTATCAAGACTTCAGAAAACTTGTACTTTAGACTTGTTGTGTCATAATGTTTCACTGGTGTTGTTCGCAGACTAATCCTAATTTTCAATAATATTTTTTGGGTACTTTTTCAGGATCTTACGATATTTCAATCTAAAAAGACAGATCGAGGGCCTCTGAAGCCTGACTGGCAGGTGAGTCACACAAGTCACAGTCACACATGTCAGTCACACAAGTCACAGTCACACATGTCACAGTCACACAAGTCACAGTCACACATGTCACAGTCACACATGTCACAGTCACACATGTCACAGTCACACAAGTCACAGTCACACAAGTCACAGTCACACAAGTCACAGTCACACAAGTCACAGTCACACATGTCACACAAGTCACAGTCACACATGTCACAGTCACACAAGTCACAGTCACACAAGTCACAGTCACACAAGTCACAGTCACACAAGTCACAGTCACACAAGTCACAGTCACACAAGTCACACATGTAACAGTCACACAAGTCACAGTCACACATGTCACAGACACACAAGTCACAGTCACACAAGTCACAGTCACACATGTCACAGTCACACAAGTCACAGTCACACAAGTCACAGTCACACAAGTCACAGTCACACATGTCATCGTCATGCAAATCATACTGACACATGTCACGGTCACACATGTCATGGTCACACAAGTCACGATCACACAAATTACGGTCACACAAGTCACGGTCACACAAGTAACAGTCACGGACACACAAGTCACGGTCAGACAAGTCACGTTCACACAAGTCATACTGACACAAGTCACGGTCACACAAGTCACGGTCACACAAGTCACGGTCACACATGTCACGGTCACACAAGTCAGTCACTCATGTTACAGTCACACAAGTAACAGTCATACAAGTCATAGTCACACAAGTCATAGTCACATAAGTCATAGTCACACCACAGGGGTCAGTCAGTGAATACACACAAGGATTACTACCAGTCATACTATAGGCACACCGGTTGATTTCAGTTATACTGAAATCACACAATGATTACTATCAGTCATAGTGATGTCACACAAGAATGATTGTCAGTCATATTGATGTCACACAAGAATGATTGTCAGTCATAGTGAAGTCACACAGGGATCACTATCAGTCATACAACTGTTTCAGTCATTGTGAAGTCATAACAGGAACATCTGAGATACGCACGCACGCACGCATGCACGGACGCACGCACGCACGCACCCACGCACACACACACACACATTAGACTAACAAATATAATGTGGATAATACATGTAGTAATGCAAAATTAAAAAAAATCTGAAGTTTGTTTCTATAAGACCCATGTTTTATTCAGGAAATCACAAAGTTGGGGACATACTTATACAGGTTTCCTCGCAGTCTGTCATGTTTGTAGAACATCTTGTACACGTCACTGGCCATTGTCTAGGTGTTTTGTGTTACATATGCTTTGTGTTTGTAGAGCACGACGAAGCCTGTCATGTGTTCATACAAGGTGGTGCGGGTAAAGTTTGAGATCTGGGGGCTGCAGGGGCGGGTCGAGAGCTTCACACAAAGGGTAAGTTAGTCTAGTTACTGTGCAATTAACATAATTCTACACATGTGGGAGTGTTGAACTAGGGATAGGGGGATTTTGGCCCAAGCTAGGCAGGGGTATGTGGGTTCAAACAAGACATGGGGGTCTGGGCCCAAACTAGACTTAGGGGAATGTGGGCCCAAACTAGACATAGGGGGCCCAAACTAGACTTAGGGGAATGTGGGTCCAAACTAGACTTAGGGGAATGTGGGTCCAAACTAGACATAGGGGAATGTGGGCCCAAACTAGACTTAGGGGAATGTGGGTCCAAACTAGACATAGGGGGATGTGGGCCCAAACTGGACTTAGGGGAATGTGGGTCCAAACTAGACATAGGGGGAGGTGGGCCCAAACTAGACTTAGGGGGATGTGAGGTAGGATCAGTGCTTCTCCCAGTACAGATTGACCAATAGTTGACAGTAAAGCTGGTGTGGTAAATATGGCCTGTTGTACACTTTTAGTGAGAGGAAGGGGTGAAAAGTAGCACCTAGAGCCAAATAAAACTTCAAAAATGGAACTGTTAAGGTGCCAATAATCAGGAAGCAATCAGTGCCTAGAGTGGACGTAACTAGAAATTAGTGACTAACAGAATTTTAGGCAAAAAAAGGAATTTGTTCTGATGCTACATTTTCTGGTTCATTTTATTACTAGTGATTAGTTAAATCACATGTCATGGTTGGGTTGCAAATCAGATAGACAAGTCTCCATTAAAGTTACAAATCTTGTTACATTTTGAAGGTTGAAGTACTTAAAACAAGTTTGTTTATTGCTTCTGGTGAATACTGAGGAATGTTTTTGTTGAGAAGCTAAGCCCAATAGCATGATTTCTGTGGGAAACTGAGCATAAATGTTTGTGTTGCTTTCAGGCTGTACGAGACATTCTCTTACTAGGACATAGACAAGCGTTTGCATGGATAGATGAATGGATTGGTAGGTGTCAGTCATCATAATATCATCAAGGTCTCAAGTTGGTGCAACTTCTGTAGAAATGATGCTCATAATCAGCAAACAATGTTGCATTGTGAATATTTAATGTGAATGTAAAATCAAATGATGAAAAAAATATTGTTATCATGTGTTTGAAAATCTTATTATTTTGACTAACCTATGCTGTGCCCATCATAAGAAGAGTTGCGAGCTGCTTGGACAAAGCTGCCCAGTGTTAGTTAACTGTTGTTGTATTTTGTAATCCTGTTATTTCGTAATCGTTTCACATCATGTTTCTATGGTTGTTCCTGTTTAAATTCGTCACAAGTTTTTGCGTTGACTAATAGAAATAGTTACACTAGCGTCATTACAGCAGTCATGTTTACGTTATGATTGTCTTAACCGAGGTTGCCAGAATACGTCAACCAACTCGGCGTATCACCTCTGAGTATTACACCAAAACCGGTTTTTCATTTCAGAATTAACAATGGAAGATGTGAGAGAATATGAAAGGAAGATGAACGAAAAAACAAACGAGAAAGTAGGAATACAGACCACCACAGAAGCCACACCATCAGAAGACACAACTACATCACAACCTGCAGAGGGCGCCACTAGCCTACCCACAGAGGGCGCCACTAGGACACCAAACGATGAAAATGCCGAGAAAATGGACCCCGTTAACTAACTGCTCAATATATGTGTGAAGACGTTTTGCCTAGGCAGAAAACAGGGACCACATTTTCGTTAGGACATGCTTACTCAGTAGAATGTGTGCGTCAACACACAGTTTACAGTGTTCATTGCTGACTTAGTTACTTGTGCTCATAGTGTAAGAACTGCAATGTTTGCAGACTGGTCTTGTTCCCCAAAGAAACACTAACTACCCACAACCAAAGTGGTAACATTCCAAAGTTTTCACGTTTTGCCCTGTATTATTATTAGGCCGTTTTTATGCATGCTTATTGTGTTGAATTCATTGATGAAATATGACCAACTTGTTGATGCCAACAGATGTCACGTGACTGTGTACATACAAAATCCACAAAATGAAGTTGTTAAAGGCTAAACACGGTTAGTCTGAAATCAGATGTCTTAATGTTGAATTGTATGGCTAGGGAATATTTCATAGAGGAAAACCACATTTGCATGTATTAATATTTTGTTCTTCTGTGTTTTTCTGCCTATTCATTGATGTAGAACTATTCTGTTTTTTCTCATATATTTCTCTATGTGAGATCAACTTAAAACGTTTCGTTTTCCTTCTAAATCCCCACTTTGTGTATATGTGTGTGTCGGGAAACTACTTCAATTAAGGAATTCGACTTTGGAATTATTTTGAGTAATAATCTGCAAAAATACTACTGGTACTCTGGGAATACTCAGCAGCAGCATACTCACTAGTATACACATACAAGGTATAAATATATTAATATTAAATATACTATATCTAACTATAGAATTATTAGTGACTAAAGGCTATGTTGAAATACTACTGGTAGCTGCTGTATCATTAGTTTACAGAATTGTTGTATTTGATAATAACATTTGCAGTCCATGACTTGTAGAAGGAACGATTCAATGCATACAATATTGTGAAACACTGACACTCAACTATATCTGTATAATGTGTTGTTATTAATTAGAATGTATATATTTGTTCATGGATACGTGCAAGAAACTCTTTCTGCACAAAGTGACGTATTCTGCGAGTGAGCTGCAACCATGACTATACAAGACATGGACAAACTAGAGACACTGCAGCATTCTAGAAATGAGCACTAGCTAGGAAATGGAATGTTTTGTTCTGGCACATGGCACAGATATCAAATCCAGTTGTCCTTAGTTATGATGGACTGTTGTTAAGACGTTGTCTCAGGACATTGATTATGTTGTTACATTTTGTTGTAGAAAGATGGTGATGTATTATCGCACAACAATAAATGTTTGCACACTCTTAGTACGTTGTGGTGTATGCTACTAATACTGAGAATGCAATCTGTCACCATTGCTGTCAATCACTCCTGTCAACACATTCAACCTGTCGCCAATGCTGTCAATCACATATGTCAACACATACTGGACTTGTCACCATTGCTGTCAATCACATCCTGTCAACACAGATTCAGCACCACTGCTGTCAATCACATATTAAACCTGTCACCAGTACAGTCAATCACACCTGTCAGCACATATTCAACCTGTCACCAGTGTTGTAATTCACACCTGTCGACAGATCCAACCTGTCGCTAATGCTTTCAATCATACCTGTCAACACAGATTGAACTTTTCACCAGTGCTGTCATTCACACCTGTCAACACATATTTAATGTCACCAGTGCTGTCAATCACACCTGTCAAGACATATTCAATATGTCACCAGTGGTATCAATCACACCTGTCAACATAGATTCAACCTGTCACCAGTGCACCAATCACACCCTGTCAACCCATTTAACCTGTCACCAATGCTGTCAATCACATCTGTCAACACAGATTCAACTTGTTGTTACCAATGCTGTCATGCAATCACATCTGTTAACACAGATTGAACTTGACGCCAGTGCTGTCAATCACACTCTGTTAACACACATTCAACCTGTTGCTATTTCCATCAGTCACACTTGTCAACATATTCTGCCATCACCAATGCTGTCAATCACTCCTGTCAACACAGATTCAACTTCTTACCAATGCCGTCAATCAGTTTCCATAACACCCACATGAACAGGCTATATTGAATGTCTATTGGCCTGGGACCCATCATCAAAAAGAAAACATTTATTATTTTGTTGAGCCGCATATTTGGCCCCTAGAAAGAACGAAAGACTATCCGACAGATGGCGGCACATGCCAACATGGCCCGGAGTGGGGGTTCTACTGCGTTTGATGTTCTTGTCGACAAGGTTACATTTGTCAACAAGGTGTGCATTACAGGACGAAAGTATTAGATCATCGATAAACAACAGTGCTATGACCCCTGGGGTTTGGTTGTTGAATTGTCTGGTAATTGCGAGGCAGCGTAGTCACGCGGGCGATAATATGTAATGTTTATTGTTAATGGCAATGGCCCAATGCCAATGGACCGGGTTTGACAAAAAAAAACGGACCACGCACGACCATGTAATATAATATGTTGGTAGATAATTTGGCCGTTGATGGTATATATATATGGTTTGTGTGTGCATTATTAAACATTTTTAGTCTGTATTTCACCCAGGAGTTACATAATTTAGGCATTTTATCCGATCTTCCAGACGAGTATTTAGTCTTTGCACTGTAGCGCCACCTGGCGAATGGAACCGTAAAGTTACCACAAGCGATAATTAAAGTTTCGAATTTTGTTACTCCAGTGTGAAGAACATATCTGAAATTTGGCGAGCTGCACACACATACCTCCTACATGCCACCAACAGCCCGCTTGGTTACCAACACTACATACATTTTGGTCGTGCGTGGTCGTGCGCCTTTTAGTCATACCGAATGGACCGGTCCAGCAGATGCCAGATTTTAAGTTAACAATATTTAAGTCTTTTAATACGATTGCCATCCAAAAAATAAACACAAGATGGAGAGTGGATAAAGGCATTTGTGTTGAATCCGGACCCACCTCGTTTTCGCTGTTATAACTTGAGTTTTGCCTCACTTTGATATTGCAGTGCATTAGTTCAATCATTCAACATCATCCATTCCCAGGCATATTTATATTACGAAAATGTGTCTTAGCACACTTTTGAACCCCAAATAGCAACCCGGTTTGCGGCACTGAACTAACACACTGAGGTATGAAAATTAGGCAAAACGCAAGTTATAACGGTGAAATCGAGGTGGGTTCGGATTCAATACAAGTGCCTGGATAAAAAAGCCTTCGCGGAGCCTGAATAATTGAGACCAACTCACCAACGACTCCCCAGAAAATTAAATTACTGCATAGCCATGGCATGACAGGTCAGACTCGGTGACAATGTGTATAGTATTAATAATAATGAATTCAATAAATTAGTCTTTAAAATGAAAGGCTACTATTAAACATCACCCAGTTTCTAATGCTTGTACAGTTACTAAAGTAAATTGTTCTCATTCAGTTCTAGCAAAACTGATGTACCCAAGGGTGGGGCACAGCACTTGATCAAGCGGTTAGAGTGCTGCACTATCGATCGGAGGAACCAAGGTTTGAATCCTGGTTCCGTTCAGTTGGTGGTTTGGTACTTGTATCGGCCACCATGTCAAAATTTAGGCAATTTTGTTCATCCCACGTTGCCTCACTAAGAGACACTCTAAGCTGTTTGTTCCTTTTGTCTGGTGTCTGTGCCATGGGAAGAGCTGGGATCTCATTCTCTAAACTCCCAGATACCAATGGTGATCTTCAAAATGTTGAAGTTGGTTGGTCAATTGGAATAATTTTCTGTATAAACGATATCACTAATTTAATCAACTCCCATATCCAAATTTTTGTTGAAGACTCAATGGTCTGCAGAGAAATCCAAACATCTGCAGATAATGACATCCTACAAACTGATATCCCAAAACTGGCTACCTGCATAATGAATTCTTTAGAGAAGCATGTTTTCTTTCCAGAATTGTAAGGAAGACATGAGTTTCTCGAATAAAATAACGAAATAGTCTATGAAATTATCACCTTATATGTAAGTTTTAGAATCTACTTCATTAGAAGACACAGTTCTATTTTACATGTCTACATCTGTCTACTTGCCAGATACCTCTGCTGAACTCTGCGACTTCTGATGATGAGCAACCTGTTACAGGAATGATGTACCAACAGTTGTGTGGTATCCTTTTTTCAGTGTAAATGTGTTGGTAGTTTGGTGATTTATTAGTGTCAGAAATAGAACAATGTATTGACGTGCAGCTTTAGTTATAGTGAAGTTATGCCTCCAATCATATGTGTATAGCCACAAATAGAGTATGCACTGTAGAAATGTTTATTTCATATCAAATAACATAACATAAATTTATTTAGAAACATCATTGTCATAACAACACTTATTTTTAGCAATGGCATTCACTATGTCACTTAATGGTCACATGGTAGATGCCGGCTTTTTGTGACCCAACATAAAAAACAAACAGATATAAATGTTGAAAATATTATATTTTATTGTAAAATCCACCTATTTAGCAATGACATGAGACAACAGTTGTGCAGTGATTACCTGAATCCAAACACAGCAGCATAACCAGAATCAATTAATTATCATCATGTGATATTTAGAAGATTGGATGCACTGTACTCCACAGCTGACATGACAGATCTTTGACTGGCCACAGAGATAACCTTCTCCTCTGGCAGCAACTGTCAACAGCTACTTGACTTCCTTGTGTCAAGACTCACCGACCACTCCGGCTACGTCAAACTGAAGGTACACACCAGGAATCAAAGAAGATGGACACATGTAGTGTGATGTAGAGTGTCTGCGTTTGTAACAGTTGTACAATGTAGGGACTTTCAAATTGCCAAACAAAGAGTATATATATATATATATAAATGCTGACATGGAGGTTTTTAAATGTTTTAATTATTAGTTCCAGGACGTCAGAAGCAATGTCCGTTGGGCACCTTTTGTCCCTGTAACATGGTGCACAGCTTAGTGGACAGCTTTTGTCCCTATGACAGTTTGCACAGTCCTTATGCGTAGAACCTAAAGAAAAGGTTGTTGCAATGCTTAAAATTCCACTCAAATACAATATCATCTTAATTTGTCCCTAGTTCGTCCAACTTTGAGTTAGCCGTGTTCTACCATACTTGAGAGTGGTGTTTATAGGTGTTGAAGATCATGAAGTATGTCGTGGAGAGCGGCCACCCAGAGTTCCGACAGAGACTGCGACGGACATCACAGGGCCTCACAGACACAACAAGTAGGTCTCTCTCGACTTGACTTTGTTTACCAGAGTCTATTGCAGATAATTTTAACAATGGAATCGTAGCAATCTATGTAAGGATGGCCAGAGGCAGCATTCGACATAGCTGCGGGCCCATGGGCCCAGGGCCTGTGAATCTTCTGTCGGGCCCGCAGCTGCCACAAGTCACAGGCCCGGTTGGCCTGCACGCTTTTTAGATATATCTGTCGATCTTTACATCATTTTTGTTAGCAAAGAACAGAGAGGTACTATGAGACAATAAGTTCACAAAGTCCCAAAATGTATTTAGTGTTATGTAGTTGGGGGAATTGGTCATCATCATAAATAACAGGGGGAAATAAACAGCTGCAGTCACGCCACCTAGTTAGTGAACAGTGTTCACTGAACTACTTTTATTTTGTACTTGAGTAAAAGTACAAGTAAAAGTACATTTAAAAAAACCTTGAGTAAAAAGTAAAAGTAACTTTCAAAAGTACTTGAAGTAAGAGTAAAAGTACAATTCAATGTTTTAATTTCAACATTATAGCAGGCGCACAAAATGCGAGACTGAAATAACTACTTTACTCTCACGAACCTTAACCCAATAACAGTATCTGCAACAGGAAGTTGTATAATTATAGTGGCCGACTGTTGTTCATCTATGGCTACCATCCCTCTGGATTTCACAAGATTTTGCCACTAAATACATGTATGACATGGTGTGACCTTACGAGAATATCGTGCCATCCAACCACAATAATAGCGTCTCTTTCACTGGATAATAACTGCCAGACAATAGTCGTCGATACCAGTGTTTACTCGCCACCATGTTTACTCATACGAAAATTGCAAGTATTTCACTAAAACCAATTTGTTCAACAATTTGGTTGCATAGCATGAAATAAATAAGTGGTAGGAAGTTACAATAGGTATCTATTTCACAAAAGTTTCTTCAGATTTTTTATGAAAAAAGCATTGTTTACATTAAGGGCTAATAAGGGGACCATAGTCGTCATGACCAGTAAAAGGCAGTATAATACAGGTAATAGCAATATAGTTACGAACATGGGCACTTGTTTAGTATCTGGGCCCATCTAAATTTTTTCGATAGAACTACACTTTTGTCTAAATTCGAAAGCTCAGTGCGTTAGATCCACCATTCAAAATCATCCCAGGCATATTTGTGTCGGTTTGCGCCAGTCTGCGCAGCTGCGGCCGTGCATTACTGCAGTGAGCGATATAGCAGCATATGTTGATGCAAACCGGGTCGCTCTTTGGACCTTAAAAGTGCACTAAGATTAAATATTTTTGTAACATAAATATATAAATAGTAACATCCATCCAAAAAAATTATTCCAAACGACTTCCCGCTCGGTGATCTCTGATTTATAGAGGTCAGCGTTGACACGCTATCCAAAGCAAGGTTTGTAAGCAAGTACGACGTGGCCAGTGAATCAGCGATAGGATCCCCCTGGCGACTAGACACGGAAATATTGTAACAACAATATTTCACGAAGTAAAAAGCATTATTACTTTTGATAAAACTACTTCGTTACAAGTAAAAGTACTTTATTAAAATTGTACTTCGTTACATGCTGATTACTTAAAAAACTACTTAAGTATTGTAACAAAGTATTTGTACTTCATGCCACCACTCTTAGTGAAACATGTTAATGCAAATTGGCTTTAATAATAAATTTTGATTGTAAAAATTGCAAGTGCCATCCAACATGTTGGTAGGGTGGGGTGGTTCGAATCAGGGCCCATACCTCATTCAATATGTATAAGCACCGTGGGAACTTGGAGTGCATTTCTTTAAAACGTCATTGTGTTAAATATCAACTGTGATTGTTGGTCACATTTTATGTTGTCGTTCATGGATGAAGTATTTGCCAAGAACAATGGCTATGGCAGCAGAAAACATACATTGTAATGTTGTATGTTGATATCAGTTCTAGTAGTAGATCTTTATGCCAGTCCAATATCGTCAGTTATGCTAATGCATGCGTTTGTGTTTGCAGAGTTCAGTGGCGGCCACAGCAGTGCCTTCAGTGGCATGGTGCGCACCGAAGCAAAGGTGAGGCAACAGTATTGCTTCATTGTGAAACAGTTCAATTTAAGTAATCCAAATTAGATCTTTTCTATTCGCTAGACGGTGAATGTGTCAAATGTTTACTGTATTTTCGTGAAATACATAACAGTAGTCCTTTTTAGTCCTTTGGCCGAAGGTTCAAGGGACTATTGCCATCACACTGCGTCCGCCGTCTGCCGTTAGCTGCCGTATCTCAGAAACCGTTCAGCAACTTTTTCTCTAATTTTGCATAGACATATCTTAGGGCACTGCCACTATGCACGAGAAATCTGTATTTGATTGAATCATTTTAAGGGCTCCCTAGGGCCTCCAAGGACCCCAAAACTGGTAAAAATGTAACATTTGGCCTATTTTTTCAAAAACTGTTCAGCAACTTTTTTTCTAATTTTGCATAGATGTATCTTAGGGTGCTGCCACTACTGTATATACAAGAAATCTGTATTTGATTGAATCATTCTAAGGGCACCTAAGGGGCCCCCAAAGTGCAAAAGTTTTACATTATCTAGTGATGTGGTTTTGAGAAGGGCCCTTGGGACCACCCCCAACAGTAGATTTTGTTTAATGTGCCACAACGTCAGCAGTGTGACTAAACTCTGCAGCCTAGTGCTACTGTTCCATTGAGACCTTGACTAATCTTTAATTGGTCACAGCGCCCAGGCAGAGTAGACACCCCCAACAGTAGATTTTGTTTAATGTGCCACAAAGTCAACACCATGATTAAACTCTGCAGCCTAGTGCTACTGTTCCATTGAGACCTTGACTAATCTTTAATTGGTCACAGTGCCCAGGCAGAGTAGACACACTTGACCCCTGTTAGACTGAACAGTTGCCTAACACTTTTTATCTTCAAAACTATTGATTTTCTATAATTGCAAGTTGTGTTTATTTTGATGTTCATTTAATTATTATAAAATGGTGTGACTGTGGTGTATATTGGTTAAAGATGTATTGTCTGTAGAAACCTGCAGGTGACAAACATAGAAAATTAATATTCTGTCACCTGTAGGTGACAAACATAGAAAATTAATATTCTGGACAACTATAGAGTGAAATATCCTACACTTTATTGATATCAAATGCATTCTACTGTTCTGTTTATGCTTGCCATGCCTTGTGTAGACATGGTACTGTGTAAATCAATTGTATCAATATAGACTAATAATTACAGATTCACAATATAGTTGACACCTGAAACAACCAAATGTCAACCATTAGAAGAGTTGACATAGTTCCGCTATACACAAGCAAGAAATCTGTATTTGATTGAATCATTCTAGTGTCATCAGCATATAGTAGAACATACATTTTCTACATCATCATCCCTGAGGTTGTTGTAAATTTCACCAGCTGCCATGTCAAGTCCGTTATAATTGTGACTAACACTGTTCAAAATGATTCAGATAAATAGCAAATAACAAAGGACACAAGTTTTCTCCTTGCCATACCTATACATCACATGAGAAGAAGGCTGACACAGCCTGGCCCTGATTTATACATGATTTAGCATTTTTGTACATGTTGTATACAACTTTCAACACAATACCATTAATACCGCATGAAATTATCTTAGACCACAGGGAGGACCAGTCTACTAAATCAAATGCTTTCTTATAATCGATGAAGACACAATAAAGCCTTTTGTGTCGAGACAAATACAGTTCAACCAATACCCCTATTTGAACACTGCCTGTTCTTCACCTATTACATTCGCTTTGTTTAGGTATGTGGTCAGTCTGGTGTTCTGAACAATCACTAAGGATTAATAAACACTTGTGCAGAATGTCACCCACTTGGCAGGTTTAATTGATCTATTCAGCAATGAGGACACTGCTTAGGCCTCACTCTGGACACTGTCACTCACAGTGTTGTGTATTGTCTTAGTTGGTGCATTGAGCTAATCTACTTGACCATGAATCTGGTGGCTCTGGTTGTGTATTACACCCAGCTGTGGAGCTAAGATTCTCTGCCTGCTATTGTTTGATGGAAACTGTGACTAATGTGTAATTGGTCACTGGCAGTAGCTTGTGTCAACAGACAGCATTAAGCCACTAGACCCCTGTTAATCCATTTGCATACATAATGTAAAACTTCAACAGCCGTTTTCTTCATTTTCACTTTTTGATCCCTACCATGTTCAATGCTCCATAACTTTGCCAATTTTTGTAGCAGTCATATTTTTTGAAACCGTGTAAAGCACCCTACCAAACCTTTACAAGGATGTAAGAAAACAATGTTACAATTTTGTCGACTTATCACTCATTTGGTCAGCCGGGGTCACATATAGACGTATTAGTCCAAAGGACTTCAGGGCCACTTGGCCCATTTTTTACTTTCAAAACTATGACAATACAAATTGTCATCATAGCGCAGGAAAAAATTTGTCGGTTCAGATTACACATGGTGGAATATCTGTATGATGCTCCAGAGGTGACAAAGGTCATCTTAGGAGATTGTGTTCCTAACCCGCACTCATTCCTTGTGTCCTGTCACACTTTATCTCTCGCTGCCTGCTCGTTCATCAGCATTTTTCATACTGTTACATTGTTTAATTTCTATCACAAAGTTTAAATAACATCAGAAATTACTCTTAACACTCGCACTGTGCCAATTGTGTACATATGATAGCACTTGTAACTCTTTCATTTGCCTGGTAACATACATTTTTCATGGATTTTGCACTTTATGGTGCAATTGCCTGTAGACTTTTACAGCTGCGTCCTCAACTGGTTTAGAACATTGCAATTCGGGGTTATTGATGTCGAAATGTGTAGCTTGTGAACAGATTATGCAATACCCGCAGTAAGTTTTTAAATGTTATAAAAATTTACTTTTGTTTTTACTGATAACTTGCCAAAATCAGTTGCGGAGCCAATATTTAGCATTCAACTGAAATTGTTGGTTCAAGAGAATATTTTGAGAATCACAAGATTTTATGATGAATTCAACATTGAATAAGTTAAAAGTTTATCTAACGATTTCACCAAAACTACACAAAGAAGTCTCACAAACGAGCCAACATGTCAAAATGGATACTACGTAGATTTGGTTTAATTTTTTTTTTATTTGAAGCAACATGAGCAAAAAGGAATTGAGGAGCCACCTTTAAGACTTGAGCAGACTGTAGATGTTGATTCTGACATCTTCTTTCATTCTTGCAGGAGCTCTGTGAACTGTTGTTTAATGTAGCAGACAATGACAGTGAAGTGCCAAGGCCGTCACTAACGCAGCAAACTATTACAGGTTAGTTGAATGATGTCTACTAGCGTAGTGCTTAATCAATAATAATTCTACTTACTAGCAAAAATGCCCATCATCTTGTTGGTGCTGTGCACACATACCAACACAGGAGACGGTTTCCTGAAGTATCCATAGCTGATGTTTAACAAATATCATGTAAATCTGAAGAGTTTTTTGTTATTTTGTGTGTTTTCTATGATTGTTGCCAGTTGCGTAAAACCAACTGATTTTGGACGGTGTAGTGCAGAACAATTAGAGAAACCACATTTAGCTTTGTGAAGTATTGTTTAACGTCCATGTACCGGTGGTAATATCTGGTATGAACCCATAAACAACAAGAACCCTTAACCTGTGGGGAATTTTGAAAAAATAACAGTGTTACCCTGAAAGCATCTACGAGAAAAAAAATTACATACATAAATACATACATACACACATGTATATGCGATTATAGTTAGATTGGTCTATGGTTGAGTCTTAGTTTCTTGAAATACATATTAGTTCTGGTATGTAATTTTATAAAATTATCCCTGCTTCATTTGTTGGTGTACTTTGCCCTCCATATTCTGTTCAATTTCAACTCATGTTAATTATAAAGTAATAATGCTGCTAAATACAATAATCATAGTTTGTGTTGTGAAATGTTTAACTATGATCAGTAAATGTTCAATGCTGTTATGCAAATATATGCTTATGAACACTCCTTGAATTTCTAGACAGAAATTACACGCAGTTTGTCAAAATTTTAACTGGCAGAAAGTAGCAATACTGACATAACAACACAGAAGGAAGTTTGTAAGTCGACAGGAGCCATTCGTTAGTAAAAAACCTCCACTTCCCATACTACAGAAGGTTTTTAATTGTCTAACTATTCATAGTAGGCAGATCGTCGTCTCAGGTGATGGTGCTGATGTGCCCTGTTGTCAGTTTCTGGAAATTTGGCAGCGTCCGCTATGGCTGTGCAGTCTGAGTAGATGAAGCCAGAGCAGATAAAGCAGGATGACAGCGGTGTCTAACTGAAAAGTACATCAGTCATTATGTGTGTATTCATGAGCTTCTTTAATGGTGTAACATCATTTCTATTTTAATTCAGTTAATTCAACTACAGAAATATTCAAACTGTTGGTTTCTAGGGGGAATGGGGTCATCGTGGACAAGTGGTAAAATGCAAGGCTTTGGAAATGTGGTACAACCAAAACGTGAGTACTTGTTGATACTTATATAAGTGTTTTGTTCTGAGGTTGATGAAAGCTGTACAGATCACATCCCAGTGTCCATATTCCTTTGACATCATTTTTTAAATAATAATAATAGTTATTTTTTGTGCAAACTAAATTCAGGCCAAGTGACCACTATTTGGCAGCTTGGTAGACTATAAAAAATATTTTTTAAAGAAATACACTACAGGTATTTGCAACCTTCTTTTAATATGACAGAAATTATGTGTCTCATTAATTGAATGGGCAGAATGCAAGTCAAAGAAAAAAAACTGATCTCGGGACAATTGAAGTATGATATTGAGCTACTGGGTACTTCACAAGTGTGTAAACATAACACAACATTATATTATCTTAATGTATATTACTATTATAATGGTGGTCACATGATTTCCAGGGTCCATGCTCGATCGTTTGACGAATGGCCTGCAGGATTTTGGGAATTCCATAATGAATCCATCGTCATGGAAACAGACATCGATTGTGGAAGTCCTTCCACAAGAGAACCAGTTTGGTTCCTATGTGCCGATTAAACTAGATGCCAAGATGTTAGAGGGCAGAGAAGAAGATGTACTGGACCCGGAACAGTGTGTCCACAGGCCTGTACATGCTCTTACCCTACCCACTGCACACCGCCCTATCAGAGGTAGGGGTAATTGGACTGTTTTGACACAATCATAAATGTTAATTTGAGTCTTGAATCATCTTTCTGAAATCATGTGCAGTAGAACCCCCTCAAAGCTGATACTCCAGAAACATCGGTATCCACAACACATTTCTTGGGAACAGAATGTTCAAGCAATATAAATAAATTATATTGTATGACTCATTTATCCAGAAAACTTTTTAATCCGGACACTTACGCTACGGACCAAAGTGTTTATACTAGTGAGATTCCTCTGTATATGTTATTATAATGTTAGGCACAGTATTTATTAATTTCAAAATTGTAATTAATATTTATTGTAAGTTATATTTTTATATCACCAGTACCTATACTGCTTGGGGTGAACCATTGATGAGTATCGCACTTCTGTTCACCCTCTTTCCACCAACGTTATTGCTTATTTCCGTGTTCATATGTTGCAAATGATGTACGTGTTGTATTCTTGGGTTGTTATTGGAAGTAAATAACTTAAATGCAACATATGGCAATTTAATTCAATTTTAATTTCATTCCAGCGATATCCATTTTGTTTGTTATATAACTGTCATCGCCATGTCCAGTTCAGTTGACTCGGGTTCTGGTGACTGGTGTTTGACCTTACAGGTCACAGGAGGGGAGTGGCTGGAGGTGGGTGGGACGAGGAACCGGAGGAGACATGCGACAGTCACATGACCAGATCATGTGACACAAGTGACAGCAGCACACATCAATCAAATAGGTCGGTAACAGAAAGCTGTCAATAAAATGTCTAGTTTTAAATGTTTTGTAGAATAAGTCCGCACATGCACCAGCCAGCGAATAATTAATTGTAACTTAACTGAAATCTGATCATGTGACAGTCATGGGATCAGGCTGCAGGAAGCTTACCATTTGAATGGGTTATATTTATGCAGAAGACATATACCCTATGGTAGAGTAGATTGTTTCAGCACACGCAGTGTTCAGAATTATGCCAGCAATAATTTGTTTGTACAAAATGGGGTCAGATTTCAGTGTAAATGGTTGGAGGGAGGGTTACATTCCAGTGCACAGGAATTTGAGACTCGTCCGTAAGGTTGAATTTGTAGATATCCGTTGCCATATACACAGCTTTATCTAGAAAGTGTCTTCCTCATGCAAAGCCACGTGACTCAGCTAATTGATTATATACCAAGAGGGACAACAACTGTGTGACTTGGTGTTTTCAGACTAGAAGCTGAACAAGAACAAGAATGTGAGGACAGAGAAACAGAGTTGGTGGCTGACACCGTTAAGTCATCAGCCTCAGACGTACTCACCAGAGCCGAACTGAGAACATTCACTGCCAAGTGAGTGTTCTCATCGTTCCGGGACATGTCATAAGACACTGATGCATGCTAATATACCTAATGATCCTTGGTCCATATATGCATTCATAATCCATGTTTTCTTCTGGTGTCTCCAGTGAGTAGAATAACCCCGAAAAAACGTGGCCATGCACAAGAAGGCTTCTTGTGTATTGTGGCTTACAAAAAAACAAGTTACAGGATGAAAGGTTGTATGCTATTAACATTGTATGTCTATTAGTCCATTTTATTTACATTAAAAATAGGAAGGATGGCATTTGTCAAGAATTAGCAATCCCCTAATGGTGAACTTTTATTTGTCTGTATTATCCTGATATACTCTCTGTAGGTGTATGACTTTGAACTGTGATGCAGTAGTGAAACAAGTCAATGAGATGCTGGCTACGTCAGACAGTTCTAACGTGTTGGTAAGTTGTTCACTTCACTTTAATTTGTGTACCAATAGTTTTTATTATGACCAGTTCCAGGTGATTATTCACTACATTGTACTACTATAAATGTTATTCTTTTATCCATTTGCAGCTGTTTTACTGGTGCAGTAATGGGAAATGCATTTTAGTACTTTCAATATTTAAACATTTTAATTAATTCGATGTACTATATCATTGATAAAGAAATGTATTGCTTAAAATGCTTCAATTTGTCTGCTTTGACTTAAGTGGGTTGAATTTTGAGATATATTAATATTATAGTTTTAAAGCTATTTGAAATCTTTATACTTCAAATGATTTAACAAGATTGAACAAGATTGCCACCTAGAAAATTACCCCCAGATTGCAAATATAAGTTACAAATCGACAAGGGACAAGGACAATGCTTGCATTTAGTTGCATTTAATTGCAACATGTGTGATTTTGCACCTGTGGGTGTACTTTGCTCTGGTTCCAGCGGAGTTTGTGTCTACTGGAATGTCTGCTGAGAACTGACCTGGTGAGAGTGGACCATGTGGCTCTCACCTCCTCCCCCTGTCTCGCTCATCTCTCCACATCGCAGCATCCTGCACCTGTACTCATGAAGGCAAGAAAGGTATGACCTCATTGCTTGCAACATTAATTCAACACCATATGTTTTTGTTGTTGCCACGCCAGGTTTCTCCATAATTTTTCATCTATTTGATAATTACAAAACATTATTTCGCAAGATTGATTTGGCATAGGTAAAGATGGGAATTATGTGGGACTGGAGTGCCATCATATGTAATACAAACCATTCTCTGCGAAACAGCAAATGTTATCAGATAGCAGTTACCGTTGAATAAAAATACAACAAATGTTGATGTTTACGTATATTTTCAGCAGATTGTTTGTTCATTTTTAAGTTACTAGATTGATTAGAAAATGCATTTCATTACTCATTTTCTTCGATTCAGTTAATGTTACTCTTATGATGTAATTGCATTTGTTTCAGCTGCAGCGAATTCTAGAAAAGTTGTCTAAACACGCAAAGCCATGTTGAAGAGGAGTGGAGCATGAAGATAAACTGCCAATGGACGTGGAAGTGGTTGGTTGACGATGAAGCCATTATGCCTTGTCATCATTAAGCGCACTCGGATGTTACAGCAGGAGAGATGTTATGTAATCTTGAACGTTCTCCAGAGATAACTGGATTGTGCCTCTGCATTTAATGTCTCCTCAAGTCAAGTCCTCAAACAGGCCACTCTTGGACTAATGCCAAGTTTTATATCTTTGACGGACATGGTGTCTTGTCTCGAGTGGTAGTCCTTCGTGGCACAATATCATTTGGTGTTTACAGTGCTATCTCACATTTTGAACAGTGAATGAACAAAGCCCACCAAGACATGCTCCAACTTACTGACATCAGTGAACAATATTCCATTAGACAGCAAAAATTAAACTTACTTTGGAACAATTGTTAAAACATGCAACATTTTGACTCATCTACGGCGGGTTTTGTTTGGATGTTGTTCGCATGTCTCAACAATTGCTCCAAAGTAAGTTTAATTTTGGCTGTCTGACCAAACGAATTGTGTGCAGGGCCAAAATAAAATAGATGTTGGACGAGTGTATCAAGAATCGGTACATTATATCAGATTATATCTTAGCGAATTGCATGTAGCTGTAACCTAATGGGTGATGACGTAGTAGCGTAAGTAATTGGACAAGGCTGCAGGTCGTATCCTATTGCGTTTGCTACTACGTCACTATCTGGTACAATTACAGAACAATGCAAGTCGTAAAGGTTTGATATTTGATATTTGTTCCACACTACTAATAATTGAACTTGGCCAATCCACACTCAGTGTTTCAGTACGTTCTCTATCGTCGCAATAGGTTGCTTTGAAATGGTCGTCTGCCATGGTGTACGCGATGACATAAACAACAATGTCCTCGTCACTGCACACATCATTTGGAATGGATTATGTGCCATGATGTAAAGAAATAGTACAGAGGTAATCGAATGTGTGCGATTATGAAATTATAACTACACCCGTTTGCATGCTTGTATAATAAGAGGTACTGTATATTTGTATTTATTTTTGTATATAATTATGTACATGTTGTACTCCACTGAACATAAGTTTTGTCAATATGCCAATGTCTCTGTTGTATATGCGCCACAACAAAACATTTCTTCGTTGCCGGGACACAACAAAAACGTTGTCTTTCCATGCACAAAATGTCGACGGCGGCAGCCTTGGAAAATCATGTGTACAACTTTGAAACATTACGCAAAATATAACACATTCAAATTTACAATTAAGTGCAGAAAATATGTAAAGTTGATTGCAATATATAAAAATTAAATGTTCATTTCATAGTGAAAATCAACGTGTGTCATAAAACGACATCGTTTTGCCAGGTTCAGACGCCTATTTCCGAGTTCCACGTCGGCGACAACCAAGCAACACTAGAATCCACAACGGGCCTATGTGCGTGACCACACGGACGAACCCACCGACGTATCCGATTGGCTAACGAGCTGACTGGTCGCTAGGAGGCGCGATGTCAACCAATCAGAATAGCCCTGGCTGTACGACAACGAGGCTAGGTCGCACGTGGTCGACGCGCCCCGGGAGCGTTTGTTCCCGTAGAGGTCATCCTTGGCGGCGCACGCACGTTTCGCTCGGTTTCCGGGGAACCTTGTGCGCCCGGGCAGGAGCACTGAAGCGGACGCTGACTGGGTCGTTGTCGGGCCCATGCTGGAGGCGGCGTCCGGGGCGAAGGCGGGGTCGTCGCTCTGTCAGGCAATCTCGCACAGCCATAATCGTCACAAAGTTAGCAGTAATAAGGCAATACTAATAACCACGGACATTTTAGAGAGTGGCAGTAGAGAGAGAGTTGAGGGGGGATAGAGGGGAGTGGAGACGGCTGGAGATAGAGCGGTGCAAGACCAGTGAAGGAAAACAAAAACAACATAAATCGAGGATCAGAATCGAGGCAAGCCTCAATCCTGACAGATAGGGAAACAAGAGGAGAATAATAACAACAATAGTTTAGATGTCGCTCGTTGTGTTTGACTAAGCCCTAACTGTTGACGGTGTTGTGGACCTATGCCATTTCCTTGCCAATACTCGGATTCTGGAGATGAGGGGATGAGAGCAGTCCTTTGTTATCATACTTGGCATAGAAGCACCTATCAAGATTAGGAGCGTAAATGAGTAGCAACTATTTCAAAGCACTGGCCATAGATGTAGACACGTATTAACGCGACCTTATTTGTTCTGTTACCCGGTGATAGTATCGGTTGGATGTTTGCTTTACCAGTAGTACTTCGTCCCACCTGTTGTCTTGATTGTGGAAACCAATCTCGCGCGCCAAAGAACAATTCCAGGAACTTGTGAAACTGGCGTGCCTCCGTCATAGCTGACGTTTAGGTACAATTTGAATGCTTCCTTTACAAACTGAACAATTGGTACACGGAAAATTTAAATTGCAAGCAAATCTTCCGACTTGTTGTTAAACGAAATTAGGCTGGCATTAGAGAAAGGGCATATATATGCCGTCAACGTATTAATGCCGGTGTTAAGAAATATATTTAAACATATTAATAAACGAGGAACAGACGAGGCCGGTTTAACCGTTCAACTCACCAGCTGTGTATGCTCAATCAGCGTGCGCTTTACTAACCTGCAGGAAGGCGAGCTTCGTGCCGACGTCGAGCCACTTGTCAAAGTCGCCGTTGGTTAGGTGTTGTCTGCCGAATTTGTTCGCGTTGGCGATGACGGCGCGTACGTCGAGGCCGAGCAGCACGTCGGACAGCGTCGACTCGGCCGAGCTTGACCCGCTCAGCAGGTCCAGGCCCTCCATCTCATGGTTGATGATGTCAGACGCCATCGATGACGTCATCGACACGGACGACACACAGCTGCAAGCCGAGCATACACGCTGCGTCTCAATCGCGCAATCATTCACTCATTCACCGGAGGAGTGAAAAAGCAGAGGTCGGTAGAGATTCAGAATCGTTGATACTGTAGAATCCTGGTTGAGAATGAACACACGTTCGCACGCACGCACGCACGCACACTCACGCTTGCAAACACCCACACAGGAATGTGCGCTTACAGACATGCACACAGATACACACGCTCACCCGTAAGCGTAATTTCTGCTTCAATTACTTTACCATATATTTATAGCAACCTGTTTATTCAAAGGGGTACAAATGAACTTCCCACCTACTAGTCCATGCTCGTATATACGGTGTCGACAACATGAGCCATGACCGTTGGTTTACAAACCTGGCCATGTCTGACAGATCGAATGTGACGGTGGTTGCCATGGTGTCAGCCGTATCGCTTGTTGTCGTGGCGTCCTCGTCGTGTCGCCCGACTGTGCTCGGTCCCCTGGCCGTCGTTGAGGTGCTGCTGTCGTCGATTCGGATCGTCGTAGTGCACTCAACAGCCTCGTCTCCTGTCCGACCGACGTGCTTCTGTTTCCTACTCCCATCTTGCCCAGTCGCCACCTCCTTCTTGGACGTCTTCTTCCCGCTGCCTACGCCTTTCTTGTTAGCACTACCTGTCGGTGTCGTCAATGACGTCATGTCCGGTTTTATGCTGTCGTCGCACAGGGTCACGTTCTCGGGAGCTGCGCTGCGGGAATTAAAGGATGACTTGCATTTTACCGGATCGCAGTAGCATTACTCTCCTGTTTATATACCATTGTCCCAGTACTGGACATAACTAAACTCAGACACATACTTCCATCTAGTGCCGGCTTACACGGGTGATTATTTGCCCAGTTTGTTGGCCGGTGTGCGCGGTGTCGTTGTGCAAATATCGTTCATGTAATCACAGTCACGAGACCAAGTAGCATTATCAATTTGTGGCTACAGTTGTGACGATGACATTGAGGCTGGATTCAAAGTGGCCAACACGCAGCAGCAGTTTTGAAGCAGTGGTCATTCAACGACCGTGGCTGGCACCCAGTGTCTAGTCGCATCGCAGGTGTAAACGCACACCCGATTTAGCCGCTCACTGTCATGCGACACACTGTCGCCGGACATATCGGGGCTCGCATTGCTAATATAATCCGGCCTTGGTATCATCAACTGCACTGGGTGTGTATTGAAATATTCGCAAGGTTCTCTTCACTGTCTATAGTATAACTACGGCATACCTACCTTTGCCGAGTGTGTTTCCGGGGGCTACAAACACCGACCGTTGCTCGCCGTCTGATCAGTTCCGGTTTCTCAGCGCATGCTTTGTTTTGGCGCTCGTCTCTCTTCTCCCTGGGGTTCTTATTCCGTGCGCGAGCACCGCCGAAACCGGAAGTACTCGCCACGTCGTCATTGCTGCCGAAGCGAGAACTAATAATTGCCAATGTGTAAACACTTTATTGAATCGCCGTGTTAATGTGTCAAGTAGGCCTATTATGTTGTTTATGAACCGATGTTGGGCAATGCTTCATTACCATACGCATTTCGTTGTGTGGTTTTATTACTAACTTTTATTACTTTACTTTTCTTAACGTGTAATTATAATATAGACATATAAAAGGTTGCTCTTGCACAATCAATCAAGTGTTACGAACCTGATGTCACGCCGGTCCGGATGCGTGTTTTGGAGTCCCGCGTTGGCGTCGTTCTGGCGCGCATGACGCCAAACAAACATGGCGCCTGTCCGGTTATCAGGCTCCGGTCGGTTATTCTGCACTTCATTTTCCCCGACTTTAGCCCCTCGATCTAGGAAATCATCGTAGTTTAAGTCCGGGTGATCACTGAACAGGGCCTGCCCCAGAACAGCGAACGTGTTTAGTTGGAAGACGTTATCCATGTCTCGCGCGTTGCTGTTCGAGTCGTGTTTCAGCACGATGGGTGCCAGCGGGGTGGCCCCGCATGCCCGCGTCGGAGGAGTCGTCTCCTTGTCGACGTCGCGGGCCGTTGGGTTGTGCGACGCCGTGCGTTCGTTCAGTTCAGCTATAATGCTCTTCTGCTTGTTCTTCCACTGTTTGTACATGAACTGGCGATACTGCGCTTCGTTGTCGGCGTTGTATCCCTGACGCTGTTGACGACACAAACAGAGACGTGCTTAAGTTGCAGTGGACTCTCGGTGTAAGGATTCCTGATGTAAGAAACACTCGCTTAAAAAGAACACCCGATATATTGAACAGTTTGACAAATTCAACGTGTTCCTTGTAGCAATAGTCCACTGCCTATACCACAGGTATAGCAAAGACGAGGTACTCGGCGTGGTAGGAGAACGTGCACGTACGAGGTTACCATGAAGAGACAGAAACACGAAAAATGAAGGACTTTTATATAAAAATAAACACGATTACCAAGACAGCTACAAAGGGGAAGAAACACAGAAAGGTTATTGGACAGGCAGACCAAATGCGTAATAGGTGTGTACCTGTGTGTGTCATGAGAAATAACGGTCATAAATTAACGGAGAACACAACGAACAAATCCCGTTTTTTAAATGTTAAATAATCACACGTCTAGATGCCACAGCGTTTGGTACCAATACCATGTGGCTGTGTTCGCTATATTTCACCCGCGTGGATACGTCTGGGCTTGTATTGGTAGGTTTACTGTTGCCTCCGGTATTTACAGTATGTTTAAGACACACAGAAGAACAGTAACCATACCTGTAGCATGTAGATGTCCATTGAGTCGTTGGTCCGCTGCGGTGTGTACTGCGTGCACCCCGTGTCACTCTACACTCAATACAACGAACTTAGTCTCGACATCGTGACATCATAGCTTTTAACAATCAATCAACGTATCCTTCTATGTTGATTGTGTGTGTGTGTGTGTGTGTGTGTGTGTGTGTGTGTGTGTGTGTGTGTGTGTGTGTGTGTGTGTGTGTGCGCGCGCGCGCGCGCGTGTGAGTGTGTGTTTGTTTCTTGTGTTTGTTGTTTGTTTGTGTGTGTGAGTGTGTGTTTGTTTCTTGTGTGTGTGTGTTTGTTGTTTGTTTGTGTATGTGCGTGCGTGCGTGTGAGTGTGTGTTTGTTTATCGTGTGTTTGTATATGCGTGGTTTGTTTGTGTGTGTGTATGTGTGTCTGTTGTGTGTTTGTTTGTGTGTGTGTGTGTGGCGTGCGTTGTGTGTGTTTGTGTTTGTTTGTTGTGTTTGTTTGTGTCTGTGTGCGCGCGCGTGGGTGTGCGTGTGTGTTTGTGCGTGTGTGTGCGTGTGAGCGTCTGTGCGTGTGTGCGTGTGTTTATTTAGCAGAACATGATTTTCCCTTAATACATTGATCAGAAGAATCAATTAGACAATCGGTAGTACAAGAGATATGTGTAAACCCTATCTTCAAATGTAATGCTTTTGTCATTATGTCTGGTTGGTATCTATAACAATCACAACTTTATTTGGAAATACCTGTATACGGTGTAGTTTTACTGCTATTTCGCTGTATAGTCTGTATGTTACTGTTGTGACGTTCATTTGTCAACATGATTACATTTACCTGAAGCGACTTGACTCCGACTGGGTAGGCGCTGCCGCCTTGCGCAGTGCCTGTTGACGACATGTAACTTCGCGAGTCCTGTCCACGGAAAGACTTCTTTATAAACACCTTTATCAACTATAAATTATTTTCTATGAACGCTAACATGCTTTTTACCTGTCCACTGTCCAGCATCCTCACCCGTTACATATTTTCTTAAACAGCTACCCCGATATACTTACGTAGTACGTAGGCAGTAGATACACACACGTACATACATGCGTACATGCATACATGCACCCCGGTTCTTAAGTAAAGGTAAGATAAATTTTATATAGCGCAGTATCCAGTCGTTGGGACTGCTCAAAGCTCTTTACACTTTACTGATCAATCGAACACCGTATCAATGTTTCTGGGGTGCATCCAGGCTCGTTGCAATTAATACACAAATATCCACCACTGTCTATAGCCACTCAGGCATAGGTACTCATTCATACAGCTGAGTAAACTGAAGCAATGTAGAGTGAACGAACTTGCCTAAGTTTCGACACGGCAACACAGGATTCGAACCCGGGTTCTCGAGTGAGAGTCCGTCAGAAAAAAGTTCATAAGTCATAAGCACTCTCTAGTGTCTAAACATAGATGCACTTTCCAGCAGCGAATGATAACACGTTAGCTGAATGCTTCACAAAGAAGTCAAGATGGTGTTCGATTTAACAAATCTGCCAGGGAGTAAAGTGTAAGGCGCCTTGAGAAATGAATGCTAAGTATTGGGTACTGCCCTATAAAATTATAAGAATTCGTCTTTACTTTTTAAATGTTTTTTTTTCCGATCTGAATTTGAATAACTATTCAGCAGCAAAGTTCTAATAGGATATTGCGCTAAGGGTTTATTCCAGAGGGTCTTTCTCCAGAGTCAATGAGTTTACCACAGGTTACCCGTTTACCCACTGCACGGAAACAGGAATTGTTTGACCTATTTCCCTTGGGATAGACGTGACATAGTGAGTACCGACGGTCTTCTTTGTGTTGCTTCGGGATAACACAGGTAACGTGAGGGAGTGAACGAATGTGCTTGCGCTTACCTCACATGCGTGATTCCCCTAGACCTTTAGAATGTGTCCTCGTTTGGGCTAGCCTCAAGGCAATTGGAGGTTTTTGGAGAGCCTCAAGGTGGTTTTGGCGTATCTCAAGGGGGTGTAATTAGAGGATTTGGGGGCCCCCTAGATTATCCTGACCGGATCCGCCCCTGTGGTCGGTACGTAGATTCGAACCCCGGTCCCCGGTGCCCTACCGCTCGATTTCCACTGAACTGGTAGACCAGAGTATCTTCCCACTAGGGGTAAGACCACATTAGATTGTACATAGGCGGCCATTATAACGTTTCCTTCATTTCCTGCAAAGTTTCTCTAACAATCGTCTTGAAAATTTCACAGCATATTTAACCTCCATTGACACAGATGCTGTGGAAAATTCGTGAAATTCGTTTTTCAGAAAAACCTACCCAAACTTGATACCCCTAAATGTTGCCCCAATCTGGTGACTGATTTTGAACTATTTGAAATATCGGTGCGTTCTGGAAAATAGCCACTGTGCGAATACGTGAGCGACTAGCGCTTGTTTATTGCTACCTCGTGAAAGATCTAATGCAGTAGTACATTCAGTGGACCAATATGTCCCACGTAAATGTGCTCGAAAACATTTCACACATCACACCAAAACGCTATTTTCAAGGGCACTCTTCAACTGCTCAGGTAACGGAGGACGAATCCTTTATGTGGTCTTACGCCACTAGCGCCCATATACCTGTGGTTCGTTGTTAGCGCTCTTTAATCGGCCCGTCCACGCCTTGGCCTGCTCCTCCGGGTCCGACAGTAGACCCGACAGGTCCACTTCATCACCGATAGCGGCGGCTGAGACCAGCATTATAGGTTCGTCCTGCTTGACCGGGTCTGAAGGTGATTGCGGCGAATCGTTCTGCATATTGGCCCGCTATAGCTGAAGAAGTTACCGCGACCGAATACTGTAGGACTATGGAAGAGTGCCTATTCACAGGCGCGTCTTCAGCGACTAACGTTTTCAGCGCCGAGTGTCAAGCTTGTTGAGCAAAAGTCGCTAGCAAGAAAGTACGGTTCTTTTAGAAGAAGTGTTGTGCGAACAACTGGATGGTGAGGCCAGAACGAACTGGTCGCCGCTGATGACCTGGCCGGGGACAGCACAACACAGCTGTCGACCTGCCAAGAGACCACGCGTATCACTCGCTCCTTCTGCAACATGTGCTCAGCGTCTCGACCGGAAATGGCGTAACACGCTTGTCTTCCGTCACGGTCTGGTGGTTGCCGCAACGAAAACAAACCGAGATGACGGTTTCACGAGCGCTTGAGTCGTTTGCTTGGCGTTGTGAGAGAGGTCCATGACCCCCTAAATTTGAAAACCCCTCACAAAATGACGAATGTAAAAAAACACCCTTTCACTTAGCATAATATTGAAAACCTAATAAAACTAACCCATTTTGATAAATATGTGAGAGGGGCCCGTGACCCCCTCAATTATAAAACTACACCAATTTTACACCCAAAAACAAACAATAGATAAACGACCATCTAACTGATGTAATATTGACCACGTAATGTATCGATGGTGGAAAGAGAGCGAGCGAGAGAGAGAGAGAGAGAGAGAGAGAGAGAGAGAGAGAGAGAGAGAGAGAGAGAGAGAGAGAGAGAGAGAGAGAGAGAGAGAGAGAGAGAGAGAGAGAGAGACATACATACATACAGACATACAGACATACAGGCAGGCAGGCAGGCAGGCAGGCAGGCAGGCAGGCAGGCAGGCAGGCAGACAGATACATATACATACGTAAGTATGTTGTCAAGTTGCATATATCAACAAACCATATTAATAAACCCCGTTGCGAGTGTCTCGCCTATACCGAAAGGAGATCAATCAACAAAGTGAAAGTCGAGTAACTGAAAAAATACATGCATTACCATGCTCAGTCAATACAAACGTCAACTTCGATTGAGAACAAAATTTGAGAAAAAAAATCCTACAACGCGGAAGGAGCCTCAAACCAACACGAGTGGAACTACACGGGGAAAGAAGAGAACATTCACCATACGACTGCGAGGTCTTAGTCGAGTGGCCGCCCTACTATGTTCAATATTTAACCCGGAAATGATTGGTAGTGAAAGGTCTTTTTGCTGAATCGTGTAGGTTATGGGTCCCTCAACTCAAATCAGCGGGATGGCAACGCGCCATCCTTGGGCAACTTGTGGGAGCCAGGCAAATCCAAGATGGCTACCGTGAACCTAAGACAAATTAGAACATGTGTTACAACTTTGCACTGGAGCATGCTGGGAACATGCTTTTGGTGTCTATGCACATGTTTTGGCATATGAAGAATTCAATGGAACCATTTCCAATGATGTCCGACTATGTTCACATTACACAAATTCATAATGGCTGCCATTTTCACAGAAAATAGCAAAAATCGAGCATAACTTTTGATTGGTTTATGCTAGAGACACGATTTTAGTGTTCATCCCGATGTTTTGTTATGAACACCTGACGAAAATTCAAAATGGTCGCCATTTTTCCAAAAATATGCCAGAGACATGATTTTTGTGTATATACCTATATTTTAGCATATGGGCAAGAACATAGTACTGGTGCACACTTGTACTGCATTATCTAAAAGTGAAGGAGGGCAAGATGCCATGTGGCTTGAAGGGATTAACCTTGTCAGCAGACCAAGTCGCCATTTGGGTGGAGTCCTACCCCATCGGTACCCATGCCACACTTGCCATGGAGTCAATGTACTCACATAATGAGGAGATGAAGGAGGGGAAGCGTAAGGAGGAGGGAGAGAAGAGATTTTTGAGGAGAAGCCTAAAGGAGGAGGGGGAGAAGAGATGATTGAGGAGAAGCCTAAAGGAGGAGGGGGAGAATAGATGATTGAGGAGAAGCGTATCGGAGGAGGGAGAGAAGAGATGATTGAGGAGAAGCGTAAAGGAGGAGGGAGAGAAGAGATGAAGGAGGAGGGGGAGAAGAGGCGCATACTCGATATAGATGACAGGAATCGCGCTTAGACTTTAGGTCGTCATTGCCCGATGGCTTCACGCTCCCCTAAAAAGAAAAGTCAAAACCATGGAATCAGTCAAATGTGTCATTGCTAAGGTGATAAGACGCTCTATTAAATGGCATCATTATTCAGTCGTCTCATCACGGTAGTCGAACTTCAACTATTTTTTGTCTGTGAACTGTGCGCTGTCCCTGCATCAATCATTGATGACTATGGACGTCTGAGGACTGGGACAAAATCCACTCTCGTCTCTAAACTGAAAGTGGATGATCTTCAACCAGCAGCTCCAGACATAGTGATCGTCGATGGCCAGCAACTGCAGATCTTAGTATGAAGGCCAGACTCAGCCAATACAAATCAACAGAAGTTCTGGTCATCTTCGATCGCTGTGATGACCCGTCAGCAAAGGATCATGAATGAATCCGGCGTGCAGGTGAAGGGGCTGTTGACTACAACATCACAATATCCTGCAAGCTCCCATGCCGCGATGCCATCATGAAGAGCAAGGCAAATAAGAAGGCTCCCGTCAGGGTTCTATCCACATTTAATTTAGCAACAATGTAACGATTGTTGGAAGAGAGGAAGGCGTGTACAGCCATGATGAAGCGTATATTACTATCATGAGTTATATTCTGGAGGTTGTGAAGAATGGTGAGAAAACTGTACGAGTGATCAGCGATGACACAGACGTCTTTGTTCTGCTTATCTTCTGGATGTGGAGTACGCAGCTGGCAGACCGTGTGCAGCTAGATCGCTGGAGTGCGGCCATCCTCAACATCAATGAAAGTTATTTCCTCCTTGGTCCGAAATCTCTCCAACTGCTTGGTATGCATGCACTGTCAGGCTGCTATACTATGTCCTATCCATTTGGTCATGACAAAGCGATGGCGCTAAAGGTATTGAAGTCTGCTGACCACTATTGCCTCTACACTGTCTTCGGTGAAGAGGGTGCTACTCTCGAACAATTGATGGAGACTGGACGGAAATTCTGCCAGGTATGCGCTCTACTCCAAAAAGATCAGAGGGAAAGCTGTATGTATCAAGACTCTTCCTCCGACAGACGCTAATCTGGCCTACCACATCCTGCGAGCTCACTACCAAGTCATGCAATGGAAGGTAGCAGATCAGCAGACTCCGCCCATGGTTGATATCGCTGATTATGGATGGGAGTTGGTCACTGATGCAGGGGATGTACCGATTCCATTCATCGCAAGAGGATCAGCAACCCCCCCCCCCCGCTCTCATGGACGTCATCAACTGTCAGTGTAAAGCTGTAGGGAAAGCTTGCAGCAGTCATGCATGCAGCTGTCATTCTGCAGGATTGTCCAGCACACCGTACTGCTCCTGTGTTGGTGAAGTCACGTGCTTCAACTCGTTCACCAAACATGATGAGCATGAGAATGACGCTAGATATGATAATGAGGAAGAAGGTGACAGTACAGAGAAAGTAGAAGAGGAGGATGAGAGAGAATGGCGGGACTAAACTTGTCTATGAGAATGTAGTGTGAATGGCGTCCCTTTCATATATCGTTGGTTTTGAATTTAATAACAATATATACACATTGTCAATGTCCAAATAATACCTGTCATTACAAAAATGCTCTCAAATTGTGTTTCATTGTGTTTCATCAAATTTATAATTGAGTACTTTGAACTTTGAATTTTGTACTTTTAAATGTTGTACATGTATGATACAGATTCATTCGTGATTACTGCATGCCATTTTTCAAAGCTTTTGTATGTTTCTTGTCAGAAGTAGCCATATACATGTACATGTATGTATAGATATTAGCATACTCGTTGATCAGTCATCATAACCATTTTGAATTTTGGTCAGGTGTTCATAGTCGGGCATAATTGGAAACGGTTCCAATTAATTCCTGATATTATAAAACATCGGGATGGACACCAAAATCGTGCCTCTAGCATAAACAAATCAAAAATTATGCTCGATTTTTTGCTATTTTCGGTGAAAATGGCGGCCAGCTTGAATTGTTGTCATGTGAACATAGTCGGACATCATTGGAAATGGTTCCATTGCATTTCTCATATGCCAAATCATGTTCCTATCATGCTCCAGTACAAAGATGTAACACATTTTCTAATTTGACCTAGGTTCACGGCAGCCATCTTGCCTGGCTCCCACAAGTTGCCCAAGGATGTAGGTTTTATATTCACAATATGAAATTGTAGATGCATGAGATGAGAGAAAAATCTAACTGACGAGACGCTTTTAAATGCATTTCGTCTGGAATCCTCTTTGCGAAAGCTTGACCACGATTTGTACTTAGTTGACTGCAACACTAACAGTTTTTATCTACTAGGTTTCAATCATGATTATCGGTGATAAGGCAGTATCATTGTATGGACACATTAGCTTTGTTCAAATGTCCGTTGAGGTGGTTCCGACGCCTTTCAAAGAAACTGACGGTACAATCAGCAGTATACGGGGCCTGTTAATCGCAGAACTTTGGCAAGGCCTCAATATCACAATAGAAAGTATATCTGAAATCGATACCAGACATCCGCGTTGTCTAACTTCACAGGAACCGGGGATATCTCCCGCGATATCGCAGCCCTCCGCTAGGCTGGTTAGTCCTGTTCACCTGCTGTCCTGGCTCTTATGTCGCCCATTCTCTCATTTTAGGTTATCTGTCACTAGGCATATAATTACGTATGTTATTTTGTCAATTGACTGTAGAGAGTCTGTATGTTATTGATCAAATACGGTATGATCGGCCGAATTATTAACGTAACCACGGTCCCCGTATTGTGACATCAAATATCTACTTGTCAGATCCCGGGTTGAACTCGACTGCGGCACAGTTTGACTCGTATTGGTCGAATTCATCGAGGTAACACAAATACTCGATTGTTTCCGCAAAACAATCGCGGGAGTTTAGGACGTGCGGGGGCACCGTGCCGTGGTGCCATTTGGCAATTGTTATGTTCCTGTATAACACGTATATATGCTGTGCCACTGCAATTTAGTATGGGAAACTAATGGCTGGCTAAACTTGGCTATCCTTCGTCTCTTACGTCATTCGGACGTGCTTCAAGACAGTGCCATAGGCTACCATGTTGCATGTTAAAGTGTAATTTTTGTTTGAGATGACAATTTTTTCTGTTTTATTGTTCAGGGACAGACCTTTTTTGCGTGCTCAGCCCCCAATATTCACCACGTCCCGACGCCAATACACCTGGTTGATCGTGTGTCATTTCTGCTCAGACGTGCACCACTTCATCCAAGCACGCATCTAAACTTAGATCATTGTTCTTTAATAGCAGTCCGGATGAATGCCTACCGTTCACACGCCAATACACCGAGTTCTGAGGAACAAAGCTGTTGAAAATACACAACCTTACACCATTTGACAATGGCCGGTGTTTACGTGTTCAGTAATTGAACAAAGTCTCCGTTTACTTGCACAAAGATCAGTCATTGACGTATCCGCCTTCTCTCCTCCACGCACTCGTCTCTCTCTCCCTTCCTCCCCCTCTCTCTCTCTTTATCCTTCCCAAGTTTAAATAAAAGGGCCTACTAATAATTTCACAATCCCACTAAGGCGTGACAACTATTTAGGTATAGCATATAGGCCCTAGTAACCACTGAAACAAAACGTGTTGATTTACATATCACATTCTTTGAGGAAATAAAACGTACACATATCTAAATTTGTAATCAACACAAATCGATTACCTATCATTCACTGGTTTCTATGTTCAGTGCAACCGTGTACGACGTGCAGCCATTAGTTTAACAGCAGCGTCCTACTAAAGTACATTAACCTAGCATTTAGCAATATAAAATCATTAATTTCCAGACTACACGTGGGCATACCTATTTAATAGCATGTTGTATAATACGTGTATAATGAATGGTGTATGTGTCTACTCTGCTGCTTCTACATACTTATATGTTCATCTGCGAACATTGTCTAACAATAAACAACCGTAATTGTGCATAACATTTACTTGCCAGTAGGACTATGTTTTAGATGATTAAAATCTACTATATATATATATAATATATATTTAGTAGATTTTAATCTAAAACATACTATTTTAATCTAAAACATAGTATGTTTTAGATTAAAATCTACTATATAATTATATATATATATATTATATATATATATATATATATACACACACACAATTGTAGTAAGCATATGATTAGGCTACAATTGTATATATATATATATATTATATATATATATATATACAATTGTAGTAAGCATATGATTAGGCCTAACAAAATCGCACTTTCCAGTGTGTATGCTTACAATATACAATGTACATTTATTGTATGCATTTGTATAGGAAACATACTCATGGTAGGAAGTGGGGCCTATCGTAATTATATTTACAATGTTATTAAATAACAGAGCTTATTGAATTATTCGTGTGTATGTGTATTTGCTTGCTAGCACGATACAATAGCACCATAAAAGGTCGTTTACCCTAGAAAGTATCTAGAGTGAGAGCATCATTTAAAACAATGCCCGACTAGGAGTACCGGGATAGTTTAGCACAGAATAACATATCTACACGAGACATAAATTCTGAACAATTTTTGCAGCTATAAAAACATGGTTTATAACATGAACCGCTATTTGTGGGTTAACCAAAATAAGTTAAGATGACGTACCATGTGTGATTAACACACATTTTAACATACCCATAGCGAGTAAGTGAAACATGAAAAGTCCATCCATAGCGAGTAAGTGAAACATGGAAAGTATGTAGACCAATGCATGTACATATTAAAACGACGTCATAACGCGCCAGCTGCCAGGAAAAAGATCACGTTGAACATTGATAACACATCACGAGCGACATAAATACATATGACCAACGCTTAACATAAACTATCATTAGGCCCTACTTACGAATCTTCATTGCTAGGACGCACTGTGTTTGGCATTATAATAGCTACAGCAAGTTTTAATCCTATGAAACTCCACTAGTCAATACCTACAACTCCCAAACCAGTTTAATGAATGCGGATGGTGTTGCATTAAAATAAGTTAGCTCAGCGCAACAACTTAGATGGTGTACCTGTGCTACATTAAAGGGGGGTTGTCCGTTTCTCGATACATTAATTAATATAATGTTCCTAAGACTAGAATACATATATTTAACGTAGACTAAACTGTTCACCGAATTGCTTTTAATAAGCCCAAAACGGTGTCCGCAGTTTGAATTTTCTTCAGCAAATACCATGTATAAAGAAAACGTTCAGAACAAAAACAATTACACTGCCAATATAACGGACGCCGGGTGGTTGAACTGCCAAACTAACGGACGCCGGGTGGTTGAACTGCAAAGCTATTGGATGTTCAGCCCCCTTTAAGGCATATTTAACGCCGCCATTCTTCTAAGACACTATAACGTAACATCTTAAATCTAAGACATATAGTGTATTAAACTTATTGACTCTTGCACTGACCTTCGCGTTTGAACCCAAGCCGCCTGATTACAACGCATTTAGACGGTTGACGTGTTGGAATAGATGTACTGAGAACTTCATGACAATGTTTGTATGACAAAAACGATCACTATTTTATGCAAAAACGATCAGGTTTGAATTTCGACACGGAGTGTTTTGAAAGTAAGTTGAAAACACTCTGAAGTATTTTGAACCTAAGTTCAAAACACTACCATGGTGCTTTAGGGTGATGTGATACACTGGCGCTAACGGTGCGAGCAAAACGAAGCTAGGCGCAGACTGTCACACAGCAGTAATACGTTGTTTAGGCGACGCTGGTCGGCCCGAGACACCCGGCGTGCGAACGGTGACCACACTACGGCCAGAGGGTCTAGACGGCCAAGCGGGTGGCCTAGTTCGGGGTGTTACCCGTATCGGGGCCGCCATGGGCAGTGTACGCCAGCCACCCTCGAAATGGTCTGTCCTGTTGGAGGCGCGACTCCTATCTAGGTCCGCAATCTCCGTGGAAGTGTTTACGTCTACAGTAATTGACGGTTGTTGTTGTTGTTGTTGTGTGCTGACGTCACGGTCTGTTGATCGCTCGACGTTTGAAATGGTGACGTCTTCTGTAGCATATGTCACCCCCGCGAGTTCATCTGCTGTGGGGTAGGCGTGCGTATTGGGGCGTCTGTCAAACGTGCTGTATGCTGGAGGCGGGGTACTCGACAACTGGTAATCCGGGGCGGCTTCCGGGTATTGGAGCTCGGGTGGCGGGGGTGGCATCACATACACGACTTGTCCGTACCCCATGCCGTCGGGCTGCAAGAGGTAGGCGTCTGGCGGCATGCAGAGCGGCCCGGCGGGGTACGGCGTGAACATGGCCCGGGCGGCGGGGTACAGCACGTCCTGGACCTGGTCGGCGTCGTTGGCGATGAAGTGGTCGGAGGCGACCCGGTCCTGGGCCTCGGCGAGCGGGACCTGGGTGCCGTACCAGCCCCCACACACCGCCTTGCAGCCGACGACGGCACCGAGGGCCCCACAGACAGACTCGATCAGGGCTGCCACGATGACGAGGCTATGCACGATGAGCGCGCTCCCGTCGTTTCGCTGCTGCTCCTTCAACAGCTGGTGGTCTAGAGCGACTCCGATGGCGGCAAGAGACAAGACGACGAGCGCCAGAGCCGCGGACACTGCCGACAGCAGCAGGAACAGGGCGATGCTACAGTTCGTCTTGAAGCGGGCCGCAGTTATACCGCACACTCCGGCAGCGACGAAGCAGACGCCGCTCCAGAAGCAAGCGCCAGACCGATTGCCCCACGCTCGGGCGAAGATGGCGACGACGGCAAGCACCGCCATCACGAGTCCCACCAGGACCTCGATGACGCCGATAATGAGGGATTTCTCGTGGTCGAAGCCGGGGCGCGGGCCGAGGACGGAGGCAGGGGGTCGTTGCTGGCGGTGGCGGTGACGGCCACGCCTTCGGCGGCTGCGACGAGTCCGATTTGACGCCATGATTATCGATGAAAACTCCCGTCTGTTCCACGGAACTCACCTGGCTGTGGACATTTCGCAGACACGGTCCAGTCAGCGGTATAATAATGCCTGTGTGTACAATTCGCGGATGTATCGTTCTAGTCAATCATTGTAGGCCCCTACACACAAGCCAGAATCACAAAAATTACGTCCAGTAAAACGTTCTTACGCACCCCCATAAGATGGGTCATGTAGGTTCGCTACCTTTGCGAATTCACTCAACCGAGGCCGAAACCGTCCTTCGTTGTAAGCCGCATGTTCATTGGACGACACCTGTGCAAACGCCCAATCGCATACGCTGACAACGCCGTTGATGTGCGTGAGGTTTATGGGACGATCTACAATTCATCTATTGTCGTCTGCTCCGGCTGCGGTCGGCGACACCGATACGAGAACCTTTCATTACGTTCCCACGTTCCCACAACATTAAGGCGTCTGAAGCATGACGCGGCCGCAAACAAAGCCGAGTAGACTGCCGTACAATTCTCCGCATGCCAAATCATTAGGCCTGCTACACAAATGACAAGGCCTGCGTAGCCGTAGGCCCCACAACTTAGCGCTGACTCGATTGAACATTAATTTAGCGCTGCACAAAAGCACTGATTTGAGAAATAAATAATGCATTTAGAGGAAGATGACAAAATAATCAGAGCCTACCAGTCGATTATAATAATAATTTTAGTGATTATTATTATACGTTAAATTTTGCAACGCACCATGTTTCCGGGTTAAGACATGCTCAAACATGTGTTTATAAAACATGTAAACGTAAGTTAAATATATAAGCGGGGTGAGCAAGGGGGATGATAAGGGTGAACGGTACAGGGAGTGAAAGAGGGGGAAGGAGAAAGAGAGGGAGGAAGGGAGAGAGAGAGACGGGTGCGTGAAGGGGAGGAGGCGGAAACGTCATTGGCTGATCTTTGTGCAGGTAAATGGAAACGTGCAATTACTGAACACGTAATCACCGGCCATTGTCAAATGGTGTAAGGAATTGTGTATTCAACAGCTTTGTTCCTTTGTATTGGCGTGTGAATGGTAGGCATTCATCCGGACTGCTATTAAAGAACAATCATCCAAGTTTAGATGAGTGCTTGGACGAAGTGGTGCACATTTGAGTAGCGTCGTGTGGTGTGTTACTTTTGTTCTGAAGTTATTCAACTAATTTAATGTCCAGTAGCTAAATTAGCCATTGTTTCCGAGATGTCTTTCATTGCTTAAACATCAACAGCAGTACACAAAGGGAGGGTCACCGTTGCAGTTCTCTCAAAGAAATCGAAAACAAAATGACCAGGTGTGCTTTCAGATATACTGATATTTTAAGACTGATATGCAAAATACAACGACGTCATCAAATAGTCACACGGCAGAATAACTAAAGAAATTGTGTTCTGTCATTCTATACACTGCTCTAGTCTGTCTGTGTGTCTTTCTCTCCATCTCTCACCCTTCTCATCTCTCCATGTATATTTAATTACACCCTGTTTCACATACAACATCTTACGAATCACAATAGTGTATTGACCAGGTTCACTTCCAGGGTGTACACACATTTCATGAATGATTGCCAAAATCTGTGGCCCCCTTCACAATACTTTGCTTAACCAATGATTTAATTACACAACATGATTTCTGCAATGGTAAGTATTTAGACATTCTTAACATCAAATACTATTTTCCTTTTTAACAGCATACCATTAAATTCACCTAGTTTTATTAACACAACCGGATAATATAAGCAACAAAACTAAGCATTTAAACCAAAATAATAATTGCAGCTATTATTTAAAAAAAACAAAAATTATTCTACGTATTTAAAAATTGGATCCACATAATGTTCTGTACGTAGCTTTTATAAGGATAGTCATAGTAAAATTGTGTATGTAAAACCCTCCTTAGAGCATCCAATATCATATACCACCATATCCCAGAACACTGTACACAACGTAACACAATTCAGAAACTCTTACTTATACTGGGGTAATACAATTTTATACAAATAACAGTTTCAACATAATGTATCCTGTGATACACTATACTGATCGTCAGGTAAACTGATCTCTACTTCGGAAAGTCCTACTAACATTCTTGAGACGCTAGAAACATCTAGCATATTCAATCAGTGAGTGTAATAGTTGCACAATCATGTCAATAAAACCACACTTTTCATGATTACACATCATCTCATCACAATGATATTTAATACAATTATGATAATATTTATCAATAAAATCGGAGGCAAACACGTTTATTAATGATCAATATAACATGGCAATTTCTGTCTAGATAATGCAGCGTAATGGTCAATACATTGGTCCAGATTTCTTGGGTCAAGAGATATGATTCTTAGTCCGCTATTAATCACTAAATTCTCAACAGGATAACAAACTAGTGAGCTTAGAAACCTCTGAGTATAAATAAAAGTTTGTTATCTTTCCAATCATGCATTGGAGCATGCCCTGTTTGCTATCTTTAATAATGACATAATCATTTAACAATAAACTGTAATAAGTATGTCAAATCAAACTAAATTTGTCTCACACATGCTATAGCAGAAAGTCTTGCTCAGTTGCAAGGAAATACAATTTAATGGACAAAACAACGGAATGCGATTTTAAAAACACATCAACACATTTGTGGAGATCTAAATAGATGACAATTTGTACCAGCAAATGACAACAAAAGTTCACATGAGTAATAAATAAAACAGACACAGTCTGACAAAACAACCTCCTTGTGCGTGCATTCAAGAGATGACAACTCCAATGCAACAGCTGTGTGCGTGTGCGTGACTGTGTTTGTTCATGCATGCACATTCATGCATGTGTGTGTGAGTGTGTGAGTGAGTGTGTGTGTGTGTGTATGTGTGTGACTCTGTGTGTTTATGTGTGACTGCATCTGACTGTATGTGTATGCATCTACACATATTTTACACATTCTCTCTCACACAGATACATAATATATACATAAACATATACAGCAAAATCATCAACATTGCTCTTTTCTTAACAATTCATACTAACTATGCATTTCTGCAAAAACAGATTTCCTAAATATGTTAAAAAATGTCAGACGGAAGAACGACAAGAGCCGTTCATGTGAAGCAACAAGAACGAACATATCAATTCCTCCAACACAGCACGCGTCTCCTCAACCCTCAAGTACAGTCTTAGTTGACCTCATCACAATACTGAATACTTAACAAGTAGTGCAATCACATAACTGGTATATTTTGCAAGTGTGAATGACACATAATATATATGAACCACAACAGTAAGTGGCACTCCTATCGGTTGTGCCCCACAATGCACCAGTGTATGGATATTACATACAAATATGGATTATGCAAGGAATATGGCCTGTTTTTGTTTTATTATGGATTAGCTTAACAATCATGATAAAATAAATAATAATCTTATGTTCATAAAACAAGTATAAAATTGAATGAAGAACTTATAGCAATCAAAGAGAAAATACTTTTGTTACTACCCAGTAGGCAGATTCATGACAAAACCTATTGATTTTGTTTTGATGTAGGCCATAGGTAGGCCATTGATACTTCATTGCCTCATAGACCGCAGCAATTGATGATTTATGGCAAAACCATGAATTTTTATGTAGGCCTGGGTTTATTCACCTGGGAGATGGCAACACTCAATCAGAAGAGCACCGCTTAATTAATGCGAAGTGGTATATATACTTACACATATTTATATAGAATTTCAAAAGTGGCACGTCTGTATACCTCCTTAACAGACATCTATAATCAACACCGAAACATCAGATACAACGACACGTTCCGCTGAATACAGAGTAGCCTAAAGTGGAGAACACATCAATCAAGTGTAGAGGTAGTTTTATCAAAGAATATCGCTAACAGAGCAGCTCCGCAACCATTCGCCACCGATGACACCACCAGGTGGCAGCACTAATTACGAAAAGAAGAAATTTAGTGCGCGATTAATGTCGAAATCTGCGGCAAGGGCGACCCGAGTGAGCTGGTCATGTGACGCGCTGTCACCAATGATGCTGCGGAGATGAGTGATACACGACTCGAGACGTTCTGAGTCCTCCACATACTGCTCCAAGTGGTCATCCGGGGAACTACTGGGCGACTCGTTACCAAGGCAACGACCCTGGTGGTTAAAGGAATAATTTTCGGTAAAAGTAGAAAAAGCCAATATAATCTGTTTAGTAGACGTAATTTGTTTAGTAATTTAGTAATGACCTAATGATGGAGAATTCATGATAGAGGTAAAGTTGTCTGACATTTGACAGAAAGTTCACCCTTTGTAGAAGTATATACAGGAATCTCATTATCAACAAAAATATTTTGAATTTGAATATTTTATGATGTTATCCAATCTACCATGACAGTTGCTGATATCTGATTGGGGTATGTGAAATTCTAAAATTCAAATGAAAACTTATGATGTACCGGTTACTAAGTTGTTTTTATATGTAAATGCCACAATTCTAAAACACAGGGTAGGAACATTTCCATCTTAAATATAAACATGTCAGCCATTTTACACTGACTTGACACTCACTGACTGTTGCTCCATATAATGCACTGGCTTTTAAGTTTTTTTTTATGCAACTGTAAACGCCTGCTTCCCAGAGAAGTCGAGCTGGTGTTCGACTGAACAGGTCAGCCAGGGAGTAAAGTGTAAAGCGCTTTGAGCAGTCGTAAGGACTTGATACTGCACTATATAAGAACTAACCTTTTTCCCTTTTATTTCCCAGGATTACACTAAAACACAACTGCACACCTTTTGGTTATAGTGAATGCATTTGAATTAAACGTCACCGAAAGGTACACAGAGGTGTCACATGGTCTTACCATGGCTGCAAGGTCAAGGCCGCCGGGGCTTGTGAGGTCGTCTCTGTCATTGAGACTGGAGAGAGAATCAGGAGCGTCTGTGTTCAGGGCGAGGGATCGAGGGGGCGCCATACTGAAACAACATGCCTCATCAATACTGGGCCCTCGACAAGGCTGCACACTCAGTTCTGTTCACCCATCAATACTAGGCCCTCGACAGGGCTGCACACTCAGTTCTGTTCACCCATCAATACTAGGCCCTCGACAGGGCTGCACACTCAGTTCTGTTCACCCATCAATACTAGGCCTTCAACAAGGCTGCACACTCAGTTCTGTTCACCCATCAATACTAGGCCTTCAACAAGGCTGCACACTCAGTTCTGTTCACCCATCAATACTAGGCCCTCGACAAGGCTGCACACTCAGTTCTGTTTACCCATCAATACTAGGCCCTCGACAAGGCTGCATACTCAGTTCTGTTCACCCATCAATACTAGGCCCTTGACAGGGCTGCACACTCAGTTCTGTTCACCCACAAATACTGGGCCCTCAACAAGGCTGCACAGTCAGTTCTGTTCACCCATCAATACTAGGCCCTCGACAAGGCTGCACACTCAGTTCTGGTCACCCATCAATACTAGGCCCTCGATAGGCTGCACACTCAGTTCTGTTCACCCATCAATACTAGGCCCTCGACAAGGCTGCACACTCAGTTCTGTTCACCCATCAATACTAGGCCCTCGACAAGGCTGCACACTCAGTTCTGTTCACCCATCAATACTAGGCCCTCGACAAGGCTGCACACTCAGTTCTGTTCACCCATCAATACTAGGCCCTCGATAGGCTGCACACTCAGTTCTGTTCACCCATCAATACTAGGCCCTCGACAAGGCTGCACACTCAGTTCTGTTCACCCATCAATACTAGGCCCTCTACAAGGCTGCACACTCAGTTCTGTTCACCCATCAATACTAGGCCCTCGACAAGGCTGCACACTCAGTTCTGGTCACCCATCAATACTAGGCCCTCGATAGGCTGCACACTCAGTTCTGTTCACCCATCAATACTAGGCCCTCAATACTCAGGCCCTCGACAAGGCTGCACACTCAGTTCTGTTCACCCATCAATACTAGGCCCTCGACAAGGCTGCACACTCAGTTCTGGTCACCCATCAATACTAGGCCCTCGACAAGGCTGCACACTCAGTTCTGTTCACCCATCAATACTAGGCCCTCGATAGGCAGCACACTCAGTTCTGTTCACCCATCAATACTAGGCCCTCGACAAGGCTGCACACTCAGTTCTGTTTACCCATCAATACTAGGCCCTCGACAAGGCTGCATACTCAGTTCTGTTCACCCATCAATACTAGGCCCTTGACAGGGCTGCACACTCAGTTCTGTTCACCCACAAATACTGGGCCCTCAACAAGGCTGCACAGTCAGTTCTGTTCACCCATCAATACTAGGCCCTCGACAAGGCTGCACACTCAGTTCTGGTCACCCATCAATACTAGGCCCTCGATAGGCTGCACACTCAGTTCTGTTCACCCATCAATACTAGGCCCTCGACAAGGCTGCACACTCAGTTCTGTTTACCCATCAATACTAGGCCCTCGATAGGCTGCACACTCAGTTCTGTTCACCCATCAATACTAGGCCCTCGACAAGGCTGCACACTCAGTTCTGTTCACCCATCAATACTAGGCCCTCGATAGGCTGCACACTCAGTTCTGTTCACCCATCAATACTAGGCCTTCAACAAGGCTGCACACTCAGTTCTGTTCGCCCATCAATACTAGGCCTTCAACAAGGCTGCACACTCAGTTCTGTTCACCCATCAATACTAGGCCCTCAACAGGGCTGCACACTCAGTTCTGTTCACCCATCAATACTAGGCCCTCAACAGGCTGCACACTCAGTTCTGTTCACCCATCAATACTAGGCCTTCAACAAGGCTGCACACTCAGTTCTGTTCACCCATCAATACTAGGCCCTCAACAGGGCTGCACACTCAGTTCTGTTCACCCATCAATACTAGGCCTTCAACAAGGCTGCACACTCAGTTCTGTTCGCCCATCAATACTAGGCCTTCAACAAGGCTGCACACTCAGTTCTGTTCACCCATCAATACTAGGCCCTCAACAGGGCTGCACACTCAGTTCTGTTCACCCATCAATACTAGGCCCTCGACAAGGCTGCACACTCAGTTCTGTTCACCCATCAATACTAGGCCCTTGATAGGCTGCACACTCAGTTCTGTTCACCCATCAATACTAGGCCCTCGACAAGGCTGCACACTCAGTTCTGTTCACCCATCAATACTAGGCCCTCAACAGGTCTGCACACTCACTTCTGTTCACCCATCAATACTAGGCCCTCAACAGGGCTGCACACTCAGTTCTGTTCACCCATCAGTACTAGGCCCTCGACAAGGCTGCACACTCAGTTCTGTTCACCCACAAATACTGGGCCCTCAACAAGGCTGCACAGTCAGTTCTGTTCACCCATCAATACTAGGCCCTCGACAAGGCTGCACACTCAGTTCTGGTCACCCATCAATACTAGGCCCTCGATAGGCTGCACACTCAGTTCTGTTCACCCATCAATACTAGGCCCTCGACAAGGCTGCACACTCAGTTCTGTTCACCCATCAATACTAGGCCCTCGATAGGCTGCACACTCAGTTCTGTTCACCCATCAATACTAGGCCCTCGACAAGGCTGCACACTCAGTTCTGTTTGCCCATCAATACTAGGCCCTCTACAAGGCTGCACACTCAGTTCTGTTCACCCATCAATACTAGGCCCTCGACAAGGCTGCACACTCAGTTCTGGTCACCCATCAATACTAGGCCCTCGATAGGCTGCACACTCAGTTCTGTTCACCCATCAATACTAGGCCCTCGACAAGGCTGCACACTCAGTTCTGTTCACCCGTCAATACTAGGCCCTCGACAAGGCTGCACACTCAGTTCTGGTCACCCATCAATACTAGGCCCTCGACAAGGCTGCACACTCAGTTCTGTTCACCCATCAATACTAGGCCCTCGACAAGGCTGCACACTCAGTTCTGTTCACCCGTCAATACTAGGCCCTCGACAAGGCTGCACACTCAGTTCTGATCACCCATCAATACTAGGCCCTCGACAAGGCTGCACACTCAGTTCTGTTCACCCATCAATACTAGGCCCTCGATAGGCTGCACACTCAGTTCTGTTCACCCATCAATACTAGGCCCTCGACAAGGCTGCACACTCAGTTCTGTTCACCCATCAATACTAGGCCCTCGACAAGGCTGCACACTCAGTTCTGTTTACCCATCAACACTAGGCCCTCGACAAGGCTGCACACTCAGTTCTGTTCACCCATCAATACTAGGCCCTCGATAGGCTGCACACTCAGTTCTGTTCACCCATCAATACTAGGCCCTCGACAAGGCTGCACACTCAGTTCTGTTTACCCATCAATACTAGGCCCTCGACAAGGCTGCACACTCAGTTCTGTTCACCCATCAATACTAGGCCCTCGACAAGGCTGCACACTCAGTTCTGTTCACCCATCAATACTAGGCCCTCGACAAGGCTGCACACTCCAGTTCTGTTCACCCCCATCAATACTAGGCTATTCCTCTACAAGGCACGCGGTTCTGTTCACCCATCAATGCTAGGCCCGGCCTCGACAAGGCTGCACACTCAGTTCTGGTCACCCACATCAATACTAGGCCCTCGATGGGCTGCACCTCAGTTCTGTTCACCCCATCAATGCACTAGGCCCTCGACAAAGGGCTGCACACTCCAGCAGTTCTGTTCACACATCAATACTGGAAGGCCCCTCGACAAAGGCTGCGCACTCAGTTCTGGTCACCCATCCAATACTAGGCCCTCGACAAAGGCTGCACACTTTCAGTTCTGTTCACCCATCAATACTAGGCCACCGATGGGCTGCACACTCAGTTCTGTTCACCCACATCAATACTAGGCCCACCTCGACAAGAGGCTGCACACTCAGTTCTGTTTACCCATCAATACTAGGCCCTCGACAAGGCTGCATACTCAGTTCTGTTCACCCATCAATACTAGGCCCTTGACAGGGCTGCACACTCAGTTCTGTTCACCCACAAATACTGGGCCCTCAACAAAGCTGCACAGTCAGTTCTGTTCACCCATCAATACTAGGCCCTCGACAAGGCTGCACACTCAGTTCTGTTCACCCATCAATACTAGGCCCTCGATAGGCTGCACACTCAGTTCTGTTCACCCATCAATACTAGGCCCTCGACAAGGCTGCACACTCAGTTCTGTTCACCCATCAATACTAGGCCCTCGATAGGCTGCACACTCAGTTCTGTTCACCCATCAATACTAGGCCCTCGACAAGGCTGCACACTCAATTCTGTTCACCCATCAATACTAGGCCCTCGATAGGCTGCACACTCAGTTCTGTTCACCCATCAATACTAGGCCTTCAACAAGGCTGCACACTCAGTTCTGTTCGCCCATCAATACTAGGCCTTCAACAAGGCTGCACACTCAGTTCTGTTCACCCATCAATACTAGGCCCTCAACAGGGCTGCACACACAGTTCTGTTCACCCATCAATACTAGGCCCTCAACAGGGCTGCACACTCAGTTCTGTTCACCCATCAATACTAGGCCCTCAACAGGGCTGCACACACAGTTCTGTTCACCCATCAATACTAGGCCCTCGACAAGGCTGCACACTCAGTTCTGTTCACCCATCAATACTAGGCCCTCGATAGGCTGCACACTCAGTTCTGTTCACCCATCAATACTAGGCCCTCGACAAGGCTGCACACTCAGTTCTGTTTGCCCATCAATACTAGGCCCTCTACAAGGCTGCACACTCAGTTCTGTTCACCCATCAATACTAGGCCCTCGACAAGGCTGCACACTCAGTTCTGGTCACCCATCAATACTAGGCCCTCGATAGGCTGCACACTCAGTTCTGTTCACCCATCAATACTAGGCCCTCGACAAGGCTGCACACTCAGTTCTGTTCACCCATCAATACTAGGCCCTCGACAAGGCTGCACACTCAGTTCTGGTCACCCATCAATACTAGGCCCTCGACAAGGCTGCACACTCAGTTCTGTTCACCCATCAATACTAGGCCCTCGATAGGCAGCACACTCAGTTCTGTTCACCCATCAATACTAGGCCCTCGACAAGGCTGCACACTCAGTTCTGTTTACCCATCAATACTAGGCCCTCGACAAGGCTGCATACTCAGTTCTGTTCACCCATCAATACTAGGCCCTTGACAGGGCTGCACACTCAGTTCTGTTCACCCACAAATACTGGGCCCTCAACAAGGCTGCACAGTCAGTTCTGTTCACCCATCAATACTAGGCCCTCGACAAGGCTGCACACTCAGTTCTGGTCACCCATCAATACTAGGCCCTCGATAGGCTGCACACTCAGTTCTGTTCACCCATCAATACTAGGCCCTCGACAAGGCTGCACACTCAGTTCTGTTTACCCATCAATACTAGGCCCTCGATAGGCTGCACACTCAGTTCTGTTCACCCATCAATACTAGGCCCTCGACAAGGCTGCACACTCAGTTCTGTTCACCCATCAATACTAGGCCCTCGATAGGCTGCACACTCAGTTCTGTTCACCCATCAATACTAGGCCTTCAACAAGGCTGCACACTCAGTTCTGTTCGCCCATCAATACTAGGCCTTCAACAAGGCTGCACACTCAGTTCTGTTCACCCATCAATACTAGGCCCTCAACAGGGCTGCACACTCAGTTCTGTTCACCCATCAATACTAGGCCCTCAACAGAGCTGCACACTCAGTTCTGTTCACCCATCAATACTAGGCCTTCAACAAGGCTGCACACTCAGTTCTGTTCACCCATCAATACTAGGCCCTCAACAGGGCTGCACACTCAGTTCTGTTCACCCATCAATACTAGGCCTTCAACAAGGCTGCACACTCAGTTCTGTTCGCCCATCAATACTAGGCCTTCAACAAGGCTGCACACTCAGTTCTGTTCACCCATCAATACTAGGCCCTCAACAGGGCTGCACACTCAGTTCTGTTCACCCATCAATACTAGGCCCTCGACAAGGCTGCACACTCAGTTCTGTTCACCCATCAATACTAGGCCCTTGATAGGCTGCACACTCAGTTCTGTTCACCCATCAATACTAGGCCCTCGACAAGGCTGCACACTCAGTTCTGTTCACCCATCAATACTAGGCCCTCAACAGGTCTGCACACTCACTTCTGTTCACCCATCAATACTAGGCCCTCAACAGGGCTGCACACTCAGTTCTGTTCACCCATCAGTACTAGGCCCTCGACAAGGCTGCACACTCAGTTCTGTTCACCCACAAATACTGGGCCCTCAACAAGGCTGCACAGTCAGTTCTGTTCACCCATCAATACTAGGCCCTCGACAAGGCTGCACACTCAGTTCTGGTCACCCATCAATACTAGGCCCTCGATAGGCTGCACACTCAGTTCTGTTCACCCATCAATACTAGGCCCTCGACAAGGCTGCACACTCAGTTCTGTTCACCCATCAATACTAGGCCCTCGATAGGCTGCTTTTTGCTCAGTTCTGTTCGCCCACATCAATACTTGGGCCCTCGACAAGGGCTGCTCAGTTCTGCTGTTTGCCCATCAATACTAGGCCCTCTACAAGACTGCACTCAGTTCTGTTCGCCATCAGTACTAGATTACTCGACAAGGCTGCACACTCAGTTCTGGTCACCCATCAATACTAGACCCTCGATGGGCTGCACACTCAGTTCATATTCCATCAATGCTGGGCCCCTGCGACAAGGCTGCACCTTTCAGTTCTTCTGTTCACCCGTCAATACTTTCGACAGGCTGCGCACTCTCAGTTCCTGATCACCCATCAATTACTGGGCCCCTCGACAGGCTGCACGCCAGTTCTGTTCGCCCATCAATGCACTAGATCCCCTCGATAGGCTGCACACTCAGTTCTGTTCACCCATCAATACTAGGCCCTCGACAAGGCTGCACACTCAGTTCTGTTCACCCATCAATACTAGGCCCTCGATAGGCTGCACACTCAGTTCTGTTCACCCATCAATACTAGGCCCTCGACAAGGCTGCACACTCAGTTCTGTTCACCCGTCAATACTAGGCCCTCGACAAGGCTGCACACTCAGTTCTGATCACCCATCAATACTAGGCCCTCGACAAGGCTGCACACTCAGTTCTGTTCACCCATCAATACTAGGCCCTCGATAGGCTGCACACTCAGTTCTGTTCACCCATCAATACTAGGCCCTCGACAAGGCTGCACACTCAGTTCTGTTCACCCATCAATACTAGGCCCTCGACAAGGCTGCACACTCAGTTCTGTTTACCCATCAATACTAGGCCCTCGACAAGGCTGCACACTCAGTTCTGTTCACCCATCAATACTAGGCCCTCGATAGGCTGCACACTCAGTTCTGTTCACCCATCAATACTAGGCCCTCGACAAGGCTGCACACTCAGTTCTGTTCACCCATCAATACTAGGCCCTCTACAAGGCTGCACACTCAGTTCTGTTCACCCATCAATACTAGGCCCTCGACAAGGCTGCACACTCAGTTCTGGTCACCCATCAATACTAGGCCCTCGATAGGCTGCACACTCAGTCCTGTTCACCCATCAATACTAGGCCCTCGACAAGGCTGCACACTCAGTTCTGTTCACCCGTCAATACTAGGCCCTCGACAAGGCTGCACACTCAGTTCTGATCACCCATCAATACTAGGCCCTCGACAAGGCTGCACACTCAGTTCTGTTCACCCATCAATACTAGGCCCTCGATAGGCTGCACACTCAGTTCTGTTCACCCATCAATACTAGGCCCTCGACAAGGCTGCACACTCAGTTCTGTTTACCCATCAATACTAGGCCCTCGACAAGGCTGCATACTCAGTTCTGTTCACCCATCAATACTAGGCCCTTGACAGGGCTGCACACTCAGTTCTGTTCACCCACAAATACTGGGCCCTCAACAAAGCTGCACAGTCAGTTCTGTTCACCCATCAATACTAGGCCCTCGACAAGGCTGCACACTCAGTTCTGTTCACCCATCAATACTAGGCCCTCGATAGGCTGCACACTCAGTTCTGTTCACCCATCAATACTAGGCCCTCGACAAGGCTGCACACTCAGTTCTGTTCACCCATCAATACTAGGCCCTCGATAGGCTGCACACTCAGTTCTGTTCACCCATCAATACTAGGCCCTCGACAAGGCTGCACACTCAATTCTGTTCACCCATCAATACTAGGCCCTCGATAGGCTGCACACTCAGTTCTGTTCACCCATCAATACTAGGCCTTCAACAAGGCTGCACACTCAGTTCTGTTCGCCCATCAATACTAGGCCTTCAACAAGGCTGCACACTCAGTTCTGTTCACCCATCAATACTAGGCCCTCAACAGGGCTGCACACACAGTTCTGTTCACCCATCAATACTAGGCCCTCAACAGGGCTGCACACTCAGTTCTGTTCACCCATCAATACTAGGCCCTCAACAGGGCTGCACACACAGTTCTGTTCACCCATCAATACTAGGCCCTCGACAAGGCTGCACACTCAGTTCTGTTCACCCATCAATACTAGGCCCTCGATAGGCTGCACACTCAGTTCTGTTCACCCATCAATACTAGGCCCTCGACAAGGCTGCACACTCAGTTCTGTTTGCCCATCAATACTAGGCCCTCTACAAGGCTGCACACTCAGTTCTGTTCACCCATCAATACTAGGCCCTCGACAAGGCTGCACACTCAGTTCTGGTCACCCATCAATACTAGGCCCTCGATAGGCTGCACACTCAGTTCTGTTCACCCATCAATACTAGGCCCTCGACAAGGCTGCACACTCAGTTCTGTTCACCCATCAATACTAGGCCCTCGACAAGGCTGCACACTCAGTTCTGGTCACCCATCAATACTAGGCCCTCGACAAGGCTGCACACTCAGTTCTGTTCACCCATCAATACTAGGCCCTCGATAGGCAGCACACTCAGTTCTGTTCACCCATCAATACTAGGCCCTCGACAAGGCTGCACACTCAGTTCTGTTTACCCATCAATACTAGGCCCTCGACAAGGCTGCATACTCAGTTCTGTTCACCCATCAATACTAGGCCCTTGACAGGGCTGCACACGCAGTTCTGTTCACCCACAAATACTGGGCCCTCAACAAGGCTGCACAGTCAGTTCTGTTCACCGATCAATACTAGGCCCTCGACAAGGCTGCACACTCAGTTCTGGTCACCCATCAATACTAGGCCCTCGATAGGCTGCACACTCAGTTCTGTTCACCCATCAATACTAGGCCCTCGACAAGGCTGCACACTCAGTTCTGTTTACCCATCAATACTAGGCCCTCGATAGGCTGCACACTCAGTTCTGTTCACCCATCAATACTAGGCCCTCGACAAGGCTGCACACTCAGTTCTGTTCACCCATCAATACTAGGCCCTCGATAGGCTGCACACTCAGTTCTGTTCACCCATCAATACTAGGCCTTCAACAAGGCTGCACACTCAGTTCTGTTCGCCCATCAATACTAGGCCTTCAACAAGGCTGCACACTCAGTTCTGTTCGCCCATCAATACTAGGCCCTCTACAAGGCTGCACACTCAGTTCTGTTCACCCATCAGGCCTCAACAGGCTGCGCACTTTCAGTTCCTGTTCGCCACGTAATGCAGGCCTTCAACAAGGGCGCCGCACGCTCCAGTTCTGTTCACTTATCAATGCTAGGCCCTCAACGGGGCTGCACGCTCCAGTTCTGTTCGCCCATCCAGTACTAGGCCTTCCAGCAAAGGCTGCGCACTTGAAGTTCTGTTATACATCAATACTGGGCCTTCAACAAGGCTGCACACTTTCAGTTCTGTTCACCCATCAGCCACTAGGCCCTCAGCAGCAGGACTGCTCAGTTCATAATTTCGCCATCAATGCCTGCAGGCTCTCGACAAGGCTGCACACTCAGTTCTGTTCGCCCATCAATACTAGGCTCTCGACAAGGCTGCACACTCAGTTCTGTTCACCCATCAATACTAGGCTCTCGACAAGGCTGCACACTCAGTTCTGTTCACCCATCAATACTAGGCCTTCAACAAGGCTGCACACTCAGTTCTGTTTACCCATCAATACTAGGCTCTCGACAAGGCTGCACACTCAGTTCTGTTCACCCATCAATACTAGGCTCTCGACAAGGCTGCACACTCAGTTCTGTTCACCCATCAATACTAGGCTCTCGACAAGGCTGCACACTCAGTTCTGTTCACCCATCAATACTAGGCCTTCAAAAAGGCTGCACACTCAGTTCTGTTTACCCATCAATACTAGGCTCTCGACAAGGCTGCACACTCAGTTCTGTTCACCCATCAATACTAGGCCTTCAACAAGGCTGCACACTCAGTTCTGTTTACCCATCAATACTAGGCTCTCGACAAGGCTGCACACTCAGTTCTGTTCACCCATCAATACTAGGCTCTCGACAAGGCTGCACACTCAGTTCTGTTCACCCATCAATACTAGGCTCTCGACAAGGCTGCACACTCAGTTCTGTTCACCCATCAATACTAGGCCTTCAAAAAGGCTGCACACTCAGTTCTGTTTACCCATCAATACTAGGCTCTCGACAAGGCTGCACACTCAGTTCTGTTCACCCATCAATACTAGGCCTTCAACAAGGCTGCACACTCAGTTCTGTTTACCCATCAATACTAGGCTCTCGACAAGGCTGCACACTCAGTTCTGTTCACCCATCAATACTAGGCCTTCAACAAGGCTGCACACTCAGTTCTGTTTACCCATCAATACTAGGCCCTCGACAAGGCTGCACACTCAGTTCTGTTCACCCATCAATACTAGGCCCTCGACAAGGCTGCACACTCAGTTCTGTTTACCCATCAATACTAGGCCCTCGACAAGGCTGCACACTCAGTTCTGTTCACCCATCAATACTAGGCCCTCGACAAGGCTGCACACTCAGTTCTGTTCACCCATCAATACTAGGCCTTCAACAAGGCTGCACACTCAGTTCTGTTTACCCATCAATACTAGGCTCTCGACAAGGCTGCACACTCAGTTCTGTTCACCCATCAATACTAGGCCTTCAACAAGGCTGCACACTCAGTTCTGTTCGCCCATCAATACTAGGCCTTCAACAAGGCTGCACACTCAGTTCTGTTCGCCCATCAATACTAGGCCCTCTACAAGGCTGCACACTCAGTTCTGTTCACCCATCAATAGTAGGCTCTCGACAAGGCTGCACACTCAGTTCTGTTCGCCCATCAATACTAGGCTCTCGACAAGGCTGCACACTCAGTTCTGTTCACCCATCAATACTAGGCTCTCGACAAGGCTGCACACTCAGTTCTGTTCACCCATCAATACTAGGCCTTCAACAAGGCTGCACACTCAGTTCTGTTTACCCATCAATACTAGGCTCTCGACAAGGCTGCACACTCAGTTCTGTTCACCCATCAATACTAGGCTCTCGACAAGGCTGCACACTCAGTTCTGTTCACCCATCAATACTAGGCTCTCGACAAGGCTGCACACTCAGTTCTGTTCACCCATCAATACTAGGCCTTCAACAAGGCTGCACACTCAGTTCTGTTTACCCATCAATACTAGGCTCTCGACAAGGCTGCACACTCAGTTCTGTTCACCCATCAATACTAGGCCTTCAACAAGGCTGCACACTCAGTTCTGTTCACCCATCAATACTAGGCCCTCAACAGGGCTGCACACTCAGTTCTGTTCACCCATCAATACTAGGCCCTCGACAAGGCTGCACACTCAGTTCTGTTCACCCATCAATACTAGGCCCTTGATAGGCTGCACACTCAGTTCTGTTCACCCATCAATACTAGGCCCTCGACAAGGCTGCACACTCAGTTCTGTTCACCCATCAATACTAGGCCCTCAACAGGGCTGCACACTCAGTTCTGTTCACCCATCAATACTAGGCCCTCAACAGGGCTGCACACTCAGTTCTGTTCACCCACCAATACTAGGCCCTCGACAAGGCTGCACACTCAGTTCTGTTCACCCACAAATACTGGGCCCTCAACAAGGCTGCACAGTCAGTTCTGTTCACCCATCAATACTAGGCCCTCGACAAGGCTGCACACTCAGTTCTGGTCACCCATCAATACTAGGCCCTCGATAGGCTGCACACTCAGTTCTGTTCACCCATCAATACTAGGCCCTCGACAAGGCTGCACACTCAGTTCTGTTCACCCATCAATACTAGGCCCTCGACAAGGCTGCACACTCAGTTCTGTTTACCCATCAATACTAGGCCCTCGACAAGGCTGCACACTCAGTTCTGTTCACCCATCAATACTAGGCCCTCAACAGGGCTGCACACTCAGTTCTGTTCACCCATCAATACTAGGCTCTCGACAAGGCTGCACACTCAGTTCTGTTCACCCATCAATACTAGGCCTTCAACAAGGCTGCACACTCAGTTCTGTTCACCCATCAATACTAGGCTCTCGACAAGGCTGCACACTCAGTTCTGTTCACCCATCAATACTAGGCCTTCAACAAGGCTGCACACTCAGTTCTGTTTACCCATCAATACTAGGCTCTCGACAAGGCTGCACACTCAGTTCTGTTCACCCATCAATACTAGGCTCTCGACAAGGCTGCACACTCAGTTCTGTTCACCCATCAATACTAGGCTCTCGACAAGGCTGCACATTCAGTTCTGTTTACCCATCAATACTAGGCCCTCGACAAGGCTGCACACTCAGTTCTGTTCACCCATCAATACTAGGCTCTCGACAAGGCTGCACACTCAGTTCTGTTCACCCATCAATACTAGGCTCTCGACAAGGCTGCACACTCAGTTATGTTCACCTATCAATACCCAGGCCCTGGAGCAAGGCTGCGCACTCCAGTTCTGTTTACCCATCAATGCTAGACCCTCGACAAGGCTGCACTCAGTTCTGTTCACCCCATCCCAATGCCTAAGGGCCACCGACCAGGCTGCACTCAGTTCTGTTCACCCCATCAATGCAGGCCCTCGACAGGCTGCGCACTCAGTTCACGGTACCCATCAATGCACTAGGCCCGATAGGCTGCACACTCGAGTTCTGTTCACCCATCAATACTAGGCCCTCGACAAGGCTGCACACTCAGTTCTGTTCACCCATCAATACTAGGCCCTCGACAAGGCTGCACACTCAGTTCTGTTTACCCATCAATACTAGGCCCTCGACAAGGCTGCACACTCAGTTCTGTTCACCCATCAATACTAGGCCCTCGATAGGCTGCACACTCAGTTCTGTTCACCCATCAATACTAGGCCCTCGACAAGGCTGCACACTCAGTTCTGTTTGCCCATCAATACTAGGCCCTCTACAAGGCTGCACACTCAGTTCTGTTCACCCATCAATACTAGGCCCTCGACAAGGCTGCACACTCAGTTCTGGTCACCCATCAATACTAGGCCCTCGATAGGCTGCACACTCAGTTCTGTTCACCCATCAATACTAGGCCCTCGACAAGGCTGCACACTCAGTTCTGTTCACCCATCAATACTAGGCCCTCGACAAGGCTGCACACTCAGTTCTGGTCACCCATCAATACTAGGCCCTCGACAAGGCTGCACACTCAGTTCTGTTCACCCATCAATACTAGGCCCTCGATAGGCTGCACACTCAGTTCTGTTCACCCATCAATACTAGGCCCTCGACAAGGCTGCACACTCAGTTCTGTTTACCCATCAATACTAGGCCCTCGACAAGGCTGCATACTCAGTTCTGTTCACCCATCAATACTAGGCCCTTGACAGGGCTGCACACTCAGTTCTGTTCACCCACAAATACTGGGCCCTCAACAAAGCTGCACAGTCAGTTCTGTTCACCCATCAATACTAGGCCCTCGACAAGGCTGCACACTCAGTTCTGGTCACCCATCAATACTAGGCCCTCGATAGGCTGCACACTCAGTTCTGTTCACCCATCAATACTAGGCCCTCGACAAGGCTGCACACTCAGTTCTGTTCACCCATCAATACTAGGCCCTCGATAGGCTGCACACTCAGTTCTGTTCACCCATCAATACTAGGCCCTCGACAAGGCTGCACACTCAATTCTGTTCACCCATCAATACTAGGCCCTCGATAGGCTGCACACTCAGTTCTGTTCACCCATCAATACTAGGCCTTCAACAAGGCTGCACACTCAGTTCTGTTCGCCCATCAATACTAGGCCTTCAACAAGGCTGCACACTCAGTTCTGTTCACCCATCAATACTAGGCCCTCAACAGGGCTGCACACACAGTTCTGTTCACCCATCAATACTAGGCCCTCAACAGGGCTGCACACTCAGTTCTGTTCACCCATCAATACTAGGCCTTCAACAAGGCTGCACACTCAGTTCTGTTCACCCATCAATACTAGGCCCTCAACAGGGCTGCACACTCAGTTCTGTTCACCCATCAATACTAGGCCTTCAACAAGGCTGCACACTCAGTTCTGTTCGCCCATCAATACTAGGCCTTCAACAAGGCTGCACACTCAGTTCTGTTCGCCCATCAATACTAGGCCCTCAACAGGGCTGCACACTCAGTTCTGTTCACCCATCAATACTAGGCCCTCGACAAGGCTGCACACTCAGTTCGGTTCACCCATCAATACTAGGCCCTCAACAGGGCTGCACACTCAGTTCTGTTCACCCATCAATACTTGGCCCTCGACAAGGCTGCACACTCAGTTCTGTTCACCCATCAATACTAGGCCCTCGACAAGGCTGCATACTCAGTTCTGTTCACCCATCAATACTAGGCTCTCGACAAGGCTGCACACTCAGTTCTGTTCGCCCATCAATACTAGGCCCTCTACAAGGCTGCACACTCAGTTCTGTTCACCCATCAATACTAGGCTCTCGACAAGGCTGCACACTCAGTTCTGTTCGCCCATCAATACTAGGCCCTCGACAAGGCTGCATACTCAGTTCTGTTCACCCATCAATACTAGGCTCTCGACAAGGCTGCACACTCAGTTCTGTTCACCCATCAATACTAGGCCTTCAACAAGGCTGCACACTCAGTTCTGTTCACCCATCAATACTAGGCTCTCGACAAGGCTGCACACTCAGTTCTGTTCACCCATCAATACTAGGCCTTCAACAAGGCTGCACACTCAGTTCTGTTCACCCATCAATACTAGGCCCTCAACAGGGCTGCACACTCAGTTCTGTTCACCCATCAATACTAGGCCCTCGACAAGGCTGCACACTCAGTTCTGGTCACCCATCAATACTAGGCCCTCGACAAGGCTGCACACTCAGTTCTGTTCACCCATCAATACTAGGCCTTCAACAAGGCTGCACACTCAGTTCTGTTCACCCATCAATACTAGGCTCTCGACAAGGCTGCACACTCAGTTCTGTTCACCCATCAATACTAGGCCTTCAACAAGGCTGCACACTCAGTTCTGTTTACCCATCAATACTAGGCTCTCGACAAGGCTGCACACTCAGTTCTGTTCACCCATCAATACTAGGCCTTCAACAAGGCTGCACACTCAGTTCTGTTTACCCATCAATACTAGGCTCTCGACAAGGCTGCACACTCAGTTCTGTTCACCCATCAATACTAGGCCCTCGACAAGGCTGCACACTCAGTTCTGTTTGCCCATCAATACTAGGCCCTCGACAAGGCTGCACACTCAGTTCTGTTCACCCATCAATACTAGGCCCTCGACAAGGCTGCACACTCAGTTCTGTTCACCCATCAATACTAGGCCCTCGATAGGCTGCACACTCAGTTCTGTTCACCCATCAATACTAGGCCCTCGACAAGGCTGCACACTCAGTTCTGTTCACCCATCAATACTAGGCCCTCGACAAGGCTGCACACTCAGTTCTGTTTACCCATCAATACTAGGCCCTCGACAAGGCTGCACACTCAGTTCTGTTCACCCATCAATACTAGGCCCTCGACAAGGCTGCACACTCAGTTCTGTTCACCCATCAATACTAGGCCCTCGACAAGGCTGCACACTCAGTTCTGTTCACCCATCAATACTAGGCCCTCGACAAGGCTGCACACTCAGTTCTGTTTACCCATCAACACTAGGCCCTCGACAAGGCTGCACACTCAGTTCTGTTCACCCATCAATACTAGGCCCTCAACAGGCTGCACACTCAGTTCTGTTCACCCATCAATACTAGGCTCTCGACAAGGCTGCACACTCAGTTCTGTTCACCCATCAATACTAGGCCTTCAACAAGGCTGCACACTCAGTTCTGTTCACCCATCAATACTAGGCTCTCGACAAGGCTGCACACTCAGTTCTGTTCACCCATCAATACTAGGCCTTCAACAAGGCTGCACACTCAGTTCTGTTTACCCATCAATACTAGGCTCTCGACAAGGCTGCACACTCAGTTCTGTTCACCCATCAATACTAGGCTATCGACAAGGCTGCACACTCAGTTCTGTTCACCCATCAATACTAGGCTCTCGACAAGGCTGCACATTCAGTTCTGTTTACCCATCAATACTAGGCCCTCGACAAGGCTGCACACTCAGTTCTGTTCACCCATCAATACTAGGCTCTCGACAAGGCTGCACACTCAGTTCTGTTCACCCATCAATACTAGGCTCTCGACAAGGCTGCACACTCAGTTATGTTCACCTATCAATATTCATGGGAAGTTTACACATATTTCGGAGTTTGTACACAAAATTGGGAGTCAGTACATTTTAAACTACAGATATCCCAAGGGCAAAATCAATGTTGTTACAGAGGGCCAGATCAAATGATGGCAACAAATGACATATCTCGGATCTTGTAAGGGAGAACAACTATGGTTGCACCGTGTCACCCTGTAGTTTCCCATGATAAATTGTGGTGACGCACCAGGTAGTGAAGGAAAAATACACAATAAATTGCCAAATGGCCTGGGAGTATTGTCTTTGCGGGCAATCAGGGGAGACAAATTATGGCCACCCATCATGGGAGCATCGTACATGCCTATCGCTATGGGGATACTATTTATGCCTATCGCCATGGGGATACTATTGATGCCTATCGATATGTGAATGTTATTTATGCCATACTTCATGGCGGTATCATTTCTGTGTACATTAAAACACAAACAATATCCATCGGTTTGCAAAATAAAAAAAAACGTGTATCAGTACGCATGGCTGGGTAGTGGGCTGGTCGCCACCACTTATCATGGGAGAAATAAATTGATACTGTGGTGCCACCAATCGGGTGCACACTGACGCTATCGTGGAAATTAGAAACAGGCACCCACATCACATCAGTTGGATGTGCTGTGGTATTGGAAGCCTTTTTTGATTGCTCAAAATCACACACCACGAATTGGCCGGACGGCGGGTGGTTTGAAACAACGCGAAACACTACAAGTTTTTTATTTTGTGAACGGATGAGATGATCACAAAGTGGATGTGGCGACCCCTAAGTGGATGAGACAACCCCCTAAGTGGAAGAGACAACTCCTGAGTGGATGAGACAACCCCCTAAATGGATGAGACGACCCTCCTAAGTGGATGAGATGACCCCCCCCCCTACGTGGATGAGACGACCCCCAAGTGGATGAAATGGTCCATAAATGGATAAGATGACCCCTAAATGGATGACACAACCCTCCTAAGTGTAAGAAACAACCCCTAAGTGGAGAAGATGACCTCATAAGTGGATGAGATGACCCCTAAGTGCATGAGATAACCCCCAAGTGAATGAGACTGACCCTCGCCACATCTGTTCCTCTATCTCTGTCTGGAGGTGCTCCGGTAGCTCCTCAAACACCTCGCTGTCCACAAGGCTCGGATGCTCCAGCAGGAAGTTCATCGCACATGACTGAAACAACACAAAGATTAAAGGTAAAATAAATTTCCCCGCATCTCCACTGCGCATATATGAATACTAAAAATTACAGGATAACTTATTTTGCATCTGAATACAATTTGTTACACTTTATTGCTTAATTCTGTTGCTATCAAGAGTTATTACGAAATACAGCACACTACTTGTAGAAATTTGTGAGCCCCCACCCCACTGTCGCACTTCATGATGGTGGCATTCAGCCCCCTAAAATTATGTTGTTATGACAAACACCCTCCCTATGATGCATACATCTATAATAATTATAATATTTGTTGCATGTGTGTACTGATTGGTATCTACATAAACTGTAAGTCTGTAATAGTAATAAAACAAACGTTCTAGTTGTAGTAGTTGTAATAGTTGTCATACAATAGGCACTTTTCAAAATTGCATGGTGACACATACTGATACAGATAGCTATCCGTCTCTGTATGCGTAACAGCATCGGCTAAAACCAGTTTTGCTTAAATGAACGGTTAGCGGTTAGTCGCTAAGTTATTTTCCTGGGTTTTCCAGCACAAATTTAATGACAAGGTAGGTTCTAAAAAATGTAAATTTGTTTCAGAAAATAATAGACGTATGGCTATAATTCCTAAATAAGAAAAACAGTCAAAACAAGTCATGGTCAGTTTTACGATACAACACATAAAATAGAAATCGGTTAAGAATTAATTTCCATTGAACTTTAAGGGCATTTTGTGACGAAATCTATACGAACACTTTTATTTTGCTGACTTAACAGATGGCAATAATATATCATAATCTGAACTCATTGTCTGGCTCTGAGGCTGAGCATGTCTGGGCTGATGCTACAAAAAGCATGGATATATAGCCGATCTCAATGACAGAATAGACCATCCAAATGCCCAAGATACCTCAAATGTTGCACATGAGACGAATCCAGGTATAATACAGTTTCGAACGAAACTATCCACATTCCTCCAAAGTTTGCATTTTCGACAAAATGCAGCGTTTTGCTATTTGTTTTTCATCTATGTGTAGACGGCCTTTTACCCGTCGAGTTCACTTCAATGGACATTTAACATGTGTACACGTCACTAGAGTGCACTAAGTGCCATATGTGTAACTGTAACCGCACACGGTCGAAAAGTATCTAATACAAATGTTACAAACACAGTTAAATTGCAAATTTGCCTACAACTTATAATCAATCAATCACTCGGTCAGTTGGTCAGTCATTCAGCAGCCAGCCAGGCACCCAGCTTGGCTATTCGTTAATTTCCTCTAATCAAAATGTTTGGTTAACATTTTGCAAATACTGTAACACTTAATACACAGACAGGAGATCCAACTTATAAAAATCCTTGTAAACTGAGTTATCTAATAATGTTTTCATGTAATTGACCTCCATAGACCTACCCTGAGTGTTTTTGCATGGAACTGGTCCGCAATACTGAGAAGGAAGAGTGCTGAGTCATCGGTGATGTGCGTCTTCAGAGCATGCTCACAATGAGTCTTGAGACTCTCGACCTACAGCAGGGAGCATGCAGTTGTTCATCTCATTCCACAAAGTGAAATTGGTATACAATAGCAGTCTCCATGAACCATATTAATAATGTACTTAGCCTAAAGTTCAGTCATTAATTATAGCACATTTCAAACAATGCATTTAATACAATAAACGTAAATTATATTTGTAACTAGTAATACTACTGGTAACATTTCTATTGCAAATTCCAATGGTGTTGTGTTCACACAACGCGCGCGCATGCGTGCGTGCGTGTTAACACAACACCATTGGAATTTGCCATAGAAATGTTACCAGTAGTATTACTAGTTACAAATATAATTTACATTTATTGTGTTAAATGTTATATATATATATATATAGTGAGCCTTCTAAGAACTTTCTGTTCTCACATTGTTCATCACATGTAGTTTACAGTTTATGATGAATATTATACATGCACTAGTACATAAAAATTATCAAAACTAGATAAGTTTCAGGGCAACAAAATTCAAAACTGAAAATCCATGCAACCTATAGCCCAGAGAACTGTCGACTTACTTCATAGCGGTCACTCAAGGTCATCAGGTCAGCCAGCTGCTCAACGGTCAACTCGGACGTCAATTGACCACTGTAGAGGTAGCCAAGGAAGACACGAAACAGGTCTGGGTTGGTGTCATGAACTGTGATCTTCCTGCAAACAAGAAACAGGGTGACAGTAACAGGGTGACAGTAACAGGGTGACAGAAGGCGTGACGGAGACAGGGCAATGGAGACATGGTGAGAGAGACAGCATGGTACAGAGGGTGAAAGAGACAGGGTGCCACAGACAGGGTGCCACAGACAGGGTGACAGAGACTGAGGAAGTGTCCTTTCTTGAGCTAGAAGTATTAAGAGTAATAATAATTACTTAATCTAGTGGTTAAGAGGATGTGTCCTTACTTAAGTTAAGTGTTAAGAGTAATCCTCCTTACTTGAGCTAAAGGTTAAGAGTAATCCCTTACATAAGCTAAGGGGTTAATAGTAAACCCTATTACATAAGCTATGGGTTAAGAGCAATCGTTGTTACATAATCTAGGGGTTAAGAGTAATCCCCCTTACATAAGTTAGGGGTTAAGAGTAATCCTCTGTACATAAGCTAGGGGTTAAGTGTAATCCCCTTACATAAGCTAGGGGTTAAAAGTAATCCCCTTATGTAAACTAGGGTTTCAGAGTAATCCCCTTACATAAGCTAGGGGTTAAGAGTAATCCCCTTACATAAGCCAGCTGTTAAGAGTAATCCCCCTTACATAAGCCGGGGGTTATGAGTAATCCCCCTTACATAAGCTAGGGTTTAAGAGTAATCCCCCTTACATAAGCTACAAATTAAGATTAACCCCCCTTACATAGATGAAGAATTTGTTTTATTTTATCCATCAGACATTTCAAATGATACATACAATACTATGTTTTATTTTATCCATCAGACATTTCAAATGATACATACAATACTAATGTCTAATTATAATTTAGAAAAATACAAGTATATAACCTTATGCTAAACATGGTATAAAATAAGGTAAATAAAAAAAAATGGGCCAAGTGGCCCTGAAGTCCTTTGGACTAATACGTCTATATGTGACCCCGGCTGACCAAATGAGTGATAAGTCGGAAAAATTGTAACATTGTTTTCTTACATCCTTGTAAAGGTTTGGTAGGGTGATTTACACGGTTTCAAAAATTATATGACTGCTACAAAAATTGGCAAAGTTATGGAGCATTGAACATGGTAGGGATCAAAAAGTGAAAATGAAGAAAACGGCTGTTGAAGTTTTACATTATATAAGCAAATGGATTGCATGGAAATATTACGTGCACAACATTCAAATGTGGCACACAGTATGTAATATGTATGTTATGTTGCAACGATACATTGGAAGTACAAATGTGCTGCTACAAAGACTTATCAAGTTATGCCAGATTATGTCTTCATGTGTAAAACTAAGAGGACAGATTATTTGAGAGCAAAAGGTAGACTCACTGTTTGACACAGTTTAAAACCTACAGGCAATTGTCCAGTTTAACAGGGGTCTAGTGGCTTAATGCTGTCTGTTGACACAAGCTTCTGCCAGTGACCAATTACAGATTAGTCACAGTTTCCATCAAACAATAGCAGGCAGAGAATCTTAGCTCCACAGCTGGGTGTAATACACAACAAGTTATAAATATAGCTACTCTGAGGTAGACAATTAATTTTAGTTAGCAAATTTAGCATTTTAGGGGACCTTTGGTGCCCTTAGAATGAATCAATCAAATACAGATTTATTGTGTATAGTGGCACTACCACATGAAATGTCTATGAAAAAATTAAAGAAAAAGTTACTGAAAAGTTTTTGAAAAAAGTAAAAAATGGGTCAGCTGGATGGTGATAGACCGTTTGAAATTGAAGCCTTTGTAAAACTTTTGTCTCGACTTCACCGAAGGCGGTGTCCTGCTGTCAGAACTTCGAAGGTGTTACTCACCTAACTTACAAATATATAGGGAGCTAATGGAGAGGCCCATCATAATCCATAGCACTACAAAATGAAGTATCTGAAAGTCACACTTCGTATACTGAGTGACACATCTCGTACTGTCTCTCTGCACTGTCGCAATGTCCAATAGTTTCCTATCACAACCCTCGTGTACAATATACCAAAGCTATATATCCAACACCACAACATATGTATTATCATTGGATAGGTAATTGAATAATCTTTCAGATGAATGCAACTTGTAGCAGCAGAAAATGAAGCATACAAAAGTTACACCGCAAACAATGACATGCATTCTCAAAATGTGATTCATTCAAAAATTAGTGCTATATAATAGTAGTTTGTCAAAATGTAAACAAACTCAAAGACAGTTGCAGCTTACTGTCCACCAAGCAGTAGCAGAGCAGTTTTATAATAATAATAATCCACAAGTTAAGTGGCCGTGATCTTGATTTATGCCGGGCAGAAACAGTTTCTGCCCGGCATAAATCAAACAACCCTGTAGGTAATTATTAATCAAATGTTTTTTGGTGAATCATAGTTACAGATCATTAAGGGTTATGATGGAAGTAAAATGTTTACATGTTTACTGTTCACTGAAAAAAACAGCTCCACAGAACTAATTATAGTTATTGTTAAGATGTTTAACCTAGTTCCATTATCTGACATTATGCCAACAGATTGGTGTATTGGGATCATTAAGCCTATATAATTATTATATAAATATAGCAGCAGACAATGGGACAGTGTGACTGCTGCCTGGCTAAATGGATGCAATGGTGCTTTGAAGTTAGTTCTTCTGCCAACTATCCTTTTCACACAAGCCTATAGGTTTAGTAGCTGCCAGCACACTACTGAGCCTAAACTACCATGCAGGTGTGAAAAACGTGCTGATGTATTTGAATTTGATCCACTAATTAACTGTCCACCAAGCAGTAGCAGAGCAGTTTTATAATAATATTAATCAACAAGTTAAGTGGCAGTGATCTTCCTTTTATCATTCATGTGATGTTTATTGTGAGCAGGGCGGACAAATGGTTATCATACGTAGACAGGTACAGAAAGAAACTAACATTTTCTATAAAAAGAACCACATACCTAAACAAAGCGAATGTAATAGGTGAAGAACAGGCAGTGTTCAGATAGGGGTATTGGTTGAATTGTATTTGTCTTGACACAAAAGGCTTTATTGTGCCTTAACTATGTCAACTCTTCTAATGGTTGACATTTGGTTGTTTCAGGTGTCAACTATATTGTGAATCTGTAATTATTAGTCTATATTGATACAATTGATTTACACAGTATCATGTCTACACTAGGCATGGCAAGCGTAAACAGAACAGTAGAATGCATTTTATATCAATAAAGTGTAGGATATTTCACTCTATAGTTGTCCAGAATATTAATTTTCTATGTTTGTCACCTACAAGTTTCTACAGACAATACATCTTTAACCAATAGACACCACAGTCACACCATTTTATAATAATTAAATGAACATCAAAATAAACACAACTTGCAATTATAGAAAATCAATAGTTTTGAAGATACAGTTTAAAAGTGTTAGGCAACTGTTCAGTCTAACAGGGGTCAAGTGTGTCTACTCTGCCTGGGTGGTGTGACCAATTAAAGATTAGTCAAGGTCTCAATGGCCTGGCTGTAGAGATTAGTCACAGCTTTTGACTTTGTAGCACATTACACAACATCTACTGTTGGGGATGGTCTCAAGGGCCCTTCTCAAAACCACATCACTAGATAATGTAAACCTTTTGCACTTTGGGGGCCCCGTATGTGCCCTTAGAATGATTAAATCAAATACAGATTTCTTGTATATAGTGGCAGCACCATAATATACATCTATGCAAAAATAAAAAAAAAGTTGCTGAACAGTTTTAGAAAAAATAAGCCAAATGTTACATTTTTACCAGTTTTGGGGTCCTTGGAGGCCCTAAAAATGATTCAATCAAATACAAAATGCATAGTGGCAGTGCCCTAAGATATGTCTGTGCAAAATTTAGAGAAAAGTTGCTGAACGGTTTCTGAGATATGACAGCTAACGGCGGACGGCAGACGCAGAGTGATGGCAATAGTCCCTTGGACCTTCGGCCAAAGGACTAAAAAGGCATGTGGTATGATAATGGATTCCCATTACACATTATAGTTACAGCCCACATGGAGGCATTCAGTTTGACACTGGAACAATGGCAGGCAGTGAACTGACTGTTAGTCCAATACACAGATTTACAGCTGGTCACCCAACTCAGCAACCCCAGTGATCAGGGCAAAGTCCACTATCCAGTTATGAATACAAATCAGTAGTGGCTGCAGGAGGCAGCAGTAGAGAAATAGCAGGGACATTTTGCCTTTTGGGGGCCCTAAGGTGCCCTTATAATGATTCAATCAAATACAGATTTCTTGTGTGCAGTGACACTACCACATGAAATGTATATGCAAAATTAGAGAAAAAGTTGCTGAACAGTTTTTGAAAAAATAGGCAAAATGTTACATTTTTACCAGTTTTGGGGTCTTTGGAGGCCCTAGGGAGCCCTTAGAATGATTCAATCAAATACAGATTTCTCGTGCACAGTGGCAGTACCCTAAGATGTCTATGCAAAATTAAAGAAAAAGTTGCTGAACGGTTTCTGAGATACGGCAGCTAACATCGCACAGCGCACGTCGGACACAGAGTGATGGCATTAGTCCATTGGACCTTCGGCCCAAAGGACTAAAAATAAGGTTAGGAGACTCGTCTAAGACTATGGTAGTCGCTCTCAAGGAGCCACCTTTTTATGGTAGAAATTAAACTGAATTAATAGATCACCCAAATTAAATTCTTCCATAAAAAAATCAACACAACAACGATCTCTGGTTATATATGTATGTACATACTTAGAAAAAGTGTGAGTGCGTGCGTGCATAAGCAAGGGGTTAAAAGTAAGCTCCCTTACTCAAGCTAGGTGTTAAGAGGAATCCTCCTTACTTGTCGATGGCCTCCCTCATGCCACTAAGCAGGGCACGACAGAACCAGTGACAGCGGGCTGCGATGACCACACAATGACCACGCACCAGGTGGATGTCCACCTCCTTCTGGTGGTCATGTCTCACGGTCGCTTCCCCCTGGGAGTGGTCAATGACCACATCGCCCGACTCTACAACCCACCACCGGTCAATGTCTTTATTATCGTTAAATCTATCACATACTGGGTGAGCCATTATAATCAATATAGTGCTGGATGACTAATTTAATGATAGATTTTCTTTAAACTTTCTCAACGCATGAAACATTAATTTACTGACCTCGAGTGGAAAGTTCGTGAAAATTAAATACCTCTTTTTTCAGAAAAATCCACCTAGACCTGACACCCCTAAATTTTGTCCCAATCTGGCGACAGGTTTTGAAATATTGGTTCATTCTGCAAAATAGCCACTGTGTGAATATGTCAGTGAATAGTGCATATTTATTGCTACCTCATGAAAGATCTAATGCAGTATTACATTCAGTATTCACTGGACCAACATGCCCCATGTAAAAGTGCTCGAAAAAATTAACACATCACATCAGAATGCTATTTTCACAGGGACTCAAGTGGGTAATGGTGGACGGATGCTAAATGTGACCTTATGCTGTATACTAGCAGAAATACCTGGCCTCACAAAGGGAAAACCTGGTAGTTTGTGAGTGGCGGGAGATAATCGTCTTTATGGTTAGATCAGAAACCAAGCAACCAAGTTCTTGGTTCAATATGACACGTCAGAGGGAGCCACATACACACAGACGCATGGGATGGATGACCGACGTATTTCTACCAGATGTTTGTCAATTACATAATTTGTAACCATTGTTCGCAACTGTTCCTAACTATGTAAACTGTCCACTGGTCAGCTGGGATGGGTGATGCAACTGGGAGCAACTGCCAATCAATAGTTCATTGTACGTGTAATACTGGGGTGAATTTTGAAAAAGATATAATGTTATAGACCTTTCCTGGTGTCACCGGTGAACTCCCGAAAGTTTGGTGCCCAAGATGCATGGCGTTTATGAGGAATAGTGTAAGAAACATGCATGATGCATTAGACTACATGTTGTCAGGAGGGTACTCAGTCGGTCTGAAGTCCTTTATACTCATGATGTAGACACATCATGCATGATCTTGTTGCAATGACACTTTGCTTACAAAGTCATCAACGATGTGGTTAGACATGGATCAAAGTGTCACCTAGTGGGACCGAGAGCTAATCGACACTTTGAGAGGAATTCCACCGACGGATTTGTGAAGTTGTCACGCAGGCTAAAAACTGGCGATATGCCTTAGACAACTAAAAGACAAAAAAAGACATCCATCGATCAATTGGTGCCATTTTACATAACTGGCAGCAATCTAAGAAAACAGGATCAGCATTGCGAAATTTTTTTCTAACTGACGTCATGTTTATAAATATCAATTATGAATACTTCGGGATGCAGTCTTTTCTGGAGGACGGGCATTTTTGCTACAAGGTATAATGCAGGGTTGAACTTAAAATAAAGAAATCAAATTAACTGATATGATTGCAATTGAAACATACCTTGCACGACAATGATCTCAAACACCATGTCTGTCTTGTCTCCACTCATCAGGAGCTCAAGCGATCTCACCGCTAGTGTGCTGTCTCGCACGTATGGGGAGCTGCACAGCGACTCAACGGTGCTCAACTGTCAACACAAAAGTTGTCACTTTGACATCAATTAATTATATGTGCTTCAGAGATGTCTAGGCTTCTGCGCTAAGTCAACCTTTATATGCTGTAATAATAATTAATTATAATAATAATAATTAATATTGCTTTGTGTGTTGTAGACCTTTAATCTTTCTTAACTAAGAAAAAAATGTATCAATATTTTCATAACCATTAAATAACTAAACTTCAATTTGATCTTCTTTTAATATTCTTGTCACTTGGTTGTTATACCACATTTTCACATATTATATTAACAATGTTATACACATTTTCCAAAATACATACAACAGCATTAGCAGTATTTTTTATTAACTATTATAATGCATATTATAGGACAAAAGCAAACATTTTAAAATTTCACTTTAACCATTCTTACACTGACATTTACTAATTTTTAGTGAAAATGTGTAAGTACTACTTCACATCACCAACTTTATTTCTTGACAAGCAATAAGTTTAAATTATCTTATTATAATATTTATTTTAAGTTTCTCTTTAAGTGCACATTTTATTGCTGCTCACTTGCGCATATTTTGGGCCTGGCTTTGACGATTCAACGTTGCAATTGGTGACGGTGGAGCCCTCTGGTGTCACTCGGGTGTGCAAGTTCAACATGGCGAGTGATTGGGTGAACTGGTCACGTGACACCATGTCACACAACTTCGAGATGAGTGAACTGAGTGTGTTGCGGTGCGACTGGACCTTGTTCAGTGACCACGCCTACAAACATCAACAGGTGATGCCACTCGTAGCATAACAGTATTGACCAATCATGTGTCATTGCCACTAGGGGGCAGGCATGACTGAGGCTGAAGTGTTTGTTTCACAGAACAAACTATATTCTGCACAACTATTTTCATTACACCTACACATGATTATTTGAATTTGTTTTATTGACAAGTTCATGAACTTACTTATGTACTGTCAGAGCCAATAGCAAGTTTTGACACTCATGATAAACTGCTTTCACCAGACACCTCTGAACGATGCATTTCACTTAGGTATGGAGGAGAAACCAAAATTGTCTTTTGCTGAGTCAAAAAGGTGGGCTTAAAAATTTTGCAAATTTTAAAAACTGTAATGTTTTGTATTGGTTCAAACCCCATCCTCACCCAGTGCACCCACCCACCCACCCAGTGCACCCACCCACCCAGTGCACCCACCCACCCACTCAGTGCACCCCTAAGTGCACCCACCCATATCACCCACCTAGTGCACCCACCCAGTGGACCCATCCAGTGCACCCACCCACCCACTGCACCCACCCACTCAGTGCACCCACCCAGTGCATCCACCAAGTGGACCCACCCACTCAGTGCACCCCCAAGTGCACCCACCCATATCACCCACCCAGTGCAACCACCCAGTGCACCCATGCTGTGCACCCACCGACACAGTGCACCCACCTACTCAGTGCACCCACCCAGTGCACCCACCAAGTGGACCCATCCAATGCACCCACCCACCCAGTGCACCCATCCTGTGCACCCACCGACACAGTGCACCCACCCAGTGCACCCACCCAGTGGACCCATCCAGTGCATCCACCCAGTGCACCCACCCAGTGCACCCACCCAGTGCATCCACCCAGTGCACCCATCCAGTGCACCCACCCAGTGCATCCACCCAGTGCACTCACCCAGTGGACCCATCCAGTGCATCCACCCAGTGCACCCACCCAGTGCACACATCCAGTGCACCCACCCAGTGCACCCATCCAGAGCATCACCCAGTGCACCCACCCAGTGCACCCACCCAGTGGACCCATCCAGTGCACCCATCCAGTGCATCCACCCAGTGCACCCACCCAGTGGACCCACCCAGTGGACCCATCCAGTGCACCCATCCAGTGCATCCACCCAGTGCACCCATCCAGTGGACTCACCCAGTGCACCCATCCAGTGCATCCATCCAGTGCATCCACCCATCCAGTGCATCCACCCAGTGCACCCACCCAGTGCATCCACCCAGTGTACCCACCCAGTGGACCCATCCAGTGCACCCATCCAGTGCACCCACCCAGTGGACCCATCCAGTGCACCCATCCAGTGCACCCGTCCAGTGCACCCACCCAGTGCACCCATCCAGCACATCCACCCAGTGCACCCACCCAGTGCACCCATCCAGTGTACCCATTCAGTGGACCCATCCAGTGCACCCATCCAGTGCACCCATCCAGTGGACCCATCCAGTGGACCCATCCAGTGCACCCACCCAGTGCATCCATCCAGTGCATCCACCCAGTGCATCCACCCAGTGCACCCATCCAGTGCACCCATCCAGTGCACCCACCCAGTGCACCCATCCAGTGCACCCATCCAGTGCACCCATCCAGTGCACCCACCCAGTGCACACACCCAGTGCACCCATCCAGTGTACCCATTCAGTGGACCCATCCAGTGCACCCATCCAGTGCATCCATCCAGGGCACCCATCCAGTGGACCCATCCAGTGGACCCATCCAGTGCATCCATCCAGTGCATCCACCCAGTGCATCCACCCAGTGCACCCATCCAGTGCACCCACCCAGTGCACCCATCCAGTGCACCCATCCAGTGCACCCATCCAGTGCACCCACCCAGTGCACACACCCAGTGCACCCACCCAGTGCACCCATCCAGTGCACCCACCCAGTGCATCCATCCAGTGCATCCACCCAGTGCATCCACCCAGTGCACCCATCCAGTGCACCCATCCAGTGCACCCACCCAGTGCACCCATCCAGTGCACCCATCCAGTGCACCCATCCAGTGCACCCATCCAGTGCAACCACCCAGTGCACACACCCAGTGCACCCATCCAGTGCACCCACCCAGTGCATCCATCCAGTGCATCCACCCAGTGCATCCACCTAGTGCACCCATCCAGTGTACCCATCCAGTGCACCCACCCAGTGCACCCATCCAGTGCATCCATCCAGTGCATCCACCCAGTGCATCCACCCATCCAGTGCATCCACCCAGTGCACCCACCCAGTGCACCCATCCAGTGCACCCACCCAGTGGACCCATCCAGTGCACCCATCCAGTGCACCCGTCCAGTGCACCCACCCAGTGCACCCACCCAGCGCACCCATCCAGCGCACCCACCCAGCGCACCCACCCAGTGCACCCATCCAGTGTACCCATTCAGTGGACCCATCCAGTGCACCCATCCAGTGCACCCATCCAGGGCACCCATCCAGTGGACCCATCCAGTGGACCCATCCAGTGCACCCACTCAGTGCATCCATCCAGTGCATCCACCCAGTGCATCCACCCAGTGCACCCATCCAGTGCACCCATCCAGTGCACCCACCCAGTGCACCCATCCAGTGCACCCATCCAGTGCACCCATCCAGTGCACCCACCCAGTGCACACACCCAGTGCACCCATCCAGTGTACCCATTCAGTGGACCCATCCAGTGCACCCATCCAGTGCACCCATCCAGGGCACCCATCCAGTGGACCCATCCAGTGGACCCATCCAGTGCATCCATCCAGTGCATCCACCCAGTGCATCCACCCAGTGCACCCATCCAGTGCACCCACCCAGTGCACCCATCCAGTGCACCCATCCAGTGCACCCATCCAGTGCACCCACCCAGTGCACACACCCAGTGCACCCACCCAGTGCACCCATCCAGTGCACCCACCCAGTGCATCCATCCAGTGCATCCACCCAGTGCATCCACCCAGTGCACCCATCCAGTGCACCCATCCAGTGCACCCACCCAGTGCACCCATCCAGTGCACCCATCCAGTGCACCCATCCAGTGCACCCATCCAGTGCAACCACCCAGTGCACACACCCAGTGCACCCATCCAGTGCACCCACCCAGTGCATCCATCCAGTGCATCCACCCAGTGCATCCACCTAGTGCACCCATCCAGTGTACCCATCCAGTGCACCCACCCAGTGCACCCATCCAGTGCATCCATCCAGTGCATCCACCCAGTGCATCCACCCATCCAGTGCATCCACCCAGTGCACCCACCCAGTGCACCCATCCAGTGCACCCACCCAGTGGACCCATCCAGTGCACCCATCCAGTGCACCCATCCAGTGCACCCACCCAGTGCACCCACCCAGCGCACCCATCCAGCGCACCCACCCAGCGCACCCACCCAGTGCACCCATCCAGTGTACCCATTCAGTGGACCCATCCAGTGCACCCATCCAGTGCACCCATCCAGGGCACCCATCCAGTGGACCCATCCAGTGGACCCATCCAGTGCACCCACCCAGTGCATCCATCCAGTGCATCCACCCAGTGCATCCACCCAGTGCACCCATCCAGTGCACCCATCCAGTGCACCCACCCAGTGCACCCATCCAGTGCACCCATCCAGTGCACCCATCCAGTGCACCCACCCAGTGCACCCACCCAGTGCACCCATCCAGTGTACCCATTCAGTGGACCCATCCAGTGCACCCATCCAGTGCATCCATCCAGGGCACCCATCCAGTGGACCCATCCGGATGCGCCCACCCCGGTTGCATCGCAGTGCGTGCACTTTGATTGCGCCAATCCAGGGTGCACCCACCCAGTGCGCCAAATCGAACGCCCATCCAGTTACTTCCATCCAGTTGCTTCCGCCAGTGCACTTGCACCCAGTTGCACCCACCCGGTCTGCCATCCAGTTGCGCCACCCGGTGCATCCATCCAGTTAAATCCCGCCCGGTGCGCCCATCCAGTGCGCCATCCGGTTGCACCCACCCGGTGCGCCCATCCGGTGCGCCGGCCAGTTGTTTGCCATCCAGTTCACCATCAGTTGCGCCCACCCGGTGCACGCACGCAGTGCACCATCCGGTGCACCATCCGGTCACCCGCCCAGTGCATCCATCCAGTGTCGCAGGTGCAAATCCACCTGGTGCGCCATCCGGATGTGCCATCCAGTTTGCCCGCCCGGTGCACCCGCCCCGGTCGCATCCAGTTGCATCCGCAGTTGCATCCACTGGTGCCCATCCGGGTGTGCCATCAGTTGCGCCACCCGGATTGCTGCCATCCGGTCACATCCATCCAGATTGCGTCCACCCAGTTGCATCCCGCCATCCAGTGCATCCACCCGGATTGCGCCCACCCAGTCGGCCGTTGCACCCATCCAGTGCCCCACCCGGTGGACCATCAGTGCACCCATCCGGTGCCGCCGTCCGTTCACGCCCACCCAGTTGCCACCCAGCCACACACGCCATCCAGGCGCGCCCACCCAGCGCGCCCGCCCAGTGCACTTGCATCCAGCACCCATCCAGTGCACCCATCCAGTGGCCACCCATCCGGTGGATTCCATCCAGTGCACCCATCCAGTGCGCCACCCAGTGCATCCATCCGGTGCATCCACCCAGTCATCCACCCCGGTGCACCCATCCAGATTGCGCAATCCCACTGCCACCCACCCATCCAGTGCACCCATCCAGTGTACCCATTCAGTGGACCCATCCAGTGCACCCATCCAGTGCACCCATCCAGGGCACCCATCCAGTGGACCCATCCAGTGGACCCATCCAGTGCACCCACCCAGTGCATCCATCCAGTGCATCCACCCAGTGCATCCACCCAGTGCACCCATCCAGTGCACCCATCCAGTGCACCCACCCAGTGCACCCATCCAGTGCACCCATCCAGTGCACCCACCCAGTGCACACACCCAGTGCACCCACCCAGTGCACCCATCCAGTGCACCCACCCAGTGCATCCATCCAGTGCATCCACCCAGCCAGTGCACCCACCCAGTGCACCCATCCAGTGCACCCATCCAGTGCACCCACCCAGTGCACCCATCCAGTGCACCCATCCAGTGCACCCATCCAGTGCACCCATCCAGTGCACCCACCCAGTGCACACACCCAGTGCACCCATCCAGTGCACCCATCCAGTGCACCCACCCAGTGCATCCATCCAGTGCATCCACCCAGTGCATCCACCTAGTGCACCCATCCAGTGTACCCATCCAGTGCACCCACCCAGTGCACCCATCCAATGCATCCACCTGTGCACCCATCCAGTGCACCCACCCGAATCAATATGTGGAGTAAGACTCCGAGAGATTCACAATGGTTTGCAAAACCTAAAGATGTGACACATCATGCTGCCTGGTTTGGTTAACAAAAGTATCAATGTGCATTAATGTTGATTCCACTCAACTAAGTGGTGCCACAGCAGCACTTGATTCCCCGGTGCTATGAGGTGCTGATCCAAGCCCACTACCCACACACACATGTAATCCACACATACACAACACGTAACGCAATCCATTTTGGGGATTTTGCAAATATAACTATTCATCCCATGTGCAAGTGAAAAGATGAAAAAGCCCACAAAAAGTACAGCAGCAAGGTGAGGTAGCTGGACACTGAGGCTGGGTGTTTGGCTGGACACTGACCACTTTGGACGTGCCGAGTTTGAAGAGATACTTCCACTCCCGCCAGGTGACCTTCTCGTCCAATGCTGACATCAACTCTTCAATGCGAACCAGGAACAGAGGCACCTGGTGAACAAATCAAACAATACCCATGCAGAAAACACCACAGCATTAATACAACAAACCACAGTGGAAACCCAATTATACACGTCACTATTAAGGTCAACCCCGGGACTTGGCAAAAATGGCCTGACTGGCAAGGTGACCTGATTAGCGAGACCAGCTTCCTGACTTTACATTACTAAAAATAATTTAGAACTGTTCTGGAGCGACCTTAGTTGCAAGGTGGCTGTATTACCAAGGTGACCGTAAAGCGAGGTTCGATTGTAATCTGAAAATATATGTGTTTATAGGTTTAGTTACATATCCAGAATGTAATATAAAACTTATGTACGTATGTATGTATATACAGTCGATTTTTATTATATAAGAAATATCAGCTTAGGCGTCATTCACAATGGTCAACATTTATCTATTCATACATAGTGTATCACTACACCAGAGCCGAGACAGGGAAATGTCAAGGCTGCAGGAAGCGCGGACACCCAGTGTAGATGGGAGAACTGTGTGAAGTGAGATTTTATTAATATGGAGGCAGACGAAAGGTCATCATAGTACACGGGAACCGGGAGGAAGAGCAGGTGTATGTCGAGTGTGTCTGTCTCACCTCGTCAATGAGCTGCTCAAGGTTCTTCGCCACCGACCGACTCTTCTCATCCTGAGTCATCAGACTGAAGTTCTCCCTACAAACACAAGTCTCTCAGTCAGTCTCACAATCGCTGACCATCGCAAGTCTCTCAGTCAGTCCCTCAGTAAGTACCCACATAAACACGTACCCACGTAAGCACATATCCACATACACAAATACACACATACATCCACTCGATTATTATTACCGGGTAGATTTAAACATAACTGAGCAATCTGGTGGTATGCTATTCTTGGATTATAATTCCTTATGCTTGGCGTGCATCTGCATGTTTGACAGACCTTGGATGTACGTCATTATCATCACTTCATTTGTTTTAATACTCTAATATGTGATTGAGCCTCTTCATTGCTACATTAATGTTCAAATGTGTTGCCTTTTAATAACAGTTTGGCCAGCGTATTCCAACTGAAACAAGAAAATGGCCTGTCTACTACAATTATTCTTGCAGGTCAGATTTTGTTTGTCACAGTTACTTATAACTCTCACTTACACACACCGTTTAACTATAACCGAGCTATGAGGATTTGCGTGTGTAACCGTGTATTGTGTGTGCGTGAGAGATTTTTCAGAGATTAATCTAAACTCTTCAGAAGAAAAGTTTTTTTGTAATTTGCTGTAGATAAAGGGTTCTTACAAATGATTGTTCACTACAAACATTATTTATGAATACTCTGAGAAATCATCTTCTGCATCTGTATAGCATCCGGAGGAAGGGCACTTCTGCTAGTCCTGCGAACGCAGGCAGCCCACATGGCGGAGTTAGCCTGGCAAAAATAAACAGTTCACCCCCAAGACAGTGGTTGACTAACAACATACTTCTTCTGCATGAGGTTGTGGAAGGTGTGTGTCATCTTCTCATTGAAGGCCTTCAGCTTCAACAGTTCCCGCATGTGTAGAGCCTGACACACCACAAGTCTTACACTAATCATCAGTTATTTGTAGGTATGAAAGCATCTTTATGTATACCTACATGTATTCACACAAAAACATTTACATGCATGTTCACAAGTATGGGGTATAACAATGCACAACTATCACAATATTATCACAACAGTAAAAATATCCCTAATAGAACCCTTATTCACAAGTAAAATACTTTAAGGTCCACCAGTAATTACCATCAAAAATAGATTCAGAACATTTTCTGGAATGCTTCCAATGTGGTAGATAGAGCACACAATGCTACAAAGCAGTATATTTAGCACGAGGAATACACTTTTATGTGAAAATACGAGCATTTAAAATGTTTCGGCTTCAAAAGTACGAAATTGGTTAGAAAACTAAGCAGGATTAATCCTTAGAGGATCTGCCTTCACAGGCTTTTGGATCAATCTCATAAATATGAACAATTGGTGTAATTCTGAGGCATACATTTCTGAGACTGCGACTGAGGATGTCTCGCATATTCTGCTTCGGCTTGTGCTTCTCGTGTTTCTCCCCAGATGTCGCTGCTGAGCTCTCACAGATCACATGTTCCAGTGCGATGCGCATCTCGACAATCACTGTTGAGATGACATCCAGGGTAGACTCAATCTGGCGACACATCAAACAGCGTCAAATAGTGTCAGACTGCATAATAAACTGCATCAGACAGAATCACTTACTGCTGGCAGTTGTTTAGAATAACACAAGCTCAGTGCTGATGCAGGGATATACATATTAAAATGTCTCTGCTTGAAGCTTACGCATCAACAGTACACTGTGTACAGCACTGACATCACAGTCTTTCAGTGGAATCTGCTACCATTTCTAGACAGACACAAATTTTGCAATGTACCTCGGTATTTTTACTTTAGTTTATTATTTGTAAACATCCGCAATTTTTTTTAAGAGACATGTGGTGTCTAATTAAATTTGATAATTTTGGTTACATGTTGACTACCTAAACCTTTTGATTACTTTATTTGTCTAACTTCACCAAGTTAATAAATATGTTAATTTTAACTGATGGCATAAACTCAGTGACCGACAACAATATTTAACTGTCACTACAGAGTTGAAAGAAATGTTTAGACGAGTCCTAGTACCTCCGGCACAAGGTAGGTGGCAATCTCGTGCCTCTCTGTGGCCGTCACGCTGCTTGAGTGTTGCTTACAAACCTCAAGGAAGCGTCTTAGTTGATTCATGAAGATTGGCAACCTGTAACATTACAGTATGTCACATGAGCATAATTACAACTGCGTAATAATGAATGCTACACAGCCAACAGAAGAGGATTACAGAATTGTAACTTGCCAGTTTTGGACATGGACAAATTAGGTAAAATGTCCCCGATTGATTGGTGCCTTCAGTGGATCTCAGAATAATTGTAGAAATATGTGTAACATCGTGAAGAATTGATTAACATCCATCTAACATCCGGTACAAACCATAAAACTAGAAAACCCCTTATCCAGCAGCAAATTTCAAAAAATTAAACGAGTTACATTTCTTCTTGCAGTAAAACAACATACAACATACCCACACACCTGCGCATACACATACAAACACATACAACATACCCACACACCTGCGCATACACATACAAACACATACAACATACCCACACACCTGCGCATACACATACAAACACATACAACATACCCACACACCTGCGCATACACATAGAAACACATACAACATACCCACACACCTGCGCATACACATAGAAACACATACAACATACCCACACACCTGCGCATACACATAGAAACACATACAACATACCCACACACCTGCGCATACACATAGAAACACATACAACATACCCACACACCTGCGCATACACATACAAACACATACAACATACCCACACACCTGCGCATACACATACAAACACATACAACATACCCACACACCTGCGCATACACATACAAACACATACAACATACCCACACACCTGCGCATACACATACAAACACATACATGCGTGATAAGAGTTAAATTTATTAAAATTAATATTTATTTAACTTAGCTTTTATTGATTTTTGTATTTTAGTTATCAATCAATTATTTCATTATTACTTGAAGTGTTCTATATTAATTTTATTATATTAGTATTTTCATATTTGTTTATTTAGCAATTGTAGAACATGTTTAATTGTATTTATGTTGTGAAGCCACACACAATTTTAGAACTGGTTCTATACATGCAAAATCTATTCTAATTACATGTATTACCTTGATTTTGCGTATTTGATGATTTTGTGCCTTTCGTCCCGAGATAGTTCTGCCTTGCGTCGAGAGAACAAGTCACACAGAATGAGGAGCTTCACTCCAGCTACAAGACAGGAAGGGTGGTGAGAGATTTCAACCCTGAGGGTGGAGGGTGATTATCACGGGTGGGGTTTGATCCTTCAGAATAGTTCTTTATTTGTGAAAGAGGGTTTTGTACATGGCGGACCATTGGGGTATAGATTGATCTTCAGCAGTGGAGTTGGGAATGTGGTCTTTGGGAAGGAATACTGGACCTCCCTGTGGCATTTGTACAATTGACATGGCACTCCTATAAGTAACATAAACTTCATATCAAAGTAAAATAAACCTTCTATTAGTGACATGACACTCCTAAAAGTGACATGACCATGACCTGACCCTCTTATCTTCTCCAATCAGCAACAAGACCATCCAATCAGTGACATAACCTTACTATCAGTGACATGATCTTACTATCAGTGACATGACACCTCGTGTCAGAGACTTGATTCTCCTATCAGTGACGTGACCCATCAGTACCCACCCACAGCCGCCTCTCTCATGGCCTGTTTGACAACGTAGCACAGTCGCGCTGGGTTTGTGATGAGACTGTTCTGACCAACGTGACTGTCTGTGGTCACTGCCAACTTCCCTGAGAACAGGTCAATGACATTGTCTGCACAGCGGTGCATATCCTCCACAAGGTTGGATATCTCTACAAAATAACAGCATTACCCAATCAACTACCTTGAAGGGGACAGGGCACAGGTAACCTTCCTCTTATGTTTCACAATAATATTGTACCTAGAAAATGGTGATATTTGAAAGAAATTAGAAAATGAGTGAAGTAGATCAGGCATATTAGGAGGTTGAGTGCTAACGTGTATTGGCAGTAAAATGACGTATATTTGGAAGCGTACTCGGTGGAGTAATATTTTTAATTTTTTTTCACATAGCACACGTGCGTGCAGAAAAAGATGGCTATTCATATTTGTAAATATTATGGGGGCCATGCATGCAAGTGTTTTAAAAGAGCTGAAGGTGTGTGATTTTGACAAAATTTAGTTACCATAACAATGACATTACATAGTCACTGTGAGGAAATTTTAGATTTTTCTCAGGTACAGTTTTCTTATAATCTGACAAAACCTTAACATGTCCACATGTGCCCTAAAGAATGGTCAATAATGACACAGACATCACAAATGAAGAATAATGCTGATTTATCATTATGCATTATCTCGCACATACGTTGCCGCAGTGCCGTATTCTTGATGAATGTTTGACACAGTTGCTCAAAGCGCTCGAAGCCTCGCATCTTGTGAACGGCCTTGATGCATGCGAGAGCGACATCCTCCGAGAGTCCGTCCGGCAGACACTCGGCATAGAGGTAGTGCAGGCATGTAGACACCACCTCCTCTGGTAACCCTGACAGGGGCGGGGGTGTCGACTCCCAGTCTATAGATGGCACTGCCAGGCCCAGGATTATCTTGTGCACCCGGAACTGGACAAGTGAACAACAATGTGTCATGTCACATGGCTCAGGGAGCATGGATAGAACACATCACATGGTTCAGGGAGCATGGGTAGAACACATCACATAGCAAGGGAATTTGCATAGGGCTGCAAAAAGCTCTTCCAAGTCACACAATTTTGATTAAATATATGGTATAAATCCCTTCTGAAATAGTCACTTATGTGCGTATGTAGTGCCCATCGACATAATTATTATAAAATCATGATTTTGTTGCTTGGGTTTCTGACATAATCATGAAAACGACCACAGAGTCGTTTACTAACTACCAACTAGTAATAATAATACTGTATTTATTAGGCACTATATTTTGCCTAGTGGACTGTATAATAACGTAAACGTATATTTTAAAATCGCACAAATAAATAAACCATTAATAAATATATAAATAAATAAATATACATACAATAAAGAATGGTAGGGCCTATGACAGATAATACTAAAATAAAAAATTACAAATAGTGTCTACCATGATAAAAACTTAAATAAATTAAAACTATCCAGACGATTGTTGTTTTTGCTAGTTTCTATAAACCACAGCCACAAAGTGCCAATCCCACCTCCTTGCCACTGCTGGCAGTGATGACGAGGTCAGAGAAGTATCCCTCCTCCAGGGCTCCAAGGAAGGAGAAGGTGAGGTCCTCCGAGTGCTCCGGAGATTCAATCTGAAGTGCCACAAGGAGATGCTCACTCAACTTGCAAGCGGCAAGTCAAGGCAAAGAGACACTTGGTGTGCGACGACTGCCACAGTTGGGTAGATTTTGCCTTATCCGGCTGTACGAAGTCATGGACAGAAACCAAGGAAGAGGGATTCACCTTTCAGTGCGTGGGGTGTTGGAAGGTGAAATGTCTGGAGAAAGAGGTAGCTAGGTTGGCAGATATTGTGAAGGGGATGGAGATGAGAATCACCAAGGAGACAGATGGAATGGAGAGAGACGACAGGGATAAAGTTGGGAATACTGTGAAACTGAAGGAGCAGAGTAGTGGCAACAAGACCGAGGAAAGGAGACTGAGAGGAGGGAAGGTGATCGGAGGGGAAGAAAGTGGAGGATCGACGGCAGGAAATGTGACAGGTGTGAAGGTGGCAGGAGAGAAAGTGACCGTAGAGAAAGAGGTAGGAGGGAAAAAGAGACGGGAGAGGAGAGAAGGAAATGCAATGGGAGGAAAGATGACGGGAAGAAAGGTGACAAGAGAAACAGCGTCAGAAAAGAATGGAACGGACGAGATTGTGACGGGAGAGCAGAAGACAGGGGAACAAGATTACAACCAGACAGATGCAAACCGTAGAAAGAGCTACACTGAGGCAGTGATTGAGGGGGCAATGAGGAAAGAGAGGGTGTTTATGGGCGATTCGATTATGAGAAAGACAGATAAGACTCTAAGCGAGGGGGAGGACGTCGTTGTTTGTCTACCGGGGGCTAGGATAGAACATGTAACTGAAAGGGTAGAGAAGGTACTGGGGCATGGCAAGGGAGGGTCTATACTAGTACATGTAGGGACAAATAACGCAGAGAGGGAGGGAACAACTGGGATAGTTCAGAAGTACAGACAGTTAGTGAAGAAGTTAAAGAAGACAAGAGTAGAACAGATTATCCTCTCAGGAATTTTGCCAGTAATGGGAGGAAGGGGGCCGACATAGAAACTGCAAGAGGATGGCGATCAACGCACTAGTTGAGCAGATGTGTAAAGAAGAGGGGGTGGGATTCGTAGATTTATGGGGATACTTTGTTGGGAGGGAAGATATGTACATGAGAGATGGCCTACATCTAAGTGGAAAGGAGGCAGCAGTTTTCTCAGAGAACTTGCTGCAATCTGTTGACAGTGGGACAGGCTGCATCTATTTAAACCAGATTCGCAGGGGGGATTCACAGAGAAGCCTGAAACTGGAGGCATAGATAAAGACAGCAGAAATAAATCGGCAAAGAACAGCCTGGAAAACTGTTCTGAATCAGGATATAAATGCATTTGTTTAAATGCAAGGAGCATAGTAAACAAAAGAAGTGAACCAAACATTATGGTAGAAGATATTGACCCTCACATAATAGGTATAACCGAATCGTGGGCCACCACTGATATATCAGATGCCGAATTGGGACTAACAGGATATGTAATGTTTAGGAAAGATAGAATAGGAAGAAAGGGAGGTGGAGTTATTTCATATATTAAAGAATCTATCCAGGCTTATGAAATAAAATTAGAAAGAGAAGCAGATTGCGAAGAAGCTGTTTGGTGTAACATAGTTACAGGAAACTCAACGCTAACAGTTGGGTTAGTTTATCGAAGTCCAAACATAAGCATAGAAGAGAATGAAAAAATACAAAACGCTATAAGGGAAGTAAGCAAACGGGACTGTATTATTATGGGGGACTTTAACCATGGGCATATACAATGGAAATCTCTACAGAGTATGGGGAGTGAGGACCACAAGTTTTTAGTTTTAGTACAAGATAGTTTCCTTTCTCAACATGTGCTAGAACCAACCAGGGGAGAGAATGTGTTAGGCTTAGTTTTGTCCTCACAGAAAGAATTAGTTGACAATGTCAAGATATGTGAGCCACTGGGGAGTAGTGATCACAACCAGATACATTTTACCATCAAAGTAAAATAAGAAAGGAATAGTAAAAAGCAGTATAGGAGAAATTTCCACAAAGGAAGGTATAAGGACACGAGGAAATATTTAGCAAAGATAGACTGGAATAACACACTGAAGAATAAGACAGCAACCGAATGCTGGAATATCTTAAATAGTGAAATTAAGTGCATAGTCGATAAATTTGTACCTTTCAAAAAACAAGGAAACGGTCTAAAAAGAAACACTTATCGAAAGAAGCCATTAGAAAAATTAAGTATAAACAAATGATGTGGAAGTCATATAGATGTACTGGAAATGATGAAGACTACAACATTTATAAAGAAGCACTTAATCAAGCTACAGCTTAAATTAGAAATTCAAAGAGAAGCTATGAAAAAAATTAGCTAGTAATATAAAACATGACAGTAAGAGTTTTTATGCGTATATTCGAAGCAAACAGAAAGTTCAGGATAAGGTCGTTCCTCTAGAAGATAGTGCTGGAAATACAATATCAGAGGGATTCTTAATGGCAGAAGACCTGAATGAGTATTTTAGTTCAGTGTTTACCAGGGAAGATATTAGTTCACTGCCAGTACCAGAGGCTAAGTTCAAGGGGGCAGATTCAGACTATTTAGGACAGTTAGTTGTAACCTCGGAAATGGTAGCTAAGAAAATAAGGGCTATGAAGGATAATAAATCACCTGGAGTGGACGGGATTCCGCCCAAACTACTATTGGAAATTGTAGAACAAATTAGCGAACCGCTTGCAACAGTTTTCAATTTGTCATTAGAAGAGGGAGTGGTTCCTTTAGAATGGAAGAGGCAAACATTATACCGTTATTTAAAAAAGGTTCGAGAAACAAGTCGGAGAACTATAGACCAGTGAGTTTAACATCAGTGATTTGCAAATTATTAGAAAGACTAATTAAAGATCACATGGTGGATTTTCTTGTTAAACATAACTTGATAAACCCATCTCAACATGGGTTTTTAAAAGCGAGGTCATGCTTAACAAATATGTTATGTTTTTTGGAAGACATCACTAAGGTGGGTAGATGAGGGATCACCAGTAGATATCATCTATTTAGATTTTCAAAAAGCTTTCGACAAAGTACCACATCAAAGATTACTCCTTAAGCTAAAGGCCCATGGCATAGGAAATGGTATAATAAACTGGATAGAAAATGGCTGATTGACAGAAGACAACGTGTAGTAGTTGATGGGGAGGCTTCAAACTGGAAATCGGTATTGAGTGGGGTACCACAGGGATCAGTACTAGGACCTATATTATTCTTAATATATATCAACGATTTGGACGATGATATAACAAGCAAGGTGTTAAAATTTGCGGATGATACAAAAGTGTTTAGAAGGATTAAAAGTGATGGAGACAGACAGCATTTACAAGATGATCTTGATAGGTTGATCAAATGGTCTGAAAAGTGGCAAATGCTGTTCAATTTTGGGAAATGTAAATGCCTCCACACAGGTCATGGGAATGAAGAGGTAAAATATAAAATGGGGGGTACTGTTCTAAGTACTACTGTAAAAGAAAAGGACTTGGGGTTAACCATTAGTGCTGATATGAAGGTTTCAGAGCAGTGCGGAATTGCAGCGTCAAAGGGAAATCAAATCCTTGGATTAATTAGGCGAAATATAGCGTATAAGAAAAAAGAATTAATAGTACGCTGTACAAAACAATAGTGAGGCCTCATTTAGAATATTGTATACAAGCATGGAGGCCATATCGCAAGAAGGACATAGATATGCTAGAAAGAGTACAGAGGAGAGCGACTAAAATGATACCAAATCTGAGGGATCTTAGTTACGAAATACGCCTAAAAGAATGTGGTTTAACAACATTAGAGACCAGGAGATTGAGAGGAGATCACATAGAAGTGTTTAAAATATTGAATGGTTATGAAAATATTGATAGAAACATTTTTTTCTCAGTTAAAAAAAATAGAAGGACCAGAGGACATGAAGCTACATTAGTAAAGGAGCAGTGTAGATTAGATATAAGAAAGTTCTCATTCTCACAAAGGACTGTAAATGAATGGAACAGATTATCTCCTGATTGTGTTGGTGCTAGTAGCGTGAATATGTTTAAAAATAAAATCGACACACACCTTAAAAAGGCGGGATACATGTAGATAAAAAGTATTGGACTCTCGATAAGCCAAAAGGCTTCCTTGTCCACCTGCCATCCAGAGTAATTTTCTGGATGGCAATCTTGTTAAATCTTGTTAAAACTCATGAAGTTCTAATTAAAACACTTTTATGTCATCTATTTAATATTTTTTTAGATATCTTTACTGCGTTATACAATACTCTCTTACATAATTGATTTGTTTAGCAGTTTTACGTAATTTTACCTGGACATTTATGTATTAAACTCATGACGGTAAGGAAAATAAAATGTATATTTTATAAATACAGTGACTAAAGAACGTTTAATATCATTATTGTCCACAGGACAAACACAGCGCGAGTGCAAACAGTTGACAATGATCGTCTAAAACAAAGATCGGTGGTTTTCTGTGACAGTAGGAAATGAAACCAATTTTCAGAATCCCAATAGGATGGAATCAGGGAAATTTACATGAAAAATACCTTCCTGACCAAGACATATGGACAACAAACACTGTATAAATAACCCCTATATCAACTGCAACTCCTTGCCAATGACCACCCCTCAAATAACAACCAGGTCAATTTGAATTTTAAATGTGACGAATGACCAGATAATTGCTATTTATAGTCATCTCTGATCAATTCCGATAGATGGCAGCACTCTTTATGTTACAATCATGTGGTCGTAACATGACTTATTTTGTGAAGCTTGAAAAGATTATACTATAAATTTACTAAAAAACATCATAAGGTTTGAATACCTTATCAATAAATTTATAGCAACTTGAACTATCTATAAAGAAAAATCTAAACCACAAGTTGTGAATAAGTAAATGAATCAAAAGGTAAACATGGGCCGAATATCTGACTCCAGAGTAGTGAATGTTTTTATTGAAAAAATCCAATCAACATAATAGCACAAACTCTTACCCTATGACACTGAACACGTACCCGCTGACACTCAAAACTCACTCGCTGACACTGAACCCTTACCCGATGACGCTGAACACTTACCCGCTGACATTCAACACTTACCCACTGACACTTAACACTTACCCGTTGACACTCAACACATACCCGCTGACACTCAAAACTCACCCGCTGACACTGAACACTTACCCATTGACACTGAACATATTTACCCGCTGACACTGAACACTTGCCTGTTGATACTCAACACTTACCCGCTGACACTCAACACTTACCCGCTGACACTCAACACTTACCCGCTGACACTCAACACTTACCCGCTGACACTCAACACTTACCGGCTAACCCCCTTCACTTACCCGCTGACACTCAACATTTACCCGCTGACACTCAAAACTCACCCGCTGACACTGAATACTGACCCGCTGACACTGAACACTTACACTATGACACTCAACACTCACCCGCTGATACTCAACACTCACCCGCTGACACTCAACACACTCACCCGCTGACATTCAACACTCACCCACTGACACTCAACACTTACCCGCTGACACTCAACACTTACCCACTGACATTCAAAACTCACCCGCTGATATTGAAACTTACCCACTACACTCAACACTTACCTGCCGACACTCAACACTTTCCCGCTGATACTCAACACTCACCCGCTGACACTGACCAGCTGACATTGAACACTTACCCGTTGACACTCAACACTCACCCACTGACACTCAACACTCACCCGCTGACACTCAACACTCACCCGCTGACACTCAAAACTCACCCGCTGACACTGAACACTTACCCATTGACACTGAACATTTACCCGCTGACACTGAACACTTGCCTGTTGATACTCAACACTTACCCGCTGACACTCAACACTTACCCGCTGACACTCAACACTTACCCGCTGACACTCAACACTTACCGGCTAACCCCCTTCACTTACCTGCTGACACTCAACATTTACCCGCTGACACTCAAAACTCACCCGCTGACACTGAATACTGATCCGCTGACACTGAACACTTACACTATGACACTCAACACTCACCCGCTGATACTCAACACTCACCCGCTGACACTCAACACACTCACCCGCTGACATTCAACACTCACCCACTGACACTCAACACTTACCCGCTGACACTCAACACTTACCCACTGACATTCAAAACTCACCCGCTGATATTGAAACTTACCCACTACACTCAACACTTACCTGCCGACACTCAACACTTTCCCGTTGATACTCAACACTCACCCGCTGACACTGACCAGCTGACATTGAACACTTACCCGTTGACACTCAACACTCACACTCAACACTCATCCGCTGACACTCAACAACCATCCCTTCTGACACTCAACACTCACCTGCTGACACTCAACACTCACCCACTGACACTCAACACTCACCCGCTGACACTCAACACTCACCCGCTGACACTCAACACTTACCCGCTGACATTGAAGCATGCAACACCTCTCATATGTCAGCAACATAAGATCTTCAGACACCTCCACCTGTAGAACACATGTTTACAACTCATGTTTAGGATAAATCTAACATTAGTATGAGCTATGATCAGTGAGAACCGATTAACAACATGCATGTCAATATGTATAGGTCCCACAAAGGACCTGTTTTGGTGAAGTTGATTTTAAGAAGAATACCTGATCTAACAGTCACATAGAGTTATATGATGCATATAAAGTAATTTTCAAAAAGATTGATCTTATTTGCAACGATTATGATGAAAAGATGTTTGACACCTTAATATGAGCAACTAGTTGCTGGTTTTGACTTCAACCATGAGTTGTAGCACTTCTGTTAGGTTTAATCCCTTGAAGCTATTTAAACTCCACCCTGTTTAACTCTTGAACCAATAACCAGCAGACATAATGCACAATGGTGAGTAGTTCTGATCACACGATCAATACAAATGACCTGTTTGTCTCAATGTATCAACAATAATTACATATTTGCAATATACTACTGTTTACTACATCATCATTAATGAACGGCATCATCATCATTAAAAAATCAATGTTGTTACGTGTCCTGCTATTTCTAGGTAAATGTTACATGACACGTAGTCTACCATGTATTTACACATACAACATACATTACAGCGGGGACACTTACCCTGAATGCAATGATGCTCCCTGCGAAAGTGGCAAACAGTTTGAGGATGGCAGGATTGCCGAGGGATACTTCGTATGTTTCGCAGGAGAAGAAAGGCATTGATTCTGCGTCATCACAGACCTTCCAAGAAATATCACCATTCTCGTCCAATTGAAACACGGTTCTACAAGCGTCATTATGTCTCATTAATATCAGCGTATTTAACAAAAAGAGTTGCATCAAAAAAGAAACAATTTAGGAGCCATTATATTTTTTAACATCCGTAACTGACATAAACAAGTTATTTAACTCAATATATAATCTATCATATGTGAGCAGTAAATTAATTAAAAATATGTTAATTTGATGCATAACATTTAAGGGTGAGATGCCGGCTCAAGTGCCAGTTTGTTGTTGAAGACAATGAAGTGACATGTATGTGCCCTTAAACAAGTCTGCGAAAACCTGCCAGGTCTTTGTTTCAGCAGGGTTTCATGTACCAAGTATGTCTTGTCTTCTTATAATGTGCCACTGTCTTTGTCTACATCAAAGTAACATCAGTGTTTCTTAATCACATTTGTTTCTCTGGACCACCATGTTTTGTAGCATCCATAACCTGTTCATGTGACTAAATGTATGTGTCACAATTTGCATACACTGTTATGGTTTCCCATGCTATGTGTACCAGCAAAATACTGTATGAAAACCCTTAACTGTTAGAGTTTACTGTTACTGCTGGCAAGTGTACTAATAAAAGGTAAGTTCATATATAGCACAGTATCCAGTCCTCAGGACTGCTCAAAGTGCTTTACACTTTACTGCCTGGCAGACCTGTTCAATCACTATCTTCTCTGGGAAGGATCCAGACATGCTGCAATTAATGTGCAAAGACTAGTTGTACACAAACACTCCACTGTCTATAGCTAGGCACTCACTCTTACAGGTCAGTGAACTGGAACAACGTAGAGTGAACAAACTTGCCCAAAGTTCGACGTGGCAACACACTGGGTCCGTATGTAATGACAGATACCAAATTCAAGGCTATTTCAAGGCTTTTCAAAGCTAATTGAAGGAAAATTCAAGGCTATTTAATCGAGAATGAACTGGCACCAGTCCATTGACCGTGACCTACAGCTGGTTAACAAAAGATGAAGTGACATCAGAATGCTAACAAATATATAACAGATCTGGCCATCTGGGTGGAATACTTTGACTGCCTCATGATCTATAGATGCATGAGAGCTCGGCGAAATCTAAGCATGTAACATAAAAGAGTTATTGGTCAAGGAAGATCAGTTTGAATGAACAGGAAGACCTGCCATGACTACCAGGGAACAAAGACCCGAAGTAGGGCATAATCAAGGCTGTTCAAGGCTGCAAGCCATAATTCAAGGATATCAAGGCCTTGAATTGGGAGTGATGTAATTCAAGGTTTTCAAGGATTTCCAGGCCCCGTACGGACCCTGAGCACAGGATTCGAACACAAGTTCTCTCGATTGACAGTCCGATGCTCTATCTACTGAACCAAAGCGCTACACTCAATACTAGGGCCTTTAGTCAGAGACTGATTGTGGGGAAAAAGGAGAGAGCATCCCCTTCACTCCCTGAGTTGACCATTCTCATGAGCCAGCGATCTGCTTACAATAGGCTAAAACCCAAAACGGCTAAATCTGAACTGAAGATTGACATATGATTTTTAAGGTGCCAACCAATAGATTAAAATAAATAAATAAAACATGTTGTTAGGTCTATACATGCCAGGGTTATACACAAATGTAGTCAACTGTAACTGGTTCAGATATATCACAAAGTTGTGTTCCATCTTATACAGAGCTGCCAAGTTGTGTCGGGAAATATGAGTGAGATCCTGTTCCCTAATGGGACACCAGGTGGCAGCACTCAACTTTTTCCAGACAGGATACCAGGTGGAAGAAGTTTTTATAATTAAACTTTCCTTGAACATAACACTTTACAACCGTCACTGAATAACCTTGCGGATTCAATGGACGCTCTGTGATATGCACCAACGCATATGAATAAATGTATCAATATTTGCATAAGTCTGCCTGTATTAGTATTTATTGAAATGGCCAAAATAGGTTAAATTTACAGATAGTCGCTTGAGTCACTTACCAGATGCATGAGATTGACTGGGTAGCTCTCCATATAAAATGCAGTGATTAAATATAAATGTGCAAGAGAAGCTTCGTTTTGACAGATTCTAACAAGGTAAGTGCATTGTTATTTTTATGTCACCTCTGTCTTCTGATACATTTCAAGGCTAATAAAATAAAAATAACACTTTACAACCGTCACTGAATAACCTTGCGGATTCAATGGACGCTCTGTGATATGCACCAACGCATATGAATAAATGTATCAATATTTGCATCAGTCTGCCTGTATTAGTATTTATTGAAATGGCCAAAATGGGTGAAATTTACAGATAGTCGCTTGAGCCACTTACCAGATGCATGAGATTGAGACTGTAGCTCTCCATATAAAATGCAGTGATTAAATATAAATGTGCAAGAGAAGCTTCGTTTTGACAGATTCTAATAAGGTAAGTGCATAGTCATTTTTATGTCACCTCTGTCTTCTGATACATTTCAAGGCTAATAAAATAAAAATGACCTTTTGTTTCGGCTGTGATGAACAACAGAAAGACAAGGAGGGTATTTCAATCAACAAAACATGTGCCAGACGAGATTATTACCATTATCAATCATTTTGCACAACCTGACAACCCCTTTAGATTTGTTTGATTTACCTGATAAATACCACTACACTTACCTGATCTAGGCTGATGTCATCATGACATAAACTTGATAACATTCAGTTGATTCACAGCAAATGTCAACAACTGCTAGTAACTAGTGCATTCTTATTCAACTGTTAATGAAAATATGTATCACCTAACACTCGTCAAGAGTCCTGTATCATGACAGGCAACATCTATACACGGACAACTTCATGAAGTTAGGTTACGGGCAGATTAAGGTTTTACTGCGAGCTGTCAGATGCAGCAGATCTGTCGAATCGGTCAATGGCAATGCAATGTCAACAATGGTAACGTACGTACCCTTCGATTCCGGTAGGCTCCACCGTTCCGGCTAGCGAAACGCATTCTACAATCTGCAATAAACAAAAACATGCAGTCAAATCTCAGCGGCATAACAGTTGATCAAAACACTGATTTTCTCAACCGATTGCATTTATTGTCACCTTCCAAGTTCCATAAAAGACAGATTCGTCCGCCATGTTGAGATCGTGTTTACAAATTCGGCGCATGCGTAGTGCATCCTCACACTTCCTAGCACCAAAACTCAGTGGTGACGCGGCTTCATAAATAGTTTTGCTATTGCTACCTACAAGTTTCGATTATCCAGGCGCCGCGAGATGGGAGCACCGTAGCGCTCCCGTACTACCGTCTGCACGTTTTGACTCGCCAGGTGGATTAATTAAGCAACAGGACATTTTTCGACCAATGAGCAACGAGTGTGTATCTACAATAATTATAGGTGTATGTGTATCCATCTTTTACTTTGTTAAAATGAACGTAATTTTTGGGGTTGTACAAATCAGCGTTTCGAAGCGTGACAAGTGCGTGGGGGTCTCGAACAGTTCCAATAATGTCGTGACGTACTTGTCTTGATGGATGTTTTAGTAGCGTCGCAACTAAAAGGGGGAGGACGTCGTTGTTTGTCTACCGGGGGCTAGGATAGAACATGTAACTGAAAGGGTAGAGAAGGTACTGGGGCATGGCAAGGGAGGGTCTATACTAGTACATGTAGGGACAAATAACGCAGAGAGGGAGGGAACAACTGGGATAGTTCAGAAGTACAGACAGTTAGTGAAGAAGTTAAAGAAGACAAGAGTAGAACAGATTATCCTCTCAGGAATGTTGCCAGTAATGGGAGGAAGGGGGCCGACATATAGAAACTGCAAGAGGATGGCGATCAACGCACTAGTTGAGCAGATGTGTAAAGAAGAGGGGGTGGGATTCGTAGATTTATGGGGATACTTTGTTGGGAGGGAAGATATGTACATGAGAGATGGCCTACATCTAAGTGGAAAGGGGGCAGCAGTTTTCTCAGAGAACTTGCTGCAATCTGTTGACAGTGGGACAGGCTGCATCTATTTAAACTAGATTCGCAGGGGGGATTCACAGAGAAGCCTGAAACTGGAGGCATAGATAAAGACAGCAGAAATAAATCGGCAAAGAACAGCCTGGAAAACTGTTCTGAATCAGGATATAAATGCATTTGTTTAAATGCAAGGAGCATAGTAAACAAAAGAAGTGAACTAAACATTATGGTAGAAGATATTGACCCTCACATAATAGGTATAACCGAATCGTGGGCCACCACTGATATATCAGATGCCGAATTGGGACTAACAGGATATGTAATGTTTAGGAAAGATAGAATAGGAAGAAAGGGAGGTGGAGTTATTTTATATATTAAAGAATCTATCCAGGCTTATGAAATAAAATTAGAAAGAGAAGCAGATTGCGAAGAAGCTGTTTGGTGTAACATAGTTACAGGAAACTCAACGTTAACAGTTGGGTTAGTTTATCGAAGTCCAAACATAAGCATAGAAGAGAATGAAAAAATACAAAACGCTATAAGGGAAGTAAGCAAACGGAACTGTATTATTATGGGGGACTTTAACCATGGGCATATACAATGGAAATCTCTACAGAGTATGGGGAGTGAGGACCACAAGTTTTTAGTTTTAGTACAAGATAGTTTCCTTTCTCAACATGTGCTAGAACCAACCAGGGGAGAGAATGTGTTAGACTTAGTTTTGTCCTCACAGAAAGAATTAGTTGACAATGTCAAGATATGTGAGCCACTGGGGAGTAGTGATCACAACCAGATACATTTTACCATCAAAGTAAAATCAGAAAGGAATAGTAAAAAGCAGTATAGGAGAAATTTCCACAAAGGAAGGTATAAGGACATGAGGAAATATTTAGCAAAGATAGACTGGAATAACACACTGAAGAATAAGACAGCAACCGAATGCTGGAATATCTTAAATAGTGAAATTAAGTGCATAGTCGATAAATTTGTACCTTTCAAAAAACAAGGGAAACGGTCTAAAAAGAAACACTTATCGAAAGAAGCCATTAGAAAAATTAAGTATAAACAAATGATGTGGAAGTCATATAGATGTACTGGAAATGATGAAGACTACAACATTTATAAAGAAGCACTTAATCAAGCTACAGCTGAAATTAGAAATTCAAAGAGAAGCTATGAAAAAAAATTAGCTAGTAATATAAAACATGACAGTAAGAGTTTTTATGCGTATATTCGAAGCAAACAGAAAGTTCAGGATAAGGTCGGTCCTCTAGAAGATAGTGCTGGAAATACAATATCAGAGGGATTCTTAATGGCAGAAGACCTGAATGAGTATTTTAGTTCAGTGTTTACCAGGGAAGATATTAGTTCACTGCCAGTACCAGAGGCTAAGTTCAAGGGGCAGATTCAGACTATTTAGGACAGTTAGTTGTAACCTCGGAAATGGTAGCTAAGAAAATAAGGGCTATGAAGGATAATAAATCACCTGGAGTGGACGGGATTCCGCCCAAACTACTATTGGAAATTGTAGAACAAATTAGCGTACCGCTTGCAACAGTTTTCAATTTGTCATTAGAAGAGAGAGTGGTTCCTTTAGAATGGAAAGAGGCAAACATTATACCGTTATTTAAAAAGGTTCGAGAAACAAGTCAGAGAACTATAGACCAGTGAGTTTAACATCAGTGATTTGCAAATTATTAGAAAGACTAATTAAAGATCACATGGTGGATTTTCTTGTTAAACATAACTTGATAAACCCATCTCAACATGGGTTTTTAAAAGCGAGGTCATGCTTAACAAATATGTTATGTTTTTTGGAAGACATCACTAGGTGGGTAGATGAGGGATCACCAGTAGATATCATCTATTTAGATTTTCAAAAGCTTTCGACAAAGTACCACATCAAAGATTACTCCTTAAGCTAAAGGCCCATGGCATAGGAAATGGTATAATAAACTGGATAGAAAAATGGCTGAATGACAGAAGACAACGTGTAGTAGTTGATGAGGAGGCTTCAAACTGGAAATCGGTATTGAGTGGGGTACCACAGGGATCAGTACTAGGACCTATATTATTCTTAATATATATCAACGATTTGGACGATGATATAACAAGCAAGGTGTTAAAATTTGCGGATGATACAAAAGTGTTTAGAAGGATTAAAAGTGATGGAGACAGACAGCATTTACAAGATGATCTTGATAGGTTGATCAAATGGTCTGAAAAGTGGCAAATGCTGTTCAATTTTGGGAAATGTAAATGCCTCCACACAGGTCATGGGAATGAAGAGGTAAAATATAAAATGGGGGGTACTGTTCTAAGTACTACTTAACCATTAGTGCTGATATGAAGGTTTCAGAGCAGTGCGGAATTGCAGCGTCAAAGGGAAATCAAATCCTTGGATTAATTAGGCGAAATATAGCGTATAAGAAAAAAGAATTAATAGTACCGCTGTACAAAACAATAGTGAGGCCTCATTTAGAATATTGTATACAAGCATGGAGGCCATATCGCAAGAAGGACATAGATATGCTAGAAAGAGTACAGAGGAGAGCGACTAAAATGATACCAAATCTGAGGGATCTTAGTTACGAAATACGCCTAAAAGAATGTGGTTTAACAACATTAGAGACCAGGAGATGGAGAGGTGATCACATAGAAGTGTTTAAAATATTGAATGGTTATGAAAATATTGATAGAAATTTTTTTTTCTCAGTTTGAAAAATAGAAGGACCAGAGGACATGAAGCTACATTAGTAAAGGAGCAGTGTAGATTAGATATAAGAAAGTTCTCATTCTCACAAAGGACTGTAAATGAATGGAACAGATTATCTCCTGATTGTGTTGGTGCTAGTAGCGTGAATATGTTTAAAAATAAAATCGACACACACCTTAAAAAGGCGGGATACATGTAGATAAAAAGTATTGGACTCTCGATAAGCCAAAAGGCTTCCTTGTCCACCTGCCATCCAGAGTAATTTTCTGGATGGCAATCTTGTTAAACTGACGAATTGGTAATTAACGTTACGATTTGTGTAGAGCCTAGGGGGTACGACATGAACCTTTGAGTCCTCCTTTGTATAGCTGCTTGCTCAGGTATGCCTTTTGGTAATAATAAGTTGTCACGGATCGGCGGGTATCCTGTATGAAATGAAAGTTGCTCCAGCGAATGAGAAAACGTTGAAAATAGATATACGTACTACAATTAAATACAGAAAAGAACATTATAGTTACGTGAAAAGCGGAAGGATCCCAGAGTGTAACAGATATACACGTATTCACATAATATTTAATAGGCGACAGTCGATTCAGTCCGAGCGGTTTTTACCATACTAAGCTTTATATATAGCAACAAATTTAAATATATGCCAATGGATAGGGTAAATATATCATATATCATTGTCACAGATGGTATGAAACATCAATATCTCTGTATAACATTCACATATCAGTTAAATAATCTTGAGTATATTAACAATTAGGGGCGCAGTGGCCAAGTGTTAGAGTGCCGGACTCTCGACCGGGGCGCCGGGCGGTGGTTCGGTACTGATTCGGCCGCCGCGTCGAAACTTGGGTAATTTCGTTCATCCTATGTTGCCCCTTTCAACTCGCACCGACCAGCGTGGAAGGGTAGGCCAACAACACCAGCTTGCAAAATACGTTGAAGCCAAGGCCACCAGTCCCCAGCAGCATCGAAAGAGTATATGACCAAAGAGGCGGCTCGGGTCAACTAGGGCTACGTGCAGGGGGTGCTAAGAATCTCTGGGTCAAGAAGAGCCGCCGAGAGAAGGTAATTAAGTAGACTGAAGATAGCAACACATAACGTAAGAACACTACTAAGAGATGAACATATACAAGAACTGGAGGAAGAACTTAGGGACACCAGGTTGGTATGGAATGTGATCGGGATCGGAGAAGTTAGAAGAAGAGAGGAATGCTTCATTACCTTAGAAAGCGTCAAGGCTGAAAGGAAGAGGTTGATAAACAAGAGACCACCAAGTGTAGAAACCACACAAGTAGGAAAAAAAAGATCAAATTCCAACTCGAACTGCGAAATCGATTCGAGGCACTACATGGACTAGACGACATCGACACCATGAGCGAGAACACCACTGAGATGATCCAACTAAGTGCGACAAATGTAGCCAGAGCAATCAAAAGGCAAGCATAAAGACGAGAATTTCGTCACCGACGCGAGCACTGATGAAGAAACAACGAGAAATGGTGGATAACGGCGACCGCAAAAAAAACCGCAATTCGCAGAAATATACAAGACCATCAAAACGAAAGCGAAGGAGGACATCAGGAAATAAAAACAAGAGATCATAGAAACGATTATGACATGAAAGAGCCTGAAGAAAGCTAGAAGAACACAGGCATTGATTACACTTCAAGATAAGCAGGGTAGAGACATATAAAACCAAGATAAGATCATTAAACGAATAGAGGAATTCTAAACCGAGTATCACAATTCACAACGATCCGAAAGAGGTACCAGAGATAACACCATGGGAGGTAGAAGTAGCGCTAAGAGACATGAAGAATGGGAAGACATCAGGCAACGACGACCATGTTAACATTGAAAAATTAAAAGCAGGATAATTAATATACCACATCGAAGACACTGGCTAAGCTGTATACTAAATGCTTATCAGAAAGACGAATATCCACCGCATGGAAGAACGCAAAGATGGTGATAATCTTCAAGAAGGGAAATAAGAAAGACTTAAAGAACTACACCAGTTATGAAACATCTAGAAATTACTCACAAAGATACTAACGAATAGATTAGAGAAGACAGTCGACGAAAACCAACCCGAGAGCAAGCAGGTACTCAACGACAGACCACATACACGTCGTAAACATATTCCGCTCTGCCTTGCTCTCGTCGACTACGAGAAGGTGCAGACTCAAGCAATAGTGACCTCCCTTCAAGAACAGGGGAGAGAAGACGTGTACATCGAATTCCTGAAAGATATCTACACTAACAGCTCGGTGACAGTTCACCTACAAAAAAGGAGCAACAAGATCAACATCAAGCGAGGAGTACAACAGGGTGACACCATATCGCCCAAGCATATTCCGAAGGCTGACTTAGAAACCTGAGGATAAACGGAGAATATGTCAGTCAGCTTCGCTTCGCCGACGTCATACTCACATACGACACCGCAAGAACTACAAAAAGTTCTGCGCCATATTGGATAAGTATCACATTTCCGCTTCCTGTATTATTGGGTTGGTTAATTCCATACCTTGTTCCTGTTGTACGCTCTCTTGCCTCGACTTCCGTTTTGAGATAAGTCTGTTCAATAAATGTTCTCGTCGTTATCGAGTCTTTCCCTTCTATACTGGCGTGGTGGCAGCGTTTTCACTACTGAAGTGGATAGATACTTGTATAGCCAAACAAACGGCACGACGAATGCTTACTTTCTGTACGCTGTAATTAACGAAATACCATCGTCAAAAACTCGACATCCGTCAACTCCATATGGCAGGCAATCAGACTTCACTTCGGGTTTCAGACAAGCGGCGCTGACTTGATAGATTTCGCCGACATAAAACTTGAATCAGACGAAAACCACGAGGACCTATTCCAACGCCTCCTGGCGTTCGTTGATGATAGTCTGCTGACAGTGGGTGGCGCTATATCACACCACGACGAGTTCCCGACCGTAGATGAGGACTTATCACCGTCGCTAGAGAACATGGTTGTATTGAGCTGGCTTAGACTTATCCATCGGGAGCTATCTAGACTCGTAAAACAGCGCTACGGAACCGAATTGCGGAGCCGCACGCTAGCCAGTCTTAAACCAGAGATCTCTCAGGCCCTGGGGTCCCTACTGGACGAGATCCATTCTATGTCAGAGACAAAAATCCTGAGACAGTCAACCTACTACCAACCACGCATGCACACGCTCTGGGCCCGCTCGCCCACAAAGCTACCAACGAACTCAACGAGCAAAACAATGCCCACTCTGTAAGCAGGCTGGTAGACCGATAGTAGACCACTATCTAAGCGCTTGCAAGTACTTGCCCGAGCAAGACAGACTGTTCATGACTAAGGCACGCAACGTGACAGGACTAAACTGCGAAGACAGCGGAGACGAGGACCCACCGGTGAATGACGGCTACGTCAATGACGTACACAAAGTGTCGGCGACTTGTCGCGTAAATACGAAACAGTCTCCATTCTTCAAGGCGTTCCATCGTCACCACCAAATACGTCTTACCCTCGACACTGGGGCCGAAACCAACATGATTAGAGAGACGGTGGCCAGGTCAATTGGTGCAAAAATCACCAAAAGCTCCCAGCTCGCAAGACAAGCTGTTGGTGTAACCCCACTCAATGTAGTCGGAGAAACAAGGCTCGTGTTATCGCGGGATAATCTTGACCTACACCTCGATGCCCTTGTCGTTAAAGACTTGGATGTCGATGTACTTGCGGGAACACCATTCATGACAACCAATGACATATCCGTTCGTCCCGCCAAAAATCAGATCAGCATTGACGAAACTGTGATACACTACGGGATGGAGAACGTCAACCGTTCCCAATATCACACGATTCGCAGAGCGCAGGCCTACGTGTTGCGTGCGCCATCCGCGTCCACTACTGTTTGGCCAGGCGACTACATAGAACTGTCTATTCCATCAGCACTCGACGATCTTGTAGTGGCGATCGAACCTCGTAACGATCATAAGTCAACATTGCACTACCAAGATTGGCCCCAACCTGCCATTGTCGAGGCAGTCGGGGACAAAATCCGTTTACTAAACACGTGTTCACATCCCTTGAAAATAGGACGCAACGAGTACTTTTGCCGTGGAAGACATCGTAATCAAAAACACAAGCACACACGCAGCAGACGTGCAATTTCCAGACACTATCGAACTAGACAGTGGCAAACTCTTGTCTGACGACTTGCGCAACCAGTTCCGCAATCTGCATCAACAATTTGACACCGTGTTCAACTCGAAAATCGTAGGATACAACGGGCATGCGGGCCCATTCACAGCAACTGTAAACATGGGACCAGTCCAACCCCCGCAGCGAAAGGGGAGATGTCCGCAATACGCTCGCGACAAACTCGTCGAACTTCAGGAAAAGTTTTATGATTTGGAGGCGGCCGGTGTATTCCGTCGTCCAGAAGATATCGGGGTGGTGGTCGAATACCTTAACCCATCATTTCTCGTACGCAAAGCTAATGGAGGATCACGACTCGTCACTGCCTTCACGGAAGTAGGACGTTACAGCAAGCCGCAGCCTTCTCTCATGCCAGACGTGGATTCGACACTAAGATCCATAGCTTACTGGAAGTACATCGTTGTATCAGACTTGACGAATGCATTCTATCAGATCCCTCTATCGAAGGACTCACTCAAATACTGCGGAGTTGCGACACCCTTTCGTGGAGTTCTCGTGTACACACGATGTGCCATGGGCATGCCCGGCTCTGAGACGGCATTGGAAGAACTCATGTGCCGAGTCTTTGGTGATCTGTTACAAGAGGGCGTCGTCGCCAAGTTGGCTGACGATTTGTACTGCGGGGGCAACTCGCCACAAGAACTACTAGACAACTGGAGTCGTATCCTTGATGCCTTTGCTCGATGCGACTTACGACTTTCAGCAAAGAAGACCAGGGTTTGCCCCAAATCAACGACCATCCTAGGCTAGGTGTGGTCAGAAGGTACACTATATGCCAGTCCTCACCGCATCGCTACTCTGGCATCGTGCACACCGCCACAAACGGTTTAGGAAAGATAGAATAGGAAGAATGGGAGGTGGAGTTATTTTGTATATTAAAGAATCTATCCAGGCTTATGAAATAAAATTAGACAGAGAAGCAGATTGCGAAGAAGCTGTTTGGTGTAACATAGTTACAGGAAACTCAACGTTAACGGTTGGATTAGTTTATCGAAGTCCAAACATAAGCATAGAAGAGAATGAAAAAATACAAAACGCTATAAGGGAAGTGAGCAAACGGGACTGTGTTATTATGGGGGATTTTAACCATGGGCATATAAAATGGAAATCTCTACAGAGTACAGGTAGTGAGGACCACAAGTTTGTAGTTTTAGTACAAGATAGTTTCCTTTCTCAACATGTGCTAGAACCAACCAGGGGAGAGAATGTGTTAGACTTAGTTTTGTCCTCACAGAATGAATTAGTTGACAATGTTAAATTATGTGAGCCTCTGGGAAGTAGTGATCACAACCAGATACATTTTACCATCAAAGTAAAATCAGAAAGAAATAATAAAAAGCAGTTCAGGAGAAATTTCCACAAAGGAAGATATAAGGAAATGAGGAAATATTTAGCAAAGATAGACTGGAATAATACACTGAAGAATAAGACAGCAACAGAATGCTGGAATATCTTAAAGAATGAAATAGAGTGCATCGTAGATAAATGTGTTCCCTTCAAAAAACAAGGGAAACGGACCAGAAAGAAATACTTATCGAAAGAAGCCATTAGAAAAATTAAGTATAAACAAATGATGTGGAAGTCATATAGACGTACTGGCAATGACGAAGACTACAACATTTATAAAGAAGCACTAAACCAAGCTACAGCTGAAATTAGAAATTCAAAGAGAAGCTATGAACATAAATTAGCTTGTAATATAAAACATGACAGCAAGAGTTTTTATGCGTATGTTCGAAGCAAACAGAAAGTTCAGGATAAGGTCGGTCCTCTAGAAGATAGTGCTGGAAATATAATATCAGAAGGATTCTTAATGGCTGAAGACCTAAATGAGTATTTTAGTTCAGTGTTTACCAGAGAAGACACTAGTTCACTGCCAGTACCAGAGGCTAAGTTCAAGGGGGCAGAATCAGATATTTAAGACAGTTAATTGTAACCCCAGAAATGGTAGCTAAGAAAATTAGGGCTATGAAGGAAAATAAATCACCTGGAGTGGATGGTATTCCACCCAAACTACTAGTGGAAATTGTAGAACAAATTAGCATACCGCTTGCAACAGTTTTCAACTTGTCATTAGAAGAGGGAGTGGTTCCTTTAGAATGGAAAGAAGCAAACATTATACCGTTATTTAAAAAAGGTTCGAGAAACAAGTCAAATAATTATAGACCAGTTAGTTTAACATCGGTGATTTGTAAATTATTAGAAAGACTAATTAAAGATCACATGGTGGATTTTCTTGTTAAACATAACTTGATAAACCCATCTCAACATGGGTTTCTAAAAGCGAGGTCATGCTTAACAAATATGTTATGTTTTTTGGAAGATATCACTAAGTGGGTAGATGATGGATCACCAGTAGATATCATCTACTTAGATTTTCAAAAAGCTTTCGACAAAGTGCCACATCAGAGATTACTGCTTAAACTAAAAGCCCATGGCATAGGAAATGGTATAATTAACTGGATAGAAAAATGGCTGATTGACAGAAGACAACGGGTAGTTGTTGATGGGGAGGCTTCAAACTGGAAATCAGTTTTGAGTGGGGTTCCACAGGGATCAGTACTGGGACCTATATTATTCTTAATATATATAAACGATTTGGACGATGATATAGCTAGCAAGGTGTTGAAATTTGCAGATGATACAAAAGTGTTTAGAAGGATTAAAAGTGATGGGGATAGACAGCATTTACAAGATGATCTTGACAGGTTGATCAAATGGTCTGAAAAGTGGCAAATGTTGTTCAATTTTGGGAAATGTAAATGCCTTCCACACAGGACATGGGAACGAATATGTAGAATATACAATGGGGGGAACTGTACTAAGTACTACTGTAAAAGAAAAAGACTTAGGGCTGACAATTAGTGCTGACATGAAGGTTTCAGAGCAGTGTGGAATTGCAGCTTCAAAGGGAAATCAAATCCTTGGATTGATTAGGCGAAACATAGCATATAAAGAAAAAGAACTAATAATACCGCTGTACAAAACAATAGTTAGGCCTCATTTAGAATATTGTATACAAGCGTGGAGGCCATACCGCAAGAAGGACATAGATATGCTAGAAAGAGTACAGAGGAGAGCGACTAAAATGATACCAAAACTGAGGGATCTTAGTTATGAAAAACGCCTAAAAGAATGTGGTTTAACAACACTAGAGACCAGGAGATTGAGAGGAGATCAGATAGAAGTGTTTAAAATATTGAATGGTTATGAAAATATTGATAGAAATATGTTTTTTTCAGTTAAGAAAGACTAGAGGACATGAAGTTACATTAGTAAAGGAGCAGTGTAGATTATACGTGAGAAAGTTCTCATTTTCACAAAGGACTGTGAATGAATGGAACAGATTATCTGATGATTGTGTGGGTGCTAGTAGTGTGAATATGTTTAAAAATAAAATCGACACATACCTCAGAAGGGCTGGATATATGTATATAAAAGGGTTGGACTCTCGATAAGCCAAAGGGCTTCCTTGTCCACCTGCCATCTAGAGTTAATTCTCTGGATGGCAATCTTGTTAAATCTTGTTAAATCTTGTTAAAACCGTTCTGGGACTTCGTTCCTTCGTTGGAGCATATAAAGTGTTGGGACGCGTCATCTCTCAGTGTTCCAAAGTACTTGCACCCCTCGAGTCGTACATTGCGGGCATGAAATCACAGGAGACATTGACATGGACTGATGACATCCGCGAGGCGTTCCGTGTAGCTCAAAACACACTCTCCACCAACAGATCGATCACATTACCGCGGCCCAGAGACCAACTATGGAACGTTACCGACGGTTCGGTTACCAAACGCGGCATCGGATCCACACTATACGTTTCGCGAAATGGACAGACCCGCCTTGCCGGGTTTTTCAGCGCCAAACTAAAGAAACACCAAGTTACATGGCTACCCTGCGAAATCGAAGCGTTAGGCATTGCTGCAGCAGTCAAACACTTCAGCCCGTACATCATACAATCAAAGTCGAAGTCGTGTCTACTCACCGACAGCAAACCGTGTGTGCAGGCCATTGACAAACTATGCCGTGGCGAATTTTCATCTAGCCCTTGCGTGACATCGTTTCTGTCAGTTGTCGCCCGATACCAAGTCACAGTGCGCCACCTGGCGGGTTCATCAAACATACCATCCGACTTCGCAAGCAGAAACGCACCGGAATGCCATGAACCACGTTGCCAGATATGTTCTTTCATATCGCAAATCGAACAATCTGTCGTTATGAGTGTTGCTGTGGAAGATATCATATCCGGCTCCACTCGCCTTCCGTTCACGAGCAGGTCCGCATGGCTCTCTACACAATCAGAGTGCTCTGACCTACGGCGCGTCAGAGCTCACCTAAAACAAGGCACGCGTCCATCCAAAAAAGTAACCAACGCCAAGGACGTAAAACGTTACTTATCTACTACAACGTTGGCTCGCGACGGCGTCATCGTTGTCAAGTGCGACATACCATTCGCGCCAACCAAAGAACTTATCGTAGTTCCACGACAAGTGTTAGATGGCTTACTAACAGCGATCCACCTAAAGCTGAGCCACCCATCAAAACACCAACTCAAACTCGTAGTTCGTCGCAACTTCTTCGCATTGGACATCGACAACGCGATTGAGCGAGTGACCGACGCATGCCATACATGCATGTCACTAAAAAATATCCCGACTACACTCATCGAACAAACAACGACCGACGCTCCCGAAGCGATTGGTGTTTCGTTCGCAGCAGATGTTAACAAGCGTAACCGACAACTCATATTTGTCGTCCGCGAAACCGTTAGCTCATACACTTCTACGTGCATCATCGAGAGCGAACGCCATGACGCGTTACGTGACTGCCTCGCTCGACTCTGCACAGAGTTTCGACCCCTCGACGGGCCCCCTGCGATCATCCGCGTGGATCCAGCCCCAGGGTTCATCGCTCTCGTGAACGACCCAACTCTGCTATGTTTGGGTATTCGTTTGGAGATAGGGAGAATCAAAAACTCTATAAAAAAAAACATAGCCGAGAAAGCTGTGTCAGAGGTTAAAGATGAGCTGCTACGACAGGAGCCTGGCGGGGGACCGGTGTCACCTCTTATACTGGCAATTGCTACCTCTCAACTCAACTCCAGAATCCGCGGTCGCGGCCTATCGGCACGCGAAATATGGTTCCAACGAGACCAGTTTTCCAACGCGCAGTTGCCTATTTTAGATCGTGCCATCATCGCTGAACAACATCAGTCTCGCCTACAAAATCACGCACACAGCCAGACGTCGAAGGCTCCTCGCAGCAAAGAGGCGCCTGTACCGATAATTCATGTCGGTGACTTGGTTTACGTACTATCCGACCGCAATAAGTCGCAAGCTCGAGACCGCTATCTAGTCACCTCTATCGAAGATAGCTGGTGCTACATTCGCAAATTTAGCGGATCTCAACTACGCACTTCATCATACAAGGTGCGACTATCCGAGTGCTATTTAGTACCCGGTCATGTGTCGACCACAATACCCACTCGCCATCGTGAGGATGGAGATGACACGGAAGACGTCCCGCCATACGAAGACGACACCCCGCCTGATGTCCAAGCGAATGCAACTCCACCCAAAATCCCATTAGTGATCGCAGCACCGCCCGAGGCTCCACTGACGATCACAGCGCCACCCGAGGCCCCTACAACCGCGCTACCGAAACCACCAATCAGACCCAGTGAAAACGTGAGGCCCACTCGGCCCATCCGCAGACGTAATAAACCTACATATCTACAAGACTATGAGTTATAATACATGTGCCATGGACCTATTGACTCTACTGCATATTTTGTGTGACATATGCCTATATTGACTCTACTGCATATTTGTATGTCATATGGACTATCACGTTATAACCTTACAAGCTTATGTGCTGTTATTAGATTAGTGAAGGAGAAAAGAAAGTGGTCACGCCATATTGGATAAGTATCACATTTCCGCTTCCTGTATTATTGCGTTGGTTAATTCCATACCTTGTTCCTGTTGTACGCTCTCTTGCCTCGACTTCCGTTTTGAGATAAGTCTGTTCAATAAATGTTCTCGTCGTTATCGAGTCTTTCCCTTCTATACTGGCGCTGCAGGAGCTACCTGATGAAAGTGAAAAACATGGTCTGAAGATGAACATTTCGAAGACAAAAGTGATGCTAGAAAATAACACACCATTATATATATACTGTATATATATATATATATTTCAACACCAAGCAGATAGAGAACGTTGAAAGCTACGTCTATCTGAGACAGCGATACAGTATCAGAGATCAAAACCAAGACAAGGAGATTAAAAAAAGAATCACAGCAAGCTGGACAGCATTCGCCAAACACCGCGACATCTTCAAGGGTAACTTTGGAACCTGCTTAAAGAGAGAAAAGTCTACAACTCATGCGTGCTTCCAGCAATGACATATGGCGCGGAAACATGGCCACTCACCATCCAGGCAAAGAACAAGCTAGCAGCCGCACATACAAAGATGGAAACATCAGGAGATAAATATATGGGTAAGAGAGAAGACAAAGGTAATAGACGTGATAGAACAAATCAGAAGACAGAAGTGGACCTGGGCAGGGCACATCAGCAGACTAAGAGATAACCGATGGACGTCGCGTATCACAACTTGGAGACCTTATGAAAGGAAACGATCTAGAGGAAGACCGACGAGACGGCGGAGAGACGAACTAGACGAGTACTGGAAGGGCACCACATGGCAGATTTGGAAACGACATGCTGATACCCTCGCCCAACAACGGGACACTACCGTTGTACAATAATGATGATGATGATATTAACGAATCGTACAGCTTAGATTGTCCCTTCGACACTGTGACGGTGTGTGTCTCTCCGCATGAGTGATCAGCAACACGTCACTTAAAATTCTTATCTTGTGAAGTATCCTGTCCTTAGGAGTGCTCAATGTGCTTTACAGACACGTCCACCGGACAGTGTACATGGATGGTGCATTTTAAACGTTTCACGACGAACTGCATCAGCAATGCAGAAGTAGTTGACACTTTTTCATAAAACGCTAAAATTTGGACAAGTTCTTTGACAGATATGTCTGAATTCAGACACCGCCTCAATGTTTGAAGGTTGCCGTATTCGCGTTTTCTTCTTACGCCGCCGACTGGCCAATGCGACCACGAATGCGTCTATTGCTTCCACGAGGGTGATGACGCTCGCGCCAATGAACAACCCCATCGAACCTCCTATGTCACCTGTAACACGCAAGGACAACTATTAATCTTTGGCACGAGTGGAACAACACCGGTTCCTCCATACTATATAAATGAACAACGTTTACGAATTCCCCGACATCATAATATTACTGTATTATGCTTCCACCTACTTTTTATGATGTAACTTTAAAAAACACCAATTACAAATGTGTATATTAATCAATTCGCAAATCACTTAATATAGGTTATCCCAAAGAAAATGACGTGCGGGCTGATCGCACCAATATAGTGCACGCGAAGCAGATTTACCGAAGATTGCAGCACAAAATGCCTGCAAAATATTCTATTTGAACAACAATAAACATGACATAGTACGGAATGTTTCCTGGTACCTTATTGATCAGAAAATTTGCGTTCTTCATAAAAGAAAGAACCATTGACAGGGCAATGATTCCATGACATTCTGTGTTAAACTTGTGTGCTGCAAAACGATATATTTTAATGGACATCTAACATCTGCAGTAACTAAGTGATGGTTGCATAAGTAATAATTTCGCCAAAAGAAGCAGTACGTAAGGATCAGTGGTCATTCAATCGTCGTCACATATCTCGGGGAAAATAAATTGATTCCGTAGCTCCACCTCCTGAACGGGTAGTATGTTGATGTACATTGGTGTATTTGTGAATACCAGAACGGTGCAGCGTGGTTTGAAGTTGAACCTGAGGATATTACCAGCGGTCTTGTGAACATTAATTTTGTTGTCGTTTAAAGTCGCACACGTATTGGTTGTGGTGGGTGAAGGTGTGAAACAATACGAAACAATACACGTTTATCAGGATTTTGCCAGCTGATGAGATGACGCCAATTGGCTGTCCTGCGACGTTGAAACAACAACTCCAATCCACAAATTTCTTGACCATGTCTTACCAATTTAACAAATCAAATCTGTATTACTTAGCAAATCATTGAGAGTGTAGGCTTCAAGCTGTTCGTATTCCTCGATACGCAGGTCGCGCATGTAGATATTCAGCTCCAGAAAGTTGCGACAGGAACACATTTGAAAGAATTGTTTTATTCAGGATGGTGAGAAAGCCAACAAAACAAAAAGTGTACGGTATTTACACAAAAATAAATAGTCTACGAGAGTTTTAATGTTAATAAAGCCTAAATTGTTGCGTGGGAATTCGTGAGGTTGCGCATTACGAATATTGTTTGTTTATACGTTATTACGAGCGTAAGTATATAAACAAAAACACCAATAATGTGTGAGCGCGCGCGTGTGTGTGTGTGCGTGTGTATGTTAATTTGTGTGTGTGCGTGTATGTGTATAACAGTGTGTGAGTGTATGTGTGTGTTTTCCATGCATAATTGTGTGACTTCGTGCTTGCTTGCTTGCGCACATGCGTGTTTGTGTGTTTGTATGCGTGTCAGTGAGATAAAATGGATGTTTACCTGAAAAACTCCGTTTTGTCGAGTCTTTTCAATAAAATATTTCAGACTGTTGAGATACGATATTAGGTTCTGCACCGCCATCGATATGTCAAATGAGGTAACAGATACCTTACTCGTGTAATCGCTGCAGACGTTGCCATTTAATTTGCCACGTATTATCTTAGCCAGTAATGAACTGTGACTTTGTATATAGAAATAGCTGACCATAGCAGCTTTTTCGGACTCGCTGGATTCCTTGTAGCGGTCGGACAGTTTAACAACGAGCGCTCGCATCAAAGGGTGGGAGGTAATGTTCATACTGTTAAAGCATAATTTTGATAAACGATATTGTTTAGTGTAGTCGTATAAATTGTAAACTTCCCTTATACGCATATCGATGTTTAGATAAAATTCGACAATTTGCGTTATTTTGATGCTTGACGTAATCTTGTTGGCGTGGTGTAGTTTGCTGAACTTTCCCATGTTTGTGAAGAACGTAGTAATCATACTAATGACGTTTTTGTGCAATACTAGACGATCACTCAGTTCGCTGAACAAATGAAATAAATAGTACCCCCTGGAGTCGAAGTCACCCTCCAAGAATAACATATCGAAATTAATAACTTCTACTGATTGCCTTTCTTTTATGACACGCTTAACGCATGACGAGCGACTTGTATAATCGTAGGTGTCTTTCGTATTCTAATGAAGATGCCAGGAATCTGTTGCTATAATCTAAACATTTCACTCTTGGTTCATTGTCGTGACCATCAGCGGTGTAGGTACGATATAAGCCATCGATATTTTGGGTGTATTCCGCGATGTGTCCTCTGAGTCGAGAGTAGGTCTTATTTATTTCCGTGCTTTGTTTGAATAATTCGTCAGTTAGATATAACGAGTCATACGTGCCGTTTGGTGCAACCGTGTAGTTCAACAACGGGGAAACAATGTGGTACTCATCGTGCACTTGGTTTAGGTTGTTTATGGCTGTCTTCGAAGAGATGAGCGTCTCTTCCAGACGGAATTCTATGGGTGCTCGCCAATTTTCTTGGTTTTTCCCGTCAAACAAATGTTTTATTATTTCATAGAGTTCGAACGACCTAGACATATAGTCCAACAAATTGAAATTTTTCCATCCGGAAATAAAATTTCCTGTAGGACTTTCTGCATTACCTGAAATCCATGGTCCATTATACATTTCTAACGCGCCATTAATTCAAATAAGTGAAAGCCACTTCTGCTCTTCACATTGTTGAGTTTCTTTACAATGGCATCAATTGCGTCCGATAGTGTTTGACCGTTGATAACTCGTACAGCCTCTTTGAAGTTAGCTCGCCGCCTGTCTAGCAATAGCCACCCATTCGTGTCGAGCGATTCGTTTAGGTTCCTCCCCAGTCTATTGCGGAATTTCGCAGACAAATTTTATCGGCTTTCGCTGTTTTGACTAGCCACCATGGTGTAGTTCATAGGCCTAAAATATGATGAACACCCCTTCAACCACACGTGTGTGGCATCCACCAGAAACACACTTGTTTAGTCGCTTTTGGTGATGTTTATTACGACAACTGCCACATTTGGTAACAAAGCACACTGTTTTGATGTGAAAATACATAAATGAAAGTTTCGAATTATATCTGACTGCTACCTATACGATGACATTTGGAAAAAACATACAAAAATTGGGCTTATTCTCGCTTTCATGGCTAAGACTCAAATCCAAAAGATAGCATGTTTTCTGCATGGCACGTTTTCGAACTCTACACAAATTATAGAGGTCTACCAAACATCAGTCGTTATATATTTTTAATGGATATCCAAAAAAACTCTATCGCTGATCATATATCGTGTTTGGTGTATATCAAAGACATGCATACAACGTCAATATCATAGGTCAATATTTTTGAAAACAATGGAAACCGTTTAGAACGTTCTATTTGAATGTCGTATTAAACATGCATACTTCATAGTTTCAACAGTACTAACATCTTTATAAAACATGTTTCCACCTTCCATTTGGCAATATATCACCAAAGTATTGTCAACCGTGTGATTTTGCAGAATTTCTTTTAGGTTTATTTAACATCAGCACTGTTTCGAAGGGTGTGGAAGTCAACAACAAATGTTTTTTATTTCTCCATAGTATGCATTTACAGGTCACATGGTAAGGTGAAATATTGGAGAAAGAAGTCTTCGGCAACCTGAATGGCAACAAGTGTGTGTCTTTCTTGATGGGTAATCTCGTATTGCCATTTTTTATGTGGCACGCGCCGAAAAGTCTGATTTCTTTCAACAACTGTGGGCGATGTTTATTACGACATGCGCCAGCCTTGGTAACAACGTACATTGTTTTTCTTACTCCGGTTATGATAATACATAAAAGGAAAGTTTGGAATGTGTTTGAATGCTTCCGGTACTATTACATTCGGTAAAACAATACATAAGGAAGTGGTTGTTCTTGCGTTCAAGATAAATACTCTACTCCTAATTATAGCACATTTTCTGCTCTATACATTTTACTCAAACTAGACCAATCATTTTCTATGTATGTTTAATGAATAAGGGAAAATACATATTGTTCATGAAACATATTGCCTAACAAGATAGACTTACAATGTTAATTCCATTGTTGAATAATTGTGAAAACACTGGAAATTGTTGTAAATGTACCATTTGGATGTCGCAATAAACATATATCATTGTTTCAACAGTTCCAGCAACATACTATATCATTAGTTTTGTCTTATATAGATATAACCATCCCCTGTAGCATAGGAACATTTTTGATGTGTTTGATTTGTATTTATCTTAGATGTCGTATTAAACAGCAAGTATGTGGACAACATCAACTTGTCCTTCAAAACAATGTTTCCAACATTTTTACAGATTTAATGTATACATGTCACAATTTCATGTATTTTCTGAAACACAGACACCAAAGAAAGGTTTTAGTGTCATAAATAATAGTGAAAATCAGTGGTGTAAAAAGTGGAAAATCACCAGATACGCGTTTTTGGGGTACTCCTCATTTTTAGAGGTTACAGCACTGCTGCCACATCTAAATGACACTGGTTTCTATTTTATAGTATTGATTGGTTTTTAATTTCATTGTTTGAAATTTTTACACCATAATTTATAAATTTTTATTTATGTATTTTTTATCTTAGCTTATTTATTTAATTAATTTATAGTGTATATTAATTAGTTTTAATTATAATTAACAAGTCTGGTGTTTTCTCTGTTTACTCTATAGTCCAATGGCATAACCCCATATTTTCTCAAAACCTTGCCATGTCTCCCTAAAATAATTTCTTTGCATTTTTGATTAGTCCATGTCATCTAGTAACAAAATCTACTGGGTGTGGATTCATACCCGCTTGTCTTTTTCAGAATCCAAGATGGCCGACAAGATGGCCGCCGAAATGCTAGAAAGACATCACTTCTGAACGAATTGACTTAGGAAAGTGATCTTGGGGCCTAAACATAGATTTTGTGGGGCAAGGAATCTATCTTTGAGGTTTTCATCAAGATTAGTTGAGTTCTTATGGCAGAAAAATCCAATAAGGCTGCCAAAATGACTGCCGAAACGCCAAAACTCCTTAACATTCTCATTACTTTAGAATTATATGAGATAGAGTGATGACGTTGGTGTCAAAATCATGTTTTGTTTTTTCAGGATGCTAAGTTCATTGGGGTATGTTTGGCGATGCTTAGAACATAAGATCATGTAAAATAGGTCGAAATCGTTGTCGTTTGAGGTCCTGAAACCCTTATAATGTTTTTAGAATTTGAGCGTTAAATATGCAACAAAGCAAATAAAAGCCTCTTTCATGGGAATCTTAATGATGACGAATCAAAATACCTACATCATCTGTACACCTGAAGATAAAGTCACATGCTAAGGCAAAGGTCAAGGTCATTTGGCGTCCTAGAATCTTTATAATGCCATAGCTAGACCATTAATAGGTCAAACTGTGTGATCTCTGACTCTTCAGTATGCTGCATATGTGGTAATCTCGTCACCTTGTTGCATTCCATGATTCTTTGTCATTATGATAAACACGACCTGCAAAATAATGTATACGTTATACAGCCCACTCTGTCATTATACTTTTAGACCACCAATTCCTGTTCGAGGTATAAGAATGTCTATAAACGTTATCTTTCACAAGACACCAAATGTTGTTTTATTGCGCAGTATAAACGTGTATCTTACAGTATAGGCGCATGTAAAAATGTGACATTTCTTCAAATATATGTTTTCATAAGGGGTAATCTTGTATGCCTGGTAGGCCAAAACAGGCTGTCTGAGTTGATAGTCCTCTTTGAAAACGCACATGTAAGCGCATACTTTACGCGGCATCCATATTAAAATAATATGTTTCCGTTAGTCTAATGTATAAGCTACAGTTGAATGTTGCCAGGTTTCCCTTTTGTGTAATTTAATACCGTTACCCACAAATGTGTATTGACACACAGCTCACATAATAACGCTTTTTCATTCGATTGGAGAGCACAGCATGTTGGACCAGGAGGCCATCTATGCCAGAGTCATAGATCTTCTACTCAGCAACAGAGATCTCAACTTACCGCAAGTATTCTCAACTGAGCTGGCGGCCTACCCACCCTCCGCGTTCTATCCAGATGGGAGCATGAGAGTGGCGACCGGCAAATCAATGCTCAAGAAAGAAGTTGCTGTGGAAATCACCTCGAGGGCTTGAGGGTCTCCGGCTGCTGTGGTCATTGATGTCTCCGCTGCTCTCTGGACAATTGATTGGCCTGCAGAGGGCTCAGTCCAGACTTTGTTCAAGGCTTCGAAGTCTGGTTGGCCTCCAAATTCTTTGAAAGCGACGTGTACCTGGCCTTTGACAGGTACCTGGACTACTCAACCAAGAGCAGCACCCGAGCAGCGCGAGCCACGGCGTCTTCAAGGGTCCATAAATTGAACCTGAAGTCACCACTTCCAGCCCGTGATTCAGTTCTGAAATGTACGCCCAACAAGGTGCAGTTGAACCACTTGTTATGTGAACAAATCCTGAACGATAACGACTTCCTCAACAAAGCCACTTAGGACTATTATTTTGTGGTGACTAGAGAAGACGCAGTTCCGACTCATGTGTTCAAACGGCGAAAACAACCTCATTTTCAGGTAACTTCTAAACATGATGAGGCAAACATCATCATGACCCAGCAGGCCGTTTCCATTGGCCAAGATCCACATACAAGGGTCTCCGTCGTTGCTGACAACACGGCTGTTTTTGCGCTACTTAACCATTATGCCCAACAAAAGCATCCTGTGTAATCACATCGGAATTTTCCGCCATCGCCAACAGTTTCTTAATAAACGAGAATAGAATTTTAAATTTGTTTAACTTCTGGTTTGTCTTCATTTACAATTTACGTATTGCAACGAGCGATCATACCCCAAGACTGTCAATGTGTATATACAAAGATATATACATCATATGATATTGTCGAGAATTAGCTTAAACTACAAAATACTAAATATTGAATAATTAAATATACAATCAAATGTTAATGAATGAATAATCATATATCTCTATAATACGTTAGTATAATAGTAGATCATTAAAATAATAGTAATGATAAATACCATGACGAGGGGAGTGTGTGTTATGTACAACTACACATTAAAAGCAAGTTATAGTTCAATACTATTAGAGTAAACACTGAAATTAGTATTATTAGTACGAACATGTGCCCGTATGCTTAGCAGCGACCGCTCGATCGAAATGCAACATTACTCAACAATGGTGAAGAGATCAGTAATATTGTGGAACTCAATGCAGCAATAAGTAAGGAATCAGGGTCACTAGCAACAGTGTTCTTTACGCTGAACGAACAAATATTTCGCGACAGTTAGTAAAGAAATGTCAAAATCATATAGTCATGGAAATTAATATAGGCAATTTCTATGTGACCCAGTAAACAATATTATGTTTCTTGCACCAATTTGTTATCAAGAAGTGATCAATTAAATAAACAAGCTACCTAATTCTAATGTGTCTTCAATAAATCATAGAAAAATTAATGTTGATAAGGTTATTAGACTTCCTGGAGAGAAACAATGTTTTGCCCAGTCATCAATTTGAATTTCAAGGACCATTCCACTCCATGTTAATTATGGGATCGAATTGTACGGGTCAGCGTGTAAGACCAACATAGCTAAGCTACAGGTTGTACAAAACCTTTTACTGAAACATTAACTAAGCGTAACTGTCGTGATAGTGCTACTACCTTACACCAGGAACATACGTTCAGGAACTATATACACTTGTGTGTACAAACAACGTAGGAAAACAACTTCCTGGTCTATTTCACCAATTTTACAAGCTTAAAAGTGAGGTCATGACGAGAAGTTTAAGACAGGAGGCAAACTTATATATACCAAGTCTGTCAGGGAGTAAAGTGTATAGCACTTTGAGCATTCATAATGACTGGATATTGTGCTGTATAAAAAACTTTTACTTTAGTTAAAACTGGATCTGGAGAAATGAAACGGCAACACAACGACGTAATGAAGCTGCATAGTTAGGCGGATTAGCACACAGAATAGGCAAGATTGTGCACTTTGGTATACAATTGTGGCACTTTGCATACGTACACAACTTGGGGCTCTGGTGATTTTCTGATGTAGTGCCAATTGAACAGCGCCCACTAGCGGCCTACAGCGCCACCTCGTGGACGGTGTTTGCTGTATTACAGGTTTTGGCTGTAGTATAACATTTATTTGATCAGTTAGGATGAAAAGTGGCTTCAGGTGATTCACATGTACATATCAATAGACGACATTCACAACTAGGTGCATCTATAGACATTCAAGTAATTAAAAATACATATTAAAGTAAACAATAGGTGAATTATGTCTTAAATTGTCGTTCGGTTACCTACAGGCTGTATGTAATAATAGTACATGTACATTTACATACATAGACATGGTTTTTATGTATAACTGAAACTGCCAGGGCAACTTGGAGCATCACTGTTCCATTTCTTGGCTCCTTTTTCTGTTAAGCCAATGAACACCCATTAACGTCATAACATGAAGCCTGCCACCTAGCGGATATTTAGGCAGATTTCCATACAAATTGTGCACTTGTGTATGCAATTGTGAAACTTTGCATACACATAATACATGCGGTCCTATAGATGTGTGTTTATGTAGTTCCCCAGCTGAACAACACCCCTTGGTGGCCTACAGCGTCACCTAGTGATCGATCATGTATGGCAATTTGCTGGTATTACGGATTGTAGTCATGGCATCAAAAAGGCGATCAGTTGAAACGAAAACTAGCTTGCGACGACTATCATGTACATATGATTATACTATATGTAAAGGTATTGCTCGTATCTATGTATTATATAACATACAAACAACACGTCGAGAAGAATATGTTTAATACGTTACTATCTGGATACACAGCTGCACTGGTCTAAATCCTAGGCTAGACTGATTCACTACACTAACAGCGGCGGCAGCGCCCACTACTCTATATGCTAATTAGAGTCCAGCGGTTGCTGCTAGGCAATCAGTCCAAATATACCCTCCCTGCTGGGCATCAGCTGGGGTATCTCGTGACATCCTTTTTTGTTTTAATTTTAGTTTTTTTAGTTTTGGGATTCACATTCCATTAATGAGCCGTCGTGGTGGCTTAATGTCAACACGATCTCGAAGTGTCATGCGTCTTGCACTTGGCTCGTCTCGCCTTGGCATAATGCCCGGTGTCCCCCGCGGCGTGTTCGGGCGAGGACACGGCGATAACGGAATGTCAACAACAACAGCCGGTTGTCGTTGACCGGTCGGCATGGAGATCGTTGCACGGGGCACGGAATCTCCCACGTCTGGCGTTACGTCATGAGCAACAGTCACTGTGGGCGCCGATTCGTTGGTTGCCCTCAACTGTCGTCTGTTGCGCCGATAGGTGTGTCCTTCGACATCCACGGTGTAGGATCGCTGTTCTAGCGTTCGTTTACATACACCCAAACTCCAAGTGTTGCGTCCAGGCAGTTTCATCCGGACTGCCTGTCCAACATTTAGCTCTTTCAGCGGCTTTGAGTGGGTGTCGTAATGTCGTTGGTACTTTCGTTTTCGTTGTTCGATAGCATCGCTGACATTTCTTCCTTGGATATTTGGTGCAAGTAGACTGTGTGATCGCGTCGGCAACTGTGTCTTAGTCCGGCGTGACATCAAACGTTGCACGGGCGAGCTTTGCAAGCCTTCTGTTGGTGTGTTGCGCCATTCCAGAATAGCTTTCAGTGGGTCGCTTCCATCCAGTTTGGCCTTCTTGAGCACGGTTCCATCCAGTTTGGCCTTCTTGAGCAAAGCTTTAGCTATTTTCACAGCGTTTTCCGCTTTCCCGTTGCTTTGTGGGTAGTGCGGGCTTGATGTTATGTGCACAAAGCCCCACTCACGAGCAAATTTTGCAAATTCCTGTAACCCATACTGTGAAGCATTGTCACTGACCAGAATTGAAGGAACTCCGTGACGTGCGAAGTGTGGCCGTATAGAGCATTGACAACAGCCTGTGTCGTTGTCTTCTTCAGCTCGTTGATCTCGAAGAAGTTACTGCAGTAGTCTACCAGTGTGACATACTGGTGTCCGTCGAGCTCAAACAAATATGTTGCGACCTTGGCCCATGGCAGATGGGGGAACTCGTGTGTTTGTAGCTTCTCACGGCACTGTTCCGGTCGGTGTGCGTTGCAAACGCCGCACTTGCTGATGTGGTCCTTCACCTCAGCGTTCATACCGGGCCAATAGATTACTTCGCGCGCCCTGCGCAGGCATCCCTCTATTCCAATATGGCCCTGGTGTATCAATTTCACCATTCCCGGTCGCATCACATGGGGGATTACTAATCTGTCTCCCTTGGAGATTAATCCATCTTCAACTAACAGTTCATCTTTGAACTGCACGTACGGTTTTAGTGCTTCCTTACCGGTACTCGCTGCTGGCCACCCTGACTTGATGGCCTTCTCGAGTTCTCGCAACACTGCGTCTTCTTTCGTGGCGTGGTGCAGCTCGATCAATTTATCTTCAGGCAACATGATGTCGCTGTACATCATCTCGTCTAAGTCGTCAACTTTATTGACATCGGCATTCGTATCTTGCCGAGTGTCTCGTTTAGCCTCCGTGTTGTACGCTCGGCTCAATGTATCTGCAACTTACATTTCCGATCCTTTCTTGTACCTCACTTCGAGTGGATACTTCTGCAGTCGCAATCTCATGCGCTTCAGTCGCTTCGGTGCCATGTGTAATTCTCTCGAAGATAGTTTCTAGCGGCTTGTGGTCAGACTCCACGTGTACTACATCTCTACCATATATGTAGTCGTTGAACCGCTCACACGCGAACACTATCGTCAACAGTTCCTTCTCGATCTGTGCGTAGTTTTGTTCGGTATCCGTCATAGCTCTGCTTGCGTAACATATCGGCTGGCCGTCCTGCATGAGCGCAGCTCCCAGGCCTGTTTGCGACGCGTCTGCCTGGATTGTTACGTCCTTGTCCACATCATAGTAGCGCAGAACTGGGGCGTTACTGAGCTTCTCGTGTATCGCACACACTGCTTTGGTGTGCGACTCGTTCCACGTGAACTTGCTTTCCTTGCGTATCAATTCACGCAACGGAGCTGTGAGGTCGGTATTTCGCTACTTATGACACTAACCAATGAAAGCAAACCTTTTTACTATTGTTTTTGGTAAAGTAAATATGTTGATTGCTGGGACAGGACACACTCGAATTGGGTCTGCTATACTTGCTATGCACATCCATGCATACACACACACACCCACCCACACATACACCCACCCACACCCACACACACACACACACACACACACACACACACACACACACACACACACACACACACACACACACACACACACACACACACACACACACACACACACACACACACACACACACACACACAGGCGCACACACACACAACATACACGCACACGCACACGTACACACAGCCAATGACAATTAGCGTGCATTTCCATTAAGCGCTGGGTGACAGTCTGACCTGGTTCTGTTTATTTCCACAGGGCAACAGGTGAAAGAGAATCCAGCATGAATGCCTACGGACAGTTGTTGTGGAAGTCAACAGAACACCCCAAAAAGCGACGTTGTTGCTACTGTTTGACTGGCTGTTTACTTGTCTACGTCATCAGCATTCTCACAAGACGCAATGTGTGTAGGCCTGGATTGGTGAATAGCAATCGCCATTCTAAGAATGCTAATTGCTTATTTACGAATGCTTGCAAATAGAAACAAAAGTTTTGTTTCGCGCCTCGTGGATACAGACGGTGTCCTTACTAACATGCCACGTCACACAAGTGCCTTCTGCGCTACCACGTCTATACCCTTTATACACCAACAACTTTTTCCCACATATAGGCTCTCTCTACTCCATCAGTAGACCCCATACTGAAAGAACGTTTATTCAACAACAACAACAGCAACAACAACAACAACAACAACATAATACATGCACAGTATGGTTTGCTGCTGCTGCTGAAAGGACATAGCTGAAGTCATAGACTTATGTGTTGCTATGTCCTTCTCAAACTAAACAAACTGAATAAATACAACACGGATTATAAATAAATTACAAAATAATACTCACAACTCATATATAAACTTTTTAGTGCTTGTGTTACTATTACATAGGTTTAACAAAACGTCACCTTCAATTAACAATTCACAAATATGTAGAAAGTAATGACAACTTGACTGCTTTTTTAAATTGTGTTAAACTTGGAAGCTGAGTCAGTTTATTTGGTAAATTGTTTCACGTTTTTATACCCTTGACGGTGATTGACAGCAGTCGGAGGGTGCATGGTGTTTGTCTTTCTAACATAGAACAGCTATATAGTTTGCTTTGTCTGGTATCATGTATGTGTATAGCTGCGGTTGGTTCAAATAATGCTTGAACACGACCATTTAAAGAATGGTTGTTTGCTTTATAAAGTATGATCATAGTCTTGTATTTAACTAAATCATGAAATTTAAGCATGTTTGAGAGATGGAAAAATACAGATGTATGATCATGGTAATTAAGGTTATAAATAATCCGTATAGCTTTTTTCTGTAACATAGATAGTTTTCTGAGTCTAGATTGATAAGTATTTCCTCAGATCTCACAGCAATATGACATATGTGGTTCAACAAGTGAATTATGTAATGGGTGTAACGCTTGACAATCAGAACATGCCTAGTTTTATACAAAACTGCTATGCTTTTTGATTCAACCATTTTTATGTGTTTTCTCCATGTTAAGTTTTCGTCAATGGTTACTCCAAGGAATTTTGTATATGATACCTGTTCAATGTTTGTCCCATTCAAAACTATATTCACATCTGTTCTAGGTTGTGTTTTTTTATTACTAAACATTATAAAATGTGTTTTGTTCACATTAAGCGATAATTTGTTCGCTCGGAACCACAAGTCTAGTTTTTTTAGTTCGTTGTGAACAACAGTGCTTACATCATCTGTGTTACTACGGAAGTACTATTAGTATCCTAAACTATATTGATCAGTGCCCTACTATTTTGAAAACAGTGCAATTGAAATGTATGAACTTGTTGTTTTGGTTTACAATATTTATATGTATGTATAATAAAAAATTTCAGCAGACAATAATGTTTGAAAAAATATCCAAAATCTTGTAAATAACCCAACCGTATGTACGTTGAAATTAATTTGGAAAATAACCAAAAAGTACGTATATTAAAAATAATCAGGAAGCATGATGTCAATATAAATGTATATTAGTCGTTGAAGTAATTGAAAGTATGTTTCTTGTTGATGTAACCTGAAAGTAAGTACGGTTGTTGAAGTTGTTAAAAGTATGTTTTTGTTGGAGTAACATGAAATTGTTTGTGGTTGAGAAAATTTGAAACAGTATTTTTCTTTTGATGAAACCTAATAATATATATATATATATATGTATATATATACATAGACACGTTATCGGTAAATATTTATGTGAAAACATAACCTAAATGTGTACATGAAAAATAGCCTGAACGTTGTATATGTGGTAAATAACCAATCAGTGTGTTTGTTGGACAATAACTTGACAATGTGTATATTTAAAAGTAATACGACTGTGCATATGTCGAAACGTAACATGACAGAGTGCATGTTCAAAGGTAACGTGACAGTGTATGTATTGAAAAATGACCGAAAGTAAGTAAGTTGAAATTTGATATGAAAATACTTCTACTTAGAAGTACCACCATGGTGTGTATATTGACAAGTAACTTGACAAAAGCTCTTGATTATATAAACAGAGAAGCTTTCTTCACAGTTCTGAAGAAAGATGGATGTCCACCAGTACTACTCAGTCGCATCCAAGCCTTCCACAACAAGATGCAAGGCGCAGTTTAGGCTGATGGATCTATATATGAGCCTTTCCCCATCAAAAATGGTGTGACGCAGGGATGTATTCTGGCCCCGTCGTATTTTGGAATATGTTTTCCATTCTACTCAAAGAAGCTATGCAAAATGTCAACATTGCTCATCCTGGAGTGGGTCTGAGGACCAGGCTTGACGCAAACATCTATTCAACGTCACGCTTGAAGGCCAATACAAAAACAACAGCACTTCACGTGTGAGAGGCCCTCTATGCTGATGATGCTGCCTTCTGCTCCCATTCCGAGGAACAGTTACAACTAACCTTGAACAGCTTCGCAAATACTTGCATAACTTTTGGCCTCCAAATCAACTTCAACAAGACTGACACCATTAGCCATGGGAATCAAGAAGCCAAAATCACTGTAAATGGTGAACCCATCGAAACTGTGGATAATGTCTCCTACGTAGGCACTATAATGTCTAAAAACTTTACACTTGACAAAGAATTGAACATAAGACTTGGCAAAGCAGCTACATCTTTTGGAAGACTCAAGATTCGTGTCTGGTCCAACAACAGCCTAACATTGCACACCAAGCTGAAAGTGTACCATGCATGTGTTGTCAGCAATTTATTGTATGGTTCAGAGACATGGACAACGTACCGCAAATAAGAATGGAAACTCGACAGTTTTCATCTTCGTTGCCTGCGAACAATCCTTGGCGTAAAATGGCAGGATGAAATTACTAATCTTAAGATCCTGCAGCGCTGCAAGTCAACGCCACTAAGCAACATCCTCAAAAATAGACTCCTACGATGGCTTGGACACGTACAGCGTATGCTCAGTGACCACCTCCCAAAGACCATCTTCTATGGGGAGTTGACAGAAGGCAAACGTCCAGTAGACATACCCAAATTAAGATTCAAAGATGTGGTCAAGAGATATCTAAAAGACAAAGGCATCCACCTTCTACGCTGGCAGACTTTTACTGAGGACAGAGTCATCTGGCGAGCCTGTCTCACTGGTGGTTCAGCAAATGACATCGAATCATACCAGATAAACCAGGAAACCAAGCGTGCGAGACGTCATGCCAGAAATCCAAGTCAACCTACCTGATGCAGCTACAACAAGCATTGTCTCTCGAGACAGAAGCTGGCCTTTACTAACTTGACAGGGTGTTTATTGAAAGCTAACATGAACGTGTTCATGTAAAAAATAACACGAGGGTGTATGATGGAAACGCAACATTGTACGTTGAAAAATATGACTATGTATATTTTTGAAAAATAACCTGAGATTGTATACATGAAAAGTAATCTGAAACTTGTATGTTGAAAACAACAATCCCAAAATATCCCAACTTTGCCTTGTAACATGATATGTGCAGGAGAGCATTGCTGCTGACGTTGGTGCCCGAGCGTCTCTCAGAGTTGCGAAGAACAGCAAGTGGATCGTGGCGACAACAATAAACCACCCAACGGCGTCTCTGATCGCTCTCAGTCAACTGGATGGCTGGAAGACGGTGGTTGTTGGCGATCGTAAGAGTCCAAAGGACTGGGCGTAAGTTTTTCAACCAGGACATTTCTTCAGTGTGTGAAACTTGTGTACGTAGTGAGAATCTCTGCAGAACCTTACAAAACCTGTTTAGAGAGGCTCTAGTAAACAGGACTGCGGTGACATTTAAAAATATACAAAATGCTGTATTTACATAACATGTCCAGCAAATATATATTTATTTGTTCATTATCATTTTTGTTTGATTTATTATTGCATGAATGTAATCATGTAATATTACTATCAACGTAATTACGTGTATACTTTAATGTATGAAAACCAGTCATATAGCTTTGCGTTGTTCTTGATATAAGTTCTCCCCAGAAGAACGTTCCACTGCATATTACGTCTGATCGTTCCTGGGTTACACTCAATTATTCCCGTTTCGAAGACACGCGAGACGTTAGTGTATACAATTATTTACCATCTAGAGTCTACTGGCGTGTAACTATGCGTCGCCAAACATCAAGAAATTCAATGAAATTATAAAAGCATCGTCTCCGATTTTCGAGTTGATATGTTCTCACATATACGTGCACAGCAACAATTCGGCTGTTTATCTCTTTGTATCTGAACAAAAAATATTAGTCAATGTTGCGTAATTGTCCAGGGACAAATTACAATACGTTTAGAATACCATAGTCTCACTCTTTTCATAATCATGCGCTAATATTCTACCTCTACTGAATGTTCGTGCAGTATACCCGGAGTTGTATTCCTCGACGTGGTTGCCCAAAAAGATCTACGATACAAGACCACTTCACTGTTACCATATGACAGGTATACAAGGAAAACAGTGGGCTATCTCTATGCAATTGAGGTACGTACGTATTGTAGTAGGACAAATCTGTTTTGTGGAGGCATCCTAACCCTGTCTAGAATAAAGTGTAAAGCGCTTTGAGCAGTCCTGGGTACTGGATATTACGCTTTATATGAACGTTTTTGTATTCAGTAATTCCTCTCATGCACAGTGCATACCCTTGCAAATTCATAATAGTGTCTCTCTACATCAATGTTTTCGTGCAACTGTGCTTGTGTAACATGTGATGTTGAAGTTGCTGCAGTTGTGGTTACAGCATGGCGCTCGATACATCTACGAAACGGATGACGACAACATACTCATGGATGCCCTCCGGGGTTTCCACATTGACGCAGCTGTCTCGCGTGGTCTCATGCCAGCAACCGACAACCTTACATTCAACCCGTACCCACACTTTGGCCAAGTGACCTTGTGGCCACGGGGCTACCCTTTGGAGGAGGTGGGACAGGACACAAGCTACGACTACCGGCTCTGTTCCGTTCCCCAGGCGTCCATACGACAGGCTGTAGCCAATGGCGATCCTGATGTCGATGCCATATTTCGTCTGACTCGGAGACATCATAGCGACGATGGCAAGCTGATGTTTGATACAGCAGCACCTCGTATCGTAATTCCGCGTGGTACATTCGTCCCATTCAACTCGCAGGATACTCTTTTTGCGGCGGATGCATTATGGGCGTTGGTTTTGCCAGCGACGCTTTCGGACAGAGCCTGCGACATCTACAGGTCCTACTGGGCCCAGGCTCTATTGTGGCTGGTGGGTGGCCGTCTTGGATTCTATCCTCCAAATGTAATGCACGTTCGTAACATACATTCTTTTCTAAAGGACATGGCACAAGAAACGGAGATGTATCAAGATATGGGGCGGCTTGTCAAGTTCCTTCACAACTGGAAATGTAATCGACTGTCGTTATTTCGCTGCATGACAGCATTGGCAGAGGACATGGCATCACATAAGTTCTGGCTGAAGCGTGATGCTGACGTCATATCTGCCTGGGTAGCCGATCTGACAACACTTGGGTATGAACCTCCTGCCATAAGACAGTCTCGCACATATTCAGATGGCTTGCCAGTGACATATTTCCCGCAGGAACAGTACACGTCGTTTTCACATATCGCAAGTATGTCACACGTGAGAGAAGATCTAGCTCATCTAGATGCCAGAGCAGACCTTTTGCAAAGTGTGTGCAGCGCCGAAGGCTACAACACTATCGGCACAGAACACCCATGGAAAACACAGAACCTACTATTGATTGTGACCATGCACAATCCGTCAGGGGCAATTCCTCTTATAGATGCTTACTATAAACTTTGTTACACACATATTCTATATTGTGGCGCCTCAATGCCAAATAGTAATCTGCTACACAAATGGAAGATATCTTTTTTGAAAATGTCTAATGTTGTTGATGCCGTCTTTTGTGTCAAAGCCGGCAGAGAAATGGGCTATAATGTAGATGGTTTCATGCATGTTTCCGATAAAATGCTGCTTCTTCTTGGAAAGAAACTTCACACCAACGGAATAAGTCAAACATTGGTAACGGAGAACACACGGGATATATCCAAACTGTGTAAAGCAAATGCTGCCAAATGTTTGGTTCTGACTGAACGTGTGGTCAACAAACTCAGCGTAAAATTGGACAATTTGAACACCGGAAGTAACATTACAGTGAAACTGAAGGAATGCCTTAAGACGTTAGTGCCCCAAGGTTCAAACGAAGTGTCGTTTGTTGAAGATGTGGCTTTCTACGTGCCCGCGAGACACGGGAAACTGTTCCGAACACTGGCAGATGTCTTCATAGGACAGTATAGCTATGTTACTGTGCTGCTACTTGGTTGTCTTGAGACACAGCCGTTGTACCTTACTAGTGCACGCCAACTAACGGACGTTCACCAGGTCGACTTTATATTTCCCTTCTCGTTCAATGCTATTGATACGGATAATGCAACGAAGAACCAGTACTGCAAATCAATGCATTCGTGTTGACGTGGCTGATCGTTTTTGGTGTGTGTAAGCTGAATTTTAATTGTGACAATAAACCGTTCCACAAAACCGCTTTACTTTTACTTTAGCGGTGAGTATATATTGTTCTATCTTTTAGTGCGAGTTGCATGAAGTTATTTTTAAAACGAAATAGACATGCGTGTATGACGTGACACTGGTATATATGTCGTATTTATATCGACATATTAAGAGAGAAGACATTGGCAGTAACACGTACGATTGCTTTGTGTGATAATACGTTTAGTCAATCGGTTGTATGTTAAATAATAATGCATTGTACAGGAAGTCAAAACTTACGTCGATGTGGGTTAGAGAATAGAAGCAGCCTGCGATGCGTATTTTCGCAGATTCAATCCTTCAGCAGATATATCTACCCTCGTTGTCAAAGTTGCAAAACAACTAGACGCAAGAAAGAAAGTCGACAATGTGTGCATTACGTACAAATCATTAACAGCCTGGCAGTATTATGTATATGCTCTCAATAAAGGCACCCGAACCAATGTAAACAACTACCCGAGATCACCAGTCTAACCTCTCGACGTCTTCAAGTGCATACGAGCTAGGCAAAGAACGTTCAAATTGTTTTTGGAATTATGTTAATAGCCATATCCGTTCCGGAGAGTGTTCGAGCGAATCCTCTGTTTGAGATAATGTTTCTGCTCAACAGTGAAGTGTCGGTGTATTTGTAATGAACCTCAGATGGTGGAGTTGGGTGGATTTTATTGAACCTCAAACGGACTGCAGTTGGAGGTATGAAGGGGGAAGGTGCAGTTTTTAGTGAGCCTCAATGTGGAGTGCAGTTGCTGGTTTTCCGGACAATGATTCCAGTGCAGTCTGGTGTCAACCAAAATCGATACCTTTGAGAAGGTCGCAAATGAAGAGGTGGCGTTCAAGTAAAATAAACATGGCTTTAAAGTAAAGTGATCGCTTGCCAACATCAACTTCAATCTCAATCACAATCACAATACTTTGTTGTCCCTTGGGAGGAAATTTATTTGGAATGTAGCAGCATATTAAAACAAATAAAACAAATGTACATGAAATTTTAAAATGGTAATAAAAGTTATATTGGTTAAATAAGTTAAAACAAGTTACAAAAGTTAAATTATCTCACAAATAACAAATCTTCTCAGGCTCACTCAGTGTCAGACTGGCAGGGAAGACTGTCAGAGATGCAGGGAAAGAAGAACATTTACTCATTCATTAGATTAATTGAAAAAGAAGCAAATGAGTTTCGACTGCAATTCAGTTTACAGTGAGGGAGTTGAAAGCGGCGGCCAGACGGAAGCAGTTTATATCATGGAAACGGGGTAATGTTCGGGGTCTGACAAGACATTCCTTCCCTTTCTCTCTGCCCGTTGCCTGCACAGATCCTCTAGACTGGTCTGCTTTTCTTCCACCACCTTGCCACTAATCCCGACGGTTCGAGCCAGATTGTTGCGATGCACAACACTCAGACAACCATACCACACAAGGAACCTAAATGTAATATAGGTTTCGATGTAGCATCTATAGAAGGTTTGAAGAACATGTGTGCTGACACTGAGTGACCTGAGCTTGCGTAATAAATACAGCTTTTGCTGACACTTTCTATTAATTACAGCTGTATGTTGACAACATGTAAGCTTGGCATCAATCATCTACTCACCTCAGACAGTCTCCGTTGAAGAATAGTCCCTTGGGAGGAGTAGGATTCTTGCTAAAATCTATTATGAGTTCTTCAATTTTACGAACGTTCAGGTCTAGGAAATGATTGCCACACCACACTGTGAAATCAGCTACAGCACACGCACGCATTTGATCAGAGTCGGATAGGTCGACGATAGCCGTGTCATCGCTGTATTTGATTAAATTGACGTCTCCTTCCTGCTGTAACAGTCGTCTGTGTGGAGTGTGAACAGAACAGGGGAGATCACCGAGCCCTGGGGGCACCGGTGAAAGTGAAGAGTGAGCTCGACACAGCACCATTATAGCGCACTACTTGCTTACGCTCATTAAGAAACTGATTTACCCACAAGATGATGCGTGGGTTCGCTTGCATATTGACAAGTTTACTCATCATGACGTGTGGCTGAATGGTGTTGAAAGTCGAGGAAAAGTCAATAACGACTATCCTGGCAAACGACATGGGCTTTTCCAGGTGAGTATACACACTATGACATAGAGTGAGTATTGCATCTTCCACAACTCGATTGAGTTTATACGCAAATTGGAGGGGACCCATTTGATCTCCAGTATGCTGCAGGAGAGGACGAAGTACGAGTCGCTCAAAGCACTTCATGACCACTGAGGTAAGCGCCACTGGGCGGTAGTCGTTGAGAACAGACGGCACAGGTTTATTGTCATAGTGATGCGATGGCCAGAGAGATGTGATGCTGCCTCAAAGACCAGTTGGAAAGGATGTTGAACACAGCACTCAGCCGTGCATGGCACTCCTTGAGGACCCGACCGCTGACGTTGTCAAACCCAGCTGCCTTGTGAGGGTTAACGTGCTTGAAGATCTTACTGACGTCATCGCGAGTTGTTTCCGGGGTGTCACCCTCTGTGAGCTGAGACTCAATGTCGTCCTCCGCCTCCTGACGCTCACGTGAGAAGTCATGCCGGACAAAACGCCCAAAGAAGGAGTTCAAATCCTCAGAGGACTTGAGACTATCTTCCGCTGACTCTGAGGTTTGTATGACACGTTTGCCGGAACTTAACATCAGAGAGAGTTTTAGTCCCTGTCATGCCCTGCGCATATTGCCGTATTGGAACAGGCGTTCAATTGTGTACTTGTATTCCAGTTTAGTGTCCGTGCTCTACTTTTTTCTAGAACAATATGGATCGTTTTTGCTTCAGTGCGGTTGTTAGACATGAAAGCCCTCTTCTTCTCATTGATTATGTTTTTCAGTTCTTTACTTACCCACGGTTTGTTATTTGAGAATATTTTCACAGTCTTTGTGGGGACAATCATCGCTTCACAAAACTTGATATAGTCTGTGACGACATCAACTGCTTCTTCAAGCGAAGAGCTGGAGTAAATGAGAACATCCCACAAAGTAAAGTCAAAACACCCCCTGAGGGCGTCGGCCGAGTTCAAGTCCTACGTTTTTTTTTACAGTTTTATGCACTGCTTTCTGTCTCTGCAGTTTAGTTCTATACGTGGGGATCAAATGTACCACGTTGTTGTCAGCAGCTGTACCGAGTGCCATCTTCTTCACGGGCTTGTACGCGTCTTTAATGTTTGAGGATGTTACCACCGCGTGTCTGACATGTCACGTACCGCTGATAAACAGGCAATATTTCGTTCAGTCGACAGCTATTGAAATATCCGAGAATGATGTTTAGCGAAACTGGCGACATTGCTTCACGCCGGTGCACACAACTAGTGATTACAACAGCTGCGCGTGCAACATTAGCTACGGCGGCATGTAGACCAGAGTTAAAAATAGATGTCCGAACTCTCTGGATAAGCAGGTCGGAATGAGCGACACTGCAATAGCTCCACGTCCGGGGTACACAGTTTTTCCCTCCGATGACAGACTTACACTCGCGCTGGTTGATGTACACACCGATCCCTCCAACCTGTGATTTGCCACTCACTTGTTGTCCCGGTCCAATCTCACTAAGGTACCAAAGCCACCAACGTAAAGTTCAGGTAAAGTTTCATCTAACCAGGCTTCAATCACATATCAAACAAGCTTCTTTATAGGCCTACTGTAGCGCAACGTTGGCATGAAGTTCATCAATTTTCGAACGTAATGATCGGACATTAGCCAACATGACAGAGGGCAGGGAGGGGTGCATATTTACCTTCTTTTTCTGAAGTTTCTTGCGTACGCCGCCTTTCTTACCCCGTTTGCGTCACGGGTGGTTTCTATTGTTAGTACCCGAGAGCACTGTAAAGTCACTTAAATCCAGGAGTGGACCAGAAAGATTGTCAGTGACACTGGGTCGCAAGGCCAACAGCGCGTCACGTGAATAATTCTTGAATCTGCGATATTGCAACTCACACACACAACGAGTAAAATGGTCCATAAAACTGCCAAAACTTTGGTTGTCCTGCCGCACATCTTTATACTACTTCTCAACAAACACATATAACGTCATTTAATTGAACCTGACGTAAAACAATAAACAACACAGAGGCTAAATGCAGACACTCCAGGTCGCCATGACAGCGTCCTCTATTAATAGATAAGTTCTATCAACATTTGGTTTATACCTGTATATTCAATTTGTCGCTTTGTTGTTAAGCTAACTTTGCTTGATATGGTGTTGTTGCCTACTAATTAGAAACGTGTGCCAGAGTATGTTATTTTGCGCGGGCGAAATATGAACATTGTCAAAAATGCTACAGCGTTATAATAGTAGCATTCAGACAAACAAACAAAAAAATGCTAACATATCGAGGACCAGACAAGTGTTCGAAGTTTTCAAGAGTAAATTATATTTAAACACAAATCAAATCGTCTTCAATGCAAATAACACGTTGTGACATTTCATATTCACTCGTCCTTTCCTCCAGAACGTTTTGCAAAAATTACTTACGCATCATCTGTGCCAATATTGGTGCTCTAGTCATTTTGTGTAATGATTGTTTTATTATCACTGGATTAATATTGTTTTGTCCCCCATCAAATGCAAGCTACCACATCTTTCTATGTAGCGTTTTGGTGAGCTGTTGCGCTCGGGTCACTTCTACGAATTACCGAGTGATGTTGCCAAAGCGGCCTTGCGCATTTCGCGGGTGATTTGATGAAGACACTGAGAAAAATGCGCGGTTGGCAATCAATGATGAGACGCACGGAGAACGGCAATTATTATGTAGAGTTTATCCATCTGTATCTATGACTTTGTAGATTTGATGCAAATTCTGTAAAAAGTGTCTGCAAGACCGTATGCTCCTGATCACTTCTATTTTGTAAACATAATGATTTGATCATGCCCATGCGCATAGAAAAAGAACATTTCTACGAACAATCGTTTTCTACTATCCTAGATTCTACATGATTATCGCCGACATTGAGCTTGAGTTTGGTATACATTAGCGGCAAGCATATTGCAATAGTTGCGTGATCCTCAGAAAAGGACGCGGTCGCGTACTTAAAGTGCGTCAGACTATCACTCGTGAGATTCCGAATTCGAGTTCTCTTGTTGCCGATTCGAATATTTAGCAAGTTCATTCACTCCACGTTGCTTCCCTTCATTCAGCGATGTGAAAGTGGCAGCGGTGTATATTTGTGTACGAATAGTTCTCGCGCAGTAACTGCAGCGTCGCTGAATGCTTCCAAGAGAAGTCGATATGGTGATCGATCGAAGAGGTTTACAAGAAACTCACCGTGATATATCAGAACTATCCTTTGCATTTTACTTGTTATCATGAAGGGATTCGAACATAGTGATGCGGAGAGACAGTGGGGCGCAGCTGTAATGAACATCGATATTACTTGTACTGTTGATCATAATGAAGATCCGAAAGCAGCATCCAAGAATCTAGTGTTTGCTTATTTGAATATCACCTACAGCAGCTAACTGCAACTGTAGATTTCTATTGTGTTGTATCTATTCAGATTCCAACAGATCCACTAGACTCAGTAACAAATTTGATAACTGAAACTCTGAATTGGCAGCTCAACGTTACGAAAATAAACACGACGTTGGATAATAAATCAGCATTGACGACATAGCAAGATAGGTTCGGAGTGATTTCTGGAAAAAAATCACCCAAAAAGGGTGGTTCGTTAGAATATCCGAACCTCCCGCCCCCGTCCTCCCGACCCCCCAGTGCCCCCCGGAAACCAAATTTTGTGATAATGCACATATATTGACGATTAACTTGAACTCACTTAGGGTTTAAGTGCACACGGCTGAGAAACAGTTGAGTCTTTAAATGTTGGTCTCCGCGACTTTCCAACAATAAACTAATTGCACTGACCAGTAACACTAGTTGGTTGCGTGAATAATTACTTCACACATCGTTGTTGAATGTCAAACTGCCTCTGCTAATTACTTTATACACGATTGATCATGCACAATATTGTTAGAACCAGTTTGAAAAGCCCCTACATGGGGTGACAATCACTGCCACAGTAGGGGCGTAATACCAAGTTGATTAGCCATACAAATACATGTACAAACAGAAAGGCTGGGGTACTCGATCCCCCACCTCCCACGGTACGAGGGAGACAACAGCGGGCTTAGTAACATGAGTTCGCAACCAACAGGCTTCATATTTGGCATATGACTTGACAAGAGTATTAAATGAACGTACTCTAAGTTTTAAAGACATTTAACATTTAATTTCCCTTAGCCTTTAAACTTCTCGTTCCATCAACAAATTGCGTGCCATACATTATGAATAAAATGTATCAATTTTATTAGGCCTTAGCCTTGGATCCATGGGTGTACGTCTAATCGACATTGTAACTGCGTTGTTGATTGCAGTATTACATGCGCAGACTGGTGCGTAGTTAGCTTGATTTCAGACTGGGCGCCCGCATTAACGAAGACGACACCATTTGAGTGCATTGTTGTTGTCAAATCAGATCTTTCTGAAATAGTCGATGGTGAGCCACAAATCTCAATACTTGGATGATTTGTGTAATGTTTTAGTATAGTCAAACTTCTTCTATTAATTGATGACAATAACATATTTTGTAATGCAAATAGGAATTAGTAACATAATCAGTAATTAGCTGAATAAGCAGCACAGTTAGCTTCCGGTTAAACAATTGTATCTTGATTTCTGTTAATGCAACTAATTACGTGGTATTGAGAAAAGGAAACGTTGACTCAAATGTATTGGTCACTGCGAAACTACACATTATAGAAATTGTCTGTGAAACAAAATGCACGCTCACACGCACGCACGAGCGCGCGCGCGCGCGCACACACACACACATACATTTCTGGCGGTCACGTATACATTTTTGACTGTTTCTAGTTTATTCTACACAATATGTATTTCATTAAACACAACCAGACGTGATACTTCTCTTTCTCAAACTAAGATATCCGCGGAGGTAAACTTGTGTGACTTGGATTTTCTGGCACGTTTCAACACGTTTCAGTTGTCTTGCACGGATGGGTGATTACATACTCACTAGTTGGTTTACAAGTTATCCGTTGTACACGTATGCAAACAAAAAACGGACAAGAATGACGACTGGGCGCACTCGTGAAGGTATGGTAGGGTTTCCGTATTTGTTTGGAGAAGCTGGGAATACAAGTGACCTGTATGGGATGGCAGTGTTATTTGAGCCACTGGGCCAGTTGAGCCACCCATATTTCCAAGAAAACTACAATGACCTTCGGGTTTTTGGCAATTAATAATATATAGGCGTAGATATAGACATACGGCAGCGACCGTTGTTTGGTATCACCTAGTGCAACGGTTCTTAACACTTGGGTCACGACCCAAAATGAGATCGCTAAGCCATTTTAAGTTGGCTGCCAGTGACATTCCGAACTTTTGTTTTGTCCCAACTGCCTACAAGAGATGTATGATACACGAGTAGTTTATGCCAAACGTCCCATGAATTTGGAACGCCGTGTGATATATCTAACGACAATTCAAATTCACGAGACCTTTGGCGTAAATTGTTCGTATTGCAGGCATATGGTACAGGGAAATCATATTCTGTTTGATGCCGCTGAAAATGCACAATGCCCACTGAGCAAAACTCAGTACAGTGTTCGATTCCCTCCAAATATAATCTTTCATAATACATATTACTGACAAACATCGCTTTAATCGCTTGTCCAGTTACATCATATTGTATGTACGATTGTCTGCCTCATTATTATTATTAGTATGAACTAAATTAGCGTAAATTAATATCTTTAAAACATTACCGAAAACGCACGATCTTCCCAAATTCTTTCAAACAATAATAATAATAAGATAACTGATCGATATATGGTGATCGATCGAAGAGGTTTACAAGAAACTCATCGTGATATATCAGAACTATCCTTTGCATTTTACTTGTTATCATGAAGGGATTCGAACATAGTGATGCGGAGAGACAGTGGGGCGCAGCTGTAATGAACATCGATATTACTTGTACTGTTGATCATAATGAAGATCCGAAAGCAGCATCCAAGAATCTAGTGTTTGCTTATTTGAATATCACCTACAGCAGCTAACTGCAACTGTAGATTTCTATTGTGTTGTATCTATTCAGATTCCAACAGATCCACTAGACTCAGTAACAAATTTGATAACTGAAACACTGAATTGGCAGCTCAACGTTACGAAAATAAACACGACGTTGGATAATAAATCAGCATTGACGACATAGCAAGATAGGTTCGGAGTGATTTCTGAAAAAAATCACCCAAAAAGGGTGGTTCGTTAGAATATCCGAACCTCACCGCCCCCGTCCTCCCGACCCCCCAGTGCCCCCCGGAAACCAAATTTTTTGATAATGCACATATATTGACGATTAACTTGAACTCAAGTAGGGCCTACGTTTAGGGTTTAAGTGCACACGGCTGAGAAACAGTTGAGTCTTTAAATGTTGGTCTCCGCGACTTTCCAACAATAAACTAATTGCACTGACCAGTAACACTAGTTGGTTGCGTGAATAATTACTTCACACATCGTTGTTGAATGTCAAACTGCCTCTGCTAATTACTTTATACACGATTGATCATGCACAATATTGTTAGAACCAGTTTGAAAAGCCCCTACATGGGGTGACAATCACTGCCACAGTAGGGGCGTAATACCAAGTTGATTAGCCATACAAATACATGTACAAACAGAAAGGCTGGGGTACTCGATCCCCCACCTCCCACGGTACGAGGGAGACAACAGCGGGCTTAGTAACATGAGTTCGCAACCAACAGGCTTCATATTTGGCATATGACTTGACAATAGTATTAAATGAACGTACACTAAGTTTCAAAGACATTTAAAATTAAATTTCCCTTAGCCTTTAAGCTTCTCGTTCCACCTTCTCGTAATCAACACAATAGCTGTCTAATTGTGAGCCAGTGTGACTAACTCGCCATGCCGTCGACCAAGGAAAAGAAAACCAGATCCGTGTCTATTAGCCCGAAGCAGCAGAAGATCATCGATGTACTGCAGGTCGAAACCGCCATCATGGAGCTGAGGGAAATGTTATTCCCCACGTCGCTGGCGGAGCGCAATCATCGTACGTCTTGACAGACTACAGACAGATACAGAGGCGAGAGACGTACGTATTTCTGAACTAGAAACAAGGGTGATCTCCCTGGAGGAAGAGATCGACCGCCACGACCAATACACGAGGCGGCCGAATCTCCGAATCCAGGGGATTCCGGAAAACACCGACGGAGAAAACATCAAAGAAAAAGTGCTGACCATTATTAATGGCACGATGGCTGTAGAGCCGCCGGTGAATGAACACAACATCGCTCGGTGCCATCGTATTGGCACTCTGCGAAAGGGTGACACCCGACCGCGAGTCGTAATTGTCCGATTTGAAGAAGAACACGTGCGTGATCGAGTATTTCTTGCACGACGCAAATTAAAGAACCATGAGCAACGAATCTTCATGAACGAGGACCTGACGGCGAGGCGCAATGCTCTTGCATATGAAACACGAATGCTTAAAAAGCAGAAGAAGGTCCAAGACTGTTGGTCGTTTAATGGCAAGGTCCTAGTTAAGGACAACAAAGGGCACATACAAGAAATAAAGAGCAAGAAGGACATTGAATCGTTCTAATTAGTGCAATCGGGACATTGATAAGTATTATTTTTGTTATATGTCTTTACAAAGATCAAGTGTTTCTTCTGTTTTCTAAATAGAAGTGTTAAACGTGAACAATAAGATAGTATGTAGTAAATACATTCCGTTGATGGGTACAAATATACATATACATACGTATGTGTGTAAATGTAAAGAAATAATTACATTGTGTTATTACTTTTTTAATTGACTATATGTGTATAACAATTGAATAACATGTGTTTATACTAATATGCCTAAGCTGGTAACCAGATACCACACACGATTTCCAATAGAGCATTGGTGTAATTATACAATGAATATTTATTTCTCTTTCACCATTGGTATATTATGTACATGTGTTATATAGATTGCCTAGAACTAGTTATGACTCAGTCTATTATTCATATATTTTTTCTGTTTTGTTATTTCAAAATGTAAAAATGTCTAACATTACTCGAATGTTAAGTACGCAGGCCACGTGTTTTTACCAATGTTCAGTTCTACAAATTGACATTGATAAGTATTATTTTTATTGTATGACTTTACAAAGAACACGTTTCTTCTTCTTTGTTTTCTAAATAGAAGTGTTAAACGTGAACAATAAGATATCATGTAGTAAATATATTTCGTTGATGGGTACAAGTATATATATACATACGTATTTGTGTAAGTGTAAAGAAATAATTACGTTCCCTTACTACTTTTATTATTTGACTATAGTATGTGTATAACATTTGAATAACGTGTTTATACTAATATGCCTAAGCTGGTAACCAGATACCACATGTGATTTCCAACAGGGCATTGGTGTAATTATCCAATGAACATATTTTTTTCTCTCACCATTGGTGTATTATATACATGAGTTATATAGATTGCCTGGAACTATTTAGGGCACAATCTATTATTCATGTATTTTTTCTGTTCTTGTTATTTCAAATTGTAAAAATGTGTATCATTACTCGAATATGCTACTCACTTGTTAAGTACGCAGGCCACGTGTTTTTCCAATGTTCAGTTCTGCAAATGCGATATAACAAAGAATCTAGTATAAAACAAAATCTACTAAAGTTAAATGTTGACACCTTTTGATAGATCATTTTTGAAATTCCAAAGTGATGCCCAAGTAAACTCCTTAAACAGTATCTTACAGAATGATTCTGATAATGATGACGACATGAATCAAACCCAAGTAGTACAACATTCATCCTACTATGACATAGACTCGTTTAATAAGCTTACAAATAAAAAGGGCTTCGCTGTATTAAGTACAAATATTCAGTCAATAAATTCTAAATTTGTTGAACTAGAGTTATTTACTGAAGAACTTAAACAGACCAATTTCAAATTTGGTATTATATGTATACAAGAAAGTTGGAAGTCCGAAAATGATGATCTGTCGCAAATTCAATTAGAAGGTTATAACTGTATATCTCAGGGAAAGACAAGTAGTGCGAAAGGTGGATTAGTAATATATGTGGATACTAGATACGAATATAAACAGATGCAAATTCCAAACGAATATACAGATTGGGAAGGGCAATTCTTAAAAATAACAGGAGGTGGTTTATCAAAAGAAATCATAATTGGTAACATATATAGACCCCCTAAAGACTTAAATGAAAATTATATAAATTTTATAAACGAATTTTCTAAAATCTTATCGATTTTCAAGAAACCAAATATGGAGGTTGTTGGAGAATATGGAGGTTGTACATGCAGGAGATTTCAATATAAATCTTCTCAAAATTAATGAAAAAGAATAGTTTGGGTTTTTTTTTGATACTCTAACAGTAAATAGTTTTTATCCGAAAATAACTCTTCCTACAAGATTTTCAAATACATCAGGAACATTAATTGATAACTTTTTTGTAAACTAACCAAATCTACTTTAAAGTAGATTTGGTTAGTTTACAAAAAAAGTCCAAACAATGTGTGTTTAAAGATGGTGAAAACACCATAAGCGATAGAGAGAAAGTAGCAGAGAAATTTAATACATTTTTTACAAACATCGGTCCTCAGCTTGCCAATAAAATTGCAAACGATAGTAATAAAACATATAACGTTTATATGAGTAAAAAACCATCTATTAACTTTACATTTGTAAATATAAATGAATATACCATCAATACAATATTATACCAAATGCCTCTTAAGACAAGCTGTGGTTATGATGGCATCTCTTCACAATTATTAAATAAAATTAAAAAATACCTCATTAAGCCGTTGACATTACTCGCTAAACAAATACAAAACACAGGAATTTTTCCAGACAAATAAAAAATTGCCAAAGTAATTCCAATATTCAAAAATGGTGATGACACCCAATTTACAAATTACCGACCAATATCACTTTTGCCTGTTATCTCGAAAGTGCTAGAAAAAGTTATATATAATCAATTGTATGATTTTTTCAAAGAACATAACTTGTTCTATGAAAGTCAGTATGGCTTTCGAGCTGAACACTCAACTGCAGGCATTTTTACGAACCGATTTTCCGATCACCAACCATATTTTATTCTTATAAACACAGATAGCACTAAAACAGTCCCACCTAAATACATAAAAGTGTATTCACAAACCAGTGAAGCAATTTTTAATTTTGTCAATGGGATTAAGTTTTCAAATATTTATATTAAGTTAAACAAAAATGAAAATGCAGATCCAAATATAACTTGTAATCAAATTCATGCCGAAATTGAAAATAATAAGTTTCACTTACCTGTAAAAAAAGTAAAATTTAAGAAGTATGTTCATAAGAAAACCACCTGGGTAACTAAAGGTATACTAAGATCAATTAAATATCGAGATAATCTATAAAAACAACTCAAACTTAATGACCCGAACTCGTTAAGATACACTAACCTTCAGACAAATCTTAAAACGTATAACGCTATCCTAAAACGGACTATTCGCATTGCTAAACAAATTTACTATGAATCCAGATTTAACAAACATAGTAACGACATAAGAAAAACCTGGAGAATAATTAATGAAATTTTGTCTACAACAAAAAAGCCCAAACAATGTGTGTTTAAAGATGGTGAAAACACCATAAGCGATAGAGAGAAAGTAGCAGAGAAATTTAATAAATTTTTTACAAACATCGGTCCTCAGCTTGCCAATAAAATTGCAAACGATAGTAATAAAACATATAACGTTTATATGAGTAAAAAACCATCTATTAACTTTACATTTGTAAATATAAATGAATATACCATCAATACAATATTATACCAAATGCCTCTTAAGACAAGCTGTGGTTATGATGGCATCTCTTCACAATTATTAAATAAAATTAAAAAATACCTCATTAAGCCGTTGACATTACTCGCTAAACAAATACAAAACACAGGAATTTTTCCAGACAAATAAAAAATTGCCAAAGTAATTCCAATATTCAAAAATGGTGATGACACCCAATTTACAAATTACCGACCAATATCACTTTTGCCTGTTATCTCGAAAGTGCTAGAAAAAGTTATATATAATCAATTGTATGATTTTTTCAAAGAACATAACTTGTTCTATGAAAGTCAGTATGGCTTTCGAGCTGAACACTCAACCGAATTAGCTTCAATGGAACTAATCGATAGAATGATAACAACCATGGACAACAATGAAATACCAATAAATATATATTTAGATTTATCGAAAGCATTCGATACGATTGATTTTATTAAATAAACTTAGTTGCTATGGTATAAGTGGAGTGGCCTTAAATCTCTTCAAAAGTTATTTATCAAATCGTTATCAGTATGTCGAATTTGACGGAGTTCAATCAAGTATGTTACCCATAACAACAGGGGTCCCTCAAGGTTCTATTCTAGGGCCTTTACTCTTTATAATATATATAAACGACCTTCCAAATGCTAGTAAACTATTTAACTTTATTATGTATGCTGATGATACTACCCTCTCAAGCACAATTCGACAATCAAATAACCATATTAAAAATACTCAAACTGAAAATAATATCAATAAAGAGTTGTCCAAAATAAGTGAATGGCTGAAAATTAATAAATTATCCTTAAATGTTAAAAAGTCAAAATATATGTTGTTCAAAACTGTAAATAAACGAGTATTGCCACTAACGATAAACATAGACAATGTTTTAATTGAAAGAGTGTATGCATTTAATTTTCTTGGCTTAACCATTGACGAACATCTAAATTGGAAAAATCATTTAGAAAATATCTCAAATAAATGCTCTAAAACAATAGGTGTACTCAATAAATTAAAATATTTGTTGCCAATTAAAGTTAGAAAGATGTTATATAACTCCTTAATACTGCCATATATTAATTATGGAATAATGGTATGGGGACACAAATGTGGAAGAATTTTAAAACTTCAAAAGAAGGCAATACGTGTGATAAGCTTAACAAAGTACAATGCGCACACAGAACCTATTTTTAAAACCCTAAAACTACTAAAAGTATCAGACATTCTACAAATTCAGGAACTTAAATTTTACTATAAATTCATACATAATAAACTCCCTGGGTACCTTCAACGCCTAACATTGCAACATAATTTTAATATTCACAATCATAATACACGTAGACAAAATGATATACATATAACCAGAATAAATCACGAATTTGCAAAAAAATGCATCCGAAATAACATACCTCGCACAGTAAACAATACCGCAACAATACTGAAAAGCAAGATCTACTCTCACAGTCTACAGGGATTCGTGGCTTATGCCAAAATGTATTATATACAATCATATAAAGATTATTGTGATATAACAAACTGTCGCATTTGCCAAAATAATGGCGTGTAAGTGTACTTTTAGTAGATGCATATTTGTAATTACATGTAATAACATAATATTGATGGACGCTATTATTTTCTTTTTTGTTTTGTTTATTGAATTTTGAGTAATGATTAATTTATTGTCAATTAAGGGAGTGTTTAAATAAGTGTTGTAGAACATATTGTATTATATTTTGGGTGGCCCCTGCGTGAGCGACCAAAATTGGTCTTAGCAGGGGTCTCCCGTCCCTTTGCGCAGCTGACGCCACCTTTTCATTCACACTAATGTATTGTCTTGAATAGTTTACTTCCTGATTGTTTTTCTGTTGTAGTGAAAATAATGTTGCAACGTATTGTTTGCAAATTATTTATGCATATTTATTATTGTTCAATATTGTGTCACTGGGACAAATAAACATTTCCTTCCTTCCTTCCTTCCTTCCATCAACAAATTGCGTGCCATACATTATGAATAAAATGTATCAATTTTATTAGGCCTTAGCCTTGGATCCATGGGTGTACGTCTAATCGACATTGTAACTGCGTTGTTGATTGCAGTATTACATGCGCAGACTGGTGCGTAGTTAGCTTGATTTCAGACTGGGCGCCCGCATTAACGAAGACGACACCATTTGAGTGCATTGTTGTTGTCAAATCAGATCTTTCTGAAATAGTCGATGGTGAGCCACAAATCTCAATACTTGGATGATTTGTGTAATGTTTTAGTATAGTCAAACTTCTTCTATTAATTGATGACAATAACATATTTTGTAATGCAAATAGGAATTAGTAACATAATCAGTAATTAGCTGAATAAGCAGCACAGTTAGCTTCCGGTTAAACAATTGTCTCTTGATTTCTGTTAATGCAACTAATTACGTGGTATTGAGAAAAGGAAACGTTGAATCAAATGTATTGGTCACTGCGAACCTACACATTATAGAAATCATCTGTGAAACAAAATGCACGCTCACACGCACGCACGAGCGGGCGCGCGCGCACACACACATTTCTGGCGGTCACGTATACATTTTTGACTGTTTCTAGTTTATTCTACACAATATGTATTTCATTAAACACAACCAGACGTGATACTTCTCTTTCTCAAACTAAGATATCCGCGGAGGTAAACTTGTGTGACTTGGATTTTCTGGCACGTTTCAACACGTTTCAGTTGTCTTGCACGGATGGGTGATTACATACTCACTAGTTGGTTTACAAGTTATCCGTTGTACACGTATGCAAACAAAAAACGGACAAGAATGACGACTGGGCGCACTCGTGAAGGTATGGTAGGGTTTCCGTATTTGTTTGGAGAAGCTGGGAATACAAGTGACCTGTATGGGATGGCAGTGTTATTTGAGCCACTGGGCCAGTTGAGCCACCCATATTTCCAAGAAAACTACAATGACCTTCGGGTTTTTGGCAATTAATAATATATAGGCGTAGATATAGACATACGGCAGCGACCGTTGTTTGGTATCACCTAGTGCAACGGTTCTTAACACTTGGGTCACGACCCAAAATGAGATCGCTAAGCCATTTTAAGTTGGCTGCCAGTGACATTCCGAACTTTTGTTTTGTCCAACCTGCCTGCAAGAGATGTATGATACACGAGTAGTTTATGCCAAACGTCCCATGAATTTGGAACGCCGTGTAACGTAACGACAATTCAAATTCACGAGACCTTTGGCGTAAATTGTTCGTATTGCAGGCATATGGTACAGGGAAGTCATATTCTGTTTGATGCCGCTGAAACTGCACAATACCCACTGAGCAAAACTCAGTACAGTGTTCGATTCCCTCCAAATATAATCTTTCATAATACATATTACTGACAAACATCGCTTTAATCGCTTGCCCAGTTACATCATATTGTATGTACGATTGTCTGCCTCATTATTATTATTAGTATGAACTAAATCAGCGTAAATTAATATCTTTCAAACATTACCGAAAACGCACGATCTTCCCAAATTCTTTCAAACAATAATAATAATAAGAACTTCTATTGCGCCTAAATCCTTGAAAACCAAGCTCAGAGGCGCATCAAAACAAAAGGATTGGTCAGTCTCAAAATCCATAAAAATTATTTTAGATTAGCAAGGAATGTTCTCTTTCTGTGTCGATGGATCAACGAACTGCGCTGATTTTGTCACTCTGGAACCGGTTTCATGAAGCGGCGTAACTTTACATACAACTAGACATTATACTGGTCGTAGTTAAGTGCAACTAGCTGGTGTAGCTTACGACCGGTTTCATGAGAACAATTTAATATTCGCGTAACTGCGTCGACGTATAATTGACCTAGAGTCTGTTTCATGAGTTACGACGTCGTAGCGGCCGCTACAACGTCATACGCTTAGAACGTCGTAAAGTTACGTTAGTTGGGTTTCATGAGTCTCCTAAGAGCGTTTAGTTTACGCCTGCTATATACCGAGCCAAACGCAATGTTACACCAACTACTACGGCTAATCGCACTTAGGAGGCTCATGAAACCGGATCCTGGAGCCGTGTCGGCTTGTGGCATGTCTACAAGGACACCCGGAGATGTCCGGAAGAAATGGATGGATATAAAACGGGTAGCACTTCAGGCAAATGCCGCATCGAAGCGGCCAAAGACAGGTTGTTGGTTTGGTTATTCCGAATGTATCGGCGACATCAATTTGAAAATCTCCACAAGCGAAAACTCGCAACGCCACCATAAGTTGCATCGAGGGCGGCAGTCCTCCTTGTCGCTCGTTCCGGTGTTCGAGCGCACCGCCAAACTCGTCAGTCAGCCACAATATATAATTTCTTCTAAACCTATACCGTTCAACTAGTTCATCGTCGTTTAACGAATCAAGAGGGTTATTTCTATCTCTAAACACTCTTTCTCGTCTAATGTGTCTTCTTTGCAGTTCATGCACCAAACACCAAGCCATTGTCATTGATGAATGTAAATATTTATGTCTCGTGTGTGCGTCCCGGGAGCATCTTAGAACTTGGGGAGCATCCCGGGAATATGTCAAATAACGTAAACTTACGCCTGCCATATACCAAGCGCTACGACCAACTAGCAACGGCTGATCGCACTTAGGAAACTCATGAAACCCAAATAACGTAACTTTACGACGTTCTAAACTTACGACGTCGTAGCGGCCGCTACGACGTCGTAAGTACGCTCATGTTACCTTTTTATGTTACGCGTATTTAATTCATCATTGATTACAAGTTAACGGTGTTACATAACGCACTGTATCGTCAGCAATATGGATATACATTACTTATAGTTGTTAGTGTTCCTTTTATAAAAACCTTCAACGTGTTTCATTACCGACTGACAGTGAAACAGACACTGAAAGCTGTGTGACATTGGCTGTTTTGTGTGAAGTCATTTGGTACATTGTTATGTTTGTCAGTCTTTCCTGCACGATAAAATCCGCCGCATTAACATAACGATTGATAAAGCCGTCTAACAAGTCGCTCTGAATTGTGTCGCTGAACCAATGTACTGAACTGATTTGGTGAGTTAACCGTTTTCTGCAAGCACATTTAATAAAAACTTATGTTTTCATTTGTAACATCATGTCTATCATGTTTTCTTTTATCACAGATTAACTGTTTAAACAGATGGGTCGCCACGCAATTCCGCCTAACGAAATTTGGGTCGCTGCCAATATGATTAAGAATCACTGATCTAGTGATTGAACATGGTATTAGACTAAAATTGAAGCACGCTATGTGATAATTGTCACAATGGTCTGGAAGTATGAACTGAAACTATGTTTTTGATGTTATGGAAACGCATGGTAATTCTGACTAATAATGGTTATTAGTGTGTAAATTATCAAAGCATATCACCATACATTACTGTTAATTCGGTTACAAATGGGTTAACTATGTGTTGGTAAGGAGTTTATTTTTCATCAGTCTGCGTACTATTGATAATTCCAATATAATAAGCTTTTTTGTTGAAACTGAGCCAGTTAAACCTTAAAGGGGGGGGGCAGTTTGGCATTTGTTAATGAATGAAGATGTGCGTTGCTTTACTGGAAAACACTTCGCGGAGTTCAAAGTTCGTGAACATTGGGGAATTGGGACATTGGAAAGGTTCACACATGCATTTATTTACACAATGGTTGCAATATACTTTAATGGTATATTAATTGTGTCGAGTTATTAATTACATGCATTGACTTGTAAGCGACGCTTGTGTTCCCAATGGGTCGATATCTAACTGTATTTGCTCAGTGATTATGACGGTTTTGTAGAAAGCCTATGTAAAAAAACCTCTATGCTCCGTAACTCAGCTTACCCAACTCTAAGTGCTAATTGACCTACTTGACCAACTTTGAATTAGCTATAAATAATTATATATTTATGTTAGACATATTTTATTTGTTCCGGAAGGTCTACAAATAATCATTTGTGTGTCAACACAATGTTATGTGTGTAAACTCAATTTTGACTTAGGAATATGCTTTTGTATTATATATAAAAAAAATGAAACATGATTCAATTAACATTGCCTTCCTCTAAGTTGCCTTCTTCGCACTAACTCTACCAAGTCGTGGTACAACAGTTGAAGTGAAAATTAGTAAATCATATCAGTCATTGTTGTCATTTTAGATTAAGCCAACGACATTCGATTTAGCCTGTTATTTCAAGAAGCTGTAGACCTAGATGAAACTTGTCACAGTGGTCAGGTACTAACTGCTTCTGTTCACTTGTTTCAATAGAAAAGCATGTTGTTGTAGTATCGAATTTCTTGGTCATGATGCACCAACAGGGTCAGCACAAGCTGCAAAGAGTGGTCTCATTAATTTTTTTCTCAAATGTTATGTTGTTACTGATTTTAGTTGTGTGTCATACAACAATGCATAATGTATTAATGCTATCTGATAGGGTGTGCCGTGCCATGCAAATTGTGATTTTAATGAAACCTTGCAGGTTCGTTTTGACTGTGCAGGTTGCAACTATGGTTATAACACATGCGTGTGTTCTTACATGTGACTGTTGAAGCATGCCATTCATTCACACTGCTATAAAACGTCCGGACATGGGCCATTCTTTTTGCAATAAAAATCTGGCTTAGATGCGTCACTGCAGAACTGGTGTAAACAGTAACACCTGACCCCATTTCGGCGTGTTTCCAGAGCTGGTAGAAACCACAAAAGAACAATCAAACCAATTATCGCCAACACCAGACCTGCGTACATTTCCAGGGGAACATGTTATGTTGCGGAACACGCTAAATGAAGAAGAAACCACTGCTATAATCTTCAACCTGTCTTCCGAGCAATTCATGTACAGGTGTTCAGTTGGAAGAAGAGTTGATGCAGCCTTGGTATTGTTCGCAACGCTAAACTGTCACTTACATTTTACACGTACCGTGGAATATTCTTTATTTGAGCACCTAACAGCAAGATGCAAGCATTTCACAAGGATTGCGGTCTACCGTCCGCCATCGCCATCCACACCACTGTGTGTTGACTGCAAATATGGTTTCCGGTGCTGGGATATGGCAACCTGCTTTTGGATGTTGGTTCTGCTCTTCTGGCGTGTCTTCCTTCATGGATATACCAACATCACATGATCTACGCCACCATGTTGATTGTTCTACTTACACGTGTGGTCACACCAGGGACCTTGGTATATCGCTAGTATGTGCCTCCACGAGCAACAGGGTTTACGTGATAAGTAGTAAAATCTCTTACGACAAGTCAATAGCATTGTCAATCAAGTATACATCCCACGACAACATCCCTATGTCAAACCATAACACAGAAGACATTTTGAAATGTCAATTGCGAAACATGACCAGAGAAGTTATGTTGAACTGATCTAGCATGAATACACAGTCCATACTTCTGTATATCGTTCGGGATCAATGTACGTTTGCTATTTATATAATACTGGACGAACTTGCTCCTGCTGTACAACAGCAACTATCCAAATGGAATATTTACTTTGGTACTGTGAGGACATAAATGCAATTAAAAGACTGGCCGTCACAGCGAGAGCAACTGGAGCGCATCGGGTTTGGATTTACACAGACAAATATAGAGTAGCTTGGGTCATAACGCCTGGTTTGGGCGGATACCGCCCACCCCCTAACTAGCTGTATGGTTCGAAAACAATAATTTCACGTTAGCCGTATTGAGCAGCATGTAGTTCTTGACATTCTGTAAAAATATGACCGCAGCAAACTAAATACATGCACATTTTGATAAACGTGTGCTCCACTACAAAGCATAAACATTTTCACCACAAAGGGATAACTGAACTATAGAAGTATGTAATAATTTACATCTGATAATTTACACCTAATAACTACTAATATCGTGGTTGTGTATGCCATTAGTTGGAATCATATTAGGCATTGTATTGACTTAATCGTAGTTAGTGGAGCTACTTTAATGGAGCGTTTTGTTATTGCTATGAACAACAGTTGTACTTCAGAAACACAGCATGTTGTGAAAGACAATAACTACTGGGGTCATATTTGGTCTACGGTCGGACATCTGTCAAGGCAAAGATGCGCACATTCCATAAATCAATACTGTATTTCCTGCGGTTAGCTGATGTGAACATATAATGTATTCGTTTGTGTGTGGGATAACTAGAGTAATTATTTGTGAATATGTTGCATATGTTAAATGTTCGATCGTTCAACTTGTCTATGCAGGTCAGATTGATAGATTTCTGCATCGCCATACCGTTGTCACTTCGGTATGCAGTGTGTTTCATTGCGTTTTATAATATGTAGATCATAAGACTTCTTCGAGGCTATATTTGGCGGAGATAGATCGTTGAAATTGGTGGTGTATCAAAGTTCATAAGCAAGTGGAATTACTGATTGATAAGTATTATTCTTGCCTTAATATCATTCATAAAGTAGCAGTAAACATATATTGAGTAGCAGTTGTGCTTAATTAGTTAGTTAGATAAAGTATTTTAGGACAAATAGGGTACGTTAGCTTACGGCTACGATAAGTTTGTAAACAAGATTTAACAAACCTCGTTATGTGGTAGAATATATAGGTGATAAAGTAACAACCATAAACTACCTACATAAGATAATATCTGTGTAAGTCAGTACCTGCTAGACATTTTGATAAGGTAGCTTTGTTGTTAAAATTAAGCATTTGCGATAATCGGGCGAACTAAGTTTATGTAGCTAGTGTCTGTCTTATTCGCTAGGGCGCTGTATAACCTAAATAAATAAGGCAGTCTAGCGTACGCAATCTTACGAAAAGTGTAACATTTGTGCACAGAAAACAGTCTTCTTAAAGACTACATAGACAGTGAATAGTGTAAACACAGTTGACAAAACTATTTTAAATAGCTAATTAGATTATTATTATTAAATAAATTCTGATATGGCGCCTTGCAAGCGGCAAGTCAAGGCAAAGAGACACTTGGTGTGCGACGACTGCCACAGTTGGGTGGATTTTGCCTTGTCCGGCTGTACGAAGTCATGGACAGAAACCAAGGAAGAGGGATTCACCTTTCAGTGCGTGGGGTGTTGGAAGGTGAAATGTCTGGAGAAAGAGGTAGCTAGGTTGGTAGATATTGTGAAGGGGATGGAGATGAGAATCAGCAAGGAGACAGATGGAATGGAGAGAGACGACAGGGATAAAGTTGGGAATACTGTGAAACTGAAGGAGCAGAGTAGTGGCAACAAGACCGAGGAAAGGAGACTGAGAGGAGGGAAGGTGATCGGAGGGGAAGAAAGTGGAGGATCGACGGCAGGAAATGTGACAGGTGTGAAGGTGGCAGGAGAGAAAGTGACCATAGAGAAAGAGGTAGGAGGGAAAAAGAGACGGGAGAGGAGAGATGGAAATGCAATGGGAGGAAAGATGACGGGAAGAAATGAAGTGAGAGTACATGTGACAGAAGAGAAGTCGGGAGGGACGATGACAGGAAGAAAGGTGACAAGAGAAACAGCGTCAGGAAAGAATGGAACGGACGAGATTGTGACGGGAGAGCAGAAGACAGGGGAACAAGATTACAACCAGACAGATGCAAACCGTAGAAAGAGCTACACTGAGGCAGTGATTGAGGGGGCAATGAGGAAAGAGAGGGTGTTTATGGGCGATTCGATTATGAGAAAGACAGATAAGACTCTAAGCGAGGGGGAGGACGTCGTTGTTTGTCTACCGGGGGCTAGGATAGAACATGTAACTGAAAGGGTAGAGAAGGTACTGGGGCATGGCAAGGGAGGGTCTATACTAGTACATGTAGGGACAAATAACGCAGAGAGGGAGGGAACAACTGGGATAGTTCAGAAGTACAGACAGTTAGTGAAGAAGTTAAAGAAGACAAGAGTAGAACAGATTATCCTCTCAGGAATTTTGCCAGTAATGGGAGGAAGGGGGCCGACATATAGAAACTGCAAGAGGATGGCGATCAACGCACTAGTTGAGCAGATGTGTAAAGAAGAGGGGGTGGGATTCGTAGATTTATGGGGATACTTTGTTGGGAGGAAGATATGTACATGAGAGATGGCCTACATCTAAGTGGAAAGGGGGCAGCAGTTTTCTCAGAGAACTTGCTGCAATCTGTTGACAGTGGGACAGGCTGCATCTATTTAAACTAGATTCGCAGGGGGGATTCACAGAGAAGCCTGAAACTGGAGGCATAGATAAAGACAGCAGAAATAAATCGGCAAAGAACAGCCTGGAAAACTGTTCTGAATCAGGATATAAATGCATTTGTTTAAATGCAAGGAGCATAGTAAACAAAAGAAGTGAACTAAACATTATGGTAGAAGATATTGACCCTCACACAATAGGTATAACCGAATCGTGGGCCACCACTGATATATCAGATGCCGAATTGGGACTAACAGGATATGTAATGTTTAGGAAAGATAGAATAGGAAGAAAGGGAGGTGGAGTTATTTTATATATTAAAGAATCTATCCAGGCTTATGAAATAAAATTAGAAAGAGAAGCAGATTGCGAAGAAGCTGTTTGGTGTAACATAGTTACAGGAAACTCAACGTTAACAGTTGGGTTAGTTTATCGAAGTCCAAACATAAGCATAGAAGAGAATGAAAAAATACAAAACGCTATAAGGGAAGTAAGCAAACGGAACTGTATTATTATGGGGGACTTTAACCATGGGCATATACAATGGAAATCTCTACAGAGTATGGGGAGTGAGGACCACAAGTTTTTAGTTTTAGTACAAGATAGTTTCCTTTCTCAACATGTGCTAGAACCAACCAGGGGAGAGAATGTGTTAGACTTAGTTTTGTCCTCACAGAAAGAATTAGTTGACAATGTCAAGATATGTGAGCCACTGGGGAGTAGTGATCACAACCAGATACATTTTACCATCAAAGTAAAATCAGAAAGGAATAGTAAAAAGCAGTATAGGAGAAATTTCCACAAAGGAAGGTATAAGGACATGAGGAAATATTTAGCAAAGATAGACTGGAATAACACACTGAAGAATAAGACAGCAACCGAATGCTGGAATATCTTAAATAGTGAAATTAAGTGCATAGTCGATAAATTTGTACCTTTCAAAAAACAAGGAAACGGTCTAAAAAGAAACACTTATCGAAAGAAGCCATTAGAAAAATTAAGTATAAACAAATGATGTGGAAGTCATATAGATGTACTGGAAATGATGAAGACTACAACATTTATAAAGAAGCACTTAATCAAGCTACAGCTGAAATTAGAAATTCAAAGAGAAGCTATGAAAAAAATTAGCTAGTAATATAAAACATGACAGTAAGAGTTTTTATGCGTATATTCGAAGCAAACAGAAAGTTCAGGATAAGGTCGGTCCTCTAGAAGATAGTGCTGGAAATACAATATCAGAGGGATTCTTAATGGCAGAAGACCTGAATGAGTATTTTAGTTCAGTGTTTACCAGAGAAGATATTAGTTCACTGCCAGTACCAGAGGCTAAGTTCAAGGGGCAGATTCAGACTATTTAGGACAATTAATTGTAACCCCGGAAATGGTAGCTAAGAAAATAAGGGCTATGAAGGATAATAAATCACCTGGAGTGGATGGGATTCCACCCAAACTACTATTGGAAATTGTAGAACAAATTAGCGTACCGCTTGCAACAGTTTTCAATTTGTCATTAGAAGAGGGAGTGGTTCCTTTAGAATGGAAAGAGGCAAACATTATACCGTTATTTAAAAAAGGTTCGAGAAACAAGTCAGAGAACTATAGACCAGTGAGTTTAACATCAGTGATTTGCAAATTATTAGAAAGACTAATTAAAGATCACATGGTGGATTTTCTTGTTAAACATAACTTGATAAACCCATCTCAACATGGGTTTTTAAAAGCGAGGTCATGCTTAACAAATATGTTATGTTTTTTGGAAGACATCACTAGGTGGGTAGATGAGGGATCACCAGTAGATATCATCTATTTAGATTTTCAAAAAGCTTTCGACAAAGTACCACATCAAAGATTACTCCTTAAACTAAAGGCCCATGGCATAGGAAATGGTATAATAAACTGGATAGAAAAATGGCTGATTGACAGAAGACAACGTGTAGTAGTTGATGGGGAGGCTTCAAACTGGAAATCGGTATTGAGTGGGGTACCACAGGGATCAGTACTAGGACCTATATTATTCTTAATATATATCAACGATTTGGACGATGATATAACAAGCAAGGTGTTAAAATTTGTGGATGATACAAAAGTGTTTAGAAGGATTAAAAGTGATGGAGATAGACAGCATTTACAAGATGATCTTGACAGGTTGATAAAATGGTCTGAAAAGTGGCAAATGCTGTTCAATTTTGGGAAATGTAAATGCCTCAACACAGGTCATGGGAATGAAGAGGTAAAATATAAAATGGGGGGTACTGTTCTAAGTACTACTGTAAAAGAAAAGGACTTGGGGTTAACCATTAGTGCTGATATGAAGGTGTCAGAGCAGTGCGGAATTGCAGCTTCAAAGGGAAATCAAATCCTTGGATTAATTAGGCGAAATATAGAGTATAAGAAAAAAGAATTAATAGTACCGCTGTACAAAACAATAGTGGGGCCTCATTTAGAATATTGTATACAAGCATGGAGGCCATATCGCAAGAAGGACATAGATATGCTAGAAAGAGTACAGAGGAGAGCGACTAAATGATACCAAAACTGAGGGATCTTAGTTATGAAAAACGCCTAAAAGAATGTGGTTTAACAACACTAGAGACCAGGAGATTGAGAGGAGATCAGATAGAAGTGTTTAAAATAATGAATGGTTATGAAAATATTGATAGAAACATTTTTTTCTCAGTTAAGAAAGATAGAAGGACCAGAGGACATGAAGCTACATTAGTAAAGGAGCAGTGTAGATTAGATATAAGAAAGTTCTCATTCTCACAAAGGACTGTAAATGAATGGAACAGATTATCTCCTGATTGTGTTGGTGCTAGTAACGTGAATATGTTTAAAAATAAAATCGACACACACCTTAAAAGGGCGGGATACATGTAGATAAAAACTATTGGACTCTCGATAAGCCAAAAGGCTTCCTTGTCCACCTGCCATCCAGAGTAATTTTCTGGATGGCAATCTTGTTAAATCTTGTTAAATTAAAATACAGATTAAAAATTTGCAAGCTGACATTGGTGTTGCAGCATTTGTTAGATGGAACAAATAAATGTATATGTTATATATACATAAACAACTTATTTCTTTTATGTGGAACAAATATATATATATGCTAGATGGAACAAATAAATATATATACATTATATATATATATATATACGTAAACAACTTATTTTTCTTATGTGGCCAGTGTCCACCCTCTCCACAAAGGACCATGTAAAACAGGTGACCGTTCTACAACCTCCTACTTTCCACACAGAACATATTTTACAACCATATTAAAGGAACTAACAGACGATATTTTTACTAACAAATCATTTAATGCAAATAACTCAAAAACTAAAAACAATTCCTGGGTGCATCCAGCAACAAACTTGTAGATAAGATTATTATCTTTACGGTGATATAAAATATATTAAATTCCACGATTGCAATTTTAGATATGGCCACTGTTAGCAAGAGGGCCCATGAAACAAGTGAACACAGTATAGTCACTTGTGTGGTTGATAGTTTGCTGGATCTCACATTACATACGTCTTTCGTCACTGGGAGCAAAGGATGCCTACAAACTGGCAACCAAGTTATTTTTCTCAAATTAAAACGAGGCAAACAGGTTTTTGTTTAATATTTTGATAGTGAAGACAGATCACATACCTACACAGTGAGTGACAGTGACGTAAAAATCCGTAATATTTCATTTTATCGGAAGAAATTGTAAGCAACCGTTCACATTAATCACCACTGGAAAGTTATCAAACATCTCATGGTGTTTATACAGTTAATGCATTGCGTCTTGTCGTACAGTGATGATTTTGAACAGGATGCAGCAGAAACTGAGTGCTTCCATTTGGCACATCAAGTGATATTGTCTACGAATATTGTATTTCACTAAAACTTGACCGTTTGCTTGCATTCTATTGATGAAATAAGTACTTCTGATTAATAATATCAACACGTTGCAGAACGATTTCTAAAATGTTTGTTGAAAACTGCATATTATGATTGTGTACAGCAGAAACCGAGTGGACCAGTATACATATAAAATACTAACCTTCAGCAGTTGTAAACGTGACGTATGTAACATCTTTGTTAGGGTGACGCTGCACACGCTGAATGTTGTCTTCATCATCGGTAAGTTTGCTCTCAAACAGCAGCACTATGGCATCTCCTGTTGTTGACGGCTTAAGTCCAGTGACCTGTAAGGTTCTTCCTTCCCACTCCTTCTGCGCAGCTCTATTTCTGCCTGTGCCAGACTCTGCCTGCTTGCGTGACTTGTCCTCTCTGCGTAATTCACCCTGTCTGTGTGACTCATCCTGTGGATGAGTGACATCGTGTGGATGAGTGACATCCTGTCGATGTGTGACATTTGGTCTGCGAGACTCCTCCAGTCCATGAGTGTCATCCTTTCCCATTGCGCGAGATACTGTCAGTACATCACTACCCAGTTTCAATATAGGCATGTCGAGTACAGTATGTGCAACTGCAGAAACACAAACAACACAAATACAATGGCATGTCACACAATAACAATATCATCACCACACAGTTAACATACAATTCTCTCATGACAAGATACTTGCTAAAGTTAAAATGGTGTTTGTTATTTGGCATGTGTTGAGAGAAAGTGGTAATGGAACCTTCCATTTGAAGCAATTATACCAACATTATTGTACATTTTTCTGTTGAAAATCTACCAGATGGTGCCTTTCCAGTACTCATCTAGTTCATCTCTCCATCGTCTCGTTGGTCTTCCTCTAGATCGTTTCACCTCGTAAGGTCTCCAGGTTGTGATACGCGATGTCCATCGGTTATCTCGTAGTCTGCTGATGTGCCCTGCCCAGGTCCACTTCTGTCTTCTGATTTGTTATATCACGTCTATGACCTTTGTCTTCTCTCTTACCCAGAGGTTTGTTTTTCTCTCCCGATATGTGATGTTTAACATACGTCTTTCCATATTTGTTTATGCAGCTGCTAGTTTGTTCTTTGCATGGTTGGTGAGTGCCCATGTTTCCATGCCGTATGTCATCGCCGGAAGTATGCATGAATTGTAGACTTGTCTCTTCAAAAAAGGTTCCAAAGTTACCCTTGAATATGTCGCGGTGTTTGGCGAATGCTGTCCAGCCGGCCGTGATTCTTCTTTGAATCTCAAAGTGTTTATTATATGCAACCAGTAATAGTCAGTAGGTGGCACTACAGTACTGCTTTTTATTTTAAAAATACTGCTGCCTTTTTATTTACCTTTCAAAGAAGTAACGATGGTAACTTGTATTTAACCCGTGTAATGGTATAACTAAATTATAGCTGATTTTTTTACTACTGATTATTATAAAGCCACAGGTAGATGCAGTGAATGACTTATTTGTAAACTGACATGTCATTGCCGGCAAATATCTAACTCCAGCTGGCTAATGTTTCATCTTATTTGTATATTAAATTAGATTATAGTTAAAATTAAAAAAATTATAAATACAATTCTAATGTTAAGTGGTTTCTATATTTTGATGGTAAATGCATATTCTGAACATCTATTTGGCCATTCTCAATCATACCCTGATACAAGTATATATACAGTATATATATATATATATATATAAGGCTTGTTACGTGCATAAGTGGTAAATAATAAAAATGATAACTGGTAAATTGGAAAACTCACAATCTTGGCTAAGGGCCTGTTAAAAATAATAATAAATAAATTACTTCTTCAAATTATATCCTCAGAGAATCTGAGCTCAGTGACACAACAAAACCAAACAATTAAGCAGACTCGTACTCGTGTGCTACGCGAAAGCTGTCAACAATGGATGGATGTGCTAAGAAGCTAGGGAGGGTAGGCGATATTAAAAAGACAGGTTTTCAGATGACGGTGAAATATAACAATATTTCCTAGGGTGACTTGATGAAAAAGTTTAATATCAAGGCGTGTCTTTACTCTTGGTTATGATGCCAATATTTACGTATTTGCATGCTGTAACTCCAGAAAATCTTGTTTTCACCCGCGATTTAACTTCTGAAAATGGTTGCATTTATACTATGTAGTACACTTGTATTGGGCACTACATGGTACATGTATTTAACAACAGAAATGGCATTTCTTCTAGGTAATATTGTATATTACAGGTAGTTAGGCATAAGTTATGGAAACCATAGGAATCCCTTGGCCCTGATTTGTTCATTCAATCACAGTTTCAGTTCCACGAAAGCAGTATACATATAAACAGTAAGGATAAAAACATAATTGAACAGCAACAGAACAAATGTGTGCGTGTGTGCGTGTGTGCGTGTGTGCGTGTGTGCGTGTGTGAATGCACATGTTTGTCTGTGTAAATAGACAAATATACATATATGATTTAAATATATATATTACTTACCGCCTGGATGCACAAATGTCACATAAGCGACTCCCTTGGTCCTGTCAAAGTCAACCTCCTTGGTCACACCACCACCAGAGAGATACTTGTTCTCAAAGAATGATCTGATGGCATCGTGCTGAATACTGAGCTTAAGTCCGTGGACTTTAATCGTCTTTCTATCCCAATCTTTCATTGCAGCAGAAGCGCCATCTATTGAAGAAACTTGGAACATTACATCACTCAGTTACAGAGCTTTTTGAAGGAGGTACCTTACATGGATTGAGCCTTCTGTGCCAGAAAAAGGATAAGTAAATAAACCTCAATCGGACCCTAAGAATAATAATAATGATTTATTTCTTATATAGCGTCCCAACCAAATAATTGTTCTGGGGCACTTTACAATAATTACTACAAATAAATAAATAACATGTCATACAATATACAGTTAAAAATACTAATGTGCTACAACATATGCAATCGTTACTATTTTAATACTAAGTAAAATCAACTATACTGTCTTAAAATATATAAATAAACACAAGTATGCAAGCTACTAAACCAACAAAATCTATTAATTATAATATTAAATTAATTAAATTAAAGATACTAATAATTACGATCATTGATCATCAAATGTTAAAAATAATTTGTAAAAAGATGCATCTTCAGAGCCACTTTAAACTGACTGACACTAGTCCATTGACGCACTGGGAACAGAGTGTGAACTTGTGAACAGTTTCAGGCCAAAATGCGATATATATTTTGAGAAAACTCACTTCTGTGTTTCATCCACAGTGCAACCTAAACATTTTTGTACAAAAATACAAAATCATAGCGACTCATAGCAAGGCCTATATATTTCTTTTGCATTTCAATTGTAAAATTTTGCCCAATCAATAATGTCACCCCATGTTGATCAAGTTTTGTCCTGAAACCCTTCATGTCTTAAAACACAGCAACATCATCAATGAAGTGAAACAAAGAAGATGGAGATGGCTTGGCCATGTTCTCCGCATGGACAGAAGTAGTCTCCAAGATGCTGCTGTAGTGTGGACATGACCTGAAAATAGGAAAAGTGGCAGACCACTGGGCACCTGGCGTATAACGGTAGAAGAAATTAAACTGGCCGGGAAGACCTGGAATGAACTAAAGTGGCTCACACAAAGCAGTTCTGGCTGGAGAACATAAACTGCTTCAGTGGAAGTAAAATGAAATAAAGGTTTGTTTGTGTTTGAATAGACAGGTCTTTACACTTTACTCCCTGGCAGACCTGTTCGATCTAATACCATCTCAACTTCTCTGGAAAGCATTCAGCCATGCTGCATTTAATACACAAAGACTATACATACACAAATATCCATCAATGTCTATATCCAGGGACTCATTCATACAGCTGAATGAACTGGAGCAATGTAGAGCGAATGAACTTGCCCAAGGTTCAACACGGCAGCACAACATTTGAACCCGGATTCTCTCAGTTGAGAGTCCTGTGCTCGATGCCTCTATTTATGCCATTTATTTTCAAGTCAAGTCTGTGATGCATACTTAGTGTTACACAATGGAGTATTGTATACTCGCAAAATGTATAACCAGTACAGGCACACACAAGCAGAAGACGGTTTCCCAAGATATTTGTAGCAGACATTTAAAGACTCAGTGAAATGAAATTTAAAATGTCTTTGAAACTTTGTACACATAAACTTAATACTCTTGTCAAGTAATGTGTCAAATATGAAGCCTGTTCATTGCAAACTAATGTCACTAGCCTGCTCAAATGTGGTCATTTGCGTGTCACAACCCATCAGATGTTGCTGACGTCACCATAGGCACCGTATAATACGCATTTTTTTCCTTCACTTTTTACTCAAAAGTCGGGGTGCGTATTATACTTGATGCTAAGGCTAAACAAAATTTTCTCTGACCAATTTATCAATGTTTGTAAACCAGGATAATGATGCTGGAAAACTAGTAATATTATCAAAGTCAACGTGATGTCACAATCACGTACACCACCGCAGCAACGCAGACGAAAGGAAGAATCGCACTCCCGTAACCGCCTCTTTAGCCTTAAACCTCTGACCTCTATTTATAAATAGAGGTCAGTGCCCTAAACTAAACTAGCAGCGAGGAATGACAAAGACAACAGCCTGGATGTCTGACATCACGAATAACACCAATGAGCCAGAAGCATACTAGATCGGGAAGCGCAGCCCGGGAAGCGTCCCGCTATGATTATGAGTGGCATTCCTGAATCACGTGAATGATGCCCGCGTCACGGGTTGAGTGTCAACAAGTGTGACTCCATGTTTAAAGTTGTGAATGCAAATGTTGTGAATGTAAATAAAGACGAATGCAGCGTATGTATGCTTCGCAGATGAAAGTACCAGGTTTGCATGTAGCATTTCAGAATAGAACTTGATGTTAATTTAAAAGTGAAATTATAACGACACAATGTCAGTTCTAGCAAGCACTGATTTAATCAGTTGCGCAATCGTCAAGCTACAACACAAGTTACGTAGTGCTTACACACTAGTCACTAGCAAGCGACAAGCCGGCAGCCATGCCGTAACTTGCGTAGCCATAGGTGACATGTTTTCGATTCTGAGGTGGATTCATGGGTTCAAGCAGAATATTAGAAGCGGGGAAATCGGGGATTGATGTCAAAAGTTGGGGTGCATATTATACATGGTGATATAGAAATTCTATCAAAAATTAGCAAAAGTCAGGGTGCGTATTATACATGGGGGCGTATTATACACGGAAATTTACGGTAGGTCTGCTGAGTGTGCCCTATCCTTTAGAGCATCAGTGTTGCCTGTTCTTTCAGACTGTACATGAAATTCCAATTGTGGAATTTAATATTTTTTTATCACTGTAATGATAATTTTCTTATCTACAAAAATGTCCCCTCGCAGATACATTGCAGGATTAAGTGTTCGCGATATTCAAACGGCAATAACTCAAAAACTAAAAACACATCCTGGGTGCATCCAGAAACAAACTTGTAGATAAGATTATTATCTTTACGGTGATATAAATTAAATTAAATTCCACAATTGCAATTTTAGGTATGGCCTGAAACACCAACCCACATAAATGTGTGCTATGCTAAATCCTAGCAGTGCTACCTGCGGTGCCATCACAACGACTGCTAGGTGTCGCACCAAACTGTGCAGAAAATGAACAGAAAAGCATGACCAAAAGGCGCCTTGAAAAGGGTGATGGAGGGGGTTAAAAAATTAATTCAATATCAGGACACCATTTTTAGATTATATTTCACTTAGTCTTTAACAAACATGATTTTGAACAGTTTTCTGTTATGCTGCACATGTTTTCTATGATTATTGCAGGTTACACAAATCGCAGAAAACATGTAGATCATTACAAACAATGTACCATGTACATACATATATACGCTAGTTTGATAACTGATTATATTTAGATACAAACCTCCTGTGTGGGATTGACGCGTCTCACTGGAATCAGCAGACGCCATATCACCCTGAAAAAGTTCAACGTTTCAACAAAATAAAGACCATTTTCCAAAACTAAATAGCAACGATCTGTGTCCAAATAAAGTTAGTTTTGCTGCTATTCTGAATGAAGATGCTACTTACTAAAATATTCTCAGGGCCCACTGAAAAGTTATGCTTAGATTCAGTTGTCCCGTCCAGTTGTTGCTAAGTTGTCACATTAGTGCAACACTTTTGAGACAACACCAACTGGGACAACGCTGGGACAACAACACTTGGTCAACAACACTGGAACAACACCACTGTGACAACAACACTGGGTCAACAACACCAGGTCAACAACACCGGGTCAACACCAGTGAGACAACAACACTGGGTCAACAACACTGAAACAACACTAAAACAACACTAAAACAACAACACTGGGACAACAACAATGGTTCTACTATATGCTGATGATACTAGAATAATTCAATCAAATACAGATTTCTTGTATATAGCGGAACTATGTCAAATCTTCTAATGGTTGACATTCCGTTGTTTCAGGATAACTCTTTAGAATGTAGGCACAACACCACTA
>CM034535.1:30135566-30238953 GCA_020002185.1 Paraescarpia echinospica | reverse complement strand
TTTGTTGTTGTGACATTTGGGTGCCTAGGGATGGTTTCACTACAGAGCCCCTTCAAAATGCTTTTTCTGTGAAGAGCAAAACTATAATAATTACAAAGTGTGAAATGATTTAGATCAGCTGATTTTATGCGTCAGTCAGAACAACTGAAGTAATGTATGTCCTAAGAGTGAAATGAGGATGGGAGGAGTTAATTGGTTCATCAAAACGTGATCACCGGAATGTGGGAGATCCTTGAACCTACACCAGTTAGTGGTGCCAAGGAGTTTTTTAAGGTGGCTCTGGTGGCAAAGTCATGTTTCGATTTAATCATTTGTAATAAAAGTTTTGAAGATAGACTAACAATTTTTTCTCAGACCCTGCCTAAGACATCAAGCAATACTCTAGTCTGAAAAAAATTAAGTTTCTAGGTTGTTTAGTGATATTTCCTTGCTTTTAAAGACAATTAAACAAATTGCAAAAAATTCACCTCAGAAGACATTTTATTTCATTTTGAGAAATACCTAGAAAGGAAAATTGCATGTTTATAAGCACAAATATATTATTGACATTCATACGGGTTTGTTTTGTGAACAAATGCATATGAAGCATGCTCCAGCTTCATAAAAATGTTGAAAGACAGCCAAAACTTGGAAGTGTTTTTGACATAACCCCCCTTCACTGATTGTAAATCAATCCCATGCATTTTGGCGCAAATGTAAGGCCAGCTTGCATGCCAAGTTATAGCTTCGTAACTATTGCAGTTTAAACAAAATTACATTAAATAATTGTTCCTGGTTGTCATTGATAAAATTCATGTCACCAGATGGGCGGGTTTTGCATAAAATGTGACATTTTTTCATTGGCAAGCAGTTTGTTTTAATACAAATTGACGGAGACATCTGTTTTTGAGATATCTCCATGTTTTCCCACCAACTAGGCCCTGCAATCTGTATTTGTAATAACTAAATGTCGAATGACTTTGTGTTTATGACTGGCCTGTACTAGTCTGTGTTTTGGTGGCACCTGATTGGTCAGGGGTCAACCCTGGGTTACTGACAAATGGCGGCATTGGTTACTTAACATCGCGATGCAATTATGTAATCTTCGTAAAACAAGATGCTGGTATCAGAATAACCAGACTTTATGATATGTACGGCGAGCGAATTTACATTCGCGGACATCTGCGCTGGTGTGAAACTGTCATCATCATTTCTACGGAAACGTCATTATAGTTTCCAAGAATTTGAAGGGGAATTCAACTGAGACACACAAAGTAGTAGTTTTTAAAGGACCGACATGTGGTGACATGTGGCATAATGCCATGTTTTCTTTTGTAGTACATATGTTCACACCAACACCTACTAATGTTCTATGAAGAAAAATGTAAAGAAATCAACTGACACGATAACCGCCAAGCAAACCTTAAGTTAGTAATTACACTATAGACAATAGTGGCTTCTTGTGACCGAACCAGTCAGATTCAGAAGAGTGAACACAAGGAAGCCTTGTGATTGCAGCAGTGGATTTAAGGAGCTCATTGGTCTTTGACTTAATGATTGACATGACTTGACTATAACGCTGTACTTACTGGGGTATGCTTTATTTGTTTCAGATTTTGAGCCATTCAACATTGACGAGTGGTGGCTGAATCGCACATTACACAAGACACCCCTGACACCCTGAAGGCCTCCGTCTTCACTAGAACATGACGTGTCAGTCAATCTGAAATGATGTGTCAGTTGATCTGTCATGATGTTTCAGTAGATCTGATATGACGTGTCAGTCGATTTGATGTAACGTGTCAGTTGATATGACATAACATGTCAGTCAATCTGACATGATGTTTCAGTCGATCTAACATGACGTGTTGGTAGATCTGACATGGTGAATCAGTCAATCTGACAGGACATTCCTGTGTCACGTCTGCAGGACAGTCGGGATCACGTGACGTGCGTGTTGGTTATTGTGCCCCAGGGGAGGCTGGGAGATATGGGGAATCGGACGCAGCTTCACACATCAGGATTTATTGTCCAGTGTACAGGAACATTGGACATTACTGTGTAAATGAATCGAGATGCATGTTTGTCAGCGAGTTGTGCTGCCCCGGTATCCCAGCATTGCCCCTGTGGACACAGAGCAAGGCCACTCTTACAGTGCGTCCTCCGGGAATGCTATGGTGGAATAGATATTTTGTTGTGTGTTTTCTGGAATACAAAGATGTTTTCAAGGAATGAAAGTTGCAGCGTGGGCAAAAATAGACACATTTTCATAGACAGCTGATCTCGAAAACGTTTTATCCGTATTTTTCCTGGTGTGTAAAGATGCTGCCAATGTCTTAAAAAGATCCAATCACCGTAAATGGTAAAGATTTTATATAACACACTTCAATGTATTTTATATGTGAAATATTTCTATGTATTTATGTGAATGTACTAATATATCACCAGGAACAAAAAGAACAGTGGTTTTATATGTGTAAATGATTGTTGTGTGTTCGTTCATTTCTTGATTTAAGGGAAACAAATATTTCCTCCCAAATGTCCGCTTGTGGCTCTATCATCCCATTTCCCATATATGTTGTAAAGATTTGGAAAGGAATAATGCCACATCCAATTTTATAATAGTGGGGCAGCATAGCAAACCAATTGTGCATTTTGTGATAAAAGCACCCAATTTGGTACACATGTAGACTGAAACATATCTAGATATTGAGCCATCGCACATTTTGTTCCTGACTGCAGTGACGGCCATTTTACAAAATGGTGGTCAGACAATTTAATCGGTGTTCAGAAATGCCATCTCAAGAGGAACTAGATGACTTGAGGTGAGGGTAGTTGACATTCTAAGTGTCTCGCAACAGTGTGTAAAGTGATTGACAAGGAATTAGTAGATCAATGGTGCTGTTTTAGTAGATAATGGATAAAAAAAGCAGAACTGATATGCATAAAGTGCTGTGTTTTATTGACACTTTAAAGCAATGTTTTGGGATTTTAATATATAATGTACATAATTATTCAGTAGTCCTATTGATTGACAAATTCGTGTAATTATATGCATTTATTTTATTATAATTATGTTTTAGTAATCACTAAAGACCATGACAATATATATTGATAACGTAACTTTGCGTGTACAGAGTTTCCCGTTTGCTTCGGCATTCAAGGTGCGTATAATTACTATAAGGCATGCTCATAAATACTCGGCACAAAGGGCATGAATAACGTACAGCAGCTGTTTACGTCACGGATTCAGCAAAGAAAATAAAGGAAAAGTTGGCAGGATCAGATGCACATTGTTCGTCTTTGAGAAGTGTTTCTTTCATACCTTGTCCATGCATGTGCTGGTTCTGTCATACAGCATGATAACGAACCTCTCGACGGTATGGACGACATCTTCCGGTATACCACTTGCTGCAGAGGATCTAGCATCAGCAGTGTGTCTGTGAATTCTGGTAACATGGTCCAGATTGCCCAGGCAGTCTTCTTTCCATACCTTGTGAGTTGTAACACTGGATACAGTGTCACACACAATCAATGCATGGAACATTAGCACTGCCCACGCCTTCTCCGGGCTGGCTGCTAGTTCGTGGGGTGCCAGGTACCAGAAACATTTGCCAATTCCGAATGCACACCACAGTTCATCTTCTGTTTGAAACCCATGGGCCACTTTTCACAGCCAGCTTTACTGTGTCAAAGTGTGTGTGCATGGACTGTGTACAGTATCTTGCGACAGTCAGCTTCTTTACGGCTGTATGGGCCACATCTGGCAGTGGTGCCTTGCCGATGATTGCTTCTCTATCAGTGCTGACAAGCTGCTTGTCCTCATTGTCAAGCCAGTCAAGAAGAGCTTCCGACAGGAACTTAAATAGTTCTGTCTTGTTGCCGCCCAACTGGAGGAAGCGTTTCAGTTTTCCGGTAGGCTGAGGCAGCCACCACGTGTCTTTACACTTTTTCCACACTTTGCTCTTGCACTGCCTTTCAGTGGATCTCATTGTGATGCAGTTTGAAGCTTTGTGCACATGTACGGATTGAAGATCTTTTGGGCATACTCATCAATGTTCTTGATTGCAGCTGGCTTCAGCATCTGGTCGATGACAGCTCCACCAAGAACTGCACTGGTGATGGCAGCAGGAGTCTTAAACTGGACATCGGAGATACCTTCCATGCATGTGAGAAGATCAGACTTCATGCCTAGGTGGTGGCTTCCTCGGAGTGCCAGGGGACAAGCCCGATTCTCACGTCGAAAGAATTCAAGGTTTTCATCTCTCGACTGGCAAACCAAAGTACAACAAGAGTCGTATTGTAAGCCATTCTTGAGAGAGGCCACCTAATGCTCTCCTTTGCTCACACTGCTGCGAACAGAAGTACAACATCTTTAGCTTGTCTTGACAAATGGCATCATATAAATAGACCTGGTTCTTTCCACCAGGCATTCGTTTGGTAAAAGCCTGGAACTGTTCTTGGCCAATCCTCTTAACATTCCAGACGGTCTCAATTGCAGCAGCATTTACCATTTCCATTGTGTCAAGAACAACCAGATCTGTACTCTCTTCCACACAAAATTTGGTCCGGCAAATATCCAATGCTGCATGGCACAGGGGTGGTCTGCCAACTGCTCCGCCATCTTTGAAACGTGTTGTTTTTCATGTTCCTGGTCAATCGGGATTGTAGCGAACATCGTCTTCATCTTCTGTATAGTGAAACTGCCTGCCTGAATTTCCTGGCTACATATAGGTGCTTTGTTTGGAGTTAAGCCATGTCCATCAGGAGAACAATGATCCACCACCTGTGATCTAAGGCATGGAACCAGGGGACAATTCTGTCAGGGTGTCAAGGTACATATTTTGATTGACGCCTGCTGCAGAGAACACACATAGACCAGTACCAACACTTCTAGTTCCAGCACGGTTGCCCAGTTCATAAACTTGAGGATGTTTTCTCTGTGACGGCACCATATTTCAAACTCGAGCAGATCTTCTGCATCATCAACTTCTCCCAGACAGTAGCAGTCATTGGTGTTGCAGGATGTACAGTGTTGTCACAGTGATTTGGTGAGCTCTCCTTGTGCGGGCGATGTGGGCTGCTCGCAAGAAGGAGTCGGCTAAATTTTCCGTATTTGAGAAGCATAAATGCGATCTGGTGCGCTTGTTTGCAGCTAGTATGTCATGGCTCTCACCTTCTGTCTTGAGTGTTCACTTTTCTGCTCTATGCAATATTGTATACGAACTGTATTCACTCCCCATGTATGTTCGTTTGGACAGCGAAGGACATGTCAATTCCTCTGCCTTGTCCTCTGGGTCAATGATACACAGCTTCCAGTAGTGTAAGAAGAATGATGGGACGTTGCCAATGTAGAACGCTCGGTGCCAACCAATTTGAAGCTCTTCAATATGACCGTTATTACTAGACACCACAGCGCTATAAGTCTATATACAACAACAATAACACCAACCACTACTACTACCACCACTACTACTACTATTACTACCACCACTACTACTACTATATTCCCACCTGGTGCCAAGCCAGTTATTGTTATCTACATTCACCCTTGGCTTACATTCGGAACCTCACTGCATCATGTGCCTAATTAAACTAATTAGTCCAATTAGCATTTTGTTTTGTACAAAATCAAATAAGTAACTATTCCTAAGCACACTTTGACTTATATAAATGAATTAGCCTCCACTGTCAACCCGCTGTCCTCCCCAGTAGAGCAGGTATGTAAAATAACAGTGATTGCATGCAGCCATTTTGGAAAATGGCTGGCACAGCTGTCGGGGGGGCAAAATCTGCAATGGCTCAATATCCAAATCTGTTTATAACGTAAGTATCTACATGTGTGCCAAATTTGGTTGTTTTGTCACAAAATGCATAATTTATATGCCGCACCACTATAACGGATGTGCTTCAAATGGATCAATAAAGTACTCTCTGTGTTTTCCACATAAGCATTGAATGAAAACCTACAGCATTGAAGAGCCATACTTTTGATGCTAGGCAGATATCTGACAAAACCTAGCTGCTTTGTTTGAAATATGTTTTGTAGCCTGATAGATATCGATACCCGAATTGGATAGGAGCCCTATACATACACTAATATTTGATGTGGCACTATAATGAATTTAAATGTCAAAAATATGGATTTTGATTTTTTTAAATGCATGTCTATATGACAGAACCAGTGTGGTGGAAAGTTTTATAATAATAACTTTATTTATCCACAAAGAGGAAATACATTTTGCACTCATAATTAAACATAGTATTTAAATCACATTGCAGTATGTACATGATTGAATCAAGTATGTAGACAGTTGCTAATTAGTAATACAGAGTGTTGCACATAGTGTTTTTATTTACTGAGTGTTTTTATAGTAATTAAATATACAAGAATCTAATTTCTTTGTTTGTAAGTATGTTATTTAAAAAGTAGTGATTCGCTAGCATGTCTGCATGTTTAAGTTTCAAATTCATTATTCAAGTTTAAAAAATTAATTATTCACAGTGCATGACAAAACATGTTTGTAAAGTATTTGCTTGTATCAGGTAATCATGAACTCTGAAGACGAATCAGTATTACTTGTGTAAATGAAATCGGAGGCCGTTTCTGAAGTATGGAAGCTTGGATTGGTGCAACTGCCAGTGGTTTTAACTTCTTATAATATCAGTAGGACTTGTAAAAATTTGAGTCCTCTGTTATTGATTATACAACTTACTCCTCTTCACTCAAAGTAAAGCATAGGATCAAAAGACTCCTCCAAAGCACTCTACTTTAGGCTGCTGACTTTGTCATTTCCAAAATGTTCTTGATATCCTGGTTTGATGCCCATTACAGTATTTTTAACGTGAACTCTTTCCCATGTCCTGCAGTCACCAATTAAGGGATTGCATGCAACAGATAATAATTTTCTGATAAATCAAACATAACTCGGTGGTGCCACCTGCTGACCCTTGTCCACAGAGAAAAGTTAGTAACTCTAGATAACTGTTTTTAATACATCACCAATTGGTAGATCAGAGGTGATTGGTTCAAGGAAGTGAAGAAAAAGAAAAAGCGAGAGGACTTCGGCACCTAGAGAGGGAGATACATTTACACAGCCTCCAAGTTAGTGTATTAATCTGGGTTGTAACAATTACAAACAAATCAAGTAAAAGCACCAGATGAAAAACGTAATAGGAAGCAAAGCGGGGGGAGGCAGAGCACAACTATACAATAGTTAAGGGAAACGTAGTACAAAGCTACTGTGTAATGCAACTACCCAATATTTAGAATATACAATCTGTTACCAGTTGATTATTCTGATACTGTCAGTCTATTTTGTTCTGTTAAGGCATGCAACAATACGTTATTATCCAGGTACAAGCTTGCATTGAATTGGATGGAGTGGTGTACTGACTGTGTGTGTGGTGCGGCTTACATACAAGTGCTGACAAATGTATGTTCATAACTAGATTTAACAAGATTGCCACCCAGAGAATTAACTCTAGGTGGCAGGTGGACAAGGAAGCCCTTTGGCTTATCGACAGTCCGACCCTTTTATCTATGTGTATCCAGCCCGTCTGAGGTATGTGTCGATTTTATTTTTAAACATATTCACGCTACTAGCACCCACACAATCAGCAGATAATCTGTTCCATTCATTTACAGTCCTTTGTGAGAATGAGAACTTTCTTATATCTAATCTACACTGCTCCTTTGCTAATGTAAGTTCATGCCCTCTAGTCCTTCTATCTTTCATAACTGAGAAACAAATATTTCTATCAATATTTTCATAACCCTTCAATATTTTAAACACTTCTATCTGATCTCCTCTCAACCTCCTGGTCTCTAGTGTTGTTAAACCACATTTTTTTAGGCGTATTTCGTAACTAAGATCCCTCAGTTTTTGTATCATTTTAGTTGCTCTCCTCTGCACTCTTTCTAGCATATCTATGTCCTTCCTGCGATATGGCCTCCACGCTTGAATACAATATTCTAAATGAGGCTTAACTATTGTTTTGTACAGCGGTATTATTAGCTCGTTTTCCTTATACGTTATGTTTCACCTAATTAATCCAAGGATTTGATTTCCCTTTGAAGCTGCAATTCCACACTGCTCTGAAACCTTCATATCAGCACTAATGGTTAACCCTAAGTCCTTTTCTTTTACAGTAGTACTTAGTACAGTACCCCCCATTGTATATTCTACCTCTTCGTTCCCATGTCCTGTGTGGAGGCATTTACATTTCCCAAAATTGAACAGCATTTGCCACTTTTCAGACCATTTGATCAACCTGTCAAGATCATCTTGTAAATGCTGTCTATCTCCATCACTTTTAATCCTTCTAAACACTTTTGTATCATCCGCAAATTTCAACACCTTGCTTGTTATTTCATCATCCAAATCGTTGATATATATTAAGAATAATATAGGTCCTAATACTGATCCCTGTGGTACCCCACTCAATACCGATTTCCAGTTTGAAGCCTCCCCATCAACTACTACACGTTGTCTTCTGTCAATCAGCCATTGTTCTATCCAGTTTATTATACCATTTCCTATGCCATGGGCCTTTAGTTTAAGCAGTAATCTTTGATGTGGTACTTTGTCGAAAGCTTTTTGAAAATCTAAGTAGACGATATCTACTGGTGATCCCTTATCTACCCACTTAGTGATGTCTTCCAAAAAACATAACATATTTGTTAAGCATGACCTCGCTTTAAAAAAAACCATGTTGAGATGGGTTTATCAAGTTTTGTTTAACAAGAAAATCCACCATGTGATCTTTAATTAGTCTTTCTAATAATTTACAAATCACTGATGTTAAACTCTATAGTTCTCTGACTTGTTTCTCGAACCTTTTTTGAATAACGGTATAATGTTTGCTTCTTTCCATTCTAAAGGAACCACTCCCTCTTCTAATGACAAGTTGAAAACTGTTGCAAGTGGTATGCTAATTTGTTCTACAATTTCTAATAGTAGTTTGGGTGGAATATCATCCACTCCAGGTGATTTATTATCCTTCATAGCCCTTATTTTCTTAGCTACCATTTCTGGTGTTACAATTAATTGTCCTAAATAGTCTGAATCTGCCCCTTGAACTTAGCCTCTGGTACTGGCAGTGAACTAATATCTTCCCTGGTAAACACTGAACTAAAGTACTCATTCAGGTCTTCTGCCATTAAGAATCCCTCTGATATTATATTTCCAGCACTATCTTCTAGAGGACCGACCTTATCTTGAACTTTCTGTTTGCTTCGAACATACGCATAAAAACTCTTGCTGTCATGTTTTATATTACTAGCTAATTGTAGTTCATAGCTTCTCTTTGAATTTCTAATTTCAGCTGTAGCTTGGTTAAGTGCTTCTTTATAACTGTTGTAGTCTTCATCATTTCCAGTACATGACTTCCACATCTTTTGTTTATATTTAATTTTTCTAATGGCTTCTTTCGATAAGTGTTTCTTTTTGGACCGTTTTCCTTGTTTTTTGAAGGGTACAAATTTATCGACTATGCACTTAATTTCACTCTTTAATATATTCCAGCATTCTGTTGCCGTCTTATTTTTCAGTGTGTTATTCCAGTCTATCTTTGCTAAATATTTCCTCATGTCCTCTTTGTGGAAATTTCTCCTATACTGCTTTTTACTATTCCTTTCTGATTTTACTTTGATGGTAAAGTGTATCTGGTTGTGATCGCTACTCCCCAGTGGCTCACATATCTTGACATTGTCAACTAATTCATTCTGTGAGGACAAAACTAAGTCTAACACATTCTCTCCCCTGGTTGGTTCTAGCACATGTTGAGAAAGGAAACTATCTTGTACTAAAACTAAAACTTGTGGTCCTCACTCCCCATACTCTGTAGAGATTTCCATTGTATATGCCCGTGGTTAAAATCCCCCATAATAATACAGTCCCGTTTGCTTACTTCCCTTATATCGTTTTGTATTTTTTCATTCTCTTCTATGCTTATGTTTGGACTTCGATAAACTAACCCAACTGTTAATGTTGAGTTTCCTGTAACTATGTTACACCAAACAGCTTCTTCGCAATCTGCTTCTCTTTCTAATTTTATTTCATAAGCCTGAATAGATTCTTTAATATATAAAATAACTCCACCTCCCTTTCTTCCTATTCTATCTTTTCTAAACATTACATATCCTGTCAGTCTCAATTCAGCATCTGATATATCGGTGGTGGTCCAGGATTCGGTTATACCTATTATATGAGGGTCAATATCTTCTACCATAATGTTTAGTTCATTTCTTTTGTTTACTATACTCCTTGCATTTAAACAAACACATTTATATCCAGCTTCAGAAGAGTTTTCCAGACTGTTATTTGCTGATTCATTTGTGCTGTCTTTATCTATGCCTCCATTTTCAGGCTTTTCTGTGAGTCCCCCCTGCGAATCTAGTTTAAATAGATGCAACCTGTCCCACTGTCAACAGATTGCAGCAGGTTCTCTGAGAAAACTGCTGCCCCCTTTCCTCTAAGATGGAGGCCATCTCTCATGTACATATCTTCCCTCCCAACAAAGTATCCCCATAAATCTGTGAATCTCACCCCCTCTTCTTCACACATCTGCTCAACTAGTGCGTTGATCGCCATCTTCTTGCAGTTTCTATACGTTGCCCCCCTTCCTCCCGTTACTGGCAAAATTCCTGATAGAATAACCTGTTCAACTCTCGTCTTCTTTAGCTTCCTCACTAACTGTCTATACTTCTGTACTATCGCAGTTGTCCCCTCCCGGTCTGCATTATTTGTTCCTACATGTACCAGTATAGACCCCCCCTTGCCATGTCCCAATACCTTCTCTACCATGTCAGTTACATGTTCAATCCTAGCCACCGGTAAACAAACAACGACGTCCTTCCCCTCGCTCAGTGTCTTGTCCGTCTTTCTCATAATGGAGTCGCCCATAAACACCCTCTCTTTCCTCATTGCCCCCTCAATCACTGCCTTAGAATAGCTCCTTCTTCGGTTTGCATCTGCTTAGTTGTTGTCTTTCCCCCTTGTTGTCTTCTCTCCTGTCACATTCTCTTCCGATCCATTCTTTCCTGTCGCTTTTTCTCTTGTCACCTTTCCTCCTGTCAGCGTCCCTTTTATCGACTTCTCTTCTATCACATTTGCTCTCACTTCCTTTCGTCCCTTCTTCTTTCATCCCATCTCCTTTTCCTCTCTCCTCTCCCGTCCCATCTTCCCTCCCTCCTTTTCTACGGTCACTTTCTTCCCTGTCACCTTCACGCTTGTCACGTTTTCTGTTGTCGATTTTCCAATTTCTTCCCCTCCAATCACCTTCCCTCCTTTCAATCTCCTTTCCTCAGTTTTCTTGCCACTGCTATTCTAATGAGTATATGTAGCATGCACGTAATTTGCCTAATTAGTTGGTATTCTACTAAATGTAGATCCAAGAGTGAACAAATGCAAACATGTTGTCAACATTATATTTTTTCAAATCATTTTGTTTGTCATTTACCAATAAATGTATGGTTTAATTACAGCATGCAGCAAATTATATCTCCAAATTACATATGGATTAATACGTTAATGTTGGAGCATTTGTAACAATATGCACTTCTAGAGGGTTGTTCTAACTACCCGATAAAATTGAGTGGTGAATTTTTTCCTCCACAGGGCGTCACTGTGGGAACTAGTTGTAAATGATCAAAATAATGTAATTGTGATACATAACTGCTACACTTTGCTTTGCAGTGGTTTAATTATTGCTCCCTGGGTTGGTGTAAACTAGTTCATGATATTTATAGACATTATAATAATTTGTTGTACTGATAATTTAACATAATAATTGTATTGATAATTTAACATAATTAAAAAATACAAAATTCACATATGTAAAGCAAATGTCTATGAACAATTAAACAAGGATAAGACTGCCAGTCCTAATAATAATTACAATATACTAGATAAACTAATTACTACTAATATAGACAAGAACTTTTCAACTAAATATGTTAGGTATAACAAACACAAACACAAAAAATCAAATTGGATAACTCAAGGAATCATTCGTTCAATCTCATTTAGAGATAGAATGTACAGGAAACTTAAACAAACTCCTTATGATTCACCTGAATTTATTAATTTATAAATTAATCTCTGCACATATAATCAGATACCAAAAAGGAAGATTCGTATAGCAAAACAAATGTACTATGCATCCTGTTTTGAAAATTACAAAAATGACATAAAAGGTATCTGGTCTGTAATTAAAAACATCCTCAATAAATCAAAACAAAAACTAACAAAATCAACTATATTACAATAACCAATACAGATTTAAAGAAAATCATCCTACAAAACTAGCTGCCCTTGAAATAATTGATAGAATAATAAAGCAAATGGATAATGACAAAATCCCTGTCAATATTTATATTGATCTATCAAAAGCTTTTGATACATTGGATCACAAAATTCTATTATACAAAGTAGACTATTATTGTATTAAAGGTACTGCCTTAAGCCATCTTAGAAGTTACTTAACAAATCGCAAATAATATGTTGATTTTTCACTTAGTAAGTCAGAAACAATAGATATCAAAACTGGAGTCCTCCAGGGATCAATTCTTGGACCCCTTTTATTTATCATTTATATAAATGACACAGCCAATGCTACTACTTTGTTCAATAGAATCATATATGCTGATGACACTACCTTAACTAGCAATCTAAATGCTTTTAATGATATAAATGATAGTAACATCAGTCAAAATATAAACAATGAAATAAGCAAAGTAACAACAAGATTGCAAATTAATAAGTTATCGCTTAATGTTAAAAAAACTTCTAATATTTCATACCCCTTTAAAAAAGATAACTATACTCAAAATTAAAATGAATGGTATTGAATTATATATCCGGTTGATGATTTAAATTTTCTATGCCTTACTGTTAACAAACACATGTTGGAAAAATCATACAAATAGAATAGTTAACAAAATCTCACAGAATACTGGAATTTGTAATAAATTAAAACTCATTCTACCTTGCAACAATTTACTCAAGATGTATAATGCTTTAATCTTATCTCATCTCAACTATGCAATACTACATATGGGTATGCCAAACAAATTGTTTATAAAAACTTCAGAAGAAATCTTTTAATTAGAACTATAACATCTTCTAAATATAATGCACATACCAACCCCATTTTCAAGAACATGGGTATTTTAAGGCTGTATATTTTAAACTCCAACAATTAAAATTCTATTTTAAACTTGTAAATAAAAAATTACCAGAATTCCTTAATACTATGCCCACTGTACATAATTCAAACATTCATAAATATCATACCAGAAACAGTAATACTATCTACATACACTGAGTAATCATAATGTTGCCACTAAATGCGAGAGACATTCAATTATTCATACTGTTAATAATGTACTATACAAACTCAGAAATAAGATTTATACCCATTCTCTCCAAAGTTTTTCAATACATTGTAAAAAAAGCTTCATAAGAAATTATGAAACTGAATGTTTTGTCCCAAACTGTTATATTTGTACTAACTGAAAATAAAATAAACCTTCCAACTTAGACAGTTTGTAAACTTTGTATGTTGTTTAGTTATGACTATATAGAACGAATCACCATTACAATGTTTTGTATATCACAATACATTACAACGTATAAGACAATTGCATTTATTATCTGTGCCTGTATGTATTTTTAAAAGATTTTTAGGGTTAAGTATTTGTGTTTTTTAATTAATATTACTAGGACTATTAGAACAGTTAATTAGTATTAATTGGTATTATTGGCTAACTGTTTAGATGTTTTTTAATAAATAGTTTAGTAATGTTTAACTATTGAATAAATGTCAGTTTTATTTTAACATTATAGTGTCATTGATAAATTATTATTCTAGTGTATTATTTCGCTTGTTTCATGTTAGTTAGTGTTAGTAGTTAGTTAATTAGTTAGGTAGTGTTAAATTAACACTGTCAATTGATGGTTATAAAATCATATTTAATACAATAATTATTATTATATTATAACTTTGTATTAAAATTATACATTTAATAGCAGGGTGGCTCTTATGTTAGTGGCATGCACAATGCCGTAACGAGAGTCTCCCTGACCATACATGTCTTTACTACATTTATTTGCTGTATAATATAATATATATTTTATGGTCGAATAAAATTATTTAGTGATTCTGATTCTAATTAATTGTTGTAAATTGCAACTTAATATCAACAACGTATTTTATTAGCAAACAATTTTATGCGTTAACAAACATTGTATTCATACTTTAAATTAAGTTTATACTAACACCAACACATTGATCCCTGTTACGCTAAGTTGATTGTTTACCCGGGGTATTAATAACTGTCATTAAATGTTGTGTCTGTTTGCGGGATGTTTTGACGTGGAGCTGCCACCTGGCGAATGATACGTACATTACAGCTCTTCTCTGTAGAAGACAGATAAACTTTAAACGTCATCAAAGCTTTGCGTTGCTAAGAGAGGGGGAACCCAGAGGTTGCCGTGCGTCTAAAACTAGTTCCATCGTCTAGTTTAATGACCCTAAATGGCAGTAGATAATATTTAAGCTTCTTGCTTCAAATCGTTGCACTTCGGAGGGTGTAAGTGGTGTCGTTCATGTGGATTCGTTCTTGGAAGACTTCGTAACTTTTCGTGTATACCCTATCATTACAGGTTCACAAAAATAAGGACCGCCCCACGACATTATAGGTGGGAGTTTACGGGACAGTATTAGTCATGTGTTACCGTGGATGAGCTTCGATGTCAAGCTAAGTTGTGTCACCTGCACTCTCGTCATTCAAGATCGGTGACTGACTGAAACTGCCAAGATGACGTCTATGAGCTTAGCCGGCATGGTTGATTTGGCTCTGGGGAGCCCAGAAATTGGTGCTGTCAATTTCACGATGTTGCACAAACTACTTCACGCGATGCTTCAAAAACTTAGCATTTCGGATGTCAAAGAAGACATAGATGACAGCGACAAAGATTTTCTGGCAACCACCATCACGGACCCACAAAGTTCCAAGACGAAACGACAACCACAAAGCCAAAGGCGGTCATCTCATTATCATGAGCTGGAAAGCAAAGTGGAAAAAATACAGCAACAGCTCATTGACTTAAATGCGTTACCTTCAAACCGTGAATTGTTTGAACGTGCAAAAGGGGAACAGCCTAAACCAGTGACTGATATGTGGCAAGCTTTGCAGTTGGGAAAAAAGGTGGAAACCAATGAAGCTGGCGTTAGCAAGGTAAGTTTGCTTGTTTAACCAACATATGATGCATGCATTTCTTTTAATTAATGTTTTCTTTCTTCTGATGAGTGTCCACAATTAGCCACTTGATTATTCTGATACCGTCGATCATTTCAACATCCTATGTTAACTTCTTTGCATTCAGTATCTTTTTAATGACAATAATTTTTTTTTAATTACAATATATATATATTCATGACAAATAGAAAACAGCTTTATTCGGTAAGAGCTATGGGTGTTATAATTTCGATTTTTTTTAACACAAGACTGGTTTTCTATCTATTCAGTAGTGATCGAGTTATAAATGTATGTATGCTTAAAAACAAATGAGTATTACATTTATATTTAATATTTTGGTAACCTACAATCTTTCCATATTGTTCTTCCTCTAGTAAAATTGCTCATTCAGATGGACTTTTCATGCTATAATTGCCATAGTTTACAACAGTTTTATTATATGTTACATAATTATAGTGTATCTGGTAATGATTGGTCAGAACAAATAAACCTGTCTCCATCCTGTCTAAATTAGAAGGACAAATATTCATGTCTTTAGCCTTGATATCTAAACTATCAGGTAGTACAAATTATATAATCAAATATTTTGGCATTATCAAGACATGAATAAGTCATGTTCACAATCAGATGTGTGGCCAATACTTACCAGGCTGCACCTGCGAATGTTGCCCTTACACAGTGCATAGATCCGACCACACTAGGAGGGATTACTTGTATATAATCGAATGATTACTTCAGGAGTAATTTAAGCCTGGGAGTTGGCGGCTGGCAAACAGGATGGTCATTGATACATCAGCACTGAATGAATGCACCTTGGAGAATTCATGAGTGGCATTACATGAGTGCGGAGCTGAATAGAATCTGTTAGCAGCTTTAGAATGAGCTGAACATGTGTTGTGAGAACCAATAAGCATTGATCATAGCATCAAGTGGGATGCAAGTAGTATGGATCAGCATATTAATAATTGTAACATTTTGCATCAACCATGTATAGGTAAAATATGGGTTATAGAGACCATACTCTCTAGTCTTGTTTCCAGTGAGTTATATTCAACTGAGGTCAATGTTGGTCATTGTGAAAAATCCACAAAAGGAATTTTTTTATATAAGTTATTGAAAGCCCAACATTGTGTAGCCCACACCCTGGATACAATAACCCCGCCCCCAAACAGTTGGAACAGTGTGTAACTAGGTGAGATTTCATGACTGATAAGGCTGCTAGATTGTCTGAACTTTCTGAAGCTCAGTTCTCAAGTTGTACATAATTTACAAGATTTCACGTTAGAGACAAAACTAGTCGGATAGGCTTATATCGACGATTGGTAGTTAAAAACTATATTCAACATATTTCTTTGTGAGGAAAAAGCAGATCTGTGAGTTTTTGTGCAATAATAGTTACATGTATTTGGTGCAGGTGTTGTCTTTTTGTGTTGTTCGATTATTGTAAGTATTTCACTCAAAACCAACTTCTCAAACAATTTTGTTTGCACAACCATTTCATCTTGTGTGTTATTATTTGTGCTAATTCACAGTAATTATATTAATATAATGACTTACACGTGGGGTTAGTGTATCCCGGACAGTGCTTGTTGTGTTTAATTCCTCAGTTAAGTTGTGTTTAATTCCTCAGTTAAATGTGTAACATTCATGAGAGGTGGATGTGTTTTATCAGTGAAGCATTTGTCATTGGCTGAGTAACATTTAAAACAAGTTTACTGCTGTGTTGTGGTAGCTACTCCTTCCAGTGGTCAGAAGCCACCCCTTCCCATGGTCAGTAGCTACTCCTTCCAATAGTCAGTAGCCACCCCTTCCCATGGTAAGTAGCCACCCCTTCCCATGGTAAGTAGCCACCCCTTCCCGTGGTCAGTAGCTACTCCTTCCACTAGTCAGCAGCCACCCCTTCCCGTGGTCAGCAGCCACCCCTTCCCGTGGTCAGTAGCCACCCCTTCCCGTGGTCAGTAGCTAACTCTTCCCATGGTCAGTAGCTAACCCTTCCTGTGGTCAGTAGCTATCCCTTCCTGTGGTCAGTAGCTACCCTTTCCTATGGTCAGTAGTTACCCCTTCCTGTGGTCAGTTGCCACCCATTCCTGTGGTCAGTTGCCACCCATTCCTGTGGTCAGTCTTCCTGCTCTGTTACATTAACCACCTGTTCCTGTGGTCAGTAGCCACCCGTTCCTATGGTCAGTAGCTACACCTTCCTGTGGCCAGTAGCTACCCCTTCCAGTGGTCTGTAGCTACCCCTTCCTGTGATCAGTAGCTACCCCTTCCTGTGGTCAGTAACCACCTCTTCCTGTAGTCAGTAGCCACTCCTTCCTGTGGTCAGTAGCTATCTCTTCCTGTGGTCAGTAGCCACCCCTTCCAGTAGTCAGTAGCCACCCCTTCCTGTTGAAGTATCCACTCCTTCCTGTGGTCAGTAGCTACCCCTTCCTGTGGTGAGTCTGTCTGTGTGGGTATGGTCTCAGGGGGCCTGTCTCGGCTGTTTTGATTCACACCAAACATTATTAATTATTCACCTGCTTGGCACGCTTTCATTTAGCACTACAACTGATGGCTACACTAGTTGCACAACCTCATCAATTGCAAGTCATTCGTGTTTCACCCACCAGATTGTTAATGGATATACATGTGTATATATATATATATATATCTGCTTGTGTATGCGTGTGAATGCGTGTACTGAGTAGGTTGTTTGTATATGGGTACTTAAAAAACAAACTGCATGGTATAATTTGGTATTGTGGTTAATTGTATGTGGTATCTTTGAGCTTGGTTTCCAAGGATTTAGGAGCAATAAAAGTTACCTTATTATTGTTACTATTGTGTGTTAGCCAGGTTAACCATATAAATTGTCTGAATTAAAGTTTTATTATTGGCGCCTATATGTACAATTTATAAGCCATTGCACAGTTTTAAGTTGTATTAATTAAAGGTCAGTTGCGATACATGCGTTGGTATTCCATTGTGAGACTTCTCTGGGCCATAAATACATGAGATATTTATAGAAGGATATGCCTCAAGGCATACATTATCTTCAATGCTATGTTGCCACAGCAATCCTGTACAGCAAACATGACATGTATTAAATCCAGATCAGCGGTAGAGGTTATATTTATTTTATTGAGAATCTGATTTATGCTGTATGCTCTTTTCATGGAAAGCCGGCATGGTTCAATGACTATCTGTGGTGAATTTACCAATTTGGGTACAAAAATGTCATATTAGCGGTTATAATTGTACACTTGTCATGTACACATTTCGTACAACATTTATAGAATTGGTAATTAAGGTATGACTGGAACAACTAAATTAGTTATTACCTACGATTAATCATTGGCACAGGTGAAAGAGGTGTCACTGAGATAGATGAATGTTTTGGCACTCAACAATACAGCTGCCCCTGTTGCACTCAGGTTAATGCTCTCAATGTTGAACATGTCTATATGAGCAATGCGTAGTTTCGTACTACAACTTAATGAAAATGTCATGCATGTAGTTTGTAGTTATGTTTGAACAGATTATTTCTCCCACTACTTGTCCATTCAATATTCTACACAGATACACAAACACACACAGACACACACACACACACAGACACACAGACACGCACACACGCATGCACGCACACACACACACACACACACAGAGCCTCTTCACTCTATCCTCCTCACAGCCTTCTTTAAAAATATTGTCAGTTATTTAATACAAATATTTAATTGGCACTTTACATACAAGTGGAATAATTACATTACATATTACGTGTAATAAAGCATTGCTTACTTGACAAAGTGCCAATTATGAAAACTAAATTGTCTCACTTACTGATTTTGTATTGTAATAGGATTCAGTGGCATGTGGTGTAGAGATAATAGTGACTACAATATACCATATATGGAATGTAAACAATTCTCAGTATTTGTAGTGGGAGTGTGTGCAGTCTTCTAACCGACATACTAAAATACCTCACAAACGGAAATAGGTAAATATTTTGACTGTACCAATGGAGATATAAAAACATGACCTCCCACAGAGGTATAGGCGATCATTTTGATGTTGCCTACATCCTCTCATGGGGTTGTATCATTTCCACAGGAGATCGCATGCCGTGTGGTGCGATTAAAGAACAATTGTGAATCAGGGCAGTGTGGATCTAAAATAAATTTATTTGTTCAATTTCTGGTAATCAGATTGGTATATATTTTAGGAATGACTGCAGTCTTTGCCATGTGTATTACCCTAAAATTTGGTATTTGTTTTGACATTTTGTATTTTAAGAAGGAAAAGTGGTTATTTTGTGTATTTAATTTGTTGCCATGAAATAGACATATATATCCAGTAAACACCAGCATGTCCCTGTCAGTGTCTGGTTGTTACGTTGATTTGTTGCCCATCCCTGTCAGTTATCTATTAGTTCAGTCTTTAGTAGCTTCAAACAATTAAAAGTTTGTGCCAGTTGTAGAAAGGAGGAGAGAGACACACAAAGACACAAAGACACAGAGACACAGAGAGAGGTTGATCAAGGCCTCAAATTTTTTGGCAACCATAGGGCCATTTACAGAAGTGCCATGAAACCAGCTGTCTTGTCTAGGAAATTAAGCAGGGATTCACTGTGAATTTGGCCATGCCTCATAATGTTGCCCAACAAATCTGTAAAAGGCAGCCAACCGGCTTTGTCCTAAAGCTTACCAAAATTGAGGCCTATATCAGTTTAATATTAATAAGTATGAATAATGGAGTAATCTGAAAATTTATTTAAGCATCTTCCAAAATGGCCTTGTAATACATTTTTAATATAATTATTCAGGCATTCATTCATACCATTGACAGTGTCTTTTAATCAGATCCTGTGTATTGTGAAGCATAACAACTGGTAGTATGATTCATAGACTGTTCATGTCAGGGCAGCCGTGTACACTGATATATTCACGTGTCACGTAAACAAAGATCGACTTAATTCTTTCATCGTCTCCCGGGGTAACAGACACTTGTTAGTTTTTATTATGAAGTCATATCAAGAGAATGTCATTTGAGCTTAATCTTGTGTGCATAATGACTATCCAGCTAGTATCATCTATCAGTTACGTCGACTTGGTTCAATTACCAAAGTATGTGATGAATAACTAACTAGTCTGATGTTATGTAATAAATGTTTGCTAAAACTATCAGAAAATTAATTGACTAATAATGAATTGATTATATATGTCATATTACCACATATCTGAAAAGTCTTTTTATTATGTAAAGATCAATAATACATTCAGTTAAAGGGACGTTGTCTGACCAACTACCCAGAATTAACGGGTGTAGTAATTTCTAACTGGAATTAAGTCTGTTTTGTTGACTGTGGGAAAGTGAGCATCGTTGAACATCAAAGGGTATAGCAGTTAACTCTGCCCAACTCGGCCGTATTGCCAATAAAACTTGTTTCGAAACTGGATGTTTTGTTTTCTGTTTGAACATGCACCCGTGGTACCGTCAAATTGCGACCATTTTGGCAGGCAGTATGCCTTCAACATAGTTAGTATAGTCTTTACAACATTATATTAATTATTACATGAAAAACTAGGAACAGACTACCTCGTGTTAAATCATTTGATGTGGTAGTGAGTTTGCGTGAGGCTATAATCATGTGGAGTGCCACTGACAGTGTAGCGATGGTCCACACTGTCCTGGGCATCTACCTTGGCTCTCACTTTTCATTTCATAAATTCTCTGATTTGTTTACTGGTTGCTAAGCGGCCCGTCTCAGTAAACAAGCCTTGTTATGACGTCAGGTGTCCTCCTCTACAGAATGTGCACTATGTATGCATGCCCGTGAGTAAGACAAGCTGGTGTCCTGTGGTTGAGGTGTATAGGATGTCACAATTATCTCATGCTATGTACACTTTGGTTTCACATTGTCAACATTTTTATCAGCAAGCTGTATAGACAAAATTGTTAGACCCACATATATGCACACAGATTTAAGACTGGAAACTTGGGTTTTGTTAATAAGTCATGCTTGGTTACTAAGGGGGCTGGACTTTGCTTTGAGTTTTTTAACGTTTTACTGTGGCAAAGTTCAACTGCTGATAGTAGAGTATGTTAAGTTGGGATGAAATTAATGCACAATCATCACCAGGCGTGTACTAGTTGAATACATGTGTCATAATGAATCAGCAGTGTTAGAGATTAGCACACTAGTTGACATTTTGTTTGTGATTGCACGCACCTACTCAGTAAATGTGTTTGTTTTGGTACTTTCTCGTGGTAATATTGATGAAAGAAACTATTTTGTCAATCCTGCCCTCCTTATCAATACAACCAATTGATGACAGTGCTTCAAGCCAATACTATGGTATGATGTGTTTCTTGTGTGCATAATGTTTATTTTTGGAATTGTATAAATTGTACATTATATTATTATACAGGCATAAACAACATAGTAGAACAGACAGTGTGTGATATGTAGCTGTTTTCACAGTATCTCAAGATAATATTTTGGTAAGGAAAACTATTTTTGTATTACCAGCTTCATGTTTCAAGAACTTTATTTTCCGTTTAAAACATAGCATTCATTGAACATTTTAGGTAGATGGAACATTTTTCATTGAAATGTGAGTACTATGAAATTTATAAAAACACACATCACTCCGCAAGTCATACGTACACCATTTCTAGAAACAGTTTGCTTAAAAACCAACATTTAAAACTAAAATGACGGAGGGAAAAAAATACTTTTTTAAGAAGGTTTCCCTTGCTAATGACAGTTTTAAAAGTTTCTGGAAAGCGCAGTTCAGAAGTTGATCAGACCAAAATCATAAAATATTTGAAATATTTTGAATGTCTCTTTTTAGTACAACAATATTGTAGGTTGAACAATTGTTTCTGATCACAGCTAATCAATTAAGTTAAGAACCTTTGAAACTTCATAATCATTCAAATCTGGTAACCAGTAATTGTTTTGCCTTATGTGTGTTTTTTTGAAGTAATTCATATTTTGCGGGTTGGAGGTTTAACATGGTGAAACTCTCCATGTTAGTGTTTGCCAGTTGATCAGTGGCCAATGTCTGCATGTATAAATAAATTAACAAATGAGATTCAGGTACATTCCTCTGTCTATCGTGGAATTTGTTTGTTTCAAGTTTTTGTCATGCATGTTGCTAGATCTGTAAATGTTAAGTAAAACAGACTTGTAGTTTGCGTGTTGTGACATAATGTGTATAACCCGGCATGACCATCCCTGTCTCACTAGCTGCATAAACGTCTTTTTCATTGCTCACTTTGAGAAGTTCTCACACTCTTGGTTTGAATCCAGGCCAATTCTGACAAAATAGGTAAAGTTGTTAAATTGTAAAAAAAAAAATTTAAACATCTTTAAAAATGACAATTAAATGTCTAAAGGTTGCACAGAGAAAAGTTGTAATAAAACATAATTGCTTTGTTGCAATGTTTAAGATAGTTTTTAGACTTGCCTATTATGCATTTCAAATTAATTTATGTTTCGACGTTGCATGGAGTTATGGTGAGTTTTTTTTATGTAGTTGCTAATGAATTATTTTTGTGCAGTAAATGTAAACTAAATGAAAAACGTCGTTGAGATGAGCACATAAATAGTTTGAAATTATGACCTGATCATGCCATTCTTATCCTTGTAATTAATACATGGTATTTTTGTAGAATTAAAGTGCCAGCTAACCTCCTATGTATGAGAAAAATGAAAAATAAAAATGTAAGTAGAGCAAAAGTGGAACAGCCAAAATTAGCATAGAAATGCATTATGTAAGACCATATCAGATTCTCAATAAAACAATTAGGTAGTAGCTAGTAATTAATAATACAAAACCTCTGGTACTGTTCCATTGATTATCCCAGCACTCCTGTTTCAAGGGATGACGCATGACAAAGACGTTACTGCTCATATTTAACATAACAGTCAGTTAGGAACACATAATTTAGGCGCATCAAGAGTGAGACCAAGTTTCTATTTTAAAAAACAGTGTAGCATGTTATCCTTTTTTGGAACTTTTTTATTTTTTAAAATAAATCAGTTGACCAAATTGGGATATATAGGGGAAGACAGTACATTAAGGCATTTCTGCACAGTTCATTATTGACCACACAAGGTTTGTGCGTTCATAATTAGCACTTAATAATAAGACACACAATTAGTATCTAAACTCGTGATTTTACTTTGAACATCATTGCGTGTAATAAATTATGAAATAAAACATTTCGGGGCAAAATTTTATGTATTTTTGGATATGCACTGAAACAAACCAACAATAATACAAGCATTCAGGCATGCTAATATCATTTATAAACTCTGTTTTATTGTTGTTGTAGTTCAGACGATTATAAATTGGGTTTACAAAAATAGTTCTTTGCATATGCGCAGAGCTGTATATCTTAAATGAAATGGTTACAAGGAACAGAGCTGATGTCAACCACGATAAGTAACCAGTGTGTTTTGGTTTATAATATTGGCAGTATTGTTCCATATGGCGCATGGCTCTGTCTGCTTCTGTGATGTGGGCGTTGCCTTTTATGTTGGAATGGAGTAATTACAGACGTAATTCACATTCTGCACTAAGTAGTTTTGTTTTCAAGTGCTTAGAATATATTTAATACATCTTTGCACACATCTGTGTCGGTGTGCTCCAGTGCCCCCTCTACCTTGAGGTAATGGAGCATGACACTTAATATCCTTTTTAGTGGAGTTGTGGTCTAGTAAATTGCATATATGATAGGTATTAAGGCCATATTATACCTTTTGACGTAGAGTTCAGTAACTACATGCAGTATACTGGACACGCCTCACCTTCCCCTACACTGTATATATACAGTCGCGCCTCGTTATAACGCGGTAGTCGGGGTCCACGAAATGAATCCGCGTTATAAACGAGGCGTGTTCCCATATCTGCCGTCAGGGGCGCTACGACGACGACCGACATCGCTGCTGCACGAAGAACGCCATCGAAGCCAACCAAAGTGTGCACGTCGCGCAGTTTATGAAGCTTATTAAACTGCCAGCCAATGTCAGTGTGTAGTCTGTTTAAATGTCATACACTGTTGGACACTGTTGAACTGAATAAAATACATGAATTGTGTACCGTTTTTAAATAAACAACGGACCAACAAGCCACGTTCAACTGAACGATAATATGGTACCGTTGACGTAATATCTAAAATAATGACCTGGCACTCAGCAGCCGAATACGCACATGATTTGAGAAACGCTGTGTTAGAGTTGATTAAGAATTTAAATCTATAAGTACGCTCACAATTGGCTTAACTTCGTTTTTCAATCAATATCAAAATACCAATTTAGATAGCACATTTACCATGCCGAACAATATTACGATTCACCAATTCATATGCGGTTGACGAATTAATATTTTGGCGCACCAGTACAGGCAGTAGCTTTGCGTTCATCGCAGCGAAAAGCTAATATTTGTTACGCAATGTTAGCTTACTGATCTTGCCTACTAAGCTGTATTAAAACGTATTTAACCCATTCTTAAGCAATGCGTATTTGTGAATTTCAATTACACTTTACAAGCCGCCCGGCGCCGAAACCAGGCGAACTGGTGATCCGCGGAAGCCATGAGCATGACTAGCAGATTGGAAACGATTCGTTTGATGTCGGCGCAAAACAAACAATACTTCGCTCCACATTTACTGTTCCTAAAGTTAAAACTGACCATAATTATAGTCAAAGAAACTTTGATAGCATTAATTGACAGTGCAGAATAAACAACGGCAACGTAGTGACGCGCCTCACACTTGATTCGTTGCAGTTGTACGTCAACGTTAAATTTATTGTCCGCCAACTAGTCATTCAACATACACATGCCGTGGACAAAGACGGGGATAACTTCACATAAAACAATTGACAGTTATTACCGTGTTAATATAGTTTGTCATAGCGCCCATTTCCCCCCTGGCGGCAGAAATTCGGGGTCCATGACCGACCGCGTTATAACCGAATCCGCGTTATAACGGGGCGCGTTATAACGGGGCGTGACTGTATATATATATGCATATTTTGGTTTATTCAACATCTCCCAGATGGAGCTATTAGGGTGTGATTGGGAAAAAGCCTCATGTAACATAACAATTAACATGTCTGTGAGGTGAGTTTGTATATGGGCTTTATAATAACAAAAAGCCAAAATAAAATACATGAATACATAATCCAATCATTCTAAGCATTTCTGTTAGCTTAGATAATTAATATACTAGACATCAGCAAAGGTGGGGGAAAACAACCACACGCAGGTGGAATACCCCACACTTTTATTACTAACAAACGTGAAAACGCAATCTGTATAGAAACATTGAGAATAGGGGAAAGCGCAAGGTACATACCTCCGCCCTAAAACCCCGTATGCATAAGATATTAAAACATTCACAGGATACAATGATAACGACAAAACGGACCTATAAACTTTGCCAATGACGACAGGCATAAAACAGACCAGCCAAAACATGTGAGAACAAAAGGAGAGGGTGAGGAGGGTGGGAAAACAAAACATAAACAAACAAGACCAGCCAGCCTGTAAACATGTGAGAACAAAAGGAGAGGGTGAGGAGGGTGGGAAAACAAAACATAAACAAACAAGCGTGGGATGTGTTTACGTTTCTGAAGCAAGCGCAGAAATCGAAAGGGAGGCTGGCCGAATGAAAAAGGCGTTGCTTAATATGTCGGCCTACCGTATCCTCCCCAATAGAAGTGCTAGCATCGTCCACAAAAATGCTGTTTGATTTAATTAAATCAAAAGGTGTTTTATTTCATTTAGCAGTTCAATTTAAAGACTCCATTGAGATTCACAGTTGAACTTCTGTAACCTCGCAATCATAAGTTGTTTATACCTCTAAGAAAATGCATTTGGTCTGTTTGGTGCCATAGAACACAAATATTTCTAAATAGACTAATTAATATTTTGTGAATAGCCAACAATAATCATACCAAAATGGTGCCATGCAGTGGTGCGACATACAATGAAGTAGAGAAGTTTTATTAACATTTAAGCAGATGTGTTCATAGATTAGCCATAAATAGCAGACATGTCACATGCATCGACATCTTTTCTCTGTGCCTGTTAATACCTGTTTAATTTGAAACTTAATATCACAACATATTTTCAATACCTTTAGTGCAGGCAAGCTGTTTGATGTTCAAGTTATTTCAATATGATGTCTGCTGCAAGCTGTGTGATGGTATACGCGTCTACTGTGGTAGTCAGTTGTTTCTCTTCTGTACAAAAGCAAGTGCAGTGTAATCTCTGTAGATTGGTTACTAGACACACGAATAATCTCTTCTGTAATTAATGATCACTGGCTTGATTACAATGTTGAGCACTAGATTCACCTGGGCAGATTTAATTGGCCTGTGGTCTGGGAACAAGATACTACCAGCTAGGGTAGTCTATGGTTAGTTGAGTTGTGTCTTGTGGTGGACAGGACACTACTCTACAGTGTGTATTCAGTTATGTAGGACAGTTGTTAATTAGATAAACCCGCAAGTAAATATTATGTGCTATTCGGCCAGGATATTTTGGTGGTTTTGCATCCTTCACATTTCGTCAATATGGAAAACAAAACTTGCATACAACATAGAAGTGTTTCTACTATTGCACAGCACATCAGTTCCAAACAGTATTTATGTAAATTAATTAAAATGTAATTAAAAGTAAGAATGAAGTACAAGCAGGCCTTAAATCAGTATATAAACACACAATATATAACACATTTTAGACGTTTATAGTTTATGATTTTCGTTGCACTAACAATGCACATGTGCAGAGACTGCAGACGCACACACGCATGCATGCGCACTTATCTACATGTCAACACGTAGATACAGAATCACAGACACAATATCACACACCAGGTTCCACCTTACAGTGTTGCTCTCATTAGAAGCAACAGCAATTTGTGATCATTAATATGATATATATTTCCTGTGCTCTTAAACTGGGCATGAGCAACTGAGGCTATGTCGGTTTATTGCCCATAAAGATAAGACATCTCTGCCACAAGAAGGACATCAATCCTTGAGATTACAGTCTGCTGGCACTTTCTATTTCACCTGCCGACAGTTCTTGTTTGTGCTTCCACTCCACGTAGCAATTCCTCTAGTGTCTCTTTTCTTCACTACACATTAAAATGCAAGTTGACCACCAGGTGTATATGTTTCAGCTGATGTCGCTGGTTGGAGACTTAATGAAAGAAATGCAACAACTAAAAGAAGAAAACGAAAAGCTGAAAAAAGACACACAAGATTTAAAAGCATCGGTAAGTACAACTATCTGCATTAATTGTGTCATTGTTTGATTGTTGTAAGCCTAGATTTATGCACAGGTTTTCATGAATGCTAAATGTGGAATTACGTTTACAAAAAAAATGCATTTAATTGGACAAATAATTGTATGCAGGGAGTGAGACATGAGTAGTGACTAAATAATTGCAAAGTGTACTTTAGTTGCATAATTGTTCCATAGAAATCATGCAATTACATATGAAACTACTGTGATTATGATGTTGGTGTGCTAAGGCATGATAGCCTTAATTATGTTTGTAGGGAGATGACATGTTGAAGAAACTGCAAAACATGACGGACCTATATGTAAGTGTTTTAATGTGCTCACATTTCGCTTACCTCAATACATTTGAATGCATATCTAAGGAGACTGTTCATCGAAGATATTTCTTTATTCGTTTATGATACTATATCGTTTGTGGGGTGCAGTGGCCGAGTGGTTAGAGTACCGGACTCTCGACTGGAGGAACCGGGGTTCAAATCCCGGTGCCGGCTGAGCAGTGGTTCGGTACTGGTTTGGCTGCCGTGTCGAAACTTGGGCAATTTCGTTCACCCTACGTCTCCCCCCTTCTAACCCGCACCGGCCAGCGTGGAAGGGTAGGCCAATAACACCAGCATGCAAAGTACAATGAAGCCAAGGCCCCCAGTCCCCAGCAGCATCAAGAGTCTGACCAAGGAGGCGGTTCAGGGCAAGTAGGGCTACATGCAGGGGGTGCTAAGAATCTCTGGGTCGAGAAGAGCCGCCGAGAGAAGGTAAGTAGATTGAAGATAGCAACATATAACGTAAGATTGGGATGTGATCGGGATCGGAGAAGTCAGAAGAAGAGAGGAATGCTTCACTACCTTACAAAGCGGTCATCTACTATATTATTCATCAGCGAACAATGGCCAAGCTGGAGTAGGCTTTCTCATAAACAAGAAAAGGAAAGTCAATATAGTGAGGGTTAACAGCATCAGCCCCTGATTAGCAGAACTTCTTCTATGCATAACAAAGCACTACAAACTGAAGATAGTACAAGTATATGCACCAACTACATCATACTCAGAAGAAGACACAGACAACTTCTACAATGACATGGGTGAGACCTTAGAAAAGCCAACCCACTACACGATAGTGATGGGAGACTTTAATGCGCAAGTAGGGAAACGAACAAACATTTCGGAAACAGCAACAGGCAAATTTGGCCTAGGTGATGTAACTGTCATCAACCAAGTCAACATCGGAAGTGACCACAGAATGGTAATGAGCAGCATCAAACTGGACGTCAAGGCTGAAAGGAAGAAGTTGATAAACAAGAGACCACCGAGTGTAGATACCACACAAATCAGAAGATAAAGATCGAATTCCAACTTGAACTGCGAAATCGATTCGAGACACTACAGGAACTAGACGACATCAACACCATGAGCGAAAACATCACTGAGATGATCCAACTAAGTGCAACAAGTGTAGCCAAAGCAATCAACAGGCGTGTAGTGATGAGAATATCGTCACCGACACGAGCACTAATGAAGAAACGACGAGAAATGGTGGATAACGGCGACCGTAACAAATAAATAGAGTACGCTGAAATATGCAAGACCATCAAAAAGAAAGCGAAGGATGACATCAGAAAGTACAAATAAGAGATCATACGAGAAACGATTATGTCATCAAAGAGCCTGAAGAAAGCCAGAAGTACACAGACACTGGGCGAGACAGACTAATTACACTTCTAGACAAGCAGGGTAGAGAAATACAAGACCCAGATATGATCATGGAACGAATAGAGGAATTCTACACTGAGCTATATGACAGTGAACAGAGTACCATAACTCATACCGATCTGAAAGAGGTACCAGAGATAACACCATAGGAAGTGGAAGCTGCGCTAAGAGATATGAAGAATGGGAAGACATCAGGCAATGACCATGTAAACATCGAAACATTAAAAGCAGGAGAAGATATCATCTCGAAGACACTGGCTAAGCTGTATACTAAATGCTTATCAGAAAGACGAATACCTACCACTTGGAAGAACACAAAGATGATAATAATCTTCAAGCAGGGAAATAAGAAAGACTTAGAGAACTAGACCGATATGTCTGTTATCAAACATCTACAAATTACTCACAAAGATACTAACGAATAGACTAGAGAAGACACTGGACGAAAACCAACCATGAGAGCAAGCAGGATTCAGATACTCAACGACAGACCACATACACGTCGTAAACCAACTGAAAGAGAAGTGCCGAGAATATAATATCCCGCTCTGCATTGCTTTCATCGACTACGAGAAGGCTTTTGACTCGGTGCAAACTCAAGCAATACTGACCTCCCTTCAAGAACAGGGGATAGAAAATGTGTACATCGATCTCCCGAAAGACATCTACACCAACAGCTCGATGACAGTCCACCTACACAATAAGAGCAACAAGATCAACATCAAGAGAGGAGTACAACAGAGTGACACCATATCGCCCAAGCTGTTCACGGCAACACTCGAAAGTATATTCCGAAGACTGACCTGGGAAACCAGAGGCTTGATGATAGATGGAGAATATCTCAGCCATCTTCGCTTTGCCGACGACATAGTCATATGCGCTACTACACTGCAAGAACTACAAAACATGTTGCAGGAGCTAGCTGATGAAAGTGAAAAACAAGGTCTCAAGATGAACATCTCGAAGACAAAAGTTATGCTAGAAAATGACTCACCAATATATATCAACACGACGCGGATAGAGAACGTTGAAAGCTACATGTATCTGGGACAGCGATATAGTATCAGAGAAAAAACCAAGACAAGGAGATTCAAAGAAGGATCACTGCCGGCTGGACAGCATTCGCCAAACACAGCGACATATTCAAGGGTAACTTTGGAACCTACAAGTCTTCAACTCATGCATACTTCCAGCGATGACATACGGCGCGGAAACATGGGCACTCACCATCCAGGCAAAGAACAAGCTAGCAGCCGCACATACAAAGATGGAAAGATGTACGTTAAACATCACATATCGGGAGAGAAAAACAAACATCTGGGTAAGACGGAAAACAAAGGTCATAGACGTGATAGAACAAATCAGAAGACAGAAGTGGATCTGGACAGGGCACATCAGCAGACTACGAGATAACCGATGGACATCGCATATCACAACCTGGAGACCTTACGAAGGGAAACGATCTAGAGGAAGACCGACGAGACGGTGGAGAGACGAACTAGATGAGTACTGGAAGGGCACCATCTGGCAGAGAATAGCACAAGACAGGCAGATTTGGAAACGACATGCTGAGGCCTTCGCCCAACCACGGGATACTACGGCTGCACAATGATGATGATGATGATGATGATGATGATCGTTTGTACACTGTTGATGACTTCTTTTAATGGTGACAACCATTTGGGAAGTGTGATAGTTGATAACATGGGTCATTTAATGATTTAACAAGTCATTATTTGCTTAAATTTCCATCTAAGATAAGACAAGATCTCTATCAGAAGGGTAATACAGGCTTTGCATCTTGTAGTTCCAGTTGAAGCCTGGGTGATTGGTTGGTGCAGAATCTGATGTAAAAATCTAAGTTATGACCATGGCTTTGTGAAACTTCACTTTAGCAACAATGTTCACATACATATGTTTATATTACTAGAGCAGCGTACATCTCCCAGAACAATCTTTCCCACATACTATACCTGCTGAAACAACTTAGCCCTCTGTTTTTGTTGCAAAAATATTTCAACAAAGAATAAAACAGGATGTCTGACAGCTTGATTGGTAGGCGAAAACAACATGTAATGGATAAGTCAGTTTCACCTGCTCAACATTGTTGAGTTGTATAAATGAATGTCTTGCACTAGGAAGATTAACCTTTGATATGGTGTCAATTAATTGTTATAATTAAGTAACTTCTCATCCCTATGAAATGGTCTACTTTAGCTTGCTTTCAGTAACACGATAAGACAATGTAAAGTTAATTACGTTCTCACCTAGAGAGGTATAGGATTGTTCAGAGAGCTTAACACATATCCTTCTGGCAGACTTATATATCCACCACTGTCTTTAACCATGTACTCGTTTGTACAGCTGCTTGAACTGGGGCAACAGGGAGTGAACAATATTGCCCAATATTCCTCCCTTCCAGCACACATATTTACAATAAATATGTAAAGCTTCTGCTAAGTTAAACAATGTACCATGAATTTATTTTCCAGAACATGATGAATAGTCAGTTCAGCGATCTTCCAAATCCAGACTTATTCAACAGTTTTGTGACATGGCCTGGACTTGAGGATGCACTGAAAGGAATCCGTCAAGAACTAACAGACCAAGCTGTGCCAAAAACACCAACCGGAGTAAGTTAGCAACAACCTCTCAGAATTGTACATGCATGTATACAATTCCGCAGAAAATGAAGAACCATCATAAACTAGACATTAACCATGTTTTGGTAGAATCGGCAGTAGTTTTCAATTACAAACTGTGCATATATTGTTCAGTGATTAACATTGCAATCAAAATGTCTCAATTACCTTTTAATTCAATATTTAATTTTAATTTAAATGGTTGCTTAATATCCTAAACTCTCAAAGAGCTATTTACACAGATAACTGGAAGTTGGCTTTGATGTTGAATTGAAGTTCACAGATCTTATCATTTCAGTCATAGAAACAAACTTTTTTATAGGAAGCCAAGCCACTAATGTCATCACCAAGGCCTATATCTGCTGCTAGTACCGGTAAACCCGAATCACGTCCAGCGTCTGGTCACATGTCAGCAAGAGGCTCCATTGCTTCGTCCCGCACTTCCACACCCGGCCCCTCTAACGAACTTCAGGAAATTCTCGAGAAACTTGGTCGACTCAATACCGAACACGCTAAGTTGGAAGGCCGTGTGACCACGCTGGAGGTGAGTGCTGCCACCTACACAGAACATGCTAAGTTAGAGGTCTGTGTGATGAACTGGGGTTCAAAAGGCAACTTTCAGGTACCACAAATATGACATTTAGGTGACGTCACTATTTATTTCAGGTGCTCATCCTGTCAAAATTTGTATCGATTTAAAATATTTCCTATGTTGACAGGAATTTGAATGTTTCTGTGGCGATTAAATGGTGTGCACTAGTTGTCTCCCTATGCAAATTTTTCCATTTTAGTCGCAGATACATTTATTACTAGACTTGATTATGTGGTGGATATAGTGTCATTATGTGAAATGTTTCTGTTTATATGTACAAGTCTAATAAATATAATAAATGAGTCAATTACAGTTAAATTTTGATTTGAGATTGGTTTATGTTGTTTTGCTTTGTCAATTTTGATGTGCTGGAAATTGTACTGGTATAATTGTTTCACTTTTAGGCTAAAATGAAGAACAAAGTTGATCGTGACAGGCTTGATGAGTTAGGTAAGTAAATTCAGTTATATCACCTGAGCGCACAGTGAGTTGAATGTACAATATCTAGACAATCCCGACGTAACATTTCACTGAATCTACACTGAAATAAAGCAAACTGTCAGGAATGCTATATCTAGGTATTATGTAAATGTTAGCACTATTCTTGAATTAAAGCATTTTTCATATTTAACATATTGGAATTGTTTTGAGACAATAATAATGTTCGAACTTAGTAGTATTAGTTTTTATTAATATTTAACAATCACCAAACAATGTGAAAGGAAAGCATTACACTGTGGTTGTATTTTGCCCAATACATACAGGTAATATTTTATTTAATAAATTGGTTAAGATGCTGTTACTGAGCCTATTTTCATTGACACTAGGTCTTGGTGGCCACTCGGAAGATCTGGAGAAACGTATAAAAGGCTTGGAAGAACAAATGTCTAGCATGAAACGACTTAGGGAAAAGGTAATATGTCTGAAGACTGATGCTATGGCAAGAGCTTGTGTTTTATGTGTCGATCATTGGATTTTTGATTCTGAGGTTCTAAAGACCAATTCTTCTTTTTTCTACTAAATATAGGAATCTATGTATTAGTTCACCATCTGCAACTGGTATATACTTAATTAATGGTTGGTAGTATTTTATTATGTTTTTAACATTAAAATAAAATTATACATTTTTGGCAATTTGAAGCATTGGATTATACTACAAATATCTCAGTATCATTAATGTCACTTTTGAGTTTGTTGTGTTTTGGGAAAATTGTTTGGTTGTTCCTAAGATATTATATGAACACTCTTCCTCCGGTTGCAGCTGTTTGTTTTCTGTGTTGACTAACATTAACATTATTGGTGTGTGTTTTGGTAACACTTAATACCAAGGATAGCCGTGGTTTGAAGTGGTTGTACACATTTTGCTTCTGTGCATCTTGTTTTCTTTTTTTTTCTTCAAAAAATGGTTGTTCCACCTCCTTGTTGGTATATCATGTCATTTATTTTCAGGTTTATTATACACATTTATTACCGCTTTGATATGGAGTTATTTGTTCAGATTCATAATCTACAATTTACTGTCTTTAACTTATTATTGGAGAAAAAGAGTTTTTAAGTCAAATAGTTGATACCTTTCAAGCAGAATTACTTTGAGAAGTGATGAAAAAAAGACCAAGTGTTTAGTCCATGTGCAAATATTATGAAGACTACAGAAAAGACTAGAGCTCTGGTGTGTAAACAAAATACAAGGAGCAGTGCAATTTATAAAGAAGAGTGAACTGGAAGATTGTTAGCCATGTGAAATAAGGGCTGTGTGGTTGGGATATGGTGTAGTGGTCATTCATGTAGTTGTGGTTGGGATATGGTGTAGTGGTCATTCATGTAGTTGTGGTTGGGATATGGTGTAGTGGTCATTCATGTAGTTGTGGTTGGGATATGGTGTAGTGGTCATTCGTGTAGTTGTGGTTGGGATATGGTGTAGTGGTCATTCATGTAGTTGTGGTTGGGATATGGTGTAGTGGTCATTCATGTAGTTGTGGTTGGGATATGGTGTAGTGGTCATTCATGTAGTTGTGGTTGGGATATGGTGTAGTGGTCATTCATGTAGTTGTGGTTGGGATATGGTGTAGTGGTCATTCATGTAGTTGTGGTTGGGATATGGTGTAGTGGTCATTCATGTAGTTGTGGTTGGGATATGGTGTAGTGGTCATTCATGTAGTTGTGGTTGGGATATGGTGTAGTGGTCATTCATGTAGTTGTGGTTGGGATTGGTGTAGTGGTCATTCATGTAGTTGTGGTTGGGATATGGTGTAGTGGTCATTCATGTAGTTGTGGTTGGGATATGGTGTAGTGGTCATTCATGTAGTTGTGGTTGGGATATGGTGTAGTGGTCATTCATGTAGTTGTGGTTGGGATATGGTGTAGTGGTCATTCATGTAGTTGTGGTTGGGATATGGTGTAGTGGTCATTCATGTAGTTGTGGTTGGGATATGGTGTAGTGGTCATTCATGTAGTTGTGGTTGGGATATGGTGTAGTGGTCATTCATGTAGTTGTGGTTGGGATATGGTGTAGTGGTCATTAATGTAGTTGTGGTTGGGATATGGTGTAGTGGTCATTCATGTAGTTGTGGTTGGGATATGGTGTAGTGGACATTCATGTAGTTGTGGTTGGGATATGGTGTAGTGGTCATTCATGTAGTTGTGGTTGGGATATGGTGTAGTGGTCATTCATGTAGTTGTGGTTGGGATATGGTGTAGTGGTCATTCATGTAGTTGTGGTTGGGATATGGTGTAGTGGTCATTCATGTAGTTGTGGTTGGGATATGGTGTAGTGGTCATTCATGTAGTTGTGGTTGGGATATGGTGTAGTGGTCATTCATGTAGTTGTGGTTGGGATATGGTGTAGTGGTCATTCATGTAGTTGTGGTTGGGATATGGTGTAGTGGTCATTCATGTAGTTGTGGTTGGGATATGGTGTAGTGGTCATTCATGTAGTTGTGGTTGGGATATGGTGTAGTGGTCATTCATGTAGTTATGTGTTGGGATGGGTGTAGTGGTCATTCATGTAGTTGTGGTTGGGATGTGGTGTAGTGGTGGTCATTCATGTAGTTGTGGTTGGGATATGGTGTAGTGGTCATTCATGTAGTTGTGGTTGGGATATGGTGTAGTGGTCATTCATGTAGTTGTGGTTGGGATATGGTGTAGTGGTCATTCATGTAGTTGTGGTTGGGATATGGTGTAGTGGTCATTCATGTAGTTGTGGTTGGGATATGGTGTAGTGGTCATTCATGTAGTTGTGGTTGGGATATGGTGTAGTGGTCATTCATGTAGTTGTGGTTGGGATATGGTGTAGTGGTCATTCATGTAGTTGTGGTTGGGATGTGGTGTAGTGGTCATTCATGTAGTTGTGGTTGGGATGTGGTGTAGTGGTCATTCATGTAGTTGTGGTTGGGATGTGGTGTAGTGGTCATTCATGTAGTTGTGGTTGGGATGTGGTGTAGTGGTCATTCATGTGGTTGGGATATGTTGTAGTGGTCATTCATGTAGTTGTGGTTGGCATGTGGTTTAGTGGTCATTCATCAGATTGTGGTTGTGGTTCGCTGGTCTAACAACTCGGTCAAAGTCATTTCTGGAAATGATCTGTTTGTCATTAATAAGTTTGACAAGATGATATGGTCTATTTTTTGTTATCCTTCATTTTACTTTCATAATATTTTGACACATTTGTATCAAATGACACTATAATTTTACTACTTCGTCATACTCATACCACATTTCTCTGTTCAACTACCATTGATCATCTGACCACCGTCATGCTTACACTATATATCTTACTTAACCACCGTCACGCTTACACTATATATCTTACTTAACCACCGTCACGCTTACACTATATGTCTTACTTAACCACCGTCACGCTTACACTATATGTCTTACTTAACCACCGTCATGCTTACACTATATGTCTTACTTAACCACCGTCACGCTTACACTATATATCTTACTTAACCACCGTCATGCTTACACTATATGTCTTACTTAACCACCGTCATGCTTACACTATATATCTTACTTAACCACCGTCACGCTTACACTATATATCTTACTTAACCACCGTCATGCTTACACTATGTCTTACTTAACCACCGTCATGCTTACACTATATATCTTACTTAACCACCGTCATGCTTACACTATATATTTTACTTAACCACCGTCATGCTTACGCTATATATCTTACTTAACCACCGTCATGCTTACACTATATATTTTATTTAACCACCGTCATGTTTACACTATATATCTTACTTAACCACCGTCTTGCTTACACTATATATTTTACTTAACCACCGTCATGCTTACACTATATATTTTACTTAACCACCGTCATGCTTACACTATATATCTTACTTAACCACCGTCATGCTTACACTATATGTCTTACTTAACCATCGTGTTATACAACACACCACATTTGTTCTACCGCACTGACACTTTTCCATATTGCTTCTTCTCTCTTATGCTATAGTTCTCTTCTTTCTAACCTCCTGTTCCTGTTCTATCAATTTTTGCCCTATGCTATCTTCTGCATTACTTATTACATCTCTTCGACATGGTGGACAATTGTAGCTCTATTCCCTGCTCTAACCCGCTGTCCTCTTTCCCCTAGTCACCCTCACCCCACCCCATGCTCATTCAAACGCCGCCATCTGAGGGAGCAATCTCAACACCAACCAAGAGCGCGCAATCTGTACCATCACTGCTAAAAACACGCACCCCAACCCCTCCGCGAACACCGACCCCCCCGCGAACACCGACCCCCCCGTCGGAGCCACCAGTCACCGAGGTGGCCGTACATTCTGAGGTCCTTGATACATCACCAGTGAGTGTAGGCGTCAACGTAGAGATGCTTCTCCACAACCTGAACGAGAGCCAAAACCAGCAAGACAAGCTGAAGGAGGCAATACAGAAATGCCGCAAGGACATTGACTCGCTACTCAAGAAAGACCCAACCTTACAACACACACTCGACAAACTAAGCAGGATGATGAAGGAACTCGAAGCGCGAGCCGCAGTGAGCGCTGACGGTGATAAAGTGGTGAACAACCGACTCGATGACATTGACAAGATGTTGGAGAACCTGCGAGATATGATCCTCAATATGAACGAGCCAGAGGAAGAGATGGCAATGGAGGCAACTACGATACCAACTGGAGACACTGACACCGATGTCATGGCAGATTTCAAGAACAAAATAATGCAAAATTCTGCTGAAATTAAGAATCTTCAAAATCGCTTCCGAGTGATGAATAAAGAGACAAATAAACAGTTGCATGAAGTGAAGGACCAGTTCGTGAAACTCAGTGGAGACCTGGAATCAATGCAGAACGAGTTGCAGCAGATCCTCAATAGAAGTACAAAGCCACAGGTTGGAAAGTAGTTAACACCATAAGGACAGTTACAACACTATAAGAACATACAATAGCTATTAGTTACAACACCATAAGGCCATACGATAACTAGTAGTTACGACACCATAAGGCCATACGATAACTAGTAGTTACAACACCATAAGGCCATACGATAACTAGTAGTTACAACACCATAAGGCCATACAATAACTAGTAGTTACAACACCATAAGGCCATACAATAACTAGTAGTTACAACACCATAAGGCCATACAATAACTAGTAGTTACAACACCATAAGGCCATACTATAACTAGTAGTTACAACACCATAAGGCCATACGATAACTAGTAGTTACAACACCATAAGGCCATACGATAACTAGTAGTTACAACACCATAAGGCCATACAATAACTAGTAGTTACAACACCATAAGGCCATACAATAACTAGTAGTTACAACACCATAAGGCCATACAATAACTAGTAGTTACAACACCATAAGGCCATACAATAACTAGTAGTTACAACACCATAAGGCCATACAATAACTAGTAGTTACAACACCATAAGGCCATACAATAACTAGTAGTTACAACACCATAAGGCATACATAACTAGTAGTTACAACACCATAGTAGTTACAACACCAAGGCCATAAATAACTAGTAGTTACAACACCATAAGGCCATACAATAACTAGTAGTTACAACACCATAAGGCCATACTATAACTAGTAGTTACAACACCATAAGGCCATACAATAACTAGTAGTTACAACACCATAAGGCCATACGATAACTAGTAGTTACAACACCATAAGGCCATACAATAACTAGTAGTTACAACACCATAAGGCCATACAATAACTAGTAGTTACAACACCATAAGGCCATACAATAACTAGTAGTTACAACACCATAAGGCCATACAATAACTAGTAGTTACAACACCATAAGACCAAAATAAGTAGTAGTTACAACACCATAAGGCCATACAATAACTAGTAGTTACAACACCATAAGACCAAAATAAGTAGTAGTTACAACACCATAAGGCCATACAATAACTAGTAGTTACAACACCATAAGGCCATACAATAACTAGTAGTTACAACACCATAAGGCCATACAATAACTAGTAGTTACAACACCATAAGGCCATACGATAACTAGTAGTTACAACACCATAAGGCCATACAATAACTAGTAGTTACAACACCATAAGGCCATACGATAACTAGTAGTTACAACACCATAAGACCATACAATAACTAGTAGTTACAACACCATAAGGCCATACAATAACTAGTAGTTACACCATAAGGCCATACAATAACTAGTAGTTACAACACCATAAGGCCATACAATAACTAGTAGTTACAACACCATAAGGCCATACAATAACTAGTAGTTACAACACCATAAGGCCATACAATAACTAGTAGTTACAACACCATAAGACCAAAATAAGTAGTAGTTACAACACCATAAGGCCATACAATAACTAGTAGTTATAAGGCCATACAATAACTAGTAGTTACAACACCATAAGGCCATACTATAATTAGTAGTTAGAACACCATAAGGCCATACAATAAATAGTAGTTACAACACCATAAGGCCACAATAACTAGTAGTTACAACACCATAAGGCCATACAATAACTAGTAGTTACAACACCATAAGGCCATACTATAACTAGTAGTTACAACACCATAAGGCCATACAATAAATAGTAGTTACAACACCATAAGGCCATACAATAACTAGTAGTTACAACACCATAAGACCAAAATAAGTAGTAGTTACAACACCATAAGGCCATACAATAACTAGTAGTTATAAGGCCATACAATAACTAGTAGTTACAACACCATAAGGCCATACAATAAATAGTAGTTACAACACCATAAGGCCACAATAACTAGTAGTTACAACACCATAAGGCCATACAATAACTAATAGTTACAACAATTTGTTGATCACGATTGCTACGTCAGACAGTTGGTGACTAACCAGTCACATATAATGTTCTTTATAAAATTATGTTTATTTCTGCATGCTTTCTATAGACTACACTTTCCATAGGGATATTCCATATGTGGGTTATATGGGGGATGGGAGATGGTTTTATTACTGATATATGGTTGGTGGGAATTCAGTAAGTACCAGTTAAAATGTGATTGTGTAAACAGCAGTATGAGTGATGGAGATCCTGTCTCCCACCCCTCCATATATCTATTTCTGAAATAGCTATCTAAGTTACTAATCATTCTACTGGCTTTAACACTGCACTTAGCTAACATTCACTACACATACTTTCTTTGCTCTCGTATCCTTTTGTAGTTTCAATCAATTGTACAGGTATTCCGCTGTACTTATATTATTACTTATTGATTATAGAAAAACTGTAAAGTAATTTGAATGACAATAATAACATGTAAACGAACCAGCTCTCATGCCATTTAGATGTGCATATGTGTACTTGCGTGTGTGTGCATGCATGCATGTGTCCATGCATGTGTACATGTGTGTGCATGTGTGTGTGGGTGTGTGCATTTTTTTTCAATTTACTAAATGCATTCGCCAATGACAGGATTTCATTTTCAGACATTTCACTACCAATGTTCAGTCACTGTCGCATCAATGTTAAATATCCTGTCACTCAAATGTCCGCCTGGTATGACAAGATGTTTCATGAAGCCTGTACTGTTGATGTCTTCAGGACAGCGATGCCCTCAGTCGCATGCAGCAGGCAATTCTGCAACTGCAGGCGGAGTTAGACAGATTGAGTGTGAGCACACAACAACTCATCGACGACAACAACAGCAAGCAGAAAGACATCGACGTGAGTCACTCATATTACTCATCTTCAACACTCTGTCAAGATTTATGATCTACGGGTACAAAGGATAAAAGTGAGAAGTTAATATTTTGACCAACCATACTGATCAACTGGAAATATCTACCCATGAAAATTGGCATTGTATATTTTATGGGTGCAACAATACATCAAAGTATTGCTATAGTTATTGTGATGATACAGTACTACCGATAGTAAATTTAGCTATCAATAGCTATCGTTGATAGCTATAGTAATGACAGCAAATCAAATTAGGTTACTTGTATCATTGTGATACTATTAGCAGGGTTACTTGTGTCATTGTGATACTATTAGCAGGGTTAATTTTTTCATTGTGATACTATTAGCAGGGTTAATTGTGTCATTGTGATACTATTAGCAGGGTTAATTGTGTCATTGTGATACTATTAGCAGGGTTACTTGTGTCATTGTGATACTATTAGCAGGGTCACTTGTGTCATTGTGATACTATTAGCAGGGTTACTTGTGTCATTGGGATACTACTAGCAGGGTCACTTGTGTCATAGTGATACTATTCATAAACATGCTTGTTTAACTTCAGTTTGTATATTTACTTATTTGTCGAACTAACATCAACATTTGCCCACTGCAACTCAACAACATACCATTTTGAAACAACTGCTTCCACGGCCTACCATGAATGGTAGTTTGGGACTGTTTTCTTGGCTATTTGCATACTGATATCGCGATACAATTGCAATAGTAATGTAGTTGTTGCTGTATTAGTCCTCCTATGACAGGGTGGCATGGGAGGGTATGATATTGGTCAGTCATTGGTATTATGATTATGTTGCAGTCGCTGTACAAACTCTGCAAGAAGCTGGAAGAGAACAAGGCAGACAAGCTGTTTGTGCAGAAGGAGGTTGACGTTGTAAGTGTCAGTTCAAACTCTCAGTAATTACTACTGATGACTATCGCATTATATCACCACGGTATGTTAAGCCTCTCCACAATAAGTAACAGTGAATATAATATAAAAAAGTGAAACTAAATCCTTAAGTAGTATGAACAGTATCCAGTCCTTAGGACTGCTCAAAGCACTTTATACTTTACCCTCTGGCTGCCTAGCTGTTTATTCCAACACCATCTTGACGTCTCTGGGAAAAAGGAATTTTTTCATAACAGTTAGATATTTCATACTGTTAAAGATTTCATACTGTTCGCTTATCTAGTGTATGTTGAAAACACAGCAAGGATGAGGAGAGAAGTTGCTAAAGGACATAGGTAGCAGTGGCCAGGAAAATGGCTGATTGCAATGACTCGACCAACTGAAATAAATGTATTATTAAGATCAAACAAAGGTCGTGCACATGTAGTTTACGTCTGCCTCACTGTAGCTTGTTTGTGCCCTGTGTGTTTGACAGAAAGCAGACAAGTGTAACCTGGATGCCAAAGTCAACAAGACAACGTTTGATACCACTTTGGATGATCTGAATAAACTGATCAGTGACATTCTTGGGAAGCTGTCCGGCCATGTAAGTTGTCATGCTGCTAGAACTACAGCTGCTAATAGTGACATTGTCAGACCTTGGTTGATGGTGACAATATAACCAAGACATTAACCATGAATGATGATATCCTAATGACTTATAATGCTGATGTAGAATGTAGTCAAAGTCTTCTATATATAGGTAATATCGTTCATATATTTGTTTATTGAGTGGATGGTTAGTTTCGATGGTCAAGCGTTATTGTGACATATTAATAATCATATCCAAGGATATCAGGTCAACAAATGTTTCCTGAAGTGTTATTAATCATACCTGTATAAATTGATGGTCGAGAAATACATCAAACAATATTGAGCATCTAAATCTTGTTTCGGTCATGTACATATTGCGTCATCAAAGACACATTGTACTCTCAGTATGTGTCGCACATTATAAGACACACTGTGCACAGTGTCACACACCAATGACACATTCGTGATCCACTTATATATGACATCATGTCTTACGTGACTTGGAACTGTCGACAGGAAGAGGAATGGCGGAAGGCGCTGGGCCAGTTGTCGAATGACATTGATGGCAAGTTGGACCGTCTTGAGTTCACTCCCATCAGAGACGAGCTGGAGAGACAACTGAAGATGCTGAGTCGGAAGCTGAAGGCACTCGACATGGGACAGTACTCCGACGATGACGCAGCTGGCATCCGCAAACAACTCATCCAACGCTTCCACTGCATATCATGTGACCGTCAGGTGGGCCGCGGTGTCTTTGATGTGTAGTCAGACTATCCTTGTGCTAAGTTCAAATTGTTTATTTACGGTGTTCTATTTATTTAGTGACGTCATTGACTGTCATCAATGTGGTGCTGTAAAAAATGTCCTCCTTTCCTCCAACCACCCAACTAACATTACCCCATTATAAACGTGATGTCCCATTGAGAGACATAACAATGAAAAAGTAAAAAATATAATAGAAGTAATTTGATAAATTTTATTATTATTATTATTTATTATCTCTCGGTGATTTATTTGGTTTACATAATTAATTAATAATGTGTTTTAACAAAGACATTATCTGTTCATTTACCTTTAAAACGTGCTTAACCAACATGTTTTCTTTCATTTTATACAATAAATAAAAAGTAATTATTTCACGAGTCACAACATATTCCTGCCACTAGGTGGACATGATGCCTCAGCCACCCATGGCTTCGATTCCCAACCCAGCCGGAATGCCTGGGACTAGGTCAGCCCGACCATATACGGTCTTTGAACTCGATCAAATACGGCAGCAAATGCGGAAGTAGGTCATCTGTAGTTTTGATGTACATAGTGTATGACATAAATGTCTGTACATTGCAGATGTACAGCCGTGTACACACTCTGTAACCTGATTTAAAATCTCAGTCCACGGAAAATCAGTAACATGTTTCCCATACACCTAGCTGCTATAGACGGTGGTGGATTTTTATTGATATATTTTTTTAAATACCTGACTTGGTGCAACAGATTAGGTTGTTTGCTTTGTTACATACACAATCACAGTATCAGTGAGAATGCTTCGTTATATCGAAGGATCAATATAATCGTTAATATTTCAGGGAAGAAATTTATCAAATATGTTATTGACTTTCCATGGTCTGGTCAAGATAATCCAACATCGTCATGATTTGAATATTAACTGATCAGATTAATGGTAACAACTTTGTTGGTATTTGGCACGGTGGTTTGAGATGCACTATTAACCATGCATTTGAATAATAATTTATGTGGGGTGGACAAATTTATAATATAATTTATAAGTTTCATTATTGCATTCCAAGTATACATGGCTTTATTTTATCATGGAGTGGTATTGCATTTGCAGTTACCAGTATAGAAGTCCATCTCCTCGCAGGTAGAGTCAGCCAGTTGTTCCACTCGCATTCATGTTTCTGCGATTCACTTGTTGTTCTCCGTTTGTTGCTTTTATTTCGCCAGTTTGTTTCTGTAATGCTAAGATTGACACATTATGCTACTGACTGATTATAACACGAAACAGTTCCATTTGCCATTAACCAGCCTTTTGACATTAATTTCAGCTGCCATTTATTCATGTGCATAGACTAATGTTTAGAATAGGTGCCGACTTTAAAAGGTAGACTAATTGTAAATGAAAATAACCAGTGTATGATATTTCCCTAGTTGCTATCTGTCACCACTGCGACAGATAGAGAATCGTTTCAACCGGAGGTCGTAGTAAGTCTCTTTAACTAACCTGACATCGTAGTCATTCCGAGTACCTTTTAGCTTCATTCTTCATCCACGTCTTTGCCTTTTCCCTACAATTTCTGCAACTTCTGCATGAATAGATTTTTATACATATTCAGTAGAAATATTCTTGCATTTGCTTATAGCTTTCTGGCAAGCCATGGGTGATAGAAATGTTGACATTTATTTCACAAATTTTTTTTCTTTTATGAGTTTCATCAATGCTTGCAATCTCTTCCTGTTTAGTACGAGATTCAGATATGAAGGACATGTAAATAGAAGAAGAATCTCAGTTGTTTAATTGTGTTGTGACTAGGGCTGGAATAATACACTACTTTGCGATACGATACGTATCACGATACAGAGGTCACGATACGATATGTATCGCGATACAGACTACATTGACTAGAATGGTACAACAACAGTAAAACACTCGTTTATTTATTGTAAACGATTGAAATGAATGCGTAGTACAAGTACATTGTTTCAAACTCAGCAGCACCCTGTTGCACTTGCAATCTTGCACATCACTCCAGCTTGCTATTTGCTTTAATTTACTTTACTATAATCTGACAATGTTGGCATACTGTGCACGATTTATCTGTAGAACTGATGCCCGTTTCATCGGTGCTGACTTTGAAACCGAAGTTCTTCCACACTGCCGACCTGTAGGAAGCAGGAGGAGCATCGAGCATAATGTTATCTTTGGCTGTCGCCATTTTACCTATGCATAGCTTAGCGTAGACACTGATGGCGCACCCGGACGGATGTTGGGTAGACACTAGACAATGACATAATTGCATCTATAAGTTTGTAACAACGGTTTCGAGATCGAGTAGGCAGTTGTTCATCACGGCAGTTGACTGTAGTGAAATATTTCATACCGTTGTTTGTACATAGTTTACCGACTGACGAAATACTGGTAAACTTAAAACTACTTCAGGAGTTGTCTACTAGCTCGCAGAGTTTTGCAATGCGTCATTACTAGGCCCTATATGGTTTGGCATTGCACAAAACCCGGATGAAATCTGGGTATGTGAGTCAAAATAAAAGAAAACAAAAAACTGTCTAAGTTTTTAATGGCTTTAAATCGGTAGTAATCAGAAATAATGAAAATTCCAGTTCTCCACCTCTACTAACAGAAACAAACGTGCAGCTTTACATCCAGATGAAATGTCGAATGAGACCGGATCGCAAGCAGGCTGTTACTCATGAATGTCTGCTCACACGGACAAAGCAACGATACTGCAGACGTCATGTCATCCCTCATAACTATGAGGTCCAAACTGCATGCGCACATTGAAAACAGAATAGTGTGTAAAGATTTTACATAGATTATAATTAGATAATATATACATACTACATGTTATAACTCGATATGTTATCGATACACAGACAGTTGTGGTTTGCGCTGTACATTTATTGCTTCACAAAGGTGTGTATCGCGAAACACTGGTGCACCATTAATCACTTACATGTTGGCGCGATTGTAAACCTGTTCGTTTATTCTCACTTTCTTCTGGAGGATCAAGTAAGTAAACCAGTCTTGGAAAGGGTGTGATTTTACTTTGTTTTCATGCACTGGTTAACCCTGTTTTATAGCAGTAGATGCACCCTAACTACATATACACTAGAATATTTAACAAAACTGCCATCCAACACAGAAAAACGGTGGGCAAGGAAGCCATATCAAAAGTCCAAAAAATGTTATCCATTTAAAAAATCCTTCTGAGATATTTGTCAGATTTGTTTAGTCACACTGCTAGCATTTGATTGGAGTAGTTTGTCTCTAGTCTGTTACCTACTGCAGAAGTGTGTAGAAATTATCCAGTTTGTATAAGATCCCACATAAATGATGCCTTAGTTTGCAACCCCTTTAACTGTAGTAGTTCGCAGACACAGATCAAGGAAAATACAACTAACAAAATTTTGTAAGTATAACACTGTGTCATACTTACTAATGAACTGCATGGTACATTGTGAAAAGGTGAATTTTCCTTTGAGCTTTATTAATGTGTAATGTTGTGTATGCAAGTTATCTCAGTCGACAAAGTTCAATGATTGCTACATCATATCTTGTCTGTGAACTACTGCAGTATCTGTATCTAGTTAATTTCTGCTTGATCTTAACCCTACTAATGCCTGTTTCGCACACCGTTTCTGTTCCTTACCACTAGGGGCTTTAATAGCAAAGGCATGTCAAATTATGAGCGAGCAATCTTCGCGCGTCAGCTTGCTAGACTGCGCATGCAGGATTTTAGGGCATTCGTTGTGCACTTTGGCAAAGACATGCAGGCAATGAATAGGGGACTAATGGCGTAAGTCAACCTCTGCTGATTTCACTTACAAGATAGATGTCAACCGATATTTTCAGTCTACACACATGTTACCTGTGTCAACCAATATCTTCTGACAACACATGTTACCTGTGTTGATCAGTACCTTCAGATACACACAAAACACAACTAATATCTTCAGACAACACAATCTTACCTGTGTCAACCAATATCTTCATACATACACATGTTACCCGTATCAACCAATATCTTCAGACAACCCACATGTTACCTGTGCTAATTGGTATCTTCAGACTACTCACATGTTACCTGTGTCAACCAATATTTTCACTCTACACTTATGTTACCTGTGTCAAACAGTATCTTCAGACAACACACATACACACATGTTACCTGTGTCAGCCAATATCTTCAGAATACACACGTTACCTGTGTCAACCAATATCGTCGGACAACACACACAAGTTACCTGTGTCAACCAATATTGTTAGACAACACATACGTTACCTGTGTCAACCAATATCGTCACACAACACACACGTTACCTGTGTCAACTAATATCTTCAGGCTACACACTTGTTACCTGTGTCATCCAATATCTTCAGACTACACACGTTACTTGCGTCAGCCTACTTCTTCAGATTATACACGTGTCTTAAGAGAAAGTTATTAACAGAAACCTGCTTATGTTCCTGCTATATGGCTGTTTATAACATTCTATGTCTTGTTTTTGGAAAGAAGCTGATTTATACCTGCACGTGCTTATATTCCTTTTTGCATTCATTAGAAGCCATCATTTCTTCCAGCCATTGATAATTTGGCCGATAATTTTTCCACACAATGAACCAAAAATCTTTGTTCATGTTACTACTTTGAAATTATTGATGACAACTCTTGTTATTAAAGATTATATTGCTCTCTTTAAACTGTTGTTAATTATGGACAGTGTGTTTATGTTGCCAAAACTAATTTTGAAAACTTTTGGTATGTATCACTGATAGTTTTATTGAAACTATCGTGTTCATGTTTTAAACACAATTTGTAGTTGTAGCTAAATAGAGAGCTGGGTTCCTTCTGGTGATGTGATCAAATGTTATTGCAGCTTTAATCAGAACCAGAACCAGCTAGACATGGCTGACGTGTACGCGACGAGCCGTTCTTGTGGCGGCAGTCATACTACGACCTTCCCCCACCGCAGGGTCACGCGCGTGTGCAAGTAAGTAGATTGAACGACAAGCGTTAAATGTTACACATTTTATCACTGAATTCCGGATCAGTGTAGTAATCACATTTTTATATTGAATTGTCGTAGAAGTTGTTATTTGGATCAGTATAATTTTCAAAGTCAAAACTTATAATCGGAAGTTAAATGTGTGAAATTCAAATTGGGAACATGTATCAACTAATTTATAAATTTGATAATATTGTTCAATTGGTGAATTTAAACAAATAAGTTCATCATCACCCAAATCTTCAAATAGGAACACTTCACAACAGGCTGGACATTGGTAAATGTATTTTTTTGGTGAATAAACATTTCAATGACTAATACAACACTGGAACCCCGTTATTAATGTCTCCCCCAGAGCTGGGCAAAATTGATCTGACTGGCGAAAGGACCATATTAGCGAGACTATAATATTACATAAATAACTTGGGACTCTCCTAGAGTGACCTTTATTGCAAGGTGGCTGTGTTGTTGAGGTGACCGTAAAGCGAGGTTTGACTGTATTTGTGTGAGAATCTTTGAGGTGTAATGACTGAGTGAGACGTCTGGCTGTTGCAGTCAAGGCTGGAAAGAGGAAGAAGCAGCAATGCCTGTGCAGCTGCACAAGTATGTACAGTCAGCTTCCTAACGACTAATGTCTTAGTTGTTGTTGTTAGATTTGTGGAATAATTAGTATTTGTAAAGGTAATCACTGAAAGTAGAGAAAGTTGAAAGAAAATATGCATAATGTGAATGGTGTTGCATGTTTGAAAAATGAGGTTAATTCATGCAAAACATTATCTACAATTACCTCGTATAATACAACCTATAAGGCTGACATTCCTCTTCGACATCAATTCCTTGGTCTACCTTTACTTGATCGATCACTGTTTTGGTATTTTTATTTCATGTTATTATATGCTATATAAGAAATAAATGATTATAGTAAAGTTAGGTTCTTATCTATCACAGCATCCAAAGTTACGCCTTGGCAGATGTGTTCAATCAAACACTATCCCGACTTCTCTGGGAAACATTCAGCCACGCTGCAATTAATACTCAAAGACTATGTCTCTTAAACATTGACTCTATAAATTGATGCTGATAAAAAAAAAAATTGTGTATTGGGGATTTGGGACACATTATCAGTTCTTTATGTTTGTTTATTTCAGACCTGAAATGGGCATCCAGGGAGCTGATGGCCACATATACAGAGGTCAATCTCGGCCGGGGGTAGGTCATAGTTCTCTACATGTAACGTGGTCTTTGACTATAATTGTTCCAGTTTCCTCGCTTATTTCATTAGGCATAATATTTGGATTTACTTATGAATATTTTGGCCCCATTTCTCGGCCTTCAATGTAGTCTGTGAGAAGTGGCTGCAGTATTTGGGATTTTCTGTGTAATAAAATTGCCATATTGTTTTCTTACAATATTTTGTAATTGTTATTTGTTTAGCTTGTAATTTTGTATTACAATATTTTTTATTACAAAATAGTGTTTTGGATGTAGTGTGTCTTTTTTAAACATAATCTCAGATAGTTGTTAAAATTATCTGTAAGTGAAAAATTAATCAGAAATTGGTAAAATGTCAGTTTCCCTTTGGAAATGTTCTTCCACAGCTACCAGGTAAGTTAAATGTACAGTCATGAAAATATGGTTTTGAGCATCATTTTGTATATAAGACATGCAAACAATGATCATAATGACATACAAGAGATGCAAACTAAAACTTTCCATTGCTAGGTCCAGTCGACATCGCCACCTCCAAAGAGTGCCCGAGTGGCCCCAAGTAGAGGCTCGGGCCAGTCTCGCCAACGACCTTCCTCGGCTCAGGTTTCCCGGCCCTCCTCTGCCCGTGTGACCTCGCGACCACAGTCCGCAGTTAGCCGAGATGTCCGACCGACTGCCCAGTCGACAGACGCTGCTGTCTTAGATCACACGTCCAATGCCTCCGATTATGATCAGACTGACCCGAAAATCGATGCACTGTTTAAGCCTCTCGATAATTTCACTGAGGCTTAGTCTGTGTGGTGTTTTCGTCACCAAGTGCTGTCATATTAATGGGATGTGCTCTCGCTGCGTGCCTTAATTAGATTCATGGTTAAGTGGTAATGCACGTCACCTTAGGTAATGCTTTCTCTTTTGTTCATGATTGCAGCCAAAGTTTAAACAGCTTGGCAAAACGCCTTGACAATTTTATAATCGCTTCGCAATGTCCATATTCATCGCTCCCATGTAAGTGATAAACTTTAGAGCAAGGCTTGTTTAATTGCACAGTATTTTACGTCAGGCGAGACCAGATATGTTGTGATTTTAAACCTCATGTATTTAAGAGATTATTTGAAATAATGTATACACACATTGTATGTAGCTTGACAATCTACACATAGGTTCTAGAAAGAAACTTGTGTAATATTTCCTTACTGGTACAAATCCGTTTAGTTCATGTACTAGTTTTGTTTTAAATATGATTGCTAAACATTGGTGCCTAATGGAAAATAACAAGTGCCTTATTAAGAAAGAACCAACTAAGTGTCCACAGCAGGCAGGTATTTCTGTAATGAAACCCAGATTTATTATCCAAAATGTGTGGACCCTGCTGTAGCAACTGAGTTTTTTGTTATTTCCAGTGCCTTACAAAAAACAAGGGCAGGAATAAGTGAAATGGTTGTATCAGCTAGTTTTGATTGAGAGTAAAGATCTGTAGCAGTCAATGGTGAAGAGAAGGAAGGAAACTGGGGCAGATTACGAGACATTTTCTCAAGAACATTGTTTATTCTCTAGAAATGCTGAGCTCTGTGACATTAGTTCCTAGTCAGCTAACTAAAGACATAGCATGGCATTCAAGTGCTCAAGTGTAATCTGCCGCATGAAACAGGTAGAATATTTTTTGCAGTAAGTGCAGTTGTTTAATTGTTACCCTGATTTCCTTCCTGTTTCGCATGTTGGTTTTACTTATTCATAATTAAAACAAAGCAATTTTAGGAGAATTTGAAAAGCTTTAAGAAAAATGAAACAAGTTGTATAAAAAAGGTACTTGTACTGCGAACAGGTGTAAAGAATTGATCAAATAATCAAAATATTATTTTAACAAAAATATATTGTATATAATATCGTACAAAACATGATTACCAACATAACTAGTGTATATAAACAAATACATATATAATTATATATTCTTAAAAGCAAAGTAATTGCATAGGCTTGTGTGGACGATATTTTAGGCACTACCTCCAAAGGGTAAATGTTGTTATTATCGATGCACAGATAAAGGATTACAGTAACAAATGTTGCTAAATTCTGTTTATCCAGATTTGTGTAATTTATAACGGACTTTGTAGCCTGCTGAATACATTATAAGTGTATTCACATGGCGGTGCCAACTAAGTTGGATTTGGTGGGTAAATATCTGCCCGGAGTTATTTCTGTATTTAGCAGAAAAGCTGTTAAGAGAGAAAAACCAGACGTGCCTTAGGTGTGTTGTCCTGTAACCATTCAGTATTTGTGTGGCTTTCTTTGTACCAATGAAGTGTGTTCGCACTCGCAATGTTGCAGTCCACAAAAACTATGCAATAAAGCTTTCAACAATGTTCTTTTTGTGTTTGTATATCTGCTTCTGTACAGACACTTGTGATTCAGCACAGAATGAGTGCAATTATAGAATGGACTTACGATGTCTGTCCAAGCAATGTATTCGTTTGATATTACGTAATCATTTGAACAGGGGTAGATAAAGAAAACATTCGAGAGTCTATGGGGTAGATGGCGGGGGGTTGAGAGGTAGAATGGGGTAGATAAAGAAGACGTGAGAGTCTATGGGGTAGATGGTGGGGGGGTTAAGAGGTAGAGTGGGGTAGATAATGAAGACGTGAGAGTCTATGGGGTAGATTGAGAGCCTATGGGGTAGATGGTGGGGGGTTGAGAGGTAGAGTGGGGTAGATAAAGAAGACGTGAGAATCTGGAGTATATTGATACTCTATGGGGTAGATGGCAGGGGTGGTTTGAGAGGTACAGTGGGGTAGATAAAGACGTGAGAGTCTATGGGGTACATGGCAGGGTGGGTTGAGAGGTAGAATGGGGTAGATAAAGAAGACGCGAGTCTATGGGGTAGATGGCAGGGGTGGGTTGAGAGGTAGAGTGGGGTAGATAAAGAAGACACGAGAGTCTATGGGGTAGGTGATGGGGGTGAGTTGAGAGGTAGAGTGGGATAGATAAAGAAGACGTGAGAGTCTATGGGGGAGATTGAGAGTCTGTGGTGTAGATGGCAGAGGGAGATAGAGTGGGGTAGATAAAGAAGATCTGAGTCTACGGGGTAGATGGTGGGAGGTAGAGTGTAGTAGATAAAGAAAACAAAATAAAGTAAGAGTCTATGGGGTAAGTGGCAAGGGCGAGTTGAGAGGTAAAGTGGGGTAGATAAAGAAGACAAGCGAGTCTATGGGGTAGATGGCAGGGGGTTGAGAGGTAGAGGGGGGTAAATAAAGGAGACGTGAGAGTCTATGGGGTAGGTGGCAGGGGGTTGAGAGGTACAGTGGGGTAGAGAAAGAAGACATGTGAGAGACTGGGGTAGATAGCAGAGTTGACAGTATTAGTGCTAACCAAAATAAGATATGATTTGGTTTAATGATAACACGTGATCTATTTTGATTTAACACAAAACAGTAAAACTACACAACAGTTTGACACTGAACGGAATTTACATAAACATGTTTAATTAGCAATATATTACTACAATATGCACAATATGTAAATTGTCTACATATATATATACAGAAAGTGATTGTCTAAATTACTACAATACACATTCAAGTCAGCAGGATGGGCAGAATATTCCTGTTAGCCTGGATCAAGGCGACAGGATAATACTCGTACACACCAAGTACAATTATTACCATGGATACGTTTGAAAATAAGTCGAGTATTTGGTACCTTTTGTTATCAAGAATATGGAGATAAGCCACTTGGGCTATAGTCCAGCAACTGAACAGCTTGGAACTGATTTAATGCCAGTTTACAAAAGGTTTTGAGTTGGTTTTAAGCCCTTTTAACCCATTTTTATTCTGACCCATAGATGCCTACAATAACCTACAACCAGAGTTGGAGTCAGAATGAAAATGGCTGATAAGCATTTTAAAATGAGAAGGTTTGAAGTGTTATCTATAATATTATTGATTACAAGAGCTATATATGATAACCACGACGGTGTGACGTGTAAGATTGTACGGCGTTAGAGACACTGTTACAACCGACACATGAAAGCAACTGAAACATGAACATCACAAACTACAGTCCAAGAACTTATATACGGACACTTGATTTAGAAGCTCATATTCTTGGGTTTCGGATTTCGTCATTGTTTACATCAAATAGGCTTTATGGCACCAACATTAAATTAAACATGATAATTATTATTAATAAAACATCACAAACCTGAAAAATTACTGCATCACAATGGGCGAATTCTGGCAGATTTACTTGGTATCTCCAATAGGTAAAAAAGTGAAAACAATCCCAATATTTACAACTTTTATAATTTAGGCCTCTGCCTGTCGACATAATTAATGCAGGTTTAAGATAATTTTCAACATTACTACCTGTTTAGCTTTATTTATACATTACACATCTCAAATACCTGTTACACCTAGGTGTCTGAATGAACATGTACTTTTCAGAAGTCTACCTCCAAATGGCGGGTCTAAGCCCATTTGTGCTTTGAATTGTGCAACAAACACCACTTACTATTGGCAAAGAACTGTGGGTTCACCCCTAAGGCTGGAGCATAGCACCATCATTCAAGGTGTTCGCAATAGTTTACCATCTGTGATGTGTCCTCCTAGATTCTAGGAAATTAGTATTTTTTTACAATATAAGAGTGGTTAATTGTGAACAGGCTGCCACTGATTCAACGTAGATTGACATGATAATCTTGGCTAGTCTGCGCTACACACAACATGACTGGCCAAATGGACGAGGTTGCTGTAGGAATACTGGCTATACCTGGTAACTGATTGACTTTAGCATACCTTTCATTTGGACAAGTATTGGCAGCAAAGATGCACTGTATACATAGACACAAGATTCCTATAATATTATAGGTTGGCTGTAGTCCTGATATACATAGACATAAGATTCCTGTAACATTATAGATTGACTGTAGTCCCGGTATACTTGGACATAAGACTCCTGTAACATTATAGGTTGACTGTAGTCCCGGTATACATAGACATAAGACTCCTGTAACATTATAGATTGACTGTAGTCCCGGTATACTTGGACATAAGACTCCTGTAACATTATAGGTTGACTGTAGTCCCGGTATACATAGACATAAGACTCCTGTAACATTATAGGTTGACTGTTGTCCAGGTATACATATACATAAGGCTTCTGTAACATTATAGGTTGACTGTAGTCTCGGTATACATAGACATAAGACTCCTGTAACATTATAGGTTGACTGTAGTCCCGGTATACTTGGACATAAGACTCCTGTAACATTATAGGTTGACTGTAGTCCCGGTATACTTGGACATAAGACTCCTGTAACATTATAGGTTGACTGTAGTCTCGGTATACTTAGACATAAGACTCCTGTAACATTATAGGTTGACTGTAGTCCCGGTATACATAGACATAAGACTCCTGTAACATTATAGGTTGACTGTAGTCCCGGTATACTTGGACGTAAGACTCCTGTAACATTATAGGTTGACTGTAGTCCCGGTATACTTGGACATAAGACTCCTGTAACATCATAGGTTGACTGTAGTCCCAGTATACTTACACACTTGACTGCTGTAACACTATACGTGTAGGTTGACTGTAGTCCCGGTATACTTAGACACAAGACTCCTGTAACATTATAGGTTGACTGTAGTCCCGGTATACTTGGACATAAGACTCCTGTAACATAATAGGTTGACTGTATTCCCGGTATACTTAGACACAAGACTTCTGTAACATTATAGGTTGACTGTAGTCCCGGTATACTTGGACATAAGACTCCTGTAACATTATAGGTTGACTGTAGTCCCGGTATACTTGGACATAAGACTCCTGTAACATTATAGGTTGACTGTAGTCCCGGTATACTTAGACACAAGACTCCTGTAACATTATAGGTTGACTGTAGTCCCGGTATACTTGGACATAAGACTCCTGTAACATTATAGGTTGACTGTAGTCTTGGTATACTTAGACATAAGACTCCTGTAACATTATAGGTTGACTGTAGTCCCGGTATACTTGGACATAAGAATCCTGTAACATTATAGGTTGACTGTAGACCCGGTATACATAGACATAAGACTCCTGTAACATTATAGGTTGACTGTAGTCCCGGTATACTTGGACATAAGACTCCTGTAACATCATAGGTTGACTGTAGTCCCAGTATACTTACACACTTGACTGCTGTAACACTATACGTGTAGGTTGACTGTAGTCCCAGTATACTTAGACACAAGACTCCTGTAACATTATAGGTTGACTGTAGTCCCGGTATACATAGACATAAGAGTCCTGTAACATTATAGGTTGACTGTAGTCCCGGTATACTTGGACATAAGACTCCTGTAACATCATAGGTTGACTGTAGTCCCGGTATACATAGACATAAGGCTCCTGTAACATTATAGATTGACTGTAGTCCCGGTATACATAGACATAAGACTCCTGTAACATTATAGGTTGACTGTAGTCCCGGTATACATAGACATAAGAGTCCTGTAACATTATAGGTTGACTGTAGTCCCGGTATACTTGGACATAAGACTCCTGTAACATTATAGGTTGATTGTAGTCCTGGTATACTTAGACATAAGACTCCTGTAACATTATAGATTGACTGTAGTCCCGGTATACATAGACATAAGAGTCCTGTAACATTATAGGTTGAATGTAGTCTCGGTATACATAGACATAAGAGTCCTGTAACATTATAGGTTGACTGTAGTCTCGGTATACTTAGACACAAGACTCCTGTAACATTATAGGTTGACTGTAGTCCCAGTATGCATTTGTTGGTCCCTGCTGTGTTGTCACTGATGCATCACCACCAACCTTAACTGGACTACCAACCTTGGTTGGACTACCAATTTTGACTGGACTACCAACCTTTACTGAACTACCAATTTTCGTTGGACTACCATTGGTGGGTGTCACATTAGGACTTGTTGTGATGCCATTGACGTGTCGAATGCTGTCACTGTCATGTGTGTTATCCTGTGTCGTGACGTTGGTGTCCTGGAGTGTCTGGTTACCGTCTGTCACATGACAGCCGTCCAGTTTGTCAGTGGCGAGGTTGTCATAGAGCCCCAGACTGGCGACGCTGCGTGACAGTGCACTAGTGCAGTGTAGTGCACACTGTGACGTGGCATGGGGAGGGGAACGCATCGTTGCGTACGAGGGAACGTTGCGTCTGAATGATGATTCACGGCATGAATCTATGGGAAGAAAGAGTAAGTTCTTATATAGCACAATACCCAGTCGCTACGACTGCTCAAAGCACTTTACACTTTACTCCATGGCGGACCTGCTCAAAGCACTTTACACTTTATTCCATGGCTAAGACTGCTCAAAGCACTTTACACCTTACTCCATTGCTACGACTGCTCAAAGCACTTTACACTTTACTCCATCGCTACGACTGCTCAAAGCACTTTACACTTTACTCCATCGCTACGACTGCTCAAAGCACTTTACACTTTACTCCATGGCTATGACTGCTCAAAGCACTTTACACCTTACTCCATCGCTATGACTGCTCAAAGCACTTTACACTTTACTCCATGGCTACGACTGCTCAAAGCACTTTACACTTTACTCCATGGCGGACCTGTTCAATCCAACACCCTCCCGATTTCTTTGGGAAGCATTCAGCCAATGCGCAAAGATGTTCATACACAAATACCCACCACTGCCTACAGCAGGGTACTCATTGATACAGCTGAGAACAACGTGAAGTGAACAAACATGCCCAAGGTTCGATACAGGCTACAGCAGCACAGGATTCAAAGCTCTAGATTGAGAGTCCGATGCTCTAGTCATTGTGTTCCATACACACACACACACATGCATGCACGCACACACCACACCACACCACACACGCACACACCACGTGCATACACACACCACACACAAACGCACACACCACACCACGCGCATACACACACCACACACAAACACACACACACCACACACGCACACACCACGCGCATACACACACCACACACAAACACACACACACCACACCACACACGCACACACCACGCGCATACACACACCACACACAAACGCACATGCACACACCCACACCACACGCACACAGAAACGCACACAAACACGCACACACTCGCACCCACGCACGCACACACCACACGCACTATTAAATTTATATGAAATACTATTAAATAAATTATTATTACTAGGAAATTGTAAATGAGTGTTACCCAGTTTAACTGCCCTGGCTGGCTAAGTGTGTTTGAAGTCAATGTGATAAGCAGGGGATTAAAAAGTTGCAGAATGCTACATACAATTCAGTGACTGTGTTATGTGACCTGCCGCAGCGAACCAGGTATTAAGTCGCACAGGTCTATTTTGCACACGAACCAAAAATAACTGTGTAAGTCATGTCCCATCAATTTTGTAATTCAGGCAGAAATGCATACTTTATAATCTCATATTCCAATGTCCAGTTTATTTTCTTCGACAAGCAATCCAAAACTAATACAATACATACATTAATGAAACGATACATTAGAAATAGTGGATAATACGAGTCAAAATATCCTCCTTTCTCAAAACATTGCTTTCTATAAGTGTGCTTCAATTTGCAATAAATCAAAAACTACTGAAGACCAAAACACATACAAAACTCAATTTCACAACTCTGTTAACGTACCGGTCAAGAGATCCTCGTGAGACTTGCTGACTGGTGTGTTCCTTGGAATGTCGACATTCTCCAGTAGCCAGTGGTCAGCGTGGTCTATCAGCATGGAGCGGCGCTGGTAGAAGAGCAGGTAGGCTGCCCGGCTGACCACGTCCCTCTCCGACACCCGGGTCACCTTCGTGTCATCAAACGTGTACCACAGGCCATCCGGGAAGTTCTTACAGCATGCTGTAAACAGCAACACGAAGACATCACATTTCTGTTGAAGCGATCAGTTTATACACACATAAACGTCAGTTCTTATATAGCACAGTATCCAGTCCTCATGACTGCTCTAAGTGCTTTACACTTTACTCAATGGCAGACATGTTTAGTCATCGAACACCATCTCGACTTCTTTGGAAAGCATTCAGCCACACTGCAATTACTGTGTGAAGACTAAATGATGTGTCTGTCACAGGCGTTGGCAACCATGTCCTTCCAAATGACATGGTCGTTTGTAGCAACTCTGATGCATTCCTTCCACACCGTGTTGACAGAGTATCTACTATTTTTATTCTCTGCAAAGATTATTCGTACACAAATATCCACCAGTGTCTATAGCCAGGTACTCGTTCATATAGCTGAGTGAACTGGAGCACTGCAGAGTGCAGGAACTTGCCCAAGGTTTGAAATGACAACAAGAGGAATCGAACCGGAATCTGTTGATTGAGAGACCGAAGCTCTAACCCTTACAGTACTGTGCTCAACATAAAATATCAAATTTGTTTACCTGAGATTGGAAAATACAATCAAAACAGTATACAGTATATTTTTATACAGTGGTATATTAACAACATAACTGATTACTACTTTCAAAACTAGATTTTTAAAAAAACATTTGCGCATGCAAGAAGCTGTCGGCGACTATAGTACGAACCAGTGTAATGGCCGCCCTGCATGTTGCCATAGTGATTGCACACAGCATACAAGTCATAGATGAAGTCACTGGGGCACGATTGGGAACGTCTGTTTGGTTGCCATGGAGACAGGTCCGTGATGTGCTGAGAACTGTTCTGGTCAGTGAGGTGTTGCTTGGCAACCAGGGGGGTCATGTCCAGTCCGTGCACGGGAAACGTGATGAGTGTATTCAGCTTGGTGCGCTGTAGTCCAACCTGGGCACACGAAGGAGTCAATTACGAGTTTGATTCATCTAACTTCCATACAATGTGTAGGAGATCTGCCGGGGGCAGTTTGTGTAGTCACCATACACTTTACCCCCTGGCAGACCTGTTCAATCGACAATCATCTCAAATTATGTGGGAAGCATTCAGCCATGCTGCAATTAATGCACAAATTCATACATTAATATCCACAACTGTCTACAGCTAAGTATTTTACATGTAAAGCGCCTTGAATTGTTTCTAACTAGAGTTGGCGCTATATAAGTATATTTATTTATTTACTCATTTATATTGCTGAGTGAACTGGAGCAATATAGAATTAAACAACTAGAAAGAACACTCAAGGTTTGAAACCGCAGAAAGAGGCTTTGAACCCAGAATCTCTCGACTGAGCATCCATAGCACTAGCTAGAATGGTACTACACTCCACTATCAATGATAATCATCAACGGCTAAGACTATTCCATCTCAACAAGAGTGCTATGATGATAATGACAAATGACATGGCAGTACCTGCTTGAACCGCTTGAGATGGATGACAAGTATGTCTGGCAGTGACCACAGACTCAGGCGCTTCACTGTGCCCTGCTGCCGGTGGAGACAGTTTGGGCAGAACCAAGCATCGTCAGCACCCAACTGAAAAACAAAGACAACATCTTCACACAAACTCTCTCTTGCTGCCTTCTATTGCAGGAACTATTACCCTTGTTGACAAACATGGTGCACTGATTATTTTGAATTTAGTAGTCTTACTAGAAATTGTTATGGTAATTTAACAATGTCATCACAGTGTGTAGTTAAAATAATAACTAATAATCTCGATTAATGAAAGCGTTTGATTTGGTTATGTTTTATGATTTTAAAAGCATTTCTGAAGAGAGGAGAAAATACCCACAAATGCCATTATGTTTAATTTTAAGACATTTCCCAAAGAAATAAATGGCAAACGAGTGTACCTGATAACTTCATCGGGTATTTTGGCTAAGAAGAACAAATTACAACTGCCAGAGCACTAGAAAGAAATTCGCAGAAAGTTGAACAACAGCCAAAAGTGACAGCAAAATTGTGAGAGTTCAAAACTGTTATTCTACATTTGGCCCAATCATGTCAGACCTTCAGTTAATTCTGTTTTTAAATCTATTCACTTTTATTACATCGGCAATTTGTTGTTGGTCTAAACTATAAGAAAGATTAGCGTTTTCTTTCTGAAGTTGTAGATTCACTGTACTCTAAACTGAATACTGAGCACAGCATTCCCAGGTTAAATGTGAAATAATTCACTCAGAACTTTTTGTGATGTAACAGGTACATGTTGTACACGGTTTGTGATGTAACAGGTACATGTTGTACACGGTTTGTGATGTAACAGGTACATGTTGTACATGGTTTGTGATGTAATAGGTACATGTTGTACACTGTTTGTGATGTAACAGGTACATGTTGTACACTGTTTGTGATGTAACAGGTACATGTTGTACACGATTTTTGATGTAACAGGTACATGTTGTACACGGTTTGTGATGTAACAGGTACATGTTGTACACTGTTTGTGATGTAACAGGTACATGTTGTACACTGTTTGTGATGTAACAGGTACATGTTGTACACGGTTTGTGATGTAACAGGTACATGTTGTACACGGTTTGTGATGTAACAGGTACATGTTGTACACTGTTTGTGATGAAACAGGTACATGTTGTACACTGTTTGTGATGTAACAGGTACATGTTGTACACGGTTTGTGATGAAACAGGTACATGTTGTACACTGTTTGTGATGTAACAGGTACATGTTGTACACGGTTTGTGATGTAACAGGTACATGTTGTACACTGTTTGTGATGTAACAGGTACATGTTGTACACGGTTTGTGATGTAACAGGTACATGTTGTACACTGTTTGTGATGTAACAGGTACATGTTGTACACGGTTTGTGATGTAACAGGTACATGTTGTATACTGTTTGTGATGTAACAGGTACATGTTGTACACTGTTTATGATGAAACAGGTACATGTTGTACACGGTTTGTGATGAAACAGGTACATGTTGTACACGGTTTGTGATGTAACAGGTACATGTTGTACACGGTTTGTGATGTAACAGGTACATGTTGTACACGGTTTGTGATGAAACAGGTACATGTTGTACACTGTTTGTGATGTAACAGGTACATGTTGTACACTGTTTGTGATGTAACAGGTACATGTTGTACACGGTTTGTGATGTAACAGGTACATGTTGTACACTGTTTGTGATGTAACAGGTACATGTTGTACACGGTTTGTGATGTAACAGGTACATGTTGTACACGGTTTGTGATGTAACAGGTACATGTTGTACACTGTTTGTGATGTAACAGGTACATGTTGTACACGGTTTGTGATGTAACAGGTACATGTTGTACACTGTTTGTGATGTAACAGGTACATGTTGTACACGGTTTGTGATGTAACAGGTACATGTTGTATACTGTTTGTGATGTAACAGGTACATGTTGTACACTGTTTATGATGAAACAGGTACATGTTGTACACGGTTTGTGATGAAACAGGTACATGTTGTACACGGTTTGTGATGAAACAGGTACATGTTGTACACGGTTTGTGATGAAACAGGTACATGTTGTACACGGTTTGTGATGAAACATGTACATGTTGTACACGGTTTGTGATGAAACAGGTACATGTTGTACACGGTTTGTGATGAAACAGGTACATGTTGTACACGGTTTGTGATGTAACAGGTACATGTTGTATACTGTTTGTGATGTAACAGGTACATGTTGTACACTGTTTGTGATGAAACAGGTACATGTTGTACACGGTTTGTGATGAAACAGGTACATGTTGTACACGGTTTGTGATGAAACAGGTACATGTTGTACACGGTTTGTGATGAAACAGGTACATGTTGTACACGGTTTGTGATGAAACAGGTACATGTTGTACACGGTTTGTGATGAAACAGGTACATGTTGTACATGGTTTGTGATGAAACAGGTACATGTTGTACACGGTTTGTGATGAAACAGGTACATTGTGTACACCATTTGTGATATCATAGGTACACTGTGTATATTGTTTGTGATATAACAGGTACACTGTGTACACCATGTGATATCACAGGTGCATTGTGTACACTTTTTGCGATGTAACAGGTACATCATGTACACCGTTTTTGATGTCACATGTACATTGCATATACTATTTGTGATGTAACATGTACATTGTGTACATTTTTGTGAAGTAACAGGTACATTCTGTACACCATTTGTGATGTAATATGTACACTGTGTACCCCATTTACGATGTCACGGGTACATTGTATACACTATTTGTGATGTAACATGTACATTGTGTACATACTGTCTCCTCCTGGGTGTACAACTGGAAGCATTCACTGAGCGTACTGAACTCTGGCTCCTGCTGGTGCTGCTGCTGCAGTGACACCTGGTGGACACTGAGGTGTTCCTCAATCACGTCTCGACTGTTGCCGACGACACTGCAGCATAAAACAAACAACATCAATGTCAAAGTCCTTATAGTGTAAGGTGATCAGGATACACTTTACACATGGTAGATATGTTCTTCCACAGACTTCACTGCTTTGGAAAGATTTCAGCTATGCTACATGTACTGCACAACACAATTTTACGATAAATGTTCACTTTCCAAAATGTTATTTAATAGACCGAATAAAGTAAGAACACTCCCATGAAGTGTTATTATCCTCCAACCAGGGCCAAGATAAAATGTTACAGATATGAAATATATTGCTCATGGCACATTAGACTGCAAGAAATAAACTTAGCAAATGTACCTGTAGACGGGTCAAAACATCACATAGGTTTCAACAAGTGTTACTGGTTGGTGCAGACATTATTTTTCGTTTCAGGTGTTTGACCCATCATAGAGAGGTGTGCCACTCACCGCTGTTTTGTTGGTCTGTCCCATTCGACTGTCAGTTTGAGGTGCTCTGGCCCCGCTCCTTCTACACAGTTGGACAGTGCCCTGCAAGGGAAGCACTTGGTCATGTCTACTGCTCAATACATGCTGCACCAGGTATACATCAGTGTATGCATGTGTTGTCTGTACATGCTGCACCAGCTATACATCAGTGTATGCATGTGTTGTCTGTACATGCTGCACCAGCTATACATCAGTGTATGCATGTGTTGTCTGTACATGCTGCACCAGCTATACATCAGTGTATGCATGTGTTGTCTGTACATGATGCACCAGCTATACGTCAGTGTATGCATGTGTTGTCTGTACATGCTGCACCAGCTATACGTCAGAGTATGCATGTGTTGTCTGTACATGCTGCACCAGCTATACGTCAGAGTATGCATGTGTTGTCTGTACATGCTGCACCAGCTATACGTCAGTGTATGCATGTGTTGTCTGTACATGCTGCACCAGCTATACGTAAGTGTATGCATGTGTTGTCTGTACATGCTGCACCAGCTATACGTCAGTGTATGCATGTGTTGTCTGTACATGCTGCACCAGCTATACGTCAGTGTATGCATGTGTTGTCTGTACATGCTGCACCAGCTATACGTCAGTGTATGCATGTGTTGTCTGTACATGCTGCACCAGCTATACGTCAGTGTATGCATGTGTGGACTGTACATGCTGCACCAGCTATACGTCAGTGTATGCATGTGTTGTCTGTACATGCTGCACCAGCTATACGTCAGTGTATGCATGTGTTGTCTGTACAGGCTGCACCAGCTATACGTCAGTGTATGCATGTGTTGTCTGTACGCCGCAACCAGCCATAATGCCAGAGCATGGCTGTATTGGTCTGCAAATACGCCGCAACCAGCCATACGCCAGTGTATGCATGTGTTATTCGGTATTACGCTGCACCAGCTATACGTATGTATGTAATGTGTTGTTCGTACACTTCGCAACAGCCATACCGCCAGTGTATGGCATGTGTTGTCTGTACACGCTGCACCAGCCATATCAGCCAGCGTATGCACGTGTTGTCTGCAATACGCGTAACCAGCTTACAATGGCCAGTGGCATGTGTTGTCTGCAAATATGGCTGCACCAGCTATATCGGCCAGTGCATGTGCGGCTGTTGTCAGTAACAGGCTTTCGCAATTGTGCTATACGTCAGTGTATGCATGTGTTGTCTGTACAGGCTGCACCAGCTATACGTCAGTGTATGCATGTGTTGTCTGTACAGGCTGCACCAGCTATACGTCAGTGTATGCATGTGTTGTCTGTACAGGCTGCACCAGCTATACGTCAGTGTATGCATGTGTTGTCTGTACATGCTGCACCAGCTATACGTCACTGTATGCATGTGTTGTCTGTATAGGCTGCACCAGCTATACGTCAGTGTATGCATGTGTTGTCTGTACATGCTGCACCAGCTATACGTCAGTGTATGCATGTGTTGTCTGTACAGGCTGCACCAGCTATACGTCAGTGTATGCATGTGTTGTCTGTACAGGCTGCACCAGCTATACGTCAGTGTATGCATGTGTTGTCTGTACAGGTTGCACCAGCTATACGTCACTGTATGCATGTGTTGTCTGTATAGGCTGCACCAGCTATACGTCAGTGTATGCATGTGTTGTCTGTACAGGTTGCACCAGCTATACGTCAGTGTATGCATGTGTTGTCTGTACAGGTTGCACCAGCTATACGTCAGTGTATGCATGTGTTGTCTGTATAGGCTGCACCAGCTATACGTCAGTGTATGCATGTGTTGTCTGTACAGGCTGCACCAGCTATACATCAGTGTATGCATGTGTTGTCTGTACAGGCTGCACCAGCTATACGTCAGTGTATGCATGTGTTGTCTATACAGGCTGCACCAGCTATACGTCAGTGTATGCATGTGTTGTCTATACAGGCTGCACCAGCTATACGTCAGTGTATGCATGTGTTGTCTGTACAGGCTGCACCAGCTATACGTCAGTGTATGCATGTGTTGTCTATACAGGCTGCACCAGCTATACGTCAGTGTATGCATATGTTGTCTGCACAGTTTCGATTTCCTTTTGTCTGCCATATGATAAAAGTATGTCAAGCTTCAGGGGTGAGGGTCTTTGGGTCAGTGTGACGAAGCATTACATGTTTTTTCAATGTATTGAGGGTATCAATGCAAAAAAGTACTCCCAAGGTCTGTAATATATTAGCTATGATAGACTTATATTGCTCTTGTACCATCTAAACCAGGCACATGCATCACTTACTCCTTGGTTAAACAAAGGGCTTTGGAAGCAGGTAATGAAGCATACGTATGGGAATTTCCATGTCTTTGTATAATTTTTTTGTATTTCCCTGAGAACAAACACAACTTTTAGTTTCTTCCAAAAGGCACGAGCAACATGGGGTGAATGAGATTGTCCATATTTCAAAACTGCAGTAGGCCTAGGTGGACTCAAACCCCAGTGCTCGTGATCGACAGTTAGGCGTGACTACACATCAAGCCATCGCCTCCCTCTATCTGTCATTACCCCTATTAAATGTCCATAAACATGTGCAGTTGGTGTTACTGTTTATTCTAAATTTTACATAGTGTGAATTACAAATGACTAAAGATATACGCAACAAGTGTAAATTAATGTATGCATAAACGTCTTTCTCAAAATGAACATAATTTTAGAGAGGGGTGTACAGGCCAGCATTACTAAGCACTAGTAGGTGAGCATGATTTACTTTACGGGTAGCTCCTATTTCCCCCGAGAATGAAAATCAACATCATACTCAGAATAACATTGCAACCAACACCTGTATGTTGGGATGAGCTAATAAGATGACTCTGTAGACAGGCTGGCGGAAAGTAGACAAGTGCAATGCTGTGATGAGAACATCTGTGGTCAACTCACCGGTCAACGGTGGGTGTTAGCAGTGGGTGGTCAACATCTTGTGGCAGGTAGAGCTTGCCCGGTAGACCGTCCGCTACACGCAGCTTCAACACAACGTCCTTCATCTGGAGACAGATATTCAGGTTTACACATACGTAAGGGCAAAGAATTAAACAAATTAAAAAACTCAATCCGACTCTGACATGTTCAAATAATTAGTTTAAACCTAAAAATGTAAATAATATGTCTATAAGAGGAATGAACTGGGATGGAGTTGTTGAAGAGAGTGTATGAACTTGTGGCCTTGTGCACCTACCAGTGTACACAGACGATTATAGTAAAAACAGTTATTTGTATTAAAAAAACCCAGACAAATTACATTATACTCAACATTGCATGATGAAAATGGTTACAGTATTACATAGGTCTAGAATGCCATGCTTAACTGTTATTTAAAACTGCATGTCATGAAGAGATGACATATTTTTATGCACGGCATAACACAAAGTTGAATTGGAACCGTGTACAGAAACACTACTGAGAAGACACAAGGTGAAGATGACATGAGAAAGACAGTTCTGGAGTCAAGAGAACATGATTGAGAAGACATAGGATGAGAGATGGTGACGACACGTAAAAGGCAGTGAAAACATGGAGTAAATATAACAATGGGCTGGGGAAATTGACACATGCTTGGTGTCCCAAACTAATCAGGGTAAGGATGACTGGGGGTTCTTAGCTACATCCATGCTGAAGAAATGACTTAGCTGTATACTGTAGTGACTGTACCTGTTTATGGATGTCTTCCTTCAGCATTGAGGCCATGTTCTGTAGGATGTCCTTCTGCAGTTCCTTGAAGCCTGTCTCTGCTGCCACCTGCAGGACGAACGGGCCACCAAACCTGCAAACACACCCCAGCACATTGTCAACGTACACAGTTTGATGACATTGTAGCATACTCAATTTGGAACAAGACTGTCATCCAAGGAGGGAGGTTTGTTCTATCCGTTCGTGTACAGATGCTCTATTATGGCTGGTCTGGTGCGCAAAAGGGTTAAGGTGAAGGTCAGGATTAGGTTTAAGGTATTGTTTATAAAAAGGAAATACGTAACTAATAGGACAATAACAATAATATGAATTTGTAGGCAGATTTTAGTCTTACCTGTTCGTCTGCACCCCCATGGCCTGCATGTTGAGCACCACTATGAGCATGTATTGGGGAGAGGTCTGGTCATCCACCCCCACTGGAGGGGGCGTCTCAATGGCGTACACATTGTCTGTGTCGTGGAAGTCACTCAATGGGTGCGAGTCATGGAATGTCCGACGAAATCCATCCAAGTAGAGTTCAGTCAGAATCAGCTGAATTAGGTACACAGTTGCAAAATGAACAATAATTTGCACTGTCTGTACAATAATGTTTGTTCTTTTTACTAAAATTATATATAACATTAAACAGGGTAGCTAGATTCAATTAGTGAGAGTCCCCCAGTGACTACACACACGTGCACGCACGAGCATACACACATAATATATATATACGTGTGTATATATTCATGTGTGTATGTATATATACTGATGTACTGGTTGATATTATATATATCGTGTGCTAAATGAGAAGAGTGTGTGCTGTATAACTGAATTTGGCCAAAAGTTGTTCTTCTAAGCTCTATTCTACAGACTCTCAGACTCTCCATTCCCATGACCGTATTTAGTCAGTTTTCTTCTCTTTATGTCGCACTGCAGAGCTTTTTCCTTAGCAGTCTCCTGCTTTGTCTCTCACCCAAATGTTGGTAGATGGCGCTGCACAAGGGGCAACATATTCGTGAGGTCGGGCTATTATGATGAATGTTTACTGTGTATTTTGAGTTTCTTTTTGTCGTCTAAATTGACAGAGTGACTCCTGAGTGTTTGGAGTGTTCCAGGATAGATTACTGATGTTGGTGTGTGCAATGCTGTGTTCCAGGATAGATTACTGATGTTGGTGTGTGCAATGCTGTGTTCCAGGATAGATTACTGATGTTGGTGTGTGCAATGCTGTGTTCCAGGATATATTACTGATGTTGGTGTGTGCAATGCTGTGCATGTGCTGTGACTTTTTTGTGCCTTCTCGGAACGGTGCACAGACAACAAGATGGTGGCCATTTTCTTTAATACACCCGTGAGCAAATGTTGAGCTTGGGGGGCTCCAGCACTGTTAGACCTTTGATACACTCTGATTTCCCTCCTGAATAGCTATGTTCAGACACAGAGCAAAACACCACAGACAGCAACCAGTGCAAGAAGAAAAGAAGGAATAAAGGAGGGATAACACAAAAACTGAAGAGTTGCAAATTACCCCTCCCCACCGTACTCCTTTCTAACGTCCGCTTATTGTCTGTACAATAATGTTTGTTCTTTTTACTAAAATTATATATAACATTAAACAGGGTAGCTAGATTCAATTAGTGAGAGTCCCCCAGTGACTACACACACGTGCACGCACGAGCATACACACATAATATATATATACGTGTGTATATATTCATGTGTGTATGTATATATACTGATGTACTGGTTGATATTATATATATCGTGTGCTAAATGAGAAGAGTGTGTGCTGTATAACTGAATTTGGCCAAAAGTAGTTCTTCTAAGCTCTATTCTACAGACTCTCAGACTCTCCATTCCCATGACCGTATTTAGTCAGTTTTCTTCTCTTTATGTCGCACTGCAGAGCTTTTTCCTTAGCAGTCTCCTGCTTTGTCTCTCACCCAAATGTTGGTAGATGGCGCTGCACAAGGGGCAACATATATTCGTGAGGTCGGGCTATTATGATGAATGTTTACTGTGTATTTTGAGTTTCTTTTTGTCGTCTAAATTGACAGAGTGACTCCTGAGTGTTTGGAGTGTTCCAGGATAGATTACTGATGTTGGTGTGTGCAATGCTGTGTTCCAGGATAGATTACTGATGTTGGTGTGTGCAATGCTGTGTTCCAGGATAGATTACTGATGTTGGTGTGTGCAATGCTGTGTTCCAGGATAGATTACTGATGTTGGTGTGTGGAATGCTGTGCATGTGCTGTGACTTTTTTGTGCCTTCTCGGAACGGTGCACAGACAACAAGATGGTGGCCATTTTCTTTAATACACCCGTGAGCAAATGTTGAGCTTGGGGGGCTCCAGCACTGTTGGACCTTTGATACACTCTGATTTCCCTCCTGAATAGCTATGTTCAGACACAGAGCAAAACACCACAGACAGCAACCAGTGCAAGAAGAAAAGAAGGAATAAAGGAGGGATAACACAAAAACTGAAGAGTTGCAAATTACCCCTCCCCACCGTACTCCTTTCTAACGTCCGCTCACTTCGTTCAAAAATGGACGAGTTACAAGCAAACGTGAACTATATGCACGAGTACAGACAGGGCTGTCTACTTGTGCACGAGTACAGACAGGGCTGTCTACTTGTGCACGAGTACAGACAGGCCTGTCTACTTGTGCACGAGTACAGACAGGGCTGTCTACTTGTGCACGAGTACAGACAGGGCTGTCTACTTGTGCACGAGTACAGACAGGGCTGTCTACTTGTGCACGAGTACAGACAGGGCTGTCTACTTGTGCACGAGTACAGACAGGCCTGTCTACTTGTGCACGAGTACAGACAGGGCTGTCTACTTGTGCACGAGTACAGACAGGGCTGTCTACTTGTGCACGAGTACAGACAGGGCTGTCTACTTGTGCACGAGTACAGACAGGCCTGTCTACTTGTGCACGAGTACAGACAGGCCTGTCTACTTGTGCACGAGTACAGACAGGCCTGTCTACTTGTGCACGAGTACAGACAGGCCTGTCTACTTGTGCACGAGTACAGACAGGGCTGTCTACTTGTGCACGAGTACAGACAGGGCTGTGTGCACGAGTACAGACAGGCCTGTCTACTTGTGCACGAGTACAGACAGGCCTGTCTACTTGTGCACGAGTACAGACAGGCCTGTCTACTTGTGCACGAGTACAGACAGGCTGTCTACTTGTGCACGAGTACAGACAGGCCTGTCTACTTGTGCACGAGTACAGACAGGGCTGTCTACTTGTGCACGAGTACAGACAGGGCTGTCTACTTGTGCACGAGTACAGACAGGCCTCTGTGCACGAGTACTGTGTGCACGAGTACAGACAGGGCTGTCTACTTGTGCACGAGTACAGACAGGGTCTACTTGTGCACGAGTACAGACAGGCCTGTCTACTTGTGCACGAGTACAGACAGGCCTGTCTACTTGTGCACGAGTACAGACAGGCCTGTCTACTTGTGCACGAGTACAGACAGGCTGTCTACTTGTGCACGAGTACAGACAGGGCTGTCTACTTGTGCACGAGTACAGACAGGCTGTCTACTTGTGCACGAGTACAGACAGGGCTGTCTACTTGTGCACGAGTACAGACAGGCCTGTCTACTTGTGCACGAGTACAGACAGGCCTGTCTACTTGTGCACGAGTACAGACAGGGCTGTCTACTTGTGCACGAGTACAGACAGGGCTGTCTACTTGTGCACGAGTACAGACAGGCTGTCTACTTGTGCACGAGTACAGACAGGGCTGTCTACTTGTGCACGAGTACAGACAGGCCTGTCTACTTGTGCACGAGTACAGACAGGGCTGTCTACTTGTGCACGAGTACAGACAGGCCTGTCTACTTGTGCACGAGTACAGACAGGCCTGTCTACTTGTGCACGAGTACAGACAGGCCTGTCTACTTGTGCACGAGTACAGACAGGCCTGTCTACTTGTGCACGAGTACAGACAGGCCTGTCTACTTGCTTTAACTGAGACTTGGCTTGATGATCATGTGCAAGACAGTGATTTATTTATCGATGAGTTTGGAACACCCATTCGAATGGACAGAAACAAACGTGACACCGGGAAAGAACACGGAGGGGGAGTATGCTTCTGTCAATCAGAGATGGTGCAGAACGGTCATTGTTCGTGATGCACTTTGCACGCCTGACATTGAGTTCCTATCCGTCTCAATTCAGTCCTTCCATCTGCCAAGGGAATTCCTTCAGTTATTCGTCACACTTGTTTACATCCACCCACGCGCCAATGCCGCAAGGGCTGCAGAACTCATCTCTCACCACATCAACAAACTAGACTCTAGTTCTCCAGATACTCCAAAATTTGTGCTGGATGACTTTAAGTTTAATTACTGTCTTCTAGACAAAACATTGACGACGTTTCGTCAATATGTCATATGTCCAACTCGTCTGAACAAGACAATTGATCTTTGCTACGGTTCAGTGCCTGCAGCCTACACGTCTATGGCGTTACCTCCTATTGGATCAGCTGACCACAGCTGTGTAGGCCTAGCCCCCGTGTACAAGTCGGTTTTTCACAGACTTGTGCGGGTGCTGAAAACTGTGAAAAGCTGGAATGCTGATACAGTGTAGTACTGTTGCATTACACGGCTACTTTGAGTGCACAGAGTGGCATGTGTTCTATGACTCATGTGAAAATCTGAATGAATTTGTTGATGTTATGCCATCTTATATTTCGTTCTGTGCTGATTCTGTGATTCCTACCAATCAAATCACTGTTCTTTCCCAACAATAAACCTTGGGTCACAAATGATCTACAAGCTGTCCTAAATAAAAAGAAAGTCTTCTTCCAGGGTACGACCGAAGAGAAAAAAACTCAGATAAATAAAGAAGTAAAAGCAGCAATCAGGCAGGCAAAACAACAGTATAAACATATTGAACTCAAGTTTGTTGGTGGTATATTTCTTGACTCTTGGAAGGGGATAAAGAACATGGCAGCTGTCAACATGATGACAGACCCAGTTAGATCTAAGGTCAGGCTGCGGGGTGTGAGTGATGAGTCTTTGCCCGAAGTGTTTAATGATTTCTTTACACGTTTTGAAGAACACAAGTTTTCATCCTACATGTTTGATCTAAAATCGTCTTTGACATTTGATAAAACTACTGTCATTGATCAGGAGAGTGTAGCTAATTGTCTTAAGATGATCAACATAAACAAAAGCCCAGGCCCTGATGGCATAAGTCTAAAGTTTTGTGCAGATCAGCTTAGTGGCATCTTTCAGCATCTCTTTCAGACCTCTCTAGACACTGCCAGTATTCCCACTGCTTAGAAAACTTCTAATGTCATCCCCATTCCTAAAACAAACAACCCAAAACAGTTAAACGACTTTAGACCAGTTGCTTTAACATCTCTTATTATGAAAACCCTGGAAAAGCTAGTCAAGTCATTGATCCTGCCCATCACTGAGTCAATTAGACCCACTCTAGTTTGGGTACCGGGCTGGAAGATGTGTTGAAGATGCAAAGTTATCCATTCTGGACAAGGTGTATACTCACCTCGAGAAGCCAAATGCACATGCCAAGATTCTCTTCGCCGATTTCTCATTGGCTTTTAATTTTATCTTAGCCCATAAACTCATTTCTGATTGTAATCTTGGAAACCAGCTTGTTGCCTGGATTTTTGTTTTTTTGTTGTGTCGTCCCCAGTATGTTTTTGTGAATGGGAAATTTTCTGACATGTGGTTGACACACACGGGCTCGCCTCAGGGTTGTTGTCTTTCACCCCTCCTATACATCTTGTACATAGACAGTTGCAGTAGTGCTCACGCAGACAGGTTTTTAGTTAAATTTGCTGATGGCAGTGCCTTACTTTCACTTCTCTTTGGTTCCCAACAAGATCATGGCCTGGCACTAAGAGGTTTTGTTGAGTGGTGTGATGACGTCTATTTAAAGTTTAATGTATGTAAGACCAAGGAGTTAGTAATAGATTTCAGAAAACACAATCAAAGTCCTGACAAAAACCACCATTCATGATCAAGAGGTTGAAATTGTTACCAAGTACAAATATTTAGGTACAGTGTTAGAATACAAACTTAGAGGGGATGACAACACTGAAGTAATCGTCAAGAAATGTCAGCAGCGCCTGTACTTTCTTAGAAAACTAAACTCATGTTCTGTTGATAAAACAATTTTAAACCTGTTTTATAAGTCTTTTATTGAGAGTGTTCTTTGCTTTTCGTTTACCTTCTGGTATTTCAACCCGAGTGTTAAAAACAAGAAAAGTTTAAAGAAGTGTGCACACGTCAGCTCCAAAATAATTGGAGAAACTCAGAGAGACATCACTCAGTTTTGTGAGCAACACATACTTAGGAAGGCACGTTCTATTTTAGCCAATGATAGTCATGCTCTATATCCCATGTTTGAGACTCTGCCGTCGGGCCGCCATTTTTTAGGAGCCCCTCGTGCAACACAAAACATAAGAAATGTTCTTTTATTCCTGCTGCAATCAGTCTTTTTAACAATGTGAAATGAATGTCGTGTGTCCATGTTCTATATATTTAGTGGTTACAGTGTGAAGAAATGCACTCCATGTGTTCATGTGATAAATTATTCTTTTTGTAACTATGATATATTATATTTTAATATTTTATACATATAGTGTATATAGTGCACAGTGTATACAAATGTATATACATATACAGCTGTATATATTTGTATACACTGTGCCCGCCCAAACAACTATGTAACTGCCCTTAATATAAAGTTATATTGTATTGTATTTAGTACATCTCTGCATCCAGTTTATTCTGTGCATTCTGCACAATGCCCACATGTTGAGTGCTTGCATGTGTGTCCCTTGTAGCTCATCAATTCTGCCTGTTCTCATATTTATTCTCGCAACACATACTCTGCGACATTACCATTCTCACCAATAACACATAGTACCAGAACTCCAGGAGAAATGCATTTCAACTGGGAGCAGAAGTGTGTTATTCTTGGCTACTTCCCAGAGGACAGGGAGCTAGGCTGTTCTTCTCTTTCAGCCTTGCAATCATCACACAGTTAGAGATGATCCCATGACACTGTCAGACCAGTCCCTATTGGCACAATGAGTCACCTCGTCTCTTGTATAAACAAGAGCTTTCTCTCTAGAGAAATAAATCTTTGTTTACAATACAACAAAAATAGATTAAATAAATGTCCTAAATAAAACAGCAAATGCTAAACATGCTTATGTTGGACCTCTCCAAAATTTTCTTTTCGATTTGTATATTTCAACCGCATCGCGTGGTCTTCATCGTCATCATCATGTGACACACTCGTACTTCATTCTTCTGATGAAGACTGCGCAATGATGTTGACATATACAAATCGGAAAAAATGTTCTTGAGAGTCAATATGTAAAAGAAGAGAAGCTTGTGTTCACCACCCACCTGTTCGGCCGGTATGTTCGTGTCAGAGGCGAGTGTGTGGCGCAGTTCTTTCACGGTGTCGCACAAATCCATCAACAGTCCTATCCTAACTTGGCGGGGCCGAGCATCGAGGTAGACAACAGTCACATAGACAGCTTTCTTGCACTTCTGTGGGATCGGCAATGACATGGAGAGGAAGGGATCGAAGGTGTTGCTCTGCCTCTCACACCCCGGACAAGTGAGGGAGGACCGGTAGAGTGCTTGGAAGAGGTCGTAGATGAAGCTGTTGTTACTGCGCATGTGGTTGGCCAGGGCCTCCGCAGCCACGGATTCATCGGACCGGCCTTGGCTGCTCTGTAATAAACAACATTTCAAAGCTTGCATTTTCACTCTCGGAGAAACATATTTAATGATGAACCTTGACATACTATAATACCATAATAAGTCACTACGGTTACTGTATGACCGTATGTATTTGGATACAGAAAATAATAAAACTTTCAGCTGTCCAAAAACACACATACAGTACAAAAAATGAATCTCTTGTGTCCAAACACGTACAGTAATTATGGACTGTCTTATAATGTATTTGGACACAAAAATAATTCTGTCTGAAAACATACAGTAGAGTAAAGACGTCAGTACAGTACAGAAAAATAATTATTCGTGTACATTTTAGGGTGTACGGAAAGATACAGTGTCTGAATACAATCACTATAGCACATGTATTTCCACGAAAAACTTTGTGAAATAAATAGTAATCTTTATTACAATAAAATAATTATATACAAAAATAGTTGTAAACATTAAAAAAATTTAAAATACTTATTTGCGTGAAGTAGGGGTAAGCCAAGTCACAGCAGTGGCTTCTTAACGATTGATATGTTTAATTTTGTGCTTCATAGCTCAGACAAGGAATGTTTCCATGGTGTCTACTCGTAATTAGTGGAACGCCATTTGCTAACTGCCATTTCTAGAATTCTAGTAAGTCCTGTCGACAGTGCATCAGCCACGTAATGCCACACCTCAGCCAATGCAATGGCAAAGCTGCAATTTGGCAACGGAAAACTCAGCAGAAACTACATTCCAGTCTATCATAAATCACAACACATTTCTTTAAATTCTCGCCTTATAAATTAGGCCAGGTACAAGACCTCATAGAACTGCCTTGAAGTAGAGGAATCTGAACAACAAAATTATGCTAACTTTTACAATTTTATTCATAAATCATATATTATATATTCAATCATGAATAATAATAATTAAATAAACCAATACCATTAACAAAATAACCTTGAAACGTACCAAAAGGGCCATTATCACAAGTCTACCAGTAAAGTAACATGTATACATTCATAAATACAGTGCCTGCGCCACTTGGAGGAACTGTAAATATAAATGTATCCCCTCACAGGTGCCAAGGTCCACTTGCTTCTTTCTATGTTCTATTTGCATTCCTGGACCATTCACCCCACATCTACAGATTGGTGATGTATTAAAGAAACACAAAGGTACCTATTTAGATATGTGTTACTTATTCCAGTGGACACATTGATTGGTTAAAGACATTCTCTACAGGGTACCACTGTGAAATACTTTATCTATCGTGAATGTATAATCTGCTAGATACACGTACAATATTTTTTCAAATGCTAAATCTTTGTACTGTTCTAGATTCAAAACAGATAATTTTCTTTGATAGGTCGCACTTTTAACTAGTTTAAAATTAAAGTTTTATTTTAACAGGCCTACATCATATTTGCCAAAGAATATGATATAAAAAGATCATGGGTTGAGCTGTAAAGCACTTGAATATATTTGTCCTTTTCAACAATAATAATAAAATGACTTCTTTTAGTGCCAATCTCCTTGGAAAATTAACGCTCAAAGACACAACAAAACCACTGGAATTTGCAAAAAGTTTGTTTTATTTGATAACTTGTAATACATAGTAGAAGGATGAAACAAGTCTTGTGAGTTGTCCTAGGGTTTACACACAGACCCGTCTGTCCATCTTCAAGACTGGCCAATGACTGGCCAAGATGGGTAGTTTCACCTGATAAGGCAGGTGGAATTTAGAGGGGGCCAGCTGGCCACTACAAATAGTTCCAAGTCTAGGGACCCACATTAATGACTATCATTGACACAACTGGTAGTGAACAGACACAACTGGTAGTGAACAGACACAACTGGTAGTGAACAGACACAACTGGTAGTGAAACAAATCGAATGGATCAGTATTAATTAACTAAATGGTTCAAATGACAAGTGCTGGTTTGTCAATGAAAAAACTAATCCGGCCAATAATGGCCGTGATTGAAATGAATGGCTGCCACATAAGCCGCTCACGTGCTAAAACTAAAGGCACAATTTTAAATAATTTAAGACTGGTAAAGCATCATTTCTGACTTTTACGACAACCATTTGGCTGTATTTATGTGAACTTTTCCTTATTTAATCGTATGTTTTTCAGGTGCTGCCTTATTTAAAGGGAATAAAAAAAACCTGTTGTTTGAATTCATGTTATACTACATCTTCCTGTATATTTCCATTTCCACCAAGACAATACTTTTACCAAAATTCAACAAGTTATTAATTCCAACAACTGGTCTTCTTTGAATATGCATATTTTTGGTGCACTTTTGAGAATGCCTAGATGTGACATCAGAGGCACGAACATGCGAGCACTTTCAATACATTCAGAGCATGTTTACAATGACAGATGTTGGGTCGAAGCAAGCATCAGTATGAGTTGTTGAGCGGTATTCTGATGTAATACAAACGCTAGTCATACTAGAGGAACAAGCATTTATTTTACGGTTCCATATGAATCCAACTCCATTGAAAAAATTAAGCATGAGAACCTCGAGTCAACATTCATCAACAAGACAAGCCGACGGAAAAACCTTCGCCACTTCAGCTCATTTTTAGAAAAATGGTTTCGATTGCGACCCAGGAAAACTAATCTACATCAATAAACATGCACACACACACGAAAACATTGTATCCAACTGCAGAAAGTAACGTCTAACAAGATTGCCACCCAGAGAATTAACTCTAGACGGCAGATGGACAAAGAAGCCTTTTGGCTTATCGAGAGTCCAACCCTTTTTATCTACACGTATCCCACCCTTCTGAGGTATGTGTCGGTTTTATTTTTAAACATATTCACACTACTATCACCCACACAATCAGCAGATAATCTGTTCCATTCATTTACAGTCCTTTGTGAAAATGAGAACTTTCTTTCTTATAGCCACCTAGTTCAGTTAGCTACTCCATGCTCACTGGCTGAGTAGTGCAAATATAAACACTAATTCAAAGCAGAGTTGCTGTGATAAGCAGATGATGATTGAGATATTCTAAACATATCTTTCACAAGTTTCAGTTTATATTTTGTCCCAATTATGACACAAATACACAAACTTAAAACTAAAACATAGTGGACATTTATTGAAGGGCATAGTTTCAATGTATATTGAAAGGATAAAATTTGTCATTGTGGCATGCACCACATGGCTTATAGGGATTTTGCTTTTAGGTGACTAATAACACAAGTAATGGACAAAAACATCAATAATCAATTCAATAACTTTATTCCGGAATATTACATCCATATGAAAAGTAGACCAGACTATGACTGATAACTGTTAATATATAGCATTTTTCGCCAGTGACGACACAGTGGTGATATGTATAATGTATCACTATTCATAACACTCTGTAGTATTGCATTGCCCGATTTAGTTACACATTTAATAAAACTATACAAATTTTTTCTAATCAACATTTTGCAGGTGAGTAAGCCTCGTGATACAAACATAACTAGCGCTACAATCTCTAGGTTCATTGCACAACAATCTCTAGGGTCATTGCACTACAATCTCTAGGTTCATTGCACAACAATCTCTAGGGTCATTGCACTACAATCTCTAGGGTCATTGCACAACAATCTAAAGACATTATTGTATGTTACGCACAGTTTTCCGATTGATTCTGCTCTATAAATCCACAATAGCTGACATGTATATATAGCGAAGGACAATAGGATTTGAACAGATTACCCTTTATAGAATCTGTACACATATAGAATTTTCGGATCAGGGCATTACCGAGCATAAATTTTCTTGTATTGCCTAGCCGTGTCATCATTGCCACTGAGATCTTCTGTGATAATATGCCCAAGATATTTGCATTTATTAACCCTAGCCAGTGTTTCACCATGTAATATAAAGTTTGGAAGGTGTATATCCTTGAACCTTTTACAGCAAAAAATCATAATATTACTTTTGGCACTATTGTATTTAATATTGCGTTCTATTCCATATTCTGAACAAACAATTAATAACATTGATAAACCCATAGATGAGGGAGCCAATAGCACTAAATCATCAGCATACAACAAATGGATAATTAACGACTCACCTATTATACAACCAGCATTTACATTATTTAGTTTTTTATTGAGATCATCCACATAAACACAGAAAAGATACGGAGAAAGAATTCCTCCTTGACGCACCCCATTACTAACAGAAAAACTGTCGGGCATGATATTCTTCCAACGTACATACGTTTTTTGAGTAGCATACAAAAATATTTAAATTCTAACTATATACATAGGTACACCCCGATTGACAAGTTTCTCAAAAAGAATATAATGATTGACACGATCAAACGCTTTGGACGCATCCAGAAAACATGAATACACATTACTATTCAAGCTACGATATTTCAGAACAGCCTCTTTGAAGACTGTTTATTACCATGTAGTATTTAAAATGTACGAGGAATTCTTGGGGTTGTGGCGTCAACATACATGCTCGCTTGTCTCCCCTGCCCCCCATCATGCACACGCAAAATATACAATCAGAAACATTATGAAACTATGCTAAAACTAGTATAAATTTAAACCAAGGCCAACTGCCAACATATTTTAAGACAGTCGTACATCTATTGACATAAAGTGAACTCGACAACATAATATTAATACCGTCTGAACATTACCTAAAAAAGTTAAAAAGTATACATGTAGTTAAATAATAAATAAATGTACAAATAAATTAGCTGACGATATAAAAACTAAGCTGACAGTTAAAAAGTATGTACATACATGTAGTCAAGTTAATAAAAACTAAAAAATTATAATTTATAAAAAAAAACTATAAAAAAAAAAAAATTAATAAATAATTTAGCATGGCGACATAACATCTAAACCGACTGAAAACAGTATCATGGCATCTCGCGGTTCAAGTGACTCACAGCCTGCGGATAAAAATTGTTTTTAAGTCTAGTGGACCTTGTCTTAATACTTAACGTCACTACAGTGTTTCAGATGCTCTGCACCTATACCATCCAAACCACAATATGAACACAAATGCATACACTTTTATGTTATCATAATATTATAATCATGAAATGTATTATATTTATATACTGAATAAAATCAATTATTAAGACAATACAAAAATATCTATATATTAGAATAGTTTCCATTGTCTAACCCTATCTTCTACTTTCTTCCAGAAGAAACCAAACCCTGGTTTAAAAACACTTCTATCCAATCTCCTCTCAATCTCCTGGTCTCTAGTGTTGTTAAAGCACATACATTATACATTAGGCCAGCCCTAGTTAATTTAGTACTAGGAGATTTACAAACATAAAGTTTTTTCTAAACAGTAAAACTAGATATTTCCCTGGAAATAAAACAAAATGCTTATTTTTGTGACTTCTGTGACATCAAAATGAGATAGATTGCATCTTCTCAGCTCAGGAAACAGTGAGTAATTGTCAAACCAAATGCACTTTGCTGTACTAGTGCTGCCAGTTGGTTGTTTTTAGCTTCCAATTTTAGCCTGGACAGATGAAGCTTTCCATGGAAAATTCACTAACCAAAAAACTATGTGTATTTGCTATATTTTAAGGCATTCGGAGGGGCGTGTCACCTTGAACTAAGGTGATAGGAAGGAAGTTACATATCCATGGGATATTTTGTATTTATTATCCCAAAATTTACATCTTGGTAAAAAGTTCCAGTTTTCAACTCCTGGTGACATTTGAACAAAATAGTATGATGTATATGTTAGCTTGCAATGGCTGACATAATTATAATAAACTACTGTACAGTATATATATACTATATAGTAAAAGGATTAATCTTAGTCAAGAACAAATTAATCAGTACAATAAACATGATTTTTATTAAATCTGATTTAAACTATCAGTGCATTTTTATGTATTTTTTTATGTTATCAAATGTTACACACAACGCTATACTTTGTGTACACATGGAAAATGAAATTTAGCTGCTGCCTTGTTTTTAGTTCCTTTAACAGTTGGATGCAAATGAGCACTTGAAAAAAACTGACAGTCTTCAATCTTGCAACACATCACTGTGTTTAGCTATACAGTAGTCCCTCTCTTCAGCGGACCCTCTGACGAGGGGACACCTGCTATGTCGGGACAGTTTGTCAATGTACGGACCGTTCTGCCATGTTAATGTCCCTCTGATGAGGGGACACCTCGTGTACGCGGACAGCGGACAGGATATTTTGGTTATATGTCCCTCCTAAGACGGACAGTTTTCATTAATTAGAAGATTTTTTGCCGAATTTGTTTAGAAAATGGCGGACATACAGCTTGAAGGCTTGGTGTGTGTCAATGGTAACACCAAGTACACGTGTACCCGTAATAACGAGCTTGTCTTCCTTGCTGTAATCATGGTGTTTGTCTAAACTACTTAGAGTTCCTTTGATTACAGTATGTAAACCTTAGGCAGAGTGAATGTGGAGGAAGGTATTGTTAATTTTGTGCTGTTATCAATCACTTTTGCCACTGGTGCTGGTGATGCCATGATGGCTTCCCTGTTCACTCCTCCAGCCCCAGTCAGGGCTTCAGCTTGGCTTCGCCTTTTCATCTTGTAAATTGCAATTAAGATTCACAAATATGATGTATAAAAGGTTCACCTCAATTGTTTTCAATGTAGTCCAACATTAAGCCTAAACTGAGGTGAAATAATAAACAAGCATCATCAAATTATGCTGTGCTACGCCAAACGGCAAATATTATCAGTGCCTTGAAAAGATGAACTAGTTGCCAGCGTATGAAACGGTGGAACGCATTATCAACTGACGCACAATTTGTGCATTAATGAATGTTTCGAAATTGGGTAAGAAACAAAGTGAGACAATTAACGATTGTACCCGTTACTGTTTTTAATATTTAATTAACGTTCACGCTGCATGTAGCAACTGATTTAAATATTCAGTTGATCATTTACAGGTTATTGTTTTAGCCGGTAGGTGGCAGCAAAAATCGTCAACATGCGAATTACTTACGAAGTATTTTAGCTACAGAATATCTAAATCGTTCGAGAATACCAATTTATCAAATGTTGTAACGGAGATGTTTTGTTCGACATTTTTGGTTGAATGCTGCCATATGCATAGCAAATTTTACTGCAACGCCACGCAGATACCGTTGCGTAGGCTAGCAGTGTTTCCCCTGGGTGAAATGATGGGCGAGGTGGTAGGGATGGGGTACGCGAGCGCCGGAGGCGCGAAGCGTTGGTTGGGATGTCTTTTTTTTAAACTAGCTTTAAAATGGTGCATTCTGAGGTATGTTTTAACCTTTACTCTTGGATATAGAGGGGGAGATATAAAACAACAAGACACTACTTGTAAATGTAGTAATCATGATTGATAAAAGTCAGTAATCATGATTGTTTCATGATGTTGAGGTGTGGTTTCCATTTTACCACTGCTACTCAGTAGAAGTGTGGTTTCCACTTGACCACTGGTACTTGGTTAGGGTTATGTTTTCTTGCACTAACCCTAGGCCTTGTTACCTCGCTGACAGAGTCAATCAAAAAGTAAACGGTAAGTTCTTATATAGCGCAGGACTGCTCAAAGCGCTTTACACTTTACTCCCTGGCAGACCTGTTCAGTCGAACACCATCTCGACTTCTCTGGGAAGCATCCAGTGGTATCATCTGAAGACTCTTTCATCATCACTTTTAAATTATTTTAATATCATAATATTATGGTAAATTGGTGGTTTATGTTCAATAGATCATATTTTATTTGTTTACTTGAATGCTATACAATTAATTAAAACAGTCATTTCTGGAATGCCACAAAAGTATGTTTCTATTAATCGCAAGACTGTTTCTCAAAATGTGTCCTTTTTACAAAACAGTATAATTTGTTTAGTACATCCAATTACTGTGCAAACATATCATTGTCTAACCAAAGTTACTGATAACCCGTTAGTATACACGGTTTTGGGTAGTAGGCATTTTTTATGAGACGTGAACTTCGGTGGTTTATATTCGTAAGTATTTCACTCAAATCACCTTTCCCGAAAGTTTGTTTGCACAACTTTGTCGGAATATGTATTATATATTTAGCACAAAGATTTCTTACGAATCACATTCCTTATTTTGCTAAAACAAAACCGCATAGAACATGGTTTGTATCGACATACGCTGCTATATATATATGTGCAGTAACGCACGGCCGCAGCGGCACAGACTAGCGCAAACCGGGTCGCTATTTGAGCTTCAACAGGGTCCGGATTCGATACAAATGCTGACTAGTGAATAGGATTAGAATGCACGGTTTTTATTTGGGCTTCAAAAGAGTCCGGATTCATTCGACACAAGTGTCGACAAGTGACGTAGTGCCATCAGCCTGCACGGTTTTCACTCCCACCACCGTCATAAACCAAAACACAAGACAGTTACCGTTTGGGCGCCATTTTACATGAATGTCTAGATTTCTAGTATGTCGAAACTCCGCAAGGTGTCACCATTGGAGACACCGGGGATCCCGCAGGAATATTCAGTGATTGGACAACTGACAAGTGATATCTTTCACGTTGTCCAATGACGGCTAAATGATGTTGCTACAAATCTGCAATTTTGCAGGAGTATAAGTGACTTTGTGGTGTCATTACGCGCCGCTCGCCGACGCTGAATATACCGTGAAAGAACGAAACAAAATGGGCATATGAAATAGCTACGAGGCAGCAATTTCGGCATATTTTGGGCGAGGCGGCATAGAAAAACGGCGAGGCGGCCCGTCTCGCTTATTATATACCAGGGGAAACACTGGGCTAGTGGCAGTGAGTGAGTGACCAGTGCATGGACGCGGTTGAGGAAAATCTCAGATCGACAGAGGGAGTCGGGCGGACGATGCCGGGCGGGCGATATGACTTCATGACCAACTGTTTATTTTTTAATACATCACAGTAATAATAAATATATATATATATATATATAGTGCTTAATTCCTATCAGTCAATGCATTGACATATTGCCACATCTGGTCTGAACTTTGGCACTAAGATGCCTGTCACTCCGATGAGCGGACACCTGCCATGTCGGGACACTTATGCTTGGATACAGATGTGTCTGCTGAAGAGAGGGACTATTGTACTAATACAATGCTAAGATAACATTTTAAATCATGCAGTGATGCAGTGTTTTGAAATTAAGTTTGTTGCATTATTTCAAGTTAGGCCAAATAAAATAATACCTGCCTTTCTGGTAACCCGACCGTCCCTATTATTTCCGTGCGACCATATGCATTTTTTTAAGAACAAAAGAAAAATATTTGTTTATGATGCCGACCCTCGACACTTGCCTCTGACCAAAAACTTATATTTTAACATTATATTATATTCTGGCAAAAGACTATTATAACGATCATTCAACATGATAACAAATACAGATAATAATTGCAAAAGTCCTGAAAAGTAACAAGAATTGATCTTTTGGAACGGAAATTCCACGATCATCCCTAGTATTGAATGGATTTCCATATAAATCGTTGCGAAGTGTCATGGCGCCCTGCCACGTACCTCATATCAACTTTTTTTCTTTCATGTCAACTGACGTAAACAGGGACGCGGGCGGAAGGCGCTAACATAAACTATTTCGTGATCATTGTCTGGCTGTCCACTAAGCACATTGAAGACATGTTGTTAATTAAATATATATGTCACATCGTTAGAGCACGCATAAATGTACAGATTCCGGTTTAGAAAACAAAACTTGAAGGAATAACAACAGCCTAGGTTACACTGGCTCAAAGTGATAACACTTTATAGTCTGGGTTTCGTAGTTCTAACAAATTCCATTGGATGGCGTCATATATGGTGCTAGCTAAAATGGTTGAACAAAATAATAAATAAAATAAAATATTACAATAGGTCTGCCTACCCTATTTTTTTGTAAAATGTTTTTTTTTAAACCCTACCCTATTTTAAAAATCAATGTTACCGGAAACACAACTATATTTTATTGTGGCCTTACCTGATAATATTTTAATTGACATTACTGCTCGCTCTCAGCAATGCCAGTGCTTCCACCTAGGTAGCCACAAACCCTGGTGACACTGAATGCCAGCAAACGGCCACCAGTTTTTTTAAAGTTGGTGGTTAACTGTCCAAAAGAGAGCACTTCTAGATCTGGCTATGACACTTAGGTTAGTGATATCAGTATCCACTAGGTGGCATATTTCCTTCTAGCGGCCAAAACTGATCCATTTCTTGTGCATGAAAATGACGCCGGCGCAGTGCCGTGTCAGAGATCACATGGTCGCAGAAAATACGTCGCTGTTGCTATGCAAATGATGTCACCATGACGTTTGAGCATGGAATCGACCAATGGATAACTCTTACATATGGAAATACTTCTTTTTCGTTTTGAGCACGGCATTTTGTGTTTTGTAGGTAAGTGAAGTTTAATGTTTTCTATGTTTGCTAAATGCGTAAATAAAATGTAAAGATTACGTAATGAAATTGCAATATTAGTGTAGATTGAAATATTAGCTTTAAAATGATATATGTTGCATAAGTGTACATGCCTGCCGAGCAACACACCGATGTGGGCAACTTTGGCGTTCTGGGCGTACATTTTCAACAGTCGACGCCGTATCATGCTGGCATCAGTAGGCGCTTTTGCAGCATTAATTAAATCCATATCCATCGCAACCATCACATATCATTGGTGTTAATGTTCACTTGTAACAGTGACAAGATCTATATATAATTAATATTTACCGTTTTTAGTTTGATATTAACATGCCAAAATAATTTTTTTTAAGAAAAATGTGTACAAGCTGACTGAATCTGTGTCTGTTGTTAGTGACGCTTTCCACAGCATCGTTATTTAAAACCCAAACCATCTCAATCTATAAAACAAATTGTTTTTACTTTTGTACTTAAAGTAAAAACTAATTATTATGTAATTAACTTTTTAATATTGTATTAACAAATTTATTTTGTTTTGTCTTTAGTTATGACATTTCTTTTTTTATACTACACCACATCATTTCCATCAAGTGATTCAGTGTGACTTTCATGTTTCAGTGTTGGAAGATCAAACGGGTAGTCTTGATATAAGTTGTAGTTTATATTATTTATTTTGTGAATCACAACATTGAAATAATATCCATGTTGTGTGCACTAAGAACAGTGTGATAATCTACTGTTCATAACATTCTCTAGAATTTGCATACAATTCAGTGTTATGCATTTTCATTTCAGAATGGCAACTCGGCAATGGTTGATCGGTCAGCTCATGTTATTTTCAAAGTACTGTTTAAAAATGCAATTTTCTAAACCTACTTTTCTAAATTCTGAGTTCTCTCCAAATTGCCATTTTCATAAAGCTATTTTTCTAAAAAGTTCTTCACCAATGCACGAGACTGTGCCTAATTCAAGACGTGGGCCTACACCAATGACTGGAACTGATGCTGGCATGGGTCAGTTCTTCCTCGACAGCTGGCATTTCTGATCTCTGCAAGTGGCTGGTGTCAACATCTCTACACATCAGTTGATACGCTTGCAAGTCCCACTACATACAAAAAGACTGCTTTAAAAGTGAAGACCATTACAGCACACCTCAAGTTGCATTGAATTCTTAAAGGCAAGTTTCACACAAATTCACTGTTGCTACGGAAACTTCAAACGAATGCTGCATGAAGCTGATTTGAGATTATCCTCTCTCTGTGGACAATATTCTGATGTGGCTCCTCATGCCAAAAAATTATTATACATCAGTTGTTCAACTGAAAGTTACAGACATAATGCAAGATTATGCAACAGTTGAAAATAATTACTAGACAAAGATTTACAAATGATTTTTACCTGCAAGACGTTTTACTCGTTATAACTACATGACTTTACAAACATTGCTGCACTGTGTAGGCCTACAACTGTTGTTGTATGTGCAGGACTTTGCATGTTGCTGTGCTGCCTGAATTACAGAACATGCTACTCTACATCTGCAGGACTTTATAATGTTGCATTGGACATGCATCCTTGGACATATGAACATTTATGCAATACATTTGCACTGCATTATATGCATCCAGTGTTTCATGAAATTATTAATGTTGCCGCTATGTTTGAATCTGTTATAATAAATATTATTAATATTCATTCTGTTGTAATGTTTATCCATTTAATTCCCTTTATATTTACCTGTTGTGGCATACTAATTACAGAAATGTTCATCAATTAGTCTGCATGCATTTTATTACAAAGTCACATTGAATTCAGATTGCTGTATTAACAAATTTTTCATACTGTTAATCCTCGTTAATGAATTAAGCGTTTAAAATTGTTCAACTAATTAGTAAAATATTAAACTAATTATGTCATGCATAACTGGTAACATTTCAAGTTGATTTATTAACAATTTCTTTCATTCTTAAGATTGGTATGCCCATTTCCTAATTAATTGTAGGTCAATCATGCCATTAATCCCTGTAAATAGGTTAAATAAGAAATTAGGTTAACTAATTAGGTCATCAACAAATGATGGATTTTAAGAGGTAGCAGTCATAATATATGTGTCACTGTATAAACTGACCGACAGAGTTCAACCTATAATAGGCCTTTTTCTACCCGATTTATGTAATTAATAACGGTAAATAGGTTAATTATTAAATATAGGTCAATTAATAAGGTCATTAAATAACTAATTTCATAGTGTGCTATAACAGTATAATATATATTAACAATCTTCAATCCTCTAATAGTTTAGTACGCATTTCCTAATTAATTACATTCAAATAATGCAAATAATCAGTTATTAGGTCAAATATACAATGAAGGTCAATTAATTAGGTCAAGGTCAAATCATATCAATGATTTTTTGGGTCGCATAACTTCTTATTTCGCATAAATATCTTCAATATACACAATTTTATGGCCGTTTTCCTATATGATCAAATGCAGTACATCAAGCTTCTGGGGCCAGTTTGGGCACAAGAAATGGACTGAAATTCAATACCAGTGTTGTTTTTCTAAGAACAAAAAGTGGAATTACGTCGGAAATAATGAAGATATCACAACAATTCTAAACTTCAGTCATAAACTTCATAACAAACTCTATCTTGTGGAACCATTTAATTTAAAAAATAGCATATTTGAATTTTTACCTGATATACCTACCTAGGTGCTTAGCCAGAAATAATTTTTTGCTAGTCTTGAATTAGACAAGTGTGCCTTTTAGCATGCGAATGGCTTCCTCAGAAGCCATTTACGTCAATCACAGCCATTATTGACCAGTTTTTAATGACAAACCAGTGTCATTTGAGCCATTTATTTAGTTAATACTGATCCATTTGATTTTATTCACTGCCAGTGCCAATAATATTTATTACTGTGGACTTGGAACTATTAGTTAATCTAGTGGCCAGCTGGCCCCTCTAAATTCCACTTGTCTTATCAGTTCTTCTTCTTCTTTCCTCATTAATCCAGTGCTGTCATTAATGACGATTATGATTACAGTTATAATTACCCATATTGGCCTGTCATCTGCCAGTCTTGAAAATGGGCAGACGGATCTCTGGCTAAGCCCCTGATGACACCTGTATCGACTCTAAATAGTATTTTCAGGACTGGTTTAGTCCACCAAGTTGTTGAACCTATCATTTTGTTTAAATCATGTTGTAAACAATAGTACTAAGTGGCTCAAATAGTAAACAAATGTGTGAAGATTCCTAATCATAAAAAATCAATCCAAACACTTACCTTATTTGGTCTATATTTCTTCTTCACTGCAATGTTGAGATCTTCATGAATTTTGTCGAGTAGCCAGAGCAGGAACTCCTGGGCATCATGCTGGGCTGTTCCACGATATTGATTGCCAAATTTCCCCACAACCGATGTGAATCGATTTGAAATTTCTGGAGAGTACCGAGCAGTCCACAAACTTTTAAGCAGCACAGCCAAATGTTCTGTCAATTCTCCCTTTGTACCGTACTTCTTTGCACTACGTTTGTTATTCCGTTTGAGGTCCGATTTGTACTGGTCCATCAGAAAGTACTCAACTAGCAGCTCTGTGTGACACAAGCATTGTAGGACGGCATTCATGAAGCACGTGTTTCCATGATTGCGAATTCCAACTATGCCAGCTGAGGGGGACTGGAACCATCTCTTGCCATCAACATGATGTTTCAATGTACCTGTGCGCACTGACCATTTACGCCCGTAATGTCCATCTGTGTCTTTTGCTGGCTGCTTTTCACTTGTGCATCGTTTGGTGGGAGTCCGGTGTCGAGACTGGTGCAAAGAAATCTCTGACATCTGTCTCACCATTTTCTGTACAAAATTACCAAATGATTTTATGCTAGGAGATTTGTGTTTTCGCTTTGCCTCGATTGTTGCCGATTTGTTCAACGTACTTTCATCGGTGTGATGGGTGTTAACAAAACGCGGGAGACTCATACTCGCATTCCGATGTTGTTGATTCAACATCCTGTTGTTTTTGCTGGCGTCACCCAAGGAAAAGCGGAGTTTATCGTCACTCGCGTCGCGATAACTTTCCGTTAGTGGTGCATAATGACCTCCCGGTACTTTTCCTTCCATTGCCACAGTACCTCTTCTATCACCAGCCCATCACCGCAGATGTAACGCATCTATCACCTGCCGATTATGTAGCAAAAATTACAAATAAACAGACGAAAAGCACAAATTATCAATACGCCAGCCGCCATTGATGACCTAATTACGATATCGAGGCCGCCAACACGGAAATGTAATTTTCACCGTCGAAGTGGTTATTCACACAGCCACACAAAAAACTCCTGGTTGTTATATGGTTACGTTATTCGCAGCTTACAGTGATATATGGGTGTGTGCACTACATATTACTGTAACATTAACAATCCATGTATAATGTTAGGTTTGTGTGGATATTCGCAGACGGTGGATGTACTATTAGTATTTATACTAAATTAATCAGTAATATTAATGAACTTTCTTTGTCATATTTAGTATCCTACACTACGGATGTAAACTGTTTTGTAATGTCAAACAAATAATAACTTAAACAACGTAATTTAATCGGGTTCGTTTTTTTCACGAACGCGGCATATCAACAGGTGACAAAGTACCAACGTCAATTACCCAGTGACGGCTTTGTTCCAATTAAGGCAATCTTTGAAAAAATTGCAGACGTACAAACCACTTTAAAAATACTTAAAAAAAAAAAAACCACTTTAAAAAATACTTTTTAAAGTTGCATTCTGAGTTGACTTTGATTGCTTACAGAAAGTGTATGTAAAACATGAACAATATTGCCTTATTTGTTCATCATCATAGGCCTACTTAGGTCAGGCAAGCGGAATACTAAACGTATGTCAAGCGGGTATAACGTTTGGTTTTTTGCACGGTTGTATCTTAAAGTTGCATTGTTGAGTTCAGATAGTATTGGGGGAAAGATATCACCTGGGAAAGTGATATATAATATGGGAGGTTTTGATGATTCACTGTGATGACGGAATTGTTTGCTTAAAAGATGGACGATCTTAGAATGCAACTTTAATTAGATGGTGTGATTTATCCAATTATAATAGCAAAAGGAATGTGCTCTTTGCATACGGGATGAGTTAAAACAGGTGACTAGGTTAGTTGAGACTTTGTATTATGCTATCAAGATACTCTGCTTATGTCGATCAATATATTTATTTTATCAGCATATCGTTTGATAGATGTATCTTATTCCAACATGTATAAAACAGGTTGGCGTTCTAGGCTGGCTCGCGCCTTAATCACCACAGTGGCAACACACGGAGGGGCAGAAAACGCCAAAATCGGGATGGAGTTTAAAATAGTGGCGCCATCGTGCGACAATGTACAACACATTATCGTGATCGACGTCGTAACAATAAATTGTCTGTGACCTAGCCACCGTAACTTAGTAAGCAGTAAGTCGTAACCAAGATATACAGTTAAAACCATAATTGGTGTTCTTCACGAAAGCAACTGGTGTATTTGACGTGACTTGATACGTAATATGAGTGTGATACAGAAGATTGACAACATGTCCCGACGTGACAATCGACTGAATGACTTCACCAAAGCATTCGATAAAGTTCCACATAAAAGATTAATCCACAAACTCAAACACTATGGCATCACAGGCCCAATATCATCATGGATAAATAGCTTCCTTACAGGAAGAACTCAACAGGTCGTTATAAATGGATCTAAGTCAACATCAACTCAAGTCATTTCTGGGGTACCACAGGGCACAGTACTGGGGCCCCTACTTTTCCTACTTTACATAAATGACCTGCCAGACAATCTTTCCTCAACTGTTCGCCTTTTTGCAGACGACTGCCTGTTATATTCACCGATTAAAACTGACCAAGACACATCTGTCCTCCAAAACGATCTGCTCAAACTTGAGAAATGGCAACACACGTGGCTTATGAAATTCAACCCCACTAAATGTTATACAATGACAATAGCCTCAAGAAAACCGACACCAAATCTCTACACATTCTGCGGACAACAACTTAAATCTGTTGAATCACACTGTTATCTTGGCATACATATATCAAATACATTAAATTGGACAATACAAAGCAACTCGGTCACAAAAAAAGCACAACAGACATTGGGAATGATTAGAAGAAATTTAAATAAATGCCCAACCCAAATCAAGTCCATAGCCTACACAACCCTTGTCCGCCCCATACTTGAATATGCGTCAGCATCATGGGATCCACATTGCCTAAGAAATATCAAACTCATAGAAAGAACCCAGAGACAAGCCGCCAGATTTTGTAAGAACAACTATTCTAGAGAGCCTGGAACGGTAACACAACTCCTTAAAGATCTCCAGTGGGACACCCTCCAATCACGAAGAAAAACCCAAAGACTTAGCATATTATATAAAATGGAACATAACCTCATAGATATCCCACTAGATCAATACACCAAACGCAACACCAGATGCTCACGTAAACATAATAAACAGTTAGTACAAATCAGGCACTCGACAAACATATTTGAAAACAGCTTTTTCCCAGTCACAATAAAAGAGTGGAATTCTCTACCTCCAAGCATTGTATCAAGTACGTCACTGAATTCATTCCAGATTAGCCTAGCCCAACATGTAAAAAATTAATCCATAAGAGCCACCATGCGCACTGGCGTGATGTGTCCATAGGACATTTTGCCAGTCAAAATACAGATACAGAATGCGAAATCACACGAATGTATGTACGGAGATACCGCCATCTCGGTGGTAAGCAGTCCCATCGGCGACATACAACTGGTCATTTGTCCAAGAGGTGTCCATGCGCTACGTATGATATTTGAGGACTTTGAACTTGCGGAATGGTAAATAAATATACAGTGATGCATGTTATTAAAATGGACACTGGGCTTCATATATTCAAATTTAAATAGGCTCGTATAGACCATAGTTGTTCTGCTTCTACTAGTAGTACTACTACTATAGTAGAAGCAGAACAACTAGTTTCCAACATCCCGGAACTCGTCATTCTCGAACCCCTGCCTGGCATGAGAGGAAATCAAATCCTTGGATTAATTAGGCGAAACATAACGTATAAGGAAAAAGAGCTAATAATACCGCTGTACAAAACAATAGTTAGGCCTCATTTAGAATATTGTATTCAAGCTTGGAGGCCATATTGCAGGAAGGACATATATGCTAGAAAGAGTGCAGAGGAGAACAACTAAAATGATAAATCGTTGTATTTCCGACGTCAGAGAGGCGACCTTATTGAAACGTACAAAATACTTAACGGAATCGACAAAGTTGAAGCTCATCAATTCTTCCAGGAGAGGGACAGTACAGCAACACGAGGACACACGAGAAAGCTTTTCAAGCAAAGAACAAGACTGCTGGCCAGACAGAATTACTTCTCAGTTAGAGCCGTGGATCAATGGAACAGGCTCCCACAACATGTGGTAGATGCCAAGACCGTCACACAGTTTAAGGCTAGACTCGACAAGCACTGGAATAGCCTAGGATATGGGCACCAACAAAGGCCAATGGCCTAAATCAGCCCATTAACCTGTAAGTGTAAGTAAGTGTAAGTGATACTAAAACTGAGGGATCTTAGTTACGAAATACGCCTAAAAATGCGGTTTAACAACACTAGAGACCAGGAGATTGAGAGGAGATCAGATAGAAGTGTTTAAAATATTGAATGGTTATGAAAATATTAATATAATATTTTTTTTTCAGTTAAGAAAGATAGAAGGACTAGAGGACATAAAGTTACATTAGCAAAGGAGCAGAGTAGATTAGATATAAGAAAGTTTTCATTTTCACAAAGGACTGTAAATGAATGGAACAGATTATCTGCTGATTGTGTGGGTGCTAGTAGCGTGAATATGTTTAAAAATAAAACTGGCGGGATACACATAGATAAAAGGGTCGGACTCTCGATAAGCCAAAGGGCTTCCTTGTCCACCTGCCACCTCGAGTTAATTCTCTGGGTGGCAATCTTGTTAAATCTTGATGCTCTGATCTGATGGTGGAAGGAAGCCAGTGACGCACACACTCATGCACCGACTCTGGCATACACACGCACACGCACACACACACACGGGCCATACCTCTAATCTGAATGGTGTGAAGGGTGGAGATGAACATGAAAACACATGGACTCATGGAGGTGAGAAAGGGAGGCGGGTGAAATTGGATGTTTTTTGTGGAGAGCCGTAGCGGGTGGGGGCAATTGTTAACTTTTGTTGAGTGTAAAGGGGAGTGCAGTTGGAGCTTTTGGGAATGTGCAGTTCCGTGTTATTGTTGAGAGCCAATTAAAGGGCGGAGCAATATAGTAATTTTTTGTTGAGTGTAACATGTAAGGTGGGTGCAATTTGCAAATGAAGCTTGTTGAGGAACATCGAGGGCATGCAATTGGAGGTGTTTGATGAGTGCCAACTAAGGCCTTACGTGTGGTGCAATCAGACGTTTTTAGTGACCATCAAGAGGTGTGCAATTGGAGGTTTTTGGTGTCTATTTTTGTGAGTATCAATAGTTTTTTTTTATAGATGTTTGTTGAGTGTCAAGAGGGGTGCAATAGGGACTGTCCAGTGAGTGTCAATGGGGTGCAATTGGATTAGATACCTGCCCAAACAATGCACATGTGTGTTGTATATTTGTATTCAATTGACAATTAATATTAATGTCTAAATCTTAAGATCACTTTCACCTTTCAGCAAGGTTGCTATAAAAAGCAGCTCTCACAAACTTGACAGCAGCAACACCCTGTCACTCTGCGTGGATTGGCTGAATGCATACTTCCAGGGAGCTTCAGATATGCCACTGCCACCTATCTGTCATCTCAACATTCCAAAGAAAACAGGTAACTAACAATTTAACAAGACGTATAATGGTACATTTAAATAACCTACTTACATATTTCATAATTATAAATCATAGCAATCAACTAGATGTTCATTGAATTTTGTTTAGAAAGATATGATAAATATTATAATGCTTGTGATGTACTCTTTCAGCAACGTTTACACAGCAAGTATGGAAGATTATTGTGAACGAAGTTAACTACGGCATGACTGCATCCTACGCCGAAGTTGCCGCCAAGCTGAATAACAGCAAAGCCTGCAGGGCAGTGGGACAAGCAATGAGAATCAATCCTGTGTCACTTATGATTCCGTGCCATCGTGTTATCTCGAGCAGTGGAGCTGCAGGGAACTATGCCTCTGGCAGAAGGAATGACGTGAAAGCATGGCTTATTGAGCATGAGGCAAAGACTGTGTGATTGCATGTAGCTTCAGCTTCTTCTCTCAAGTTTCACTTGCAGGTGCATGTAGGTAAATACAACAGACCATGTTGTGGAGAAGTAAAATGTTAATTCATTTTATATACCCATTTTATTGAACCATTTCTTCTCTTATTTTTCAAGGAATATTCTAATACCTATACATATATATACAGATACACACACACACACACACACACATACATATATGTGTGTGTGGGGGGAAAGTTCAACTTTATCTTGGTACCACATATGTGCAGAGTGTCTTATGTATAATTAATACATTTTACATGTATTAAGAAACATAGCCAGATAGTAAAATAAGCAAACATCATGCACTAGATCACATTGATACTGTGAAGAACCGGCACTATATAACTTACGGTGAACCTGATGGGGTAACGCATTGTAAATGTGATGAATGGGGTGAATCAGTGTAAATGTAATGGATATGGTGAGTCGATCATTGTCTGTCAGTGTAATTGTGATGGATGGAGTGAGTCAATGTAAAGGTAATGGATGGAACAAGTCAGTGTAAATGTAATAGATGGGGCGAGTCAGTGTAAATGTAACGGATGGGTCGAGTCAGTGTAAATGTGGTGGATGGGGTGAGTCAGTGTAAATGGGGTGTGTCGGTGATGTGTAAATGTAATGGATGGGGTGAGTCTGTGTAAATGTGATGACTGGGGTGAGTCTGTGTGTATGTAATGGATGGGGTGAGTCAATGTAAATGTGGTGGATGGGGTGAGTCAGGGTAAATGTAATGGATGGGGTAAGTCAATGTAAATGTGGTGAATGTGATATATGGGTAAGCCATTATAAATGTAATGGATGGGGTGAGTCAGTGTAGTGTAAATGTAATAGATGGGGGTGAGTCAGTGTAAATGTAATGGATGGGGTGAGTCAGTGTAAATGTAATAGATGGGGCGAGTCAGTGTAAATGTAATGGATGGGGTGAGTCAGTGTAAATGTAATGGATGGGGGGTGAGTCAGTGTAAATGTAATGGATGGGGTGAGTCAGTGTTAAAGTAATGGATGGGGTGAGTCAGTGTAAATATAAGTACTATTATGGGGTAATGGATATAATGCAGTACATTTCTCAGAGTAACCAAAAACAAATACTACTTATTGTGATATGTACAACAACATATGTAACAGAAAATAAGTTTAAGACATAATCTATATACATATTACACCATCATCTAAACAATCTACCAGGTAGTTTGCTACATCGTTAACAATATGAGACGTTGGTAATACTGTACATCCATGTAATCATTTACTGATACTGCACATTTTTGGTCTGTCCACTGACATCTGACTAAGGTGATTACAAGTAAATAACTGTACAATGGGTAATACTCAGTGTAAGTATGGGTTTCAGTAGTTGTCACAGTAAGCATCAGTGTACAAATGTGCTCCCTACGTCCTCTACACCCCCTGTGCCCCACACACAGCGGTACTATGTAGAACCTCCTGAAACTTGAGTTGTCGACGCTTCATCAGTAGGTTTTCACAAAAACAGTAATGGGATTAATATGCAGAATGTATTACTTGATACCCACTTAAAGGGAAACAGAAAACAATTGCCTGGGGACACACACCTACAAGAGGAAATACCAAATAACCACTGGTTCCTACAATCAACAATATCACGCCAGTGGTTTGCTCAGAATGTGTTCCCAAAGTGGTATGTTGTGTTGAAATCTCGTAGTTGCCATCCTTGCAAGCCAAGGGTGGTAGTTGGCTACTCTTGGAACTGTCAGGGTTGGTGACTATACACTACCATGGCAGATATCCTGTGCAATGTATGGAAGTTTACTGAAGTAGTTGAACATCTGTACTTGGACCTGGAACTGTCGGTCCATTGTGACATGCTGTGGGAACCATGAATCCAGCATGATGGACAAACGGGGTGAAATGCCCATGACCCAGATCAAAGGGCACTTTACTGGAAATCCTAATATTATTACCCATTCGACCATTCTCATGAGAAACTGCCGTAATGTGTATTCAAATAATTACTTCTACCTCCCGAACATTGCGTGCAGTATCAGCCATGATTGGCTGAAACAAAAAAGCCGAATCTTGAAAGGCACCGAGATATTGCCTCAACCGAAATTCAGCATTTTGAAGAGGATCTGCCAGTATTGAGACTGGTGTAATCAGCTGGGCCGATGGATAACATAAAAATTATTGGGATTTGGGACAAAACCCTGATGATTGGCACAGGCAAGGCTGCGACGTGTAGAATTCTTGTTTTGCACGACATGTATATATGAATTTGTATATCATTTTCTCATATTCCCTTCAATAATATTCTTGATTGTAGTAGCAAATGGTTAACATTGCTTTTTGTTTCCCCTTAAATTTAATATCTTATAGATTGAACATTATTGTGAACCTTTTTATCATCCCTGATGGTTCGGCAGGAACAAGATATGGAATTAAACTATGCCTTCTGTTGCTGCATCGACCAATGGGATACTTGGCTCAGATTTCTCTGGGTTACAGTCATCAAGATATTTCATAGACCGACACTTTAAACAAACACAAGACTGCCTGCAATTTGTGTGTGTGTAACCAGGTGCTCACTGCAGCACGGTTATACCCTACTCTGTCACTTCGCATCATGTACTAGGGCGCCCTTTTTTTAGGGTAGCTTAATTTCAGTGTGACACTCCTTTTTGGCGGTGCGATAAGATTACACCACGAGGTACGTTGGTGAAAGTGGCTGTCTACTAAAGAATCCGTGACATAACAGGGATGATCCAGAGTATGTACCAAACGGTGATGTTACAATTCATCTTGTGCATACACTAGTCGTATATCTATTATAATTCGACCTAAATGTTCGTTAATTTGAGTAATTTCACTGCGTTCCTTATTACCGCTCGCGTCACGTAAGCCAAATATGCTATATATGGTAATGACAATAATGTAGGTATCTGAGTATGTTTAGTTTGTCTACGCTTATTATGTTAGTAAGTGTACTCTAACTCTGTGGCTGTGCATTACGTGTAAACGTATAACCAACATCGTGACTGTTGGATCGATGAGTAATTGTGCAAATCATACCAAGTCGGCTTCGCCGAAAGTTATGGAGCGCCGGCGTTGGCGTTGCAGGAATTATCGCATAATATACATTATGCTGATTGTATTGATACTGAGTCGTGTGTATTGTTGCACCACGGGTACGACTAGTTACTTTTATTTACACGCACGTGAAAGGGACTTTGCTATTTGTATTGTGTGTGATATCACGTGATGACAGCAGTATTTAGTTAGTGACATTGTGAACTTTATCTGTAGGAAACCGTGACGGAGTTGGCAACCCTGTACAGTGTACGCAATAACTGAGTTGTAAGGTATGGCACGTATAATCTTAGCCCAGTTGATGTGAATTGCCAACGGCAACATTGCTAATGTATGCTAAGTTTGAAGTCGATTATGAAATTAGCCAGGTTGTTTACAGGAAGCTGTAAAATAATGTCATTGTTGCATATGTAAGATAAGTTAGCGGAGATAACGTGAAACAGATAATCTATGTCCATTGTCTCTTGACTATGTCTACAGTGTGTGTATGTTCTTGAGGGCTGAAGGGAAGTTGGTATAAGCGACCAAACCCAGCCTGCACAGTATGTAGCAGTATTGCCATCTGGTGTCTCTTAACATACGTTATAGTCGATCTATCAATGTTGACTACTGTAGGGCCTACGATGCATCTGTGTGATATGTTCCACGCGGGATCTCACTCAATGTATGTTGTAGGGCGATGCGACGGGCCCAATAGAGAGTCGAGGACCTGGTCGGGTTGTGTTTGTGGTTGTGTTTGTGTTTGGTATTAATTATAGTTAGTCATCCCATCGTGTGTCTTGATTACTTAATAAAGATTGTAGTTTCTACCGAAAGGTTGTTATTGTTCTCTAACCTCACGAATCTGTTTCGGCCCGTTACATTTTGGTACCAGAAGTGGGGTGGTTATATTTTTAGGCAGTGATAATCTTGGTGTTGGAAAGAAATATGTGTCTTTTCTGAAAACCAAACACAACCCGACCTAGTTCATTCATCGGCAGTCTATCATGGATGGGATGGACGAGATGGAAAACCTGAGAGCTGAGCTGGCACAACTGCGGAAACATTGTGACGACCAAGGGGCTGAGCTACAGCGTCTCACCCGAAGGAACGTCACCGTGCTTCCATACAGGGAGAAGAAGCTCCGGAAGTACAGTGGTGCAGAGCCATTCGAGGAATGGGAAGCTGATGCACAGGCAGCCATCAGTGGGTGTGGACTGACCATCGAGGAGCAGACAAGTTTCCTATTTAACAAATTAGAAGGGGATGCAAAACGGGAGATTCTATGTAGGGGTGGGCCCACGAGCCTAACACCAGAACAACTAATTAAGGCACTAGAGGAGGTGTTCACAAAGAAGGGTTTGGTGCCCCGATTGCTAAGTAAATTCTGGGCAAGAGACCAATTGTCTGGTGAGTCACTGGCCGCGTATAGCCATGCACTTATGGAATTGCTGGAGAGGATCACGAAGGCAGATCCAAATGAGGTACAGGACGAATGTGCATTATTGCTGAAGAAGTTTTGTGCTGGGGTCGCTGATCCCAATCTCCGATGGGAACTGAAGCAGCAACTAAAGGCAAAGCCACGGGCGACCTTCATAGAACTGCGAGAGACTGCTCTGCGATGGGCAGAGGAGTGTGCACCGCGGGGTACCACATCCAAGCAAGTGGCAACGATTGCAGCGGTTGATGCTGAGCAGAGTCTAGCGTTGGACGTGCTGCTAAAAATGAAGGACGACCTGTCGAAGGTGGCTGACCAGCTGGCAAAGCAGCAAGGCACCCTTGAACAGCAGGCGGCGGCTATCAGCGCTTTACAGAAGACGGTTCCGTCCACCGCTCCAGCCCCAAGATGTCAACATGGTCAGGGCAGGGTTCCACAGAGGGCATACGGCGGAAGCGGTGTCGTATGCTATTACTGCCAGAAGCCAGGGCACATGAAGAAAGACTGCCAGAAGCGAAGGCGAGATGACGCTGCCAGACTTCCTCCACAACAGCAGCAGGGTTTTCAGCAGGACCTACTGCAATGAGCTCGGTAGTGGGTTCCGGGAAGCAGGGCTCGTCAGTTGTCAACCATCTTGTCACCCGTACCATTGGTCCTCATCCTGTCATCAGAGCTACAATAGGTGGAGTCATCGTAGATTGTTTGGTGGACTCCGGAAGCCAAGTATCGATGGTCGAGGAGAGCTTCTTTAAGCAGCACATGCAGCCTCGGTTCCCGTATGATGGAAACACTTGTTCGTGGCTGACCATAACAGCGGCTAATGGCTTAACAATTCCATATGTGGGCGTAGCGGAGATGGATGTTGAAATCGATGGAGCTACAATCGAACGTCGAGGTATCATCGTCGTGCGCAGGCCTCCTACAGTTGTGGATGGAAAGAGGGTACCTGGCCTCCTGGGATCGAACGTTCTGCAGCACTTCCCGGAATTCAGGAGCCTTCTCAACAAGAAGGAGACCGGATTTGTGAGAGTTGCTGGCACGAGCGATATAATGATACCGGCCAATAGCCAATGTGCAGTCGCAGTAACAGCACCTGCCCTTGGAGATTCAGTGGTAGAACCGTTGAGCTCGCCATTGCCCGGCAACATCATACTGCCGTCATCAGTGGTACGAGCGTCAGGTACATCAATATCGGTGACAGTGTACAATCCCAGAGCGATGGACGTTTGGTTGCGTCCTAAGACCAGGTTAGGCATCATATCCAGTGTGGCAGTAGAAGACGACAACATACAAGTCGATCTGTGTAACGGGGGAATCAGCGTACGGGTCAATGAAGTCAATCACGTAACACATGACACCAGGCGGATAGAAGGATTGGATATATCCGGCCTAGACGATCATCCACTCCAAGGGAAAGTCGCGGAGTTGTTCGAGAAGTACCGAAGTGTGTTCGCCACAAAGGATGATATTCCTGGGAGATTCCGCTCCGTGCAGCATCACATAACCTTGGACGGTGGACACGTACGAGCTCAACCGTACCGACGAGTGCCCTGGACACAAATGGAGGAGTTGCGGCAACATATCAGACAACTGTTATCAAAAGACATCATACGACCCAGCACCAGTCCTTACTCAAGTCCTGTGGTGCTCGTGAGGAAGAAGTCCGGTGAGCTGCGAATGTGCGTTGATTACAGAGGACTAAACGCGAGAACGATAAAGGATGCTTATCCGTTGCCACGCATCGAAGAATCTCTTGATGCACTCAATGGAGCTGCTATATTCAGCACGATGGATCTTCAGTCAGCTTACTATCAGGTGGAGATCGCCGAAGAGGATAAAGTAAAGACTGCTTTCACTACGCCAGTGGGGCTGTTTGAGTTCAACAGGATGGCATTTGGACTTTGTAATGCACCCGCGACGTATCAGCGCCTGATGCAAGACATGTTTCGCGATGACATATTCCGCGTCCTTCTCGTATATTTGGATGACATTCTATTGTACTCCCGGTCGGTGGAAGAACACATAGAGCGCTTGGAGATGGTCTTCAGGAAGCTGCAGGAACAGGGACTGAAGCTTGAGCTGAAGAAGTGCAAGTTTTTCCAGAAGAAAGTTACCTTTCTTGGCCATGAAATATCAGCCACTGGAATAGCAACTGCCACGGATAAGATACAAGCGGTGACAGATTGGCCTGTGCCGAAGACGACGAAAGATGTCCGCTCCTTCCTTGGCTTCTGCAGTTACTATAGACGATTTGTGAAGGGCTTCGCTCAACTCGCTAAGCCACTACACCAACTCTTGTCGGATTGTGAACCTGGAAAGGCATGTAGGAGGCGGAAGTCTGTATCAGTCGAAACGCGTTGGAGTGAGGATGCTAGTCTCCAGCATGCGTTTGATACGCTGAAGCATGCCATGACGAACACGCCAGTACTTGGTTTCGCGGACTTCAGTCTGCCGTTTGTGGTCGAGACAGATGCCTCAAATGATGGTCTCGGAGCCGTGCTATCACAGGTACAGAATGGGAAGAGCAAAGTCATTGCCTATGTAAGTAGAGGACTACGCGGCGGAGAGAAGAACATGAATAACTACAGCAGTAAGAAACTGGAGCTGCTTGCACTCAAGTGGGTCGTTGCAGAAAAGCTGCGTGATTACCTGTATGGCGCACACTTTACCGTCTATACCGACAACAACCCTCTCACTCACGTGTTGACCCAGAAGAAATTGCCAGCCTTAGAACAACGTTGGGTGAATGCATTGGCGAGTTTCAACTTCGACATCAAGTACCGGCCGGGGAAGACCAACGCCAACGCTGATGGGCTGTCCAGGAAACCCCACCCGATTGAAGAGACTGACGTGATATCCAGTTGCATGGCGTCGGCATTGACCTGTACTGCATTGCCCATGGCGCTGCAGAGCACGATAATGCACATCACTCAACTGGGGGAGGATGTCAAGTGTTCCACCGTAGATGTGTCATCTACACTGCCTGGCTACCAACGAGGAGACATCATACGGATGCAAGCTGAGGATGTAGGCATCTCTACAGTGATGAAATTCCATGAGATTGACAGACGACCTACCCATCGAGAAAGGCAGGAGATACCCAAAACAGCTGCAGCATGGTTAAAACAGCAGCGCAACGTAACGTCACGCAATGGCCTTGCTTACCGCTGCACGAAAGATGTGTCGGGTAACCAAGTTCTACAACTACTGGTCCCGGAATGTTTCCAGAAGGAGGTACTACAGGGGCTGCACGATAATGCTGGTCATCAGGGTGGTGAGAGAACAGAGGCTTTGATCAGAGAGCGGTTCTACTGGCCCGGCATAAGGACGCCTGTGATTGAGTGGTTAGCAAGCTGCAAGAGGTGCACTTTAGCTAAGATGCCCTACAAACCAGTGAGAACACCCATGGAGAGCATCCTCGCTACCAGACCATTGGAAGTGGTCTGTATGGACTTTACGAAGTTGGAACGAGCTGGTGGCAAGGAAGACGTACTTGTGATTACGGACGTGTTCACAAAGTTTACCGTGGCGGTAGCTACGAAAGACCAGACTGCACAGACTACCGCTAAAGCATTCGTCCATGAATGGCTGTGCAAATACGGGACGCCCGCGAGAATCCATTCTGACCAGGGTGCAAACTTCGAAGGCAAAGTCATTCGCCATCTCTGCACCATGTACGGCATGAAGAAGTCACGGACCACCCCGTATCATCCACAAGGGAATGGTCAAACGGAAAGGTTTAACAGGACGCTACATGGCTTGTTGCGCAGTCTCCCAGAAGAGAAGAAACGAAGATGGCCGGAGTACTTACAAGAACTTGTCTACTCTTACAATGTCACACCACATGCGTCAACAGGGCACAGTCCTTTCTATTTGATGTTTGGACGGCATGCCAGACTACCGGTGGATCTACAGTTTGACGTTGACATGCCGGTAGAAGGTGGGAATGACGATCCAGAGTCTTGGGTGAGTCTCCACCAGCAGCGACTACAGGAGGTCTATGCCACTGTCAACAGGCGTCTCCAACAGGCTGCCACAACAAGAAAATTGGCATTCGACCGCAAGGCTACGGATCAGCCAATTCCGATCGGTACACTTGTTTACGTCCGGAATCACCCTGCCGGACGAAACAAGATCCAAGATGCGTTCAAAGACCGAGTGTATCGCGTGGTTAGTAGGCATGGACAACACAACGTATACACAGTGGAGCCAGCGGACGGGTTTGGCCTTCCACGTACTGTTGGCCGGGCTGAGCTGAAGATCACCGAGCGTCCGTTGTTCCCGGAAGACATACAACCCGCACGATCTCGATCAAGAGCGACCACTCCTCGTATACGCTGGACGAGGCCTTATGCACGTGACTGCTCGTCCAGTTCCGATGACGGTGTCATAGCAGTGGCGGATGCGTGGTCAGCGACTCCCCCCAATGTCTCTCCATTAGTGAGTTCTGTGACGTCCAGTAGTGACACGAGTGATGAAAACGAGGTCGTTCCTCGGCGTAGTGGTAGGCGCACTGCTGGATATCATTCCAACGTACACAGGGAACCACGTTCTTGTAGACATCCAAGGGCAGGTCACTGCAACAACTGTAACGTCCGGTTGAGAGTAGAGGATAGTGTGTTATGGTGATTAACACATGTAGTTGTGGCTATAATTGGTAGTTGTGTTAGTTACTGACTTTTAATTTCAAGAATCTCCGAGGAATATTGGAGATTCAAGAGGGGATGGATGTAACCAGGTGCTCACTGCAGCACGGTTATACCCTACTCTGTCACTTCGCATCATGTACTAGGGCGCCCTTTTT